>JAIOJX010000029.1:98734734-99934734 GCA_022376925.1 Tragulus kanchil
TACATAGTTATGACGAATTTGCACTGTTGGACAGAAGAAATCAACACATTGTAACACTGTAAAGCAATTATCCTTCAAGTAAAAAAAATGATTTTTTTTTAAAAAGAATGCATTCACTGGCATACAGACAGACCTAATAGATTAACAGAATTCAGGGTTGCTTAATACAATATATTTATGATCAACTGATTTTCACCATGGGTGCTGAGACAATTTAATGTGGGAAGAGTTAGTCTTTTCAACAAATGCTGTAACAAATGGACTGTCACATTCAAAACATAATTTGTACTACTACTTCACGCTACACATAAAAATGGCCTCACAGTGGATCACAGACTTAAATGTAAGTGTTAAACCGACAAAAACTCTTGGAAGAAAACAATGGAATAAACTTACAATCTTGGGCTAGGCAATGATTACTCAGGTGAAACACCAAAAGGGAAGACAGAGAAGTTGGACTTTATCAAATTTATAAACTTTTTGTTTCAAATTGATCTATCAAGAAAGTGTAAAAGGCAGCCCATGGACTATGAGAAATATCTGTAAATCGTATATCTGGTAAGGGATTTGTATATAAATAATTCTTGTAACAATAATAAAATATATCTATTTTAAAGTAGATGAAGGCTTTAAACAGATACTTGTACAAGAAAGTAAACAAACGGCCCATAAGCATATGGGAAGATGTTCAAAATCACTTTTTGTTTTTTGTTGTTTAGTTGCTAAGTCATGTCCAACTCTTTGCGATCCCATGGACTATAATCCACCAGCCTCCTCTGTCCATGGGATTTCCCAAGCAAGAACACTGGAGTGGGTTGCCACTTCCTTCTCCAGGGCATCTTCCGCATTTCCTGCATTGCAGGTGGATTCTTTACGGCTGAGCCACCAAGGAAGCCCGTCATTATGGAACTGCAAACTGAAACCAAAGGGACACTACTTCACACTCACTAGACAGGCTAATCAGAAAGACAGACAATAACAAGTGTGTGTAAGCACATGGAAATGGGAACCCTCATTCATTGCCGATGGAAACATAAAACGTTATAGCCACTTTGGAAAATAACTCCTAGAAAAAACCTCATAAAACATAAAGATACCATACAGTCTAGCAATTCCATTCCTAAGTATTTACTCTAGAGAAATAAACACATATGCCTGTGAAAGATTCTAGGCATACCATGGAGTAGGAGGCACCAGGAACCTCTCTTCCACCTAGACAACCACCACACTGGCAGAATCTGGTTAGTGTAACTATTTCAGAGTTCATTTAAGGCTTGCAACTCCCCGAGGAAGGTCGGTATGTAAATTGTAGGTAACTTCAGTCAACTGCAGCTCTTAGCTCAATAGCATCTACGCATGCCACTCTTGACAGGTAGCCAAGCATCTGGGAGCAGCTTGTACATGGCCTGAAGGAACCGTGGTGGGGGGGCAAAAGGGCCCAGCTCTCCAAATACTAGGGATCTGTGCTGTGGTTAGTGCTCACGAGGTCTGCAGACAGAGGTGGGCTGCCACTGTCGTAGCACCTCCCCCTACTGTTGCAAGTCCACCCTGTCAAGCTGCACTAACTTCCAGGAAATTTAAAGGGCTGGGCTGCTGTCCCATTTCCCTCTCTCCCACTTCCTCCCCTTTTGGGAGCCAGACATTAACCACTAGGACATTCAAAAGCAACCGTATACATGCGGGACATGAGAAAGTTACTGCATATGCCCAGGGAAAGACACAGGCTTAGAAAAAATCTTAGAAGACCTTTAAGATTATACCTCAAGCTTGTTATTGGCACAAAGATAAAGCTCAGCAAATCCAGATGGAGGGGGAGAATCGATTTCCAGAGTTACCACGCTATTAGATTGAATCTGTCCCAGAAAAAGATCTGGACAAATCTACTAGACAAAGACTTTAAAACAACTATGGAAAAGATGCTCAGAGAACTGAAGAAGTGGAGAAATGCAAGAAAATAATGTATGAACAAAATGGAAGTATTAATAAAAGGAGAGAAAACTAAAAAGGAATAAAAAAAAATCTGTAGCTAAAAAAATAAACAAACTAACTAACAGGAATGAAAGATTCTCTAGAGGCTTTCAAAGGCAGATTTCAGCAGGTAGCAGAATTAGAAAAACTTGAAGATGGGCCATGGAAATTAGAGTCTGAAGAATAGAAAGAAAAAATTGAAGTGAACAGAACAGAGCATAAGGGACCTATGGGGATCCATCAAGTGGATCAAGATACACACTGCAGGAGTCCCAGAGGAAGGAGAAGGGAGAAAAAAGGGTAAAGAAAACATGTGAAAAAATAATGGCCCCAAACTTCCCAAATTTGGTGAAAGACACAAATATAAACATCTAAAGAGCTCAATGAATTGAGACGCATTATAATTAAACAGTTGAAAGCCAGAGATAAAGAATCTTGAAAGCAGGAAGAGGGAAGCAAATCATCACACACAAGAAATCCCCAGTAATGAATGAACAGTGGGTGGGAGGCATAAACGAAGTAGCACGAAAATCTATATTATGTGAAATAAATAGCTATTGTCATTGCACTGTGAGAAAAAGGGATCCTGCAGGGGTGCTGTGCGATGGCCTGGAGGGGTGGGATGAGGGGGATATACATATGACTAATCTGGGATCATATATATTTGTAAACAACAAAACTCAGTAAAAATAAAAAGTAAAATAAAAATTAAAAAAAAAAGAAATCTCCAGTAAGATTATCAGCAGATTTCTCACTAAAGACCCTGGAAGGTAGAAAGCAGGAGGGGGATATATTCAAAGCACTAAAAGGAAAAAAATGACAACCAAGAATCCTATACGTGGCAAAGCTGTCCTTCAAAAGTCAGGGAGAAATGAAGACATTACCAGATAAATAAAAGCTGAGGGAGTCTGTTACCGCTGCACACGCCCCACAAGAAATGTTTAAGGGAGTCCTGCAGGTTGGAATGAAAGGGAATGAGACAGTAACTTGAAACCATATTTTAAAAATGGACAGGGCTTCCCTGGTGGTCCAGAGAGTAAAGAGTCTGCCTTACAGTGCAAGGGGCACCAGTTCAATCCCTGGCCCGGGAAGATCCCACATGCCACAGAGCAGCTGGACCAGTGGGTCCAATTACGAGCTGGCATTCTGGAGTGCAAGTGCCCAGAGCTGGTGCTCTGCAGCGAGGGAGGCCACTGCAATGGGAGGCCCATACAGGTCAAAGAATAAAGATGGATGAAAACAAATAAATAAAAAACCAATAAAAGAGGCCAACAAAAATTTTAAAAAATGAATAAATAAGATGTGGTGTATATACCCAATGGAATACTCCTCAACCATAAAAAAAGAATGAAACTTTGTCATTTGCAACAATGTGAATGAACTTGGAAGGTATTATGCTAAATGAAATAAATCAGACAGAGAAAGCCAAATGCTATATGATATTTCTTATACATGGAAACTAAAAAATACAACAGATTAGTGAATATAACAAAAAAGAAGCAGATTTGCAGATATGGAGGGAAAAAAAGTGATTACTGGTGGAGAAGTGGGAGGGGAAACATGGGGGTAGGGCAGTAAGAGATACAAACTACTAGGTTTAAAATAAGCTACAAGGATACATTGTACAACACAGGGAACACTGCCAATGTTTTATAATCAATGAAGTGTAAACTTTAAAAATTTGTGAATCATTATATTACACACCTGTAACATAATATTGTAAATCAACTATACTTCAAATTTTAAAAACTAGCTTAAAAAAAAACAACTCAGCAAAGGCAAATACATACAACAATTATAAACTCTAGTACAGATGACCCCTGAATAACATGAGTTTAAACTGCCGAGGCCCACTTATATATGAATTTCTTTCAGCAGATATGTATTATGGTACTACATGATCCACTGTTGGTTGAATCCCTGGATATAGAGCCACAGATAAGAAGGGTCAACTGTCAAAGCTAGACTGTATGCAGTTCATAATCAGACCAAATGAGCTGACCTCATTGTTCAAGGGTCAGCTGTGACAATGTAACAATGGTTTGTGACTCCAGTATTTTTTTTTCAACATGACTTAAGAGACTTATTGTTGTTACTTGCTCAGTCATGTCGGACTCTTTATGACCCTATGGACTGCAGCACGCAGGCTTCCCTGTCCTTCATCATCTCCTGGAGCTTGTTCAAACTCAAATCTATCGAGATTGTGATGCCATCCAACCATCTCATCCTCTGTTGTCCCCTTCCCCTCCTGCCCTCAATCTTTCCCAGCATAAGGGTCTTCTCCAATGAGTCCACTCTTCACATCATGTGGCCAGAGTATTGGGGCTTCAGCTTAAGCATCAGTCCTTCCAATGAATATTCAGGGTTGATTTCTTTTAGGATTGACTGGTTTGAGTTCCTTGCAGTGTATATACCCAATGGAATACTCCTCAACCATAAAAAAAGAATGAAACTTTGTCATTTGCAACAATGTGAATGAACTTGGAAGGTATTATGCTAAATGAAATAAATCAGACAGAGAAAGCCAAATGCTATATGATATTTCTTATACATGGAAACTAAAAAATACAACAGATTAGTGAATATAACAAAAAAGAAGCAGATTTGCAGATATGGAGGGAAAAAAAGTGATTACTGGTGGAGAAGTGGGAGGGGAAACATGGGGGTAGGGCAGTAAGAGATACAAACTACTAGGTTTAAAATAAGCTACAAGGATACATTGTACAACACAGGGAACACTGCCAATGTTTTATAATCAATGAAGTGTAAACTTTAAAAATTTGTGAATCATTATATTACACACCTGTAACATAATATTGTAAATCAACTATACTTCAAATTTTAAAAACTAGCTTAAAAAACAACTCAGCAAAGGCAAATACATACAACAATTATAAACTCTAGTACAGATGACCCCTGAATAACATGAGTTTAAACTGCCGAGGCCCACTTATATATGAATTTCTTTCAGCAGATATGTATTATGGTACTACATGATCCACTGTTGGTTGAATCCCTGGATATAGAGCCACAGATAAGAAGGGTCAACTGTCAAAGCTAGACTGTATGCAGTTCATAATCAGACCAAATGAGCTGACCTCATTGTTCAAGGGTCAGCTGTGACAATGTAACAATGGTTTGTGACTCCAGTATTTTTTTTTCAACATGACTTAAGAGACTTATTGTTGTTACTTGCTCAGTCATGTCGGACTCTTTATGACCCTATGGACTGCAGCATGCAGGCTTCCCTGTCCTTCATCATCTCCTGGAGCTTGTTCAAACTCAAATCTATCGAGATTGTGATGCCATCCAACCATCTCATCCTCTGTTGTCCCCTTCCCCTCCTGCCCTCAATCTTTCCCAGCATAAGGGTCTTCTCCAATGAGTCCACTCTTCACATCATGTGGCCAGAGTATTGGGGCTTCAGCTTAAGCATCAGTCCTTCCAATGAATATTCAGGGTTGATTTCTTTTAGGATTGACTGGTTTGAGTTCCTTGCAGTCCAAAGGACACACAAGAATCTTCTTCTACACCATAGTTCCAAAAGCATCAAATCTTCAGCATTCAGCCTTTTTTATGGTCCAACTCTCTCATTCATACATGATTACTGGGAAAACTATAGCTTTGATTACACGGACCTTTGTCATCAAAGTGATGTCTCTGCTTTTTAATATGCTGTCTAGGTTTATCGTGGCTTTTCTTCCAAGGAGCAACCGTCTTTTAATTTCATAACTGCAGTCATCATCTGAAGTGATTTAGGAGTGCAAGAAAATAAAGTCTGTCACTGTTTCCACTTCCCCTCCATTTATTTGCCATAAAGTGATGGAACTGGATGCCATGATCTTAGTTTTTTGAATGCTGAATTTTAAGCCAGCTTTTTTTGCTCTCCTCATTTGTCTTCATCAAGAGACTCTTTAGTTCCTCTTTCTGCATTAGGCTAATGCATTTTAAACAAGCAATCAGTAGCCTAAGAGCTAATATTATTGTAACTTTGGTTGGTAACTCCACATTTTGCTTTCTATCTAATTTATGAGAACACTGTATTCTTTTCAAATTATTAATTGATGTTTTTAGATACACGCTGCTTAAAGATGTTATTCTGTGGCATCAACAGCTGAAAGGAAAAGGAACAGACGTATAAAGGGGCAGAGAGTCTGTGTCATGGAAGTTAAGCTGATACAAATCCAAACTGGAGGGCTTCCCTGGTGGTCCAGTGGGTAAGGACACCACCTTGCAGTGCAAGGGGTGCTGGTTCGATCCCTGGCCTGGGAAGATCCCACATGCCGCGGAGTGGCTGGACCAATGTGTCCAATTACCAAGCCGGAGCTCTGGAGCACATGCGCCCAGAGCCGGTGCTCTGCAACAACAGAGGCCACTGCGATGGGAGGCCCACATGGGCCAAAGAACAAAGATGGATGAAAACAGATAAATGAAAGACCAATAGAAGTGGCCCGCCCACCCTCACCCCCCAACACCCCCCCCCCCATCAAAAAAAAAATCCAAATTGGAGTGTTATAACTTTAGGATGTTCACTGTAATCCCCGTGGCAACCACAAAGAAAACAGCTGTAGGGCTTCCCTGGTGGTCCAGTGGGTAGAGTCCACCTCACAATGCAAGGGACACTGGTTTGATCCCCGGCCTGGGAAGATCCCACGTGCCAAATCATAGATTCAGAAAGCAAAATGGTGGCTACGAGGGGCTAGAGTGAGGAGGGAATGGCAGGGGGTAGGTTTAATGAGTGCAGAGCTACTGCTTTGTAACATGAAAACAGTTCTGAAGAGGGATCATGGTGAAGGCTATAGAACAAGATGGATATATACCACTGACCTATATATTATGAAGGCAAATTTTATAGTATGTGTATTCTACAACAATAAAAATGGGGGAGATGCACACAAAAATTATACACCAATGTTCAGCATTATTTATAATCAAAAAGAGGAAAGAACCCAACAACTGATGAATTTCAAATATGGGTCATACATGTAAGGGCTTCCCAGGTGGCACTAGTGGTAAACAACCTGCCAGCCAGTGCAGGAGACACGAGAGATATGGGTTCAATCACTGGGCTGGGAAGATCCCCTGGAGAAGGGGATGGCAACCCACTCCAGTAGTCTTGCCTGGAGAATCCCATGGACAGAGGAGCCTGGGGGGTGGGGGCTACTCTTTATAGGATGGCAACACGTCTGACACAACTGAAGGGACTTAGTACACACACATGCACAGACACATAATGGAATATTACTCAGCCATAAAAAGGAATGAAGTACAGATACATGCTACAATATGGGTTTTAACTTAGAAGACATTATGGTAAGTGAAAGAAGCCAGACACCAAAGGCCACATACCGAATGATTCCAGTTGTCTAAAGTACACCAAACAGGGCTTCCCTGGTGGTCCAGTGGTTAAGAATGTCAGTTCAGATCCCTGGTCTGGGAAGATCCCATACGTTGCCACAGAGCTAAGCTGGTGCACCACTACTGAGCCCGACTGCTGCAAGTGCTGAAGCCCTGGTGCCCTAGAGCCCATGCTCTGCAACAAGAGACACCACTGCAATGAGAAGGTCTCACACTGCACATAGAGACCCTCCCTGCTTGTCATAACTAGAGAGTAGCCCTCGCACAGTAATGAGGACCAGCACAGCTAAAAATAAATAGATAAATATTTAAAAAAAACAACAGGCAGGGACTTTCCTGGTGGTCCAGTGGGTACAGTCCCCCTTGCAGTGCAAGGGGTGCCAGTTTGATCCCTGGCCCAGGAGGATCCCACATGCTATGGAGTGGCTGGACCAGTGTTAGGAGCCAGCGCTCTGGAGCACATGCACCCAGAACTGGTGCTCCGCGGTGAGAGAGGCCACTGCAATGGGAGGCCCACACATGCCAAAGAATAAAAAGATGGATGAAAATAAATATAAAAAATAAAAGAGGCATGATGGGGTAAATAAAAAAGAAAAGGATCTAAAAAAAAAACAACAGGCAAATCCACTGAGAGAAACAGTAGGTCAGTGTTTGCCTAGGGCTGCGGAGTGGGGTTCAACGGGGCGGGAAAAGAATGCAAAGTGGAGCTAACGGGCAGATTTCTTTGGAGAGATGCATATGCTCTCAAATCACATTATGTTCACAGTTGTACAACTCTGTAAATAACTAAAACCTGGGTACAATCCCTGGGTTGGGAAGATCCCCTGGAGAAGAGAAAGGCTACCCACAGCAGTACTCTTGCCTGGAGAATCTCATGGTTCATCCATGGGTCACAAAGAGTTGGACATGACCAAGCAACTTCCCTTTCACTTACTGGCTGCACACTCCTAACAGGTGAATTTTATGGTATGTAAATTATATGCCAATAAAGTTGCTGGAAAAAAAGGATGACCAGATAACAGCTGAAATAAAGACATGTTTGGAAAAGAAGACACGAGACAATGTGTCTCCAGCAATCCCATGTAAAACAGATATGAAGGGAAGAAGGCT
Source organism: Tragulus kanchil (assembly GCA_022376925.1). Taxonomy (NCBI): domain Eukaryota; kingdom Metazoa; phylum Chordata; class Mammalia; order Artiodactyla; family Tragulidae; genus Tragulus; species Tragulus kanchil. Next base: position 98,743,171 of record JAIOJX010000029.1, read on the forward strand.
AGGATCTCAGGTGGAAGTCTGGAGGGGTGGGTGGGAGTGGAGGGCAGTAAATATATGGGTAAGTCTAAACATGGACAGGTAAGCAAGTCCTGTGGATTTCAGCCATGCTCAACAGGAGGCAATGTGTTCACCCAGCTCTCATTGCCCTGTAAGCTTCATTTCCCTCCAGCCCAGGACCTTTGCAGATGCTGTTTCGTCTGCTTGAATGCTCTTCCCTGCTCTCACGATCCACTTCTTTCTTACCAACTTCCACTTGGCCTTCATCCCCTGGTGGGTCTGATCGGAGGAGGCCCTGACCTTTTGTTCACCGCACTCACCAGTTACCATCGCATCTCTGCACAATTCTGTGATCCGGTTCCCCTTTATGGGTTTACGCCTGCTCATCTTCCCTATACATTTAATCATTTTTTTCCTTTTTGGGGGGAAAAAGATGAAAATAAACTCTGACTTGACTATTGTTCTCTAGTGAGTCACACCAGGATCTGCCTGTACCTTTTTTTAGAAAAAGAAGTTTCACATTACTGAGGCAATGGAATGTGTAAGGCTTGCAAAGTTCCTGTGAGAAGTCTGTGCTGGTTTTACTGCCTCATGATAGATACTTTTATCCCCAAGACCAGAGGACCTGACCTCTTAGAGTAAACACCTCGATGTATGTGCATAAAAATCTGCTTCATCCATCTGTTGGGAACGATGGGGAGGAGAAAGGGGAGAGTCACTCTGACATACACAGAAAAGAAAGCAAAGAAATTGCCCAGAAAGAAACCCACACACCCATGGTCAATTAATCTTTGACAAAAAGATGCAAGAATATACCATGAGGGACAGCCAATTCAGCGAATAGCGCTGGGAAAGCTGGATAACTGGAAGTAAATCACTGAAATTTGAATCCACCCACACATCATATACAAAGTGGCATAAAGACTTAAATATAAGACATGACATTGTAACACTCCTAGAAGAGAACACAGGCAAAACCTTCTCTGACATAAATTATAGCAATGTTCCCTTAGGCCAGTCTCCCAATAAAACAGAAACAAAAGCTAAGATAAACAAGTAAGACCTAATAAAACTGATAGGCTTTTGCACAGCAAAGGAAACCATGAAGAAAACAAAAAGGCAACCTTAAGGGCTGGGAGAAAATATTTGCAAGTGATGCAGCTGACAAAGGTTTTATTTCCAAAACATACAAACAGCTCATAACCTCAACAACAACAACAACAAAACAACCCAACTGAAAAACAGGCAGAAGACTAACAAGAGACATTGCTTCAAAGAAGACACATAGATGGCCAACAGGCACATGAAAAGATACTCAGCATCGCTAATTATTAGAGAAATGCAAATCAAAACTACAATGAGTAACCACCTCATGTATCAGTCAGAAGGGCCATCATTAAAAAGTCTCCAAATAACAAATGCTGGAGAGGGTGTGGAGAATAGGGAACCATCTTATACTGCTGATTAGAATGTAAATTGGTGCAGCTACTATGGGGAACAATATGGGGGTTCCTTAAAAAGCTAAAAATAGAGTCACTATACGATCCAGCAACCCCACTCCTGGACATATAACTGGAGAAAACTTTAATTCAAAAAGATACACGCATCCCAGTGTTTATACAGTAGTTAAAGATATGGAAACAACCTAAATGTCCAACAGATGAATGGATAAAGATGTATGTGTGTGTGTACACACACACACACACACACACACACATAATGGACTACTACTAGTCAATCCTAAAGGAAATCAACTCTGAATATTCATTGGAAGGATTCATGCTGAAGCTCCAATACTTTGGCCACCTGATGAGAAGAGCCCACTCATTAGAAAAGACCCTAAGGCTGGGAAAGATTGAAGGCAGGAGGAGAAGGGGATGACATAAAATGAGATGGTATCACTGAGTCAACAGACATGAGTTTGAGCAAGCTCCAAGAGATAATGGAGGACAAGGAAGCCTGGCAGGCTGCAGTCCATGGGGTCGCAAAGCGTCAGACACGATTGAACAGCAACTTGGAGACTGAACAACAACCCAGTGTATATTTATGTGTGTGTATATATATTACAGAATATATAATATGTGTGTGTGTTACAGAATATATATATATATATGTATATGTATATATAAAATCACTTACCTGCACACCAGAAGTCAACACAACACTGTAAATCAACCAGTTAAAACATTGTTTTAAAAAATGAAAGCAAAGATACTGGATGAGCAAAGTGCTGAAAACCGAGAACTCAAACACCAAGTCCTAGCACTCAGAGGACAGCAGGAGGGGAGCAAAGGAACTTACTGGGAGCAGTTCCTATAACCTGAAAAACAGGCAGAAGACTAACAAGAGACATTGCTTCAAAGAAGACACATAGATGGCCAACAGGCACATGAAAAGATACTCAGCATCGCTAATTATTAGAGAAATGCAAATCAAAACTACAATGAGTAACCACCTCATGTATCAGTCAGAAGGGCCATCATTAAAAAGTCTCCAAATAACAAATGCTGGAGAGGGTGTGGAGAATAGGGAACCATCTTATACTGCTGATTAGAATGTAAATTGGTGCAGCTACTATGGGGAACAATATGGGGGTTCCTTAAAAAGCTAAAAATAGAGTCACTATACGATCCAGCAACCCCACTCCTGGACATATAACTGGAGAAAACTTTAATTCAAAAAGATACACGCATCCCAGTGTTTATACAGTAGTTAAAGATATGGAAACAACCTAAATGTCCAACAGATGAATGGATAAAGATGTATGTGTGTGTGTACACACACACACACACACACACACACATAATGGACTACTACTAGTCAATCCTAAAGGAAATCAACTCTGAATATTCATTGGAAGGATTCATGCTGAAGCTCCAATACTTTGGCCACCTGATGAGAAGAGCCCACTCATTAGAAAAGACCCTAAGGCTGGGAAAGATTGAAGGCAGGAGGAGAAGGGGATGACATAAAATGAGATGGTATCACTGAGTCAACAGACATGAGTTTGAGCAAGCTCCAAGAGATAATGGAGGACAAGGAAGCCTGGCAGGCTGCAGTCCATGGGGTCGCAAAGCGTCAGACACGATTGAACAGCAACTTGGAGACTGAACAACAACCCAGTGTATATTTATGTGTGTGTATATATATTACAGAATATATAATATGTGTGTGTGTTACAGAATATATATATATATATGTATATGTATATATAAAAATCACTTTCCTGCACACCAGAAGTCAACACAACACTGTAAATCAACCAGTTAAAACATTGTTTTAAAAAATGAAAGCAAAGATACTGGATGAGCAAAGTGCTGAAAACCGAGAACTCAAACACCAAGTCCTAGCACTCAGAGGACAGCAGGAGGGGAGCAAAGGAACTTACTGGGCAGTCAGTTTCCTATAGCGACCTGTAATTTATTGTCTTATTAAAAAACTAAAATTAGGCTTGGCCTACGGAAGTGAGTCACCTCCATTCTGGCTAAGGATGTAAAACTTGAGGACTAACTCTTTGAAAATAGGGAACACATACCAGTATGGTACTGCCACGCAGGAGGTCCTCAATAAAGACTGTTGAATGAATGAACGGATGAATGAGGGGCTGGATCAGGGGCACTTACAACACTTGTGAGACAAAGGACTCAAGTCCTGATAAAAGTGACACAGTATCAACTATGCAATCACAGTTCCCAAGACCATGGGGCACTCCAATGTCTTCAGGAGAGATATCCTTCAAAGTCCACGCCTTAGGACTTCGCTGGTAGTCCAGTGGTTAAGAATGCACTTGCCAGTGCAGGGGATATTGGTTCAATCCCTGTTCTGGGAGGATTCCACATGCCTCAGAGTAACTAACCTCTTGCACCCCAACTATTGAGCCTGAGAACCATAGAGCCCACATGCAGCAACAAAGACCCAGCACAAAAACAAATACATTTTAAAAATCCATGGCTTAGCTAAATGATGTCACATCTCTTTAGTTTGACTTCTTGTCTTCAGTCCCCGAGACATGACCTGCCCTAACACCATGCTGAGCCTCTGGGAGTCAAGGAACATGGATGCAGAAGAGAACCCTGCTTCAGATGCCTTGCTCCTGTCCTTGGGGCTCCCTCAGGCCAGGCTGAAAGGGACAGGGAGAGCATCCAGAGAGAGAGAGGCAGTGGACCACAACTGGCTAGCCTGCTTCTTTGGCAGACAAACAGCACAGTTTATAAGCATATACATAGACTCTTATGCAAGACAAACTATACCATTTATTTGAAACTTATGTAACAGTTGACTCTGTGGTTCTTACAGTCCTTCTGAATGAGCACACTGATAAATTATTTAGCTGGGAATGTACACCGCCCTCTAAACGTATATATAGACGTGACCACAGGCACCTGTGCTCATGTATGCAGCCTGTGTCTACACAGATGCTCCTCTGAGCAAAGATACTGGATGAGCAAAGTGCTGAAAACCGAGAACTCAAACACCAAGTCCTAGCACTCAGAGGACAGCAGGAGGGGAGCAAAGGAACTTACTGGGCAGTCAGTTTCCTATAGCGACCTGTAATTTATTGTCTTATTAAAAAACTAAAATTAGGCTTGGCCTACGGAAGTGAGTCACCTCCATTCTGGCTAAGGATGTAAAACTTGAGGACTAACTCTTTGAAAATAGGGAACACATACCAGTATGGTACTGCCACGCAGGAGGTCCTCAATAAAGACTGTTGAATGAATGAACGGATGAATGAGGGGCTGGATCAGGGGCACTTACAACACTTGTGAGACAAAGGACTCAAGTCCTGATAAAAGTGACACAGTATCAACTATGCAATCACAGTTCCCAAGACCATGGGGCACTCCAATGTCTTCAGGAGAGATATCCTTCAAAGTCCACGCCTTAGGACTTCGCTGGTAGTCCAGTGGTTAAGAATGCACTTGCCAGTGCAGGGGATATTGGTTCAATCCCTGTTCTGGGAGGATTCCACATGCCTCAGAGTAACTAACCTCTTGCACCCCAACTATTGAGCCTGAGAACCATAGAGCCCACATGCAGCAACAAAGACCCAGCACAAAAACAAATACATTTTAAAAATCCATGGCTTAGCTAAATGATGTCACATCTCTTTAGTTTGACTTCTTGTCTTCAGTCCCCGAGACATGACCTGCCCTAACACCATGCTGAGCCTCTGGGAGTCAAGGAACATGGATGCAGAAGAGAACCCTGCTTCAGATGCCTTGCTCCTGTCCTTGGGGCTCCCTCAGGCCAGGCTGAAAGGGACAGGGAGAGCATCCAGAGAGAGAGAGGCAGTGGACCACAACTGGCTAGCCTGCTTCTTTGGCAGACAAACAGCACAGTTTATAAGCATATACATAGACTCTTATGCAAGACAAACTATACCATTTATTTGAAACTTATGTAACAGTTGACTCTGTGGTTCTTACAGTCCTTCTGAATGAGCACACTGATAAATTATTTAGCTGGGAATGTACACCGCCCTCTAAACGTATATATAGACGTGACCACAGGCACCTGTGCTCATGTATGCAGCCTGTGTCTACACAGATGCTCCTCTGTGAAGCTTATGTGATGTGTGACAGCTTTCATGGAAGTTACCTCCAGTTTCACAGGAGGGTTTTCACTCAACCAGAAATGAATGTCTTCATCTGAGACTTTTAAAACGCTGGTTTAGACATTTTTATGTTAACAGAATAACACAAATCTATTAGAGAAATTTACAAAACCATCATTTCAAAAATAGGTAAGGGGTTTCCCTGTTGGCTCAGTGGTAAAGAATCCACCAGCCAATGCAGGAGATGCTTGTTTGATCCCTGGTCCGGGAAGATCCCACAAGCCGTGGAGCAACTAAACCTGAGTGCACCACAACTATAGAGTCCATGCTTTAGAGCCCGGAATCTGCAACTACTGAGCCCATGTACCACAGTTACTGAAGTCCAAGTGCCTAAGAGTCTGTGTTCCGCAACAAGAGAAGCCACTGCAAAGAGAAACCCAGCACTGAAACTGGAGAGTAGCCCCTGTCGCCACAACTAGAGAAAAAGCTCTCGCCACAACAAAGACCAGCACAACCAAAAATGAATACATACAGAAAATAGAGAGCTTTGAACTCTGCAACCTCAGAAATTTCATTTGCACAATTCCTGGGGAAATCTACTCTAAGTGTTTTGTCAAGATGTGCTCTAACTTGGAAACGTGCAGTCTTGGTGTGAGCTGTGAATCGTGCTAGTCACTGCCCACACGGGGTGAATGGAGCCAGAGCCCAGGGCACAGGGAAGCTTTATGAGGGCCGGTTTTGTTTTTTTTTTTTTTTTTTAAGATTTATTTATTTATTTTTGGGCGGGGTTCGGATTGGGGAGGGAGGGGAGCGGGCAGGCCACTTCCATTGGTCTTTCATTTCTCTATTTTCACCTGTCTTTGTTCTTTGGCTCCTGTGGGCCTCCCATCGCGATGGCGTCTGTTGTCGCAGAGCGCCAGCTCTGGGCGCATGCGCTCCAGAGGTCCGGCTCGGCGATTGGACACATCAGTCCAGCCGCTCCGCGGCACGTGGGATCTTCCCAGGCCAGGGATCGAACCGGTGCCCCTTGCACTGCAAGGGTGTCCTTATCCACTGGACCACCAGGGGAAGCCCTGGAATGTTTTTAACTTGAGTTTATTTAGGTAGTAAATTCCCCTCTTTTCTGCATGTCTACTGAAAATAATGACATGAAGGAAAAGTTCTGAAGGCTAAAATTATCTAGGATGTTCTATATGTGACTGGCATTTCTGCAGCATGGCAGATGCAAAGCTAAGGTTTCATTTGTTTTTCTTCTTTAATTAGGAAGTCATGCTGCAAAGTCTATTAACGAGGTGAACATCACACCATCACTCTATTCTGACCCATTCAAAACAGGCGACATCAGACACTGAGCTGAATAAGTAAAAACAAGATCTTTATGAAACGATCACAGAGATGGTCACTTCCATGCATAAGGTGTTACAACAGTACCAAAGGCCCGGGTTTGTAAGGAATCCTTCCATTGTTGGTTCCTGTACCCATGTAACAAAACACGGAAGTGAAGCTTGAGGGGTGGAGGGTCTGTCAGGCCCCCCAGCACCCTCCCCATCGCCTAATGTGTGTTACCAAAGTAGCAACATTTGTTCACCCAGCCCAGGTGATGTGGAGACGTGACCATCAGGTGGATGGACAGAAGCTGCCATGCTGGAATTTTTGTTTTGGTGTACAAGACATGCAAGCTGTTGACCTATACTTGCAAATGCATTTCAATCACATTGCAGCTCTGCTTCCCTCTGTACTATCATGATGGGAACACAATGCACCCAGGGCCTAACATTTTCAAAGGGTGAGGTCACCTGCAGCAGGGCAAGGTGACTCTGCAGGTCCACCGGCCTCTGCTCCCAAGGAACTCGGGAGGCTGCCTCCCTTGGTGAGCCTGTCAGTTAATAACAAGCCCTTTGGCACTGTGTGAAGTGAAATACATCAGACAGAGAAAGACAAAGAATGTATGATCTCAGTTGCATGTAGAATCTAAACAATACAACACGCTAGTGAATGCAACATACAAGAAGTAGACTTCAGTGTATGTAACAAAAAAGAGGCCAACTCAAAGAGATAGAAACAAAGGAGTGGTTACCAGTGGGGAGAGGGACACGGAGGCAACAGACAGGGACGGCGACGGACGGCGACAGGATTAGAGGTACAAACAACTGGGCATAAAACAAGCTCCACGGCTAGACTGCACAGCACAGGGAAGATAGCCAATAGTTTGCAATAACTATAAGTGGAATATGTTTTAGAATTACGAATTGCTATACTGTACACCTGTAACCTACATAATAGCGTATATCAACTATACTTCGTTTTAAAAAATTAAATTATACGAAAAAAAGAACAAGTCCTCTGCTGCTGATCTTTGGCTCCAGGGACAACTGTAATGATCTTTTACATTGCCTTCTGCTGCCTGTGATCCACCGAAAGGACACAGACATGCCATGTGAATCCACCTTATACAGGCATGGGATGTTCAGAGGAAAACGCTCTGTCTCCCAGCCCTCCTCCTCCTCCCTCCTTTCGCTCCCTACTCCTCCCTCTTTGCCCCCTGCTCCCCTCTGTTTCAATATATACATGTGTCACAAAGGAAATAAAGAAAATCATTATTTGGTTCCCAGAATTCACACAGTTCAAGGAGATATATAACATGGATACTGACGTCTGTAAGGGCGCCACACAGGACAATAGATGCTGAAAGTAACCTCAGGGACCTGGGGGTGTGAGGATCACGGCCAGGCCCCCCTCCCTCTCAGTCCCTCTGTCTTCTCCTCCAACCCCACCCCTCGGCTCTCAGGGGCGCACCTGGGCTCAGGCCTGAGGCACTGGTAAAAGGCAGCCATCTTCGTGAACGTGGAGGGGGCCTTCGGCACTTTCATTCTCCGGAAGGACAGAAGGCTTTGCCTGTCCTCCCCAAAGGGGCCCTCGGGTCACTCCTGGGTGCCGATCAGGAGCCTTGTTTCCGTCTCCAGAGAAGCGCCTCAGGTTCCGAGGACTCAGGGGCTTATGCCAACCCCTGCCGCCCCGCAGGGCCCCCAGGCAGGTGTGCGGCACAGGATACTGGAAGCTCAGACACACAATCACTTCCTCCTTCCCTCCATCCACGTGGACGGCCAGGGTGGGGCTGGAGCCACCACCCGCCTCCCTGTGGCTGAGTCCTGCCCAACAGCCGAGGGTGGAAACTGACAAGCCCGGGTTCTGCCTCTCTGCACTCCCTGCAGAGTCGGGCAAAGGGCACTAATCGCCCCATCAGAGCAAGGGCTCAGGGCCCCGGGGGCACATCCAACCCGGCACGTTGGTTCCCGTGCTCTGGCTTTCTCCTTTTTCACTCTTCAAGCTTGTTGCCGCAGGGCCTGGATGTGTTCTGTGAACTGGCTTCCTTGGGACCTTCCGCTCCTCCTTTCAGGCAGGCACCTGCTCCACCACTCGCTGTGGCAGGCACGGTGTTGCAACACTCCCTGCTGGAGACCACACCTGGCAGGTGCACAGACCACACCCTCCCCTGCCTCCCTGGTGACGTCCTCTCTGATGACCTGCAGCTGCTGCTTCAAAATAATAGACTCCTGTCGCCCAGCCTTGCAACTGCACCTGAGCTTGCCCAAGGTCTGAAGGCTGCTAACCGGCACCATCAGTAGTTTCCTGGCAACGTCGGGAGGGCTGACAGAAGGCTCTGAACGACAAGTGTGATTCTGTATTACGAAAACCAAGAACAGCAGGCAGAAGGAGTGATTTCTGAAGATGGTGCTGAAAAAGTCCTAGCTGTCTCTGCTGTTTTACAGAATGAATCCATATATATCAAGTGCTGGTCATGGTTGTTGTTTTTCAGTCCCTCAGTCATGTCTAACTCTTTGTGACCCCATGGACTGCAGCACACCAGGCTCCCCTGTCCTTCACCATATCCCAGAGCTGGCTCAAATTCATGTCCCTTGAGTTGGTGATTCCATACAACCATCTCATCTTCTGTCGCCCCCTTCTCCTCCTGCCCTCAATATTTCCTGGCATCAGGGTCTTTTCTATTGAGTTGTCTCTTCACATCGAGTGGCCAAATTACTAGAGCTTCAGCTTCAGCCTCAGTCTTTCCAATGAAAGTTTTGGTTGACTGGTTTATAATTTAAATAATAACACATAGCCAATGGTATTTGAGGGGAACCAAAGAAAGCAGTGAGGTTAATGAACTTGGAAAATGACCACTGAGTGCCCCCCTGGCAGTTTACATCCACCTGCCCATGGACTCTTTATTTTATTTTATTTTATTTTAAACCTTTATTTTACTTTTAACTTTTACAGAGTTTTGTTGTTCACAGACATGCATGTTCTCAGATTAGTCACATGTATATCCCCCCCTTCCCTCCCCTCCCGACCATCACACAGCACCCCTGAAGGATCCCCTTTTTTCACAGAGCAATGACTAGAGCTATTTTCTTCACTTATGATAGTACAGGCCTTCATGCTACTTCCTTTACGCCTCTCACCCACTGTTCCTTCCCCACAATGTCCATATGTCCACTGTCCATGTCTGTCTTTCTGTCGCTTCACTGCATGTGCCATCATCACCATCCTACTAGATTCCATATATATGTGTTAATATACTGTATTTGTCCTTCTCTTTCTGACTGACTTCACTTTTGATGATACGTTCTAGATCCAGCCACCTCATCAGGGTTGATTCTTCTGCATTTCTCTTTACAGCTGTGTAGTATTCCATTGTATATATGTACCAGAGCTTTTGGATCCATTCGTTCGTCGATGGGCATCTAGGTTCCTTCCATGTTCTAGCTATTGTATAGAGAGCTGCAATGAACATTGGGGTACAGGTGCTTCTTTCAGTTTTGATTTCGTCAGGGTATAAGCCTAAGAGTGGGATTGCTGGGTCATATGGTGCTTCTATTTTTAGTTTTTTAAGAAATCTCCAGACTGTCTTCCATAGAGGCTGTATCAATTTACACTTCATGGACTCTTTAGAATTTGAAGATGCTGTCAACCACCTGGATGTTGCCAACAGCTCAGCCTTTCTCCAGAAAGAGGGATACTCCTTGCTGTGAGGCATCCCCATCTCCCATGATAGACAGGGACAGAGTGGACCACTGAAGAGTCAGGGATGGGCTCGGCCTGAGGCAGGATGTCTCTAAGGAGTGGTCCCAGTCAGCTGCCTTCCCTCTCTGGGAGCCAAGACCAACAGACCACAGCTGCAACTTCCCCCTCTGGAGGCTGGCTCAGCAGCCAGCCACCCTGGACTTGGAGCTACCCTGCCATTCACTATGGCCTGCCCTGCTCAGGGCCTGGTCAGCGTCCCTGCAGGTCCAGGATGGCACCCAACACAACAAGATGACACTCTTCAGACTGACACACCACCACAAGGGATGCAGCATCACATCTTGGGGTCACACTGAAGGCCACAGGGACTGAGGGACCTTGGAGACTGGGCAAAGTGTCTGCACATCTGAAATCTTTGTTCAATTTTAAGAAAAAGTTCAGAAACTTCTTCTCTGGTGCCCGCTTTGCCCTTCTGGGCAGTGCCTAAGCCATCCACTCCTCAGTACATGGCCGAATCTAACCAAGAGGACTATGACATTCTGAGTGCCTTCCTATTATCATCCAATGGATTGACCACAACAGAAAATCTTTTCTGAAAGAAAACCAAAGGGATTTGCGCTAGGATCTCCTAGGGCCTCTGGATTCATTTTATTCAGAGAGAAGAGAATGAAGCAGGTACCAGGTCCAAGATGGTTTATATTCTCTCTCATTCAGTACTCACAACCAGCTCTGAATTAAATGGTACTTCTTGAAATTGCCTGGTGGCAGAGTGGGTAAGAATCCACCTGTCAATGTAGGGGACATGAGTTTGATCCCTGGCATGGTAAGATTCCACATACTTTGGGGCAACAAAGTCCATGTACCACAACTACTGAGATCCCGTGCGACAGCTACTGAAGCCCACAGGCCCTAGAGCCTGTGTTCTGCAACAGGAGAAGCCACTGCAGTGAGAAGCCTGTGTACTGCAACTAGAGAGTAGCCCCATTCGCTACAACTAGAAAAATCCCAAGTGCGGCGACGAAGACCCAGTGCCACCAAAAATTAAATAAATCAATAAGAAAAATGGTATGCCTCCTTTTTGCAGTGAGAAAACAGAGGATCAGAGAAGTTAAGCGAATCGTCCAAGATCACTGAGCAGGTGTAAGCAAAAAAATCTGACCCCGACGTCAAGGCCTGTACCTCACCCGGCTGTGTCCCACAAGGGCAGCTGCCTCCCAAGAAGCTCAGGTCAAGGTGTCGCCAGCCCCTGCCCATGGCAGACATCAGTAATCAACTGCAGCATCATTCTCAGAACTGCTCGCCACACAGCCCTCCAGGCAATGACTGCCAGTTGCTTGGAGCAGCACCTGGCTAGAAGCCGGCCGACATGGTTGACAGACACTGCAGTAACTCTAAAGAACTGGATTCTCGGGCTTCCCCCGTGGTCCAGTGGGTAAAGACACCGCCTTGCAGTGCAAGGGACGCCAGTTTGATCCCTGGCCTGGGAAGATTCCATGTGCCGCGGAGTAGCTGAACAGACGTGTTCAATTACAGAGCCAGAGAGAGCTCTGGAGCACATATGCCCAGAGTTGGTGCTCTGCGACAAGAGGGGCCACTGTGGTGGGAGGCCCACAAAGGCCAAAGAACAAAGATGGAAATAAAAGAAAGATCAATAGAAGTACCCCACCCCACCCCAAAAAAAGAACGGGATTCTCTCCTGGTCTTCCACCAGCTAGCTACTAACCAGCCGAGGGACCTGGGGCAAACCATGCCTCTCTCTGGGCCTCAGTCTCAAGTATGGCATAAGTGATCTGGACTCTGATACCTGAGAGTCTAACACACTCCTTCAGAAAAAGAAAGATCTGTGAAACTGGCCCAAACTTTACGGTGAAGATGCTTTCGTTAAACCAACAGAAGAGAAGACACACTTGAGCTGAGAACATTTATGGAAAATATATTTTCCAAATCTAGTTGTCACGATAATCCTTGTTTGTGAGCCAGAAAAATGAAATGGCAATGACAATTATCAGAGAAAGTCCCTCTGGTCTGGAGTAGACACCTCACCTCGTGCCCTCCCAGCCCACACAGCCACACCGGACACTCTGCTGCTACCCAAGGGAATGCCTCAACCACGCACATCAGCGCCTCAGCCCACCCTGACCCTCAGAAACCTCTAAACTTGCTGGACATAACCTCACATTCTTCCTCTGAGCCCCTGCCCACTCACATGATTTCCTACACATTCCCTCTCCTGGAATTTGAGCTTTTTAAGGGCAGAAACAAGCTCTCTTCCTCTCTGTAGCCCTAATACCTACACAAAGTAGATGCTGGGAAGTACGTATTAATAAGTGAGCCTCATCACCTGAACTTATAAAATCGAAGGGCATGGACTTCCCTGGTGGTTCAGGGGTTAAGACTCCACCCTTCCAACGCAGGGGACTCAGATTCGATTCCCTGATTGGGAAACTAAGATCCCACAAGCCATGCAGTGTGGCCCCCTAGCCAAAAATTTTTTTAAACCCAAGGGCAGATATCACTTTTAATAAGGTCATCTGCTTCATTAAGTTTTCTCTTAAGAATAACCCCCCCCCCCCAACATTCTCAAATAGTTATTCCGTCTAAGCCATTTGGTAAGATGCTCTGACAAAGTGCCCCTGTGTGATTCAGACGCGTGGGCTGGCTGGGTTTGACATAAATATCTTCCTATTTTGCAATTCGGAGATATCACATTTGAAGTGAGGACATGGAGCAATCTGAACACACATTTGGCTCATTATGTGAGGACATCTAATATTCCAAATTATTCCAGCCTTTCGGTATTTAAAAGACCTTGGAAAAGCAGCCCAGTTCCCATTGTCTTCAGTATTGCCATGGTGTGTGTTGGGGGTCAGGCAGAGGGTGTCGTATATATATTAATAGATGCCCCATACCCGTTAGCAGTGAACATGCATAGCTGGCCTCCTCTGTCAGACTGCAGTCTTTGACAACCATGCCAATCAATTTGTTTCTGACTATTCCAAGGAGTTGAGTATCCAGTAGGTGGTTAATAAGTCCACAGTGACAAATACTGCGTAACTGATAAGCCATGTCCTCCTGGATGGGGCTGTCCATGCACATGGCAACAGGCACAGTACTACAGTCCGTAAGGGAGGACCCGTGAAGTCCTCAGCTGGCAGAGGCACAGAAAAGCGGCCAGAGGAAGGCAGGCTGTGTAGACAGGTGGGATCCTGTGAACAAATGAGGGTGCCAGGGATTTCTCACACTTTACCTCCTAGGAAGCCAAGGCATAAGCTGGTGGCAGCTTCCATGTGCCAAGAACTGCCGTAAAGATTTCACACGCACTTCTTTAAACATTAGCTGGACTGAGTATTACAAGTGTTTCATCCAAACCAGACCACTCTGTGTTGTGCATCGGAGAAGGCGCGTCACCAGGGAATGGTCGGCAGCAGCTCGAGGCGCTGGCACAAGTGCAAGGTGGAGGGTGGGACCCTGAGGGGACTCCTGTTTCTGGGTGCCTGCTCCTGCAGTGGTCCCAGGCTTTCCTGCCAGAAGGCAGCTGAGCTAGGTGGCCGCACAGCCAGGGGGCCCTCTTCCATCTTCACTGAGTTAAATTTCTCTCCAAGGGCAAGAGTGCTGCAGCCACGTGCAACCCAGAAGGGCAGCCCTGAGTGCCTAGTAGACACTCAGTCGCCCTGGGCTCTGAGCTCTTGGGCAGAGGGCTCAGATAACCTGTGGTCCAGTTTGATACTTTCCCCAATGAGCAATGGAGGACACCACTCTACCAACTCTGCCCTTTGGGCAGGAAAACTTGCTGAGAGTTCTGCTTAATGGTTTGAGGTGCTGACAGGTTGACCAACTTGAGACATGGGTGTCTCCCTTGCCTGGAAGCCCACCTCTGGGACAGCTGCTGTGGGCAGGCTGTCTGAGGAGCCTGTGATTCCACTTTCTCTTGGAGGCGGCCCTGTTGGGTGGAGTCTGAAGGCCAGCATGGGCCTGGACTGGTGTGTCCACCTGCCAGGGATATCTGGAGGCCTCATGAACAGAACCCCAGTTCCCCTGCCACTCCAAGTGCAGCTGAGGGACTGGCAGCTTCAGCATTGACTGGGAGCTGATTAGAGGTGCAGAATCTCAGGCTCCCACCCAGACCCATGGTCTCTGGATCTGCCCCGGGCCAAGGTCTGCAATAAGCCCTTTGCACGTTGAGGTTGGAAAACCACTGCTTTACAGCCGTTGCTCTTGGCCCTGGTTACACATCACAATCCCCTGGGGAACTGTAAAACTGTGGATCCTGGGACCATGCCCCAGCCCAATTGCTGGCAGAGAACCCCAGGTCACTTCAATTGCAGTCACAGGACAGAACTGTTGTTCTCCCACTTCTGGTATGGATGCACGTAGATGCAGGGCAGGAACAGAAAAGCAGATACCAAGAAGGGACTTGTGGACACAGGGTGGGGATGGGAGGATGAGACAAATGGAGGGAGGAGCATGTACACTACCACATGTACAGCAGAGAGCCAGTGGGAAGCTGCTGAACAGCACAGGGGGTGCAGAGGGGTGCTTTGTGAGGACCAAGAGGGCTGGGCAGTGGGAGGTAGGCTCCAAAGGGAGGGGATATATGTGTACTTATATGTGTACTACAGTTGATTCATGTTGTTGTACAGCAGAAACCAACACAACATTGTAAAGCAATTATACTAAAATTAAAAAATAATAAATTTAAAAAAACCACCCTTCTGAATTCAAAACTACAGTTTCAGTAACAAAAGGTTTTCCTTTAAGTCACAGAAGGTCAAACATAGGAGAACTGAGGGATGATGACTTTTACAAATAGGAACCCATCTGGGGAAGAGACGGTTAAAGATCCCTTAGGCTGCCGGCTACTAGACACTGAGGGCAGAGCCACTGACACCATTCCTGGAGGTCAAACCAGTCAATCCTAAAGGAAATCAACCCTAAAATAGTCACTGGAAGGACTGATGCTGAAAATTCAATACTTTGGCCACCTAATATGAAGAGCCAACTCACTGGAAAAGACCCTGATGCTGGGAAAGATTGAGGGCAGGAGGAGAAGGGGCAACAGGGGATGAGATGGTTGGATGGCATCACCCACTCAATGGACATGAGTTTGAGCAAGCTCCGGGAGATGGTGAAGGACAGGGAAGTCTGGCATGCTGCAGCCCATAGGGTTGCAGAGAGTCAGATATGACTAGCAATGGAACAATAGCAACTGAGCAGAAGGGGTACTCCTCCAGCAGGGGTGAAAACTGGGTTTAACCAGGCCCAGACCACCAGGAACTTGGTACTAACCTCCAGGGCCTGACTCTTCATACATGAGATAGCCCAAGTCAGGAGCTTTACTGTTGATCATTGCGGTTCTGGCCCCCCAGCAAGAGTGATTCTTTCAGGGACAGGCATGGGACTCATTTTAGGCCAGGAGAAAAAGGCTTGGGGGCTTTATGGAGTTGTTGAAACAGAATATTCTTCTGTTGGGTCTGGGAGGATGTGAGTTGAGAGAGGAAAGGAACACCAAGGAATGAAGAGGAAAAGCAATGCACCTGAGGACTCTGCTGAGACTCCTGGATCCAGCTGTTCCTGAAGGCAGCTGTCGGGACTTTTCAGCCACCTAAGCTACAAAATCTGTCTCTCGGGATTTTCTTTTTTTTTTTTTTTTTTCAGGTCAAGAAACCTTTGCAAGGCTTATTTGCAAACTAACTCCCTGGGTAAACAGGAACTGTATGAGTGATGTCAAACCGTCTGAGTACTTTGGAGCCACCTAAACATGCTTTGTTTGGTTCTATTTTTAGATCTTTAGGACAAAGTGGTTAGACACACTTTCGGGACAGCTATACCCAGGAAAGGCTGGGGCAAGTGAAAGGCAACGATCAGTAAAGGAAGAGTCTGTTCACTGAATTTACACAGGATAGAGGTGTGACTCCTCTGGATCAGAATTATCTTTTTTCCCATCTTTCTTTTTTTAAAAAAACTTTTCATTTTGCATTGGGGTATAGTCAATTAGCAAACAATGTTGTCATAGCTTCAGGTGAACAGCGAAGGGACTCAGCAATATATACACAAGTATCTATTCTCTTCCAAACTGCCCTCCCATCCAGGCTGCCACATAATACTAAGCAGTTTCCTGTGCTGTACAGCAAGTTCTTGTTGGTTATCCATCACCCATCTGTCCCCCATGGCCATGATGTTGGTTCTCTAAGTCTGTCAGTCTCCTTCTGTTTTGTAAGTCAGTTTATGTGTATTGTTTCTTTTTAGAAAACCGTATTTTTAAAAAAAACAAAAAAGATTTTTTTGATGTGGGTCATTTTTAAAGCCTTTGTTGAATTTGTGACAACATCGCTGCTGCTTCATGTTTTGGTTTTTCGACTGAGAAGCGTGTGGGGTCTTAGCTCCCTAACCAGGGATCAAACCCATACCGGCTGCACTGGCTGATGAAGTCTCAACACCTGGACGGCCAGGAAGTCCCTCAGAATCACCTCTGAACAGCTTGGTCACCAGAAGAATAAGGCACCTCCCAGGTCCATCCCACTCCCTGCACATGCTCAGGGTCGTCTTGTGGCACCTTCTTCCCTTGGGTGGAAAACAATCCAGCAAAGGATGAAGGGATAACACTTCAGAGGGAGACAGATCCAGGTGGAGCCAAGGAGTGACAGTAAGATCCTTGGGTGAAGAGGGCTGTGGGGGTGGTCAGGAGAGCCAGACCTCCATGTGTCACACTGTCCTGGGCCGCCACAGGAGCAGAGCTCTAGAATGACCCTTGGGTTCCAGAGGAAGTCATGGTGGGGGAGTTCACCAAACTCAACGGGATCACAGAAAGGGAAGACTCCACACCAACCCAGAGGCACTTGCGCAGAGGCAGGAGGATGCAGATCCTGGACACCATGCCACAGCCCACCTTCCAGAACCCAGGTGGTGCTGGCCAGGGGCTAACGACAGGAAGAAATGACACACCAGCTGAGATTAAGATGGGGGGCTTTGTGCTCTCAGGGCCCAGAGCATAAATGAGGCTGAGATGCAGGACAACCAAGTGTGACCAACCGAGGTGATCAAATTTTACCCCAAGTAGAGGGATGAGCCTGGGCCCGAACAGGACAGGAAGAGCCCCATGTGGTTATCTGCAGGGGAGTCCTGGCCGTCACTCAACTGGTGGGCCTCAGAGGGTCACCCGTCCCCAGGCCTGGGGTGCAGACCACCGCGCACGCCTGGATGAGATGATGTAACTCCTGAGGCGTGTGGAGCTAATGGGAGGGCTCTCGGCTCACTGGTATTTTTGGCATCTCTCAGAACGCAGCACATGGCACCCACACACACCACCTCCACACAAGGCCTGCTCTGGCTGTCCCGTCCCCAGCTCTCTGGGATGTGGAGACAGTGCGCCCACGGAAGCCGATCTGCGTCTGGGGCACAGTCAGCACCCGGAGGCGGGGGCTGCAGACCCGTGGCTGTCTCCTCCGCCGGGAAACATGGGCCAGCAGGGGGCGTGAGCAGGACCATGGGTTAGGCCCTGGGGCCAAGGGGGCCCTGGAAGCACAGGGCAGACACCTGCCCCTTCCTGTCAGGATGAGCAGCTCTGAGTCCAACCCTGGCAGGAGCTGGGGGCAGGGGAGAGGAAGAGAGGAAAGATAAGATGATAGGGCTGGACTGGAACTTCACCTTCTCCTTGCAAGCCAGCCAGACTGGCCACACAGCTGCAACATCCCTGCCTCACGCCTGCCAGCCAGCCCCACTTCAGTGTAAAGAGGGAGGCATGGGTGACAAGCTGGTCCCCACTGGCAGGCACCTGAGCTTTCCAGCGAGTAGCACCAGATGGAGTCTTGTCCTCCAACCCTGCAAACAAGCCTCTGTTGAGGCGGACTTCCGTCGTGGTTCAGACGGTAAAGAACCTACCTGCCAAATGGGGGACCAGGGTTCAATCCCTGGATTGGGGAGAACCCCTGGAGAAGGGAATGGCAACCCACTCCAGTATTCTTGCCTGGAGAACTCCATGGACAGAGGAGCCTGGTGTACTATAGTCCATGGGGTTGCAAACGAGTCGGACCTGACTAAGCGACCAACACTTTCATGATCTGGACACACGGAGGGCAGGGAGAGGGTGCCTGGCACCCCAAGGCCCAGGAGTGTGGTGAAGGGGTAGGTGTCTGAGGCAATTAGACACCTGCAGCATCAGAAGGAAGCTGAAGCCGGGCACAGGGGCCGTGGTTTACGAAGATGATACAGTCCAGACAGGCTGATATCTGCCCTTGGGGTCAATTCATCAGCAACTGTAAACGGGTGTGAGATGTGCGGCTTGGTTGCTATGGCACCTGACTTCCAGACCTGGGTACCACTACCCTGTACCAGGCCTGGTTAAAAGCACCTTCTTCTACTTCATGCTAACCCAGGGTGGTGGGGACAGACAACAGAGAGAACAGGAACCCCTCTTTATGGTAACATAACCCTTTTATGGTAAGATATGTAGCAACTGCTTGTTTCAAGTTTCTCAGCAGAGATAGATAACAGTCAAGAGCCATAAGGATGCTATCAGAAGGAAGTTTACAATTCAGAATGAAATAATTATACAAAAATATGACGGACAGGGTGTGGTAAGAATTTTTAAAGCTTAACTCAGGAAAGCTGATAAGAAAGAATTGAAAATGTGGCCTTTAGAAACTCAGAATCTCAGAGGTGGGAAAACTGGAGCTTTCACTAGACAACCAAGCATTTTTTGAGCAGTGGAAGTCAGGCTGACAGATTCTGTAACTTGCCTCAGGACACAGTGAATTGGTGGCAAAACTGAGCTCTCTCAGATAACCAGGTATGAAGATATAGAACATTCCATGAGATTCTGAACACTTTTTATAAATCATAATAAAACCACAAGCAAATGACATCAGCAAGAATGGTAGAATAATTCCGAAAATCTCTCCTCCATAAAGACAATTTAAAAACTGTCCAGAAAAGAAAAAAAGAGGTAGAGTCAACTTTCTCAGAACTCTAGAAATTAACCAAAGCCTTGACCATTCCACAGAGCATCTATGCCATGATGGAATCTCAAGAAAAACATCAAGTTGTGGTATTTTTAACTTGCCTTATTCCAAACTTTGGCTCTCCAGCTCACACGAGATTCACAACTACTGTGTCAGCGAGTAGCCTGGCAGCCAAGAGATGGGGAAGAACTGGATTGCAGTGTCGAACATTGTCACTGTCCAACCTGTTGAGTGGTTCCCCAGAGAACCCCGCTTGCAAGGGGGAAAGGACCAGTCTGATCTGAACCAGAGTTCACTCGATATAAAAAGCCCTTTTCCCCCTAAAGGGAAATATTCCAACTTCACTGAGGCAAGTGGGTACATTTGGAGCCAGCAACACTGTCCTGTGCTCAGTTGTGGCTGACTCTTGGTGACCCCATGGACTGTAGCCTGCCAGGCTCATGGGATTCTCCAGGCAAGAATACTGGAGCAGGCTGCCATGCCCTGACCCAGGGTTGCAACTCACATCTCTTGCATCATCTTCATGGGCAGGTGGATACTTTACTACTGCTCCACCAGGGAAGCCACCTAGGGGCAAACAGTAGACTAAAATGCAGTTTCCATGCCTGGGCTGGGAAGATCCACTGGAGCAGGGATAGCAACTCACTCCAGTATTCTTGCCTGGAAAACTCCAGGGGCAGAGGAGCCAGCAGGCCTATAGACATGAGGTTCCAAGAGTCGGACACAACTGAACACCAAAATAAGATAAATGCTGAGGGGCTTCCCTGGGTAGCTCGGTGGTGAAGAGTTCGCTTGCCAGTGTAGGAGACACAGGTTCAATCCCTGATCTGGGAAGATCCCACATGCCACGGAGCAAGAAGCCCGTGAGCCACAACTATGGAGCCTGCGCTCTAGAGCCTCGGAGCCGCAACTATTGAGACCATGTGCCACAACTACTGAAGCCTGTGTGCCCTAGAGCCCGAGTTCCACAAGAGACGTCACCACCAGAAGAAGCCTGCTCACCTCCACTAGAGAGTAGCCCCCACTCCCTGCAACTAGAGAAGAGCCTGCAGCAGCAGTGAAAACCCAGAGTAGCCAAAAATAAAAAAGATTAATGGCTGATTTCTCACCAGAAGTCACAACACCAAAAACAGTGGGATGAACTATTCAGAATGCTAAAAGCAAAAGACTGTGCCATGGGAACCTGAATAGAATTTGTATTCTACCATTGTGTGAAAATTGTCTAAATCTTAATTATGCTGAGTTGGTTCACAGAGCTTTTCAGGTCTAATGTGTCCTTCTGCTTTTCTGTGCATTCTATTAATTTTTCAGAGTTTGGTATTGAAACTCCAACTAAAAATCTTAATTTACCTACTTCAAAACTAATCGAAATATACAGTGGGACTATATGTAACTTTATCCTGTATTTTCCAAGACTCCTGTAAATGTACTATCATACTTTCATAGTTGAAAAAAATAAAAATTTTTAAAAAGCAGAAGACTGAATGAAGAACACTAGATCCAGCAAACTATTCTACAAAAGTGAAAGAACAGGGGGATACTTCCCTGGTGGTCCAGTGGTTAAGAATCCACCATCCAGTGCAGGGGACGTGGGTTCAATCCTTCATCAGGGAACTATGAACCCACATGCCATGGGGCAACTAAGCCTGAGTGCCTAAGCAAAGAGCCACAGTGAAGAGTCCACGCACCACAACAAAGACCCGGCACAGTCAAAAAAAAAAAAATAGTAGAAACGGTATTTGAAAAAAAACAAACAATGAAAGAATATGGAACAACTGCTCAAAAGGTATGGAATTTCCTTTTGGAGTGAAAAAAAATGTTTTGGAACTAGAGAGAGGTGGTGAGTGTACTGAATGACTCTGAGTTGTTCACTTGAAAATGGTTAATTTTATGTTATATAAATTCACCTCAGTTGCTAAAAACGAACGAAAAAAATAAGACAAATGAAGACCTTCCCAGGTAAACACTAGCAAACCTGCCCTTCAGGAAATTCTAATGGGCACTAGATGGTAACTCAAAACCACACAAAACAAGTGAGTGCCGGTGAAGGGAATTACATAGGTAAATATATAAGCCATGTATAATACTAGAAACATATTATTGTTGGTAACTCTTTTTTCCTTCTACTTGAAAGACAGCTGTATAAAGCAATACCCATAACTCTGTGTTAATACGCACATGGCATATGAAGATATCATTTATATGACATTGAGAAGGGGTGAGGAAATGGAATTATACAAGAGCAAATTGTCCATATACCATTAAATGAAGTTGGAATTAACCTGAACTAGACTGTTCTCAATTAAAATTGCCAAGGGAAAATACTAAGAAAATAAAACCCAAAGGAGACTGAGAAATGACAAGGGAATTTAATGGTACAGTAGACAGAGAGGGGGAAGGGAAGGGTGAGATAAATGGAGAGCAGGGCACTAACTCACAGACGCTCTTGTGTGTGAAACACAGAGCTGGGGGAAGCTGCTGCAGAGACCAGGGAGCTCAGCTCAGGGCTCTGTGAGGATCTTGAGGGCTGGGATAGGGGTGGGAGGAGGTTCAAGAGAGAGGGGAGATACACACACACACACACACACACACACGATTCACTTTGCTGTACAGCAGAAACTAACACGACATTGCAGAAGAATAATTACAAGAGACACTAGGCAATAATTTGAGATCAATAAAAACAAACACTTATGAAATCAGGTAAAGCAGCTAAACTTATTGCCATAAATGCCAATGTTACTAAGGAATAAAAATCTCAAATTAATGTCTAACATTCTACCTTGCTGTACTTCAATTGCCAAGTGGTGTCTGACTCTTTGCAACCCCATGGACTGCAACACACCAGGTTTCTGTGTCCTTCACCATGTCCCGGAGGTTTCTCAAACTCATGTCCATTGACTTAGTGATGCCATCCAACCATCTTGTCCTCTGTCATCCTCTTCTCCTTCTGCCTTTTATTTTTCTCACCATCAGGGTCTTTTACAATGAGTCAGCTCTTCACATTAGGTGGCCAAAGCATTGGAGCTTTAGCTTCAGCATCAGTCCTTCCAATGAATATTCAGGGTTGATTTCCTTTAGGATTGACTGGTTTGATCTCCTTCCAGTCCAAGGGACTTTCAAGAGGCTCCTCCAGCACAATTCACAAGCAACAATTCTTCAGCGCTCAGCCTTCTTTATGATTCACTCTCCTATCCATACATAACTACTGGGAAAACCATAGCTTTGACTATACAGATCTTAGTTGGCAAAGTGACCTCTGATTCCTAATATGCTGTCTAAATGTGTCATACTTGCCTCCCAAGGAGCAAGAATCTTTTAATTTCATGGCTGCAGTCACCATCCACAGTGATTTTAGTTAGAGTCCAAGAAAATAAAGTCTTTCTCTGTTTCCATTGTTTCCCTATCTATTTGCCATGAAGATATTATTTTAAAAAGCAAACTAAACTGAAAGCAAGCAGAAGGAAAAATGATAACATTAGAGAAGAAATGAATGAAATTGAAAACAGAAAAACAATAGAGAAAATCAGCAAAACCATAAGTTGGTCCTTTGAAAAGATCCACAAAATTGACAAACCTTTAGCTAGACTGACCAAGAGAAAGGAATAAAAAATTCAAATGACTAAAATCAAGAATGAAAGAGGGACCATCACTCCTGACTATACAGAAATAAAAATGATTATAAAGGAATTCTATAAACAACTGGATGTCAACAAACTAGATAACCTAGATGAAACAGACATATTCCTAGAAAGACACAAACTACCAAAACTGACTCAAGAAAAAAATTGTAATTGATTGATTATGACTCAAGAGATTGAATTAAGAATTTTAAAACTATCCACAAAGAAAAGTCTAGGTCCAGATGGCTTCACTGGTCAACTTCACCAAATGTTTACAACTGGTTTCTCAAACTCATGTCCATTGACTTAGTGATGCCATCCAACCATCTTGTCCTCTGTCATCCTCTTCTCCTTCTGCCTTTTATTTTTCTCACCATCAGGGTCTTTTACAATGAGTCAGCTCTTCACATTAGGTGGCCAAAGCATTGGAGCTTTAGCTTCAGCATCAGTCCTTCCAATGAATATTCAGGGTTGATTTCCTTTAGGATTGACTGGTTTGATCTCCTTCCAGTCCAAGGGACTTTCAAGAGGCTCCTCCAGCACAATTCACAAGCAACAATTCTTCAGCGCTCAGCCTTCTTTATGATTCACTCTCCTATCCATACATAACTACTGGGAAAACCATAGCTTTGACTATACAGATCTTAGTTGGCAAAGTGACCTCTGATTCCTAATATGCTGTCTAAATGTGTCATACTTGCCTCCCAAGGAGCAAGAATCTTTTAATTTCATGGCTGCAGTCACCATCCACAGTGATTTTAGTTAGAGTCCAAGAAAATAAAGTCTTTCTCTGTTTCCATTGTTTCCCTATCTATTTGCCATGAAGATATTATTTTAAAAAGCAAACTAAACTGAAAGCAAGCAGAAGGAAAAATGATAACATTAGAGAAGAAATGAATGAAATTGAAAACAGAAAAACAATAGAGAAAATCAGCAAAACCATAAGTTGGTCCTTTGAAAAGATCCACAAAATTGACAAACCTTTAGCTAGACTGACCAAGAGAAAGGAATAAAAAATTCAAATGACTAAAATCAAGAATGAAAGAGGGACCATCACTCCTGACTATACAGAAATAAAAATGATTATAAAGGAATTCTATAAACAACTGGATGTCAACAAACTAGATAACCTAGATGAAACAGACATATTCCTAGAAAGACACAAACTACCAAAACTGACTCAAGAAAAAAATTGTAATTGATTGATTATGACTCAAGAGATTGAATTAAGAATTTTAAAACTATCCACAAAGAAAAGTCTAGGTCCAGATGGCTTCACTGGTCAACTTCACCAAATGTTTAAAGAAGACTACTAAGGGACTGCAGTTTCTTTTTGAGGCAAAAAAAAAAAAATGTTCTGGAATTAGATTTTGGTGGTGAAAAAATATGTGGGTATATGTAAATTATATCTCAAGTATTTTAAAATTAGGAAGAGAAGCAAAACAAAAGCCATTTAGTACAGTTATAACAATGGGATTTCTGAGTCTTTTAATTTTAACTGGTAAAGTTGAATGCTACTTGAAAAGTTGCATATGAATCATAAGCCCCTTCCTTTTTTTTCCAATCCTTAAAGTAGGTGGCTTCTTATTTTATCTCTTCCAAACTTTTTCTACACTGTGAAAGCTTTCAATAAAGTTGAAGACATGAGTCATGCTAGGAAAAAATACATGCAATATACATAAGAAAAGGAATATATATCCTTTATTTATAAAGAGCTCTTACAAAGCAATATGAAAAATGCAAACATTCCACTGAAAAGTGGGAAAAGGATATGGAAAAACAGTTCACACAATAAGAAATAGCCAGGGGCTTCCCTGGTGGCTCAGTGGTAGAGTTCGCCTGCTGATGTAGGAGACTTGAGTTTGATCCCTAATCTGGGAAGATTCCATATGCTGTGGAGCAACTAAGCTCGTGAGCCACAGCTATTGAGCCTGTGCTCTAGAGCCTCAGAGCCATAACAATTGAGCCCATGTGATGCAACTACTGAAGTCTGTGTGCCCTAGAGCCCAAGTTCCACAACAAGAGAAGTCACTGCAACAGGAAGCCTGCTCACCTCAACTAGAGAGCTGAATGAAATTGAAACGAAACATGCAGCAAAACCATAAGTTGGTCCTTTGAAAAGATCCACAAAATTGACAAACCTTTAGCTAGACTGACCAAGAGAAAGGAATAAAAAATTCAAATGACTAAAATCAAGAATGAAAGAGGGACCATCACTCCTGACTATACAGAAATAAAAATGATTATAAAGGAATTCTATAAACAACTGGATGTCAACAAACTAGATAACCTAGATGAAACAGACATATTCCTAGAAAGACACAAACTACCAAAACTGACTCAAGAAAAAAATTGTAATTGATTGATTATGACTCAAGAGATTGAATTAAGAATTTTAAAACTATCCACAAAGAAAAGTCTAGGTCCAGATGGCTTCACTGGTCAACTTCACCAAATGTTTAAAGAAGACTACTAAGGGACTGCAGTTTCTTTTTGAGGCAAAAAAAAAAAAATGTTCTGGAATTAGATTTTGGTGGTGAAAAAATATGTGGGTATATGTAAATTATATCTCAAGTATTTTAAAATTAGGAAGAGAAGCAAAACAAAAGCCATTTAGTACAGTTATAACAATGGGATTTCTGAGTCTTTTAATTTTAACTGGTAAAGTTGAATGCTACTTGAAAAGTTGCATATGAATCATAAGCCCCTTCCTTTTTTTTCCAATCCTTAAAGTAGGTGGCTTCTTATTTTATCTCTTCCAAACTTTTTCTACACTGTGAAAGCTTTCAATAAAGTTGAAGACATGAGTCATGCTAGGAAAAAATACATGCAATATACATAAGAAAAGGAATATATATCCTTTATTTATAAAGAGCTCTTACAAAGCAATATGAAAAATGCAAACATTCCACTGAAAAGTGGGAAAAGGATATGGAAAAACAGTTCACACAATAAGAAATAGCCAGGGGCTTCCCTGGTGGCTCAGTGGTAGAGTTCGCCTGCTGATGTAGGAGACTTGAGTTTGATCCCTAATCTGGGAAGATTCCATATGCTGTGGAGCAACTAAGCTCGTGAGCCACAGCTATTGAGCCTGTGCTCTAGAGCCTCAGAGCCATAACAATTGAGCCCATGTGATGCAACTACTGAAGTCTGTGTGCCCTAGAGCCCAAGTTCCACAACAAGAGAAGTCACTGCAACAGGAAGCCTGCTCACCTCAACTAGAGAGCAGCCCCCACTCCCTGCAACTAGAGAAGAGCCTGCAGCAGCAGTGAAAACCTCCCCCTCCAAAAAACCCCAAAAAACCATGGCCAAAAAGAAAGAAAAGAGTCAGTAAGCATACAAAGAATGCCCACTGATAACCAAATGCATCAGACACCTGGAAATTTTAAGAGGCAGTGTTATTCATCTTTGGCACAGTGTGAGAAATGGGCACACCCATGTGCTGCTGGTAGTTTTAAAAAATGGTCCACCTTTTTTGGACAGCTGTTTGGCACCATTTGGGGCTTCCCTAGTGACTCAGATGGTTAAGAATCCGTCTGCAATACGGGAGACCTGGGTTCAATCTCTGGGTTAGGAAGAAAGATCCCCTGGAGAAGGGAACGGCTCACCCACTCCAGTATTCTTGCCTAGAGAATTCCACGGCTCATCCATGGGTTGCAAAGAGTTGGATGCAACTGAGCAATGTTCACTTTCACTTTATCACTATTGAGCAGTTTCTTTTTTTAAAAAAAAAAAAACAATCCATCACATTCTTTCATATATCTATATAGTTTTATTTATTTGTTTATTTTTGGCTGTTCTGGATTGTTGCACAAGGGCTTTTCTCTAGTTGCAGTGAGCAGGGTTTTCACTGCAGTGGCTTCTCCTGTTGCAGAGCACAGACTCCACGGCTCATGAGCTTCAGTAGTTGCAGCATGTGGGCTCAACAGTTGTGGCTCCTGGGCTTAGTTGCTCCGGAGCATGTGGGATATTCCCAGATCAGAGATCGAACCTGTGTCTCTTGCATTGGCAGGCGGACTCTTTACCACTAAGCCACAAGGGAAACCCTATTTAGCAGTTTCTATCGGAATCTTAAATGTTTTCATCCTAATGCACAGCAATTACATTTCTGGGAATTTGTTCTATAGAAATATTCAGAGGTATATACAGATAAATGAGCGGATATATTCCCTGGAGCCAGACTTGTATTAAAAACTTAGTCATATCAATGTACACACT
Organism: Tragulus kanchil; assembly: GCA_022376925.1. Taxonomy (NCBI): domain Eukaryota; kingdom Metazoa; phylum Chordata; class Mammalia; order Artiodactyla; family Tragulidae; genus Tragulus; species Tragulus kanchil. The sequence goes on from JAIOJX010000029.1 coordinate 98,770,548, forward strand.
GCTATATTTAAAATGGATAATAAGGACCTACTGTGCAGCACAGGAAACTCTGCTCAGTGTTAAGCGGCATCTAGGATGGGAGTTTGAGGGAGAATGGATACATGATAAGTATGGCTGAGTTCCTTAGCTGTTCACCTGAAACTATTACATTGCTTTTTAATTGGTTATATCCCAATAAGAAGTTAAAAGTTAAACAAAAAATGAAAAAAAATTAGTTGTAGCATAAACACTCCTTGATTTGAGAATAGTTAACTAATTATGTATAAACTAAAAAGTGGTTAAAAGAAATGAGGTAGATCCATTTACTGACTTGAAGTACCTATAAAAGATAGTCAAGTTTCAATAAAGATCTGCAGAAAAATATGTAAACATAGTATAATCTCATTTTTGCAAAAACGTAAAACCCAATATGCATGTGAGTATATATGTATACATGCAATCATATATGTTTTCATATATAATATACACTACATACATATATAAGTTGACCCAGTTACAGACAAGCTGGACTCTGTTTCCATCACCTCCATGCATCTCAGTCATAGCTTTCCCAGGCTTTCTGAAATCATGCATCTCAGTCATAGCTTTCCCAGGCTTTCTGAAATAGTAAACAAACAGCCCATCTCTTTTGGCATCAAACGCTCCAATGCAGTCCACTGACTACAGCTCCCCACTGTGGCCCACACACTCTCTAGGAATCCTTTGGGACAGGTCCTTCTTGGGCAGCCCTCACTCTGGCCACAGACCTGACAGGAGTGCTGTCCGTCCAGAGAGACCCTTCCCAGGTGCCCCTATAGCCTCCAGGTGCACGGCCTCCAGGGGTGGGGAACAGGGGATAGGGAAGGAGACAAGCTGGCTGAAAATATCTCCAAAGAACTTTTCTTCCGCTATGATCCCAGCTCCTCGGCCGGGAGACGGCTGGGGCCAGCGTGCCTGCTACGTCCTCCAACACCTGGAAACCGGAGTGGTGGCACCACAAAGCTGTCCTCAGTCAGAGTACAGACAAACTCTAGCTACAAAGGTGAATTTCTGAGCTCCTCTAAGTACAAAAATACCCTTATGGGTCCTCACACTTGATTAGTAATGGGGCAAGAAGTAGCTTTCTTAGTTGGATTTTATTTCCAGATGGGTTTCCCTGGTGGCTCAGACAATAAAGAATCCACCTGCAATGTGGGAGACCTGGGTTCAATCCCTGGGTTGGAAAGATCCCCTGGAGGAGAGCATTCTTGCCTGAAGAATCCCATGGACAGAGGAGCCTAGCAAGTTACCATCCACGGGGTCACAGAGTCGAACACAACTGAGCAACTGAGCACAAATGGGCAGATACGGCACCACTGCTGGTGTTGACGAGAAGTCTGGTGCCTGTTTGTGTTTGTTCTTTCTGGCAACACATTTCTTTTCTCCAGAAGTTTAGCAGCATGTTTCTTACCTTACAATTCTGAAGCTTGGCTAGAATGTATTTCCCCAAGGCCTCTCCTCTGAACAGAAGGCTGGTGAGGTAGGACAGGCTGGCACCCTGGAACTTTTAATGGGTGCCAATAACAAGAACGCTTTATTCTGGGTGCAAAGCACGAGGTGTCTTTCACTCCTTGGGAGCATGGTCTCTCCTCATTTATTCTCCTCCTCATCTGATCTGAGGTTTCTGGTGACCTTGGACTGTGCAATAATGCTGGGTCAGGGCCCTGTACCACCACCAGAAGCCTGTCCAGGCAGTCTGTACACCTTCTTCAGAGAGCGCTCTGGGTTTCATCCTGGAGGCAAGATCCGCTCTGGGCTACTCTGCTCTGTGGAAAGTGTGGGTGGGGACTCCTGGGGGTGGGGCAGCTGCTTCACATACAGTTCTCTTCCTTCATGTTTAACCACACAGACCTTGGAGCTTCTCCAGGGCTCCATGAAAAACTTACTCACGTCTCTAGGGTCTTGAGTTGCTGCGTCCTCTCTCTGGTTTCCTTGGCAACCCATTCCTTTCTTACCTTCTACGGACTCCTCTGCATTTCTGGTTTGCTGGCGGTACTGCCACTTCTCTTCAGTTCACTGTCTATCATTTCACGGGGACCCAGGGAGGGAGGAAAGTGGATGTGTGTGTCTCGTCTATCAGCCTGAAAACTAACTCCCAGGAGATTTAATAGTGACTTTACTCCATCGAACTTCTGGAGACAATCTGTGATCAGCACCTCATGCAAACCCCTCATTAGAGAGACTAGGAAAGAGACCCAGGAAAGCCAGGGACCTGTCCACATGCCACATCGGCGGGTCAGTGAGAAGGCAGTACAAACCAAAGGCCGGGCCACACAGGCAGTGCCCATGCCCCAAGACCATGGGACTTCCGTGTTCCTGGAGGTTAGCTTTAATCAGGAAATCAGACAAGGCTTCAAACAAGAAGGAATAAGTGCCCATGGCCTGGCAGGGCTGTGAAGCCACCAGAGTCTGTCAGCACTCTGGGCTCCTGTCCGTGGCAGCCTGGATGGCTGCGGGATCCAGGGCAAACCATCCCTGACCAGCAATGGATGAAATGTGTCCTGAAATGTGCCAAAAGCCTTAAGGCTACCTGACGTCGCCACAGAGGGAGTGGAGTAAACATTTATGGCTCAGCTTTGATGAGTGGGCAGCAACCTGCATAGTACGAGAAGGGAGTAGACCTTCACAGGGTGAGAGAATAGGCAGACCTGTGACGTAATGCAAAGGAGTGATGGGAAACTTCCTACCTCCCTGTCAGGCAGTCTTCACTTCTTGGGCTCTGGGTTTCATCTGTGCAATAATGCTGGGTCAGGGCCCTGTACCACCAGAAGCCTGTCCAGGCAGTCTGTACACCTTCTTCAGAGAGCTTGGGTTTCATCCTGAGGCAAGATCCGCTCTGGGCTACTCTGCTCTGTGGAAAGTGTGGGTGGGGACTCCTGGGGGTGGGGCAGCTGCTTCACATACAGTTCTCTTCCTTCATGTTTAACCACACAGACCTTGGAGCTTCTCCAGGGCTCCATGAAAAACTTACTCACGTCTCTAGGGTCTTGAGTTGCTGCGTCCTCTCTCTGGTTTCCTTGGCAACCCATTCCTTTCTTACCTTCTACGGACTCCTCTGCATTTCTGGTTTGCTGGCGGTACTGCCACTTCTCTTCAGTTCACTGTCTATCATTTCACGGGGACCCAGGGAGGGAGGAAAGTGGATGTGTGTGTCTCGTCTATCAGCCTGAAAACTAACTCCCAGGAGATTTAATAGTGACTTTACTCCATCGAACTTCTGGAGACAATCTGTGATCAGCACCTCATGCAAACCCCTCATTAGAGAGACTAGGAAAGAGACCCAGGAAAGCCAGGGACCTGTCCACATGCCACATCGGGGTCAGTGAGAAGGCAGTACAAACCAAAGGCCGGGCCACACAGGCAGTGCCCATGCCCCAAGACCATGGGACTTCCGTGTTCCTGGAGGTTAGCTTTAATCAGGAAATCAGACAAGGCTTCAAACAAGAAGGAATAAGTGCCCATGGCCTGGCAGGGCTGTGAAGCCACCAGAGTCTGTCAGCACTCTGGGCTCCTGTCCGTGGCAGCCTGGATGGCTGCGGGATCCAGGGCAAACCATCCCTGACCAGCAATGGATGAAATGTGTCCTGAAATGTGCCAAAAGCCTTAAGGCTACCTGACGTCGCCACAGAGGGAGTGGAGTAAACATTTATGGCTCAGCTTTGATGAGTGGGCAGCAACCTGCATAGTACGAGAAGGGAGTAGACCTTCACAGGGTGAGAGAATAGGCAGACCTGTGACGTAATGCAAAGGAGTGATGGGAAACTTCCTACAGAAGGGCTTCCCTGGTGGCTTGGTGGTAAAGAATCCACCTGCCAATGCAGGGGATACAAGTTCATCTCTAGGTCCAGCAGGTCCCACAAACAGCAGGACAACTAACCTCCTGCACCACAACTACTGAGCCAGCACCCGAGTCTGGGAGCCACAACTCCTGAAGCCCTCACCCCTAGAGCCTGAGCTCCACGACAAGAGAAGCCACTGCAATGAGAAGGCCGCACACTGCAACTAGAGAGTAGCTCTCACTCTCCATAACCAGAGGAAGCCTGCACAGCAACAAAGATCCAGCAGAGTCAAATAAATAAAGATTTTATACACACACGCACATGTATGTGCGTGTGTGTGTGTGTGTGTGTGTGTATTTTTTTTTTTTTAAAGAAATGAGGGCTTCCCTGGCAGCTAAGTGGTAAAGCGTTTGACTGCCAATGCAGGGGTTGCAAGTTCGATCCCTGATTCAGGAAGATCCCACATGCTGCGGAGCAACTAAGCCCATGAGCCACAACTATGGAGCCTGCACTCTAGAGCTTCGGAGCCGCAACTATTGAGCCCATGTGCTTCAACTACTGAAGTCCATGTGTCCTAGAGCCTGAGTTGCACAACAAGAACAAGTCAACACAACAAGGAGCCTGCTCACCTCGACTAGAGAGTATCCCCCACTCCCTGCAACTAGAGAAGAGCCTCTGGCAGCAGTGAAAACCCAGAATAGCAAAAAAAATAATTAATTAAGAAAAAAAGCCAGAACAAAGTTTAAAACTAAACAAACAAACAAAAAAAGAAATGAAAGAAACTTCCTGCAGAGAGGAGTTCTGCGCAACTTTCTCAACCTCTCCAGCTCCCATCCTTTCCCTCAGGGGCATCTGGAATCTTTGTTCCATCATCCAAATATTTAAAAGGTTATTTCCCTGCCCAGATGTAGGCAACTCAGAAGTCAGGGACTGGGATCACGAGGCCCTGATGTCCCTGCTACCCACTGGCTCTGGAGTTTTATAGGGTGCTCTGGCCCTTTACCATCACATTTTCCCTCAGCACCTACCAGCTTAAGGTACAATGCTCAGAGCCCAGGACATAACAGTGACAACACAGGAGGGGAGGGAGGCTGTCTGCAAAGATCTGGAGGCAAGGATGATACAGCCTGGCAGGCGCCAGGACAGGAGAGCAGGCGACTCTCAGCCCAGGAAAGAAGGATGCTCAGTCCATAAGAAAGTGACTTGTAGGCTGAGGATGGACAGGTGGATGGAAAACCTGCCACACAAATGCTGTGTGGGGTTGGGTGGAGGGCACGATTCCAAAGGCAGGAAACAGGATTCTAGGGCACAGGTAAGACACTCAGTGCTGGACTGGTGAGGGGTGGAGACTAAACCAGACAAACAAGCAGAGAACTAGAGGGTTCAAGGATATGGAGCGGTGTCAAGGCATTTGGAATTTGTTCTGAAGGTAATGAGAGAGACACTCTCCTGGTGGCTCAGCGGTAAAAGAATCCACCTGCCACTGCAAGAATCTGCCTGCCACTGCAGATCAATCCCTGATCCTGGAAGACCTCCCACGCCTTGGAACAACTAAGCCCCTGCACCATGACTACTGAGCCCATGCTCTAGACCCGGAAACAGCAACTACTGAAGCCCATGTGCCCTAGAGCCTGTGCTCTGCAACAAGAGAAGCCACCCAAGTGAGAGGTCCTCATTCTCCACAAGTAGAGAAAAAGCTCGTTACAGCACAGCCAACTATAAATAAAATTATAAAGGTAATGAGAGCCTGAGAAGATTTTCAGCAGGAGAATGAGATGAACAAATGTGAGTATCAGAAAGATCTCCTTGGTTGAAGGGGAGAACAGGATGGTGGCACGGGTGGAGGAGAACGGGGCTGGCTGGAAGGCTCATTAGGAGACACATCCACAAGGCATGGTGCCTAAAGAAGGGCGGGGAAGAGATAACACAGACGGACCCCGGGGCTCCAATTCAGGCAAATGAGCGGATAGTGAAGTGGGTTCCTGAGACAGGAGACTCGGCTTTGCCAGAGAGAGGAGAGAAGATCGTTCATAGCGCTGGATGTGTTTCCAGAGGAGAGAATATTTCAAAAGAATAAACAGCTGAAAAGGAATTGCTGTTCTCACTTGACCAGTTTCATAGAAGCATGTAAAATCATATAAACATTCATACAAATACTTACACAAGAGGAAATCTTTGAGAATGGCCAAAAAAAAAAACCCCAAAACACTCGAACCAGCATCCTACATGTATTCTACAGAGCAGACCTTGGCACAGCAGCACAAAATCCACGATTTTTTTTTTTTTTTGGACACACTGTGCAGTGTGTGGGATTTTAGTTCCCCAACTGAAAGTGTCTGTCATTCAGTCGTGTGATTCTTCTGTGACTCCATGGATTGCAGCCCGCCAGACTTCTCCGTCCACAGAATTCTACAGGCAAGAATACTGGAGTGGGTTGCCATTTCCTTCTCCAGGGGATCTTCCAATCATGGATCGAACCTGGGTCTCCTGCATTGCAGGCACAGTCTTTATCATCTGAGCCACCACTCGATCCCTACCAAGGATCGAACCTGCATCCTTTGCACTGGAAGCTCGGAGTCTTACCTGCTGAACCACCAGGGAAGTCCCTCCAGAACCTTTCATAGAACAGAGAAACCCAGACCGTCGCCTTAGGTGCTTCCTGACAGCCGTCAGCCTGAGGACACTCGCGATGTGGAAGTGAGCTCGGGTTGGGGATTTTCCTAAACCTCTCAGCACAGAGGTAGTTACTTCCAGGAGCAAATGAAGACCCAATCCTGTCCTCAGGGACTGTACAACCTAGGCACTGCTCACCCTTCTGGAATTATTTTAAAATCCTCATCCAGTAAAGCTGACTTGTTTTGGGTCTCCCGAGTTCTGACACCTGCCTGGATTCACATAGCCACCAGCACCGCCAGGACACAGAACTGTTCCGTCACACCCCAGGACCTCCCCACACTATTCTGTTATCTTCCCCTCCCACCACCTCGGTCCCTGGCAACCACCGATCTGTTCTCTGCCACCACACTCCTGTCTTTCTGAGAATGTCACAAAAATGGAACGCCACAGTATATAACATTTTGAGACTGGCCCCATTCGCTAAGCATGACGATTCTGAGATTCAGCCAAGAGGCTGTGTCTACCCAGAGGTGGTTCCTTTTACCCTTCTGGTATTAAATACAAAGTACAGACAGCACACAAACATATATTTGCTTTGCTCCTTTTTCTTTTTTGATGGGGACCATTTTGTTAATTGAATTTGTTACAATATTACTTCTGTTTTATGTTTGTTTTGGCCACGAGGCATGTGGGGTCTCAGCTGCCTGATCACCCCCGTACCCCTGCACTGGAAGGCGAGTCTTAACCACCAGAACTCCAGGAAAGTCTCTGTTTTGCTTCTTTCATCACCTACGTGAATGTCAGAAAAATCGTGTCTGTCATAGGGGCCCTAAGAGCAGCCAACCAAATTCATCATAGGGAGTACACAGAAAATCAGTGCCCTTTGCTGAAATAGATTATTTAAATACTGACACCCTGAAGCTTCTGTTTGGTGTAACATTTTGCTCCTAAAGTAGGGATGCTCCTGTGACTCCATGGATTGCAGCCCGCCAGACTTCTCCGTCCACAGAATTCTACAGGCAAGAATACTGGAGTGGGTTGCCATTTCCTTCTCCAGGGGATCTTCCAATCATGGATCGAACCTGGGTCTCCTGCATTGCAGGCACAGTCTTTATCATCTGAGCCACCACTCGATCCCTACCAAGGATCGAACCTGCATCCTTTGCACTGGAAGCTCGGAGTCTTACCTGCTGAACCACCAGGGAAGTCCCTCCAGAACCTTTCATAGAACAGAGAAACCCAGACCGTCGCCTTAGGTGCTTCCTGACAGCCGTCAGCCTGAGGACACTCGCGATGTGGAAGTGAGCTCGGGTTGGGGATTTTCCTAAACCTCTCAGCACAGAGGTAGTTACTTCCAGGAGCAAATGAAGACCCAATCCTGTCCTCAGGGACTGTACAACCTAGGCACTGCTCACCCTTCTGGAATTATTTTAAAATCCTCATCCAGTAAAGCTGACTTGTTTTGGGTCTCCCGAGTTCTGACACCTGCCTGGATTCACATAGCCACCAGCACCGCCAGGACACAGAACTGTTCCGTCACACCCCAGGACCTCCCCACACTATTCTGTTATCTTCCCCTCCCACCACCTCGGTCCCTGGCAACCACCGATCTGTTCTCTGCCACCACACTCCTGTCTTTCTGAGAATGTCACAAAATGGAACGCCACAGTATATAACATTTTGAGACTGGCCCCATTCGCTAAGCATGACGATTCTGAGATTCAGCCAAGAGGCTGTGTCTACCCAGAGGTGGTTCCTTTTACCCTTCTGGTATTAAATACAAAGTACAGACAGCACACAAACATATATTTGCTTTGCTCCTTTTTCTTTTTTGATGGGGACCATTTTGTTAATTGAATTTGTTACAATATTACTTCTGTTTTATGTTTGTTTTGGCCACGAGGCATGTGGGGTCTCAGCTGCCTGATCACCCCCGTACCCCTGCACTGGAAGGCGAGTCTTAACCACCAGAACTCCAGGAAAGTCTCTGTTTTGCTTCTTTCATCACCTACGTGAATGTCAGAAAAATCGTGTCTGTCATAGGGGCCCTAAGAGCAGCCAACCAAATTCATCATAGGGAGTACACAGAAAATCAGTGCCCTTTGCTGAAATAGATTATTTAAATACTGACACCCTGAAGCTTCTGTTTGGTGTAACTTTGGAGGGTCCTGTTCAGCTCCTAAAGTAGGGATGCTCCTGGTAACCCAATGAAAAAAGAAAAGTGAACCTTCAGTTCTTCACAAACCTAACTTGGGAGATACAGTTAAGCCTTGGCTATTATTTTTCCTTACAGGTTTCTTAAAAATAAGAGAAGAGTTGTGTAGAGTAATCCTGTACTCAGCTATTGATAGATTTGGCGGGGGTGTCTGGAGGGACTGTAGAGCATGCAGGATCTTAGTTCCCCAACCAGGGATCAAACCCTTGCCTCCTGCATTGGGAGTGTGGAGTCTTAACTGTCAGATCACTGCGAAAGTCCCTAGCTAGAGAATTCTGAGCCACAAGGCAACTCAGGTTGGTGAGCTTACCTGACAATGTATTCAGCAAACATCACTGAACCTCTCAGGCATGGCACTGGGAACAGAAGTGGCGCGCCCCTGCCCTTGGTGGAGGGCAGAGTTCCAGATGATCCCCAAACCATGGGGCCTACCATGAGGGTGCCTCAGCCAGTTTCTGCCCTCACTGCAGCTTACTGAGGTTCCTTGAAAATCATCGTGGTGCCCAAGCTTTCAGCCTCAATGGGGTGGGTCAGGGGACTCCTCCAAAGCCTGATGAGCAACTGGGGAGGCTGATGTGTCCTGTCAGCCCCAGCTGTAAAGGGCCAGGGCAATGGGAATGCAGCCACTGTGCTCAGAGAACACAAGGGCAGCCCAGGCCCCCTACCAGGAGGAGAAGCATTTGTACCCATTCCTGCCAGAAAGGGAGTGCTTTTCCAAAAGAAGAAAGACAGAGGTTGAGATCCAGAGGAGTCATGATGAACAGCCTCCTCTATGGTGACCGCAAAGGCCCCGTCAGTTCATGATTGCCAGGCTCCCACAAAGCCAAGAGGGACGTCACAACTGCCAGGCTCCCACAAAGCCAGACATTCCCTCTGGATTGTTCATAACCACAGAGGGAGGGCCCTGGAGGTCAAGAGAGGTGGCCCAGTCCCCTAGTAAGGCAGTTGCCCAGTCCATAAGAGTCACCTTCTGAATGGGAGCTGGTCCACTCTGCCAGAGCCTGGTCCTAGCAAACGTCCACACAGCCACTCTGCCCCACAGAGCCTGACAGCCTGGTAACAAGAAGGGGCAGAGGACCCAGCACTGGCCAATGGACAACAACAGAGGGGTCAGACAAGGTCACTTAACCTCAAGATATTAATTCTTTCTTTCACATATAAAAATATTTCATAAGCATCAAGGACTTCCTGTATAGCACAGGAAATTATACCTAATTTATTGTATTAATCTATAATGGAATACAATCTACAAACTACTGGCAATCTGCTATACACATGAAACTAACACGAAACTGTAAATCAACCATGTGCGCATTCTTAGTCGCTTTAGTCGTGCCCAACTCTTTGCAGTGCCATGCACTATACCCCACCAGGCTCTTCTGTCCATGGAATTCTCTAGGCAACAATAATGGAATGGGTTGTCATGCTCTCCTCCAGGGGATTGTCCCAAGCCAGGGATCGAATCTGTGTCTCCCGTCTTGCAGGCACACTCTTTACCGTCTGAGCCACCAGGGAAGCCCCCAAATCAATTATACTTCAATTTTTAAAAAGGTAAAAGTATTTAATCAGTAGCCCCCAAAATGACAAAAGTCTACAGGACAAGAGTCCTCATACAATCTTGAAGTTTTGTGAGAAAGACGGACAGATGTGCTAAGTTACATAAGTCCACACGAGAACAAAGACATATCCTTAAGACAGAACATGGGCAGGTGCCAAACGGACAGTCCAATGGCTGTGATCACTCTGGGTTTGGAAGTCCAGGGAGGATGCTGTGCTGTGGGGGCCCTAGTCAAGCTCTGAAGGGTAGGGAGGCGGGGGGACACTAGAGGTAGTGATGGGAAATCTTGGCCCAACAGGGGCACCAAGGATGGACTAGAGGCTCCATGTGTGTGTAGCTGCCCTGGTGTCCCCCGGGGCCAGAGCTCGGTCACAAAACCTGCCCAGAAACAACTCCCTCAGATCCCTCCTCACCCTCAGCTTTGCAAAGGAAGCTGGGGACCAACAGAGAAAGAGCAGAGGAGGGACTCAGGGCCTGTCACTGTGTATGTGGATGGGGCAGGGAAGGTGAGCTGTTTAATAAAGCACACGGGAGGGCAGGCCCCCCCAGAGAACTCCACACAGCCAGTCCATCCTGATATGCATCCCAAATGATGGGCGGGCCTGAGGAGAGGGGAGCGGAGAGGGACCGAGCCTCTTCCTGAAGCCTGGCTGCACACAGCAAAACCTGCCACCGGAAGCAATCAGAGAAGCAATCAGAGACTGCCTGGGTTCAGCTCTAGTGGTGCCTGCCCCTAGAGGGTGAATTAAGTTCCCGTGAAAGAAGGGACAAGCCCCTCTCCTTCCTAGGACAGGAAGGGATTCAAGGAAAGGGGTCAAGGGCAGGGGCGGGGCTTTCAAAGCAGAGGGCCCTGCAGGCCCAAGAGTTTCCATCCTGGCTCCAGAGCAAGGTGACCTGGGGCAAGTGATGAGACCCCTTGTGGCCTGACTTCCTCTCTCATCTGTGATAATAGGGACCACACCTCTTTGCAGGGTCACTGAGAACTAAGTGTAGCCACTCTGGCTCAGGGCCTAGCCAGGGAAAGGCCACCCTGAGGCCCTGGAGCCTCCCTGCAGTGGGAAGATTGCTAGCACCACACAATGGGTTTCCAGTCTGAGTTCCCGCAGGGCCAGGAAGCAGTCTTCCCAACAAAGGTTGGCCTGCCCCCAGCCCTGGGGGAGCTCTGATCCTGTATTCACAGCACACAGGGCAGAGTGAAAGCACAGCCCTGGGGCTCCTTCTCCCCTGAGCTCAGAGCCCTGGGGGCTCAGCAGACACCGGGGAGGACCGCACAGGTGGCCTTGGGGTTCTGGTGCAGCAGGAGCACCTCTGGGCAGGGGCTGCAGGTTGACACTGCATCCAAGGAGCATCTTGTACAAGAGGCTCAACAGGGTGACGGGACCACACCTCAGTCCACAGGGCCCCCATCTGCGAGGGATCCTTCTGTCTTTGCTTCAGGTCCTGAATCACAAAAGAGAGAGTCTAGCAGTGGGCTCCCTAAGGAAGCTGGGCGGGCGTCCTTCCTTCTGTGCCCCGGGAGCTTGGGCAGACCAGTCGAGCCAGCCCCTTGAGCTCACCCTGAATCCAGCTGGCCTGGAACAGAGGTGTTCACTCCCCACCTCACTCACCAGGGGCCCTGCAGAACCCACACCCCCACACACAGGAACACAGGAACAGCGGGTGTGGCAGTCGAGGGCACCCAGCTGCCAGCGGCCATGGAACCAGCCAGTTCTGGTGAACCTTCCCAGTGGTCACCTCAGGCAACATCACTGCTCAGAATTCCCTGATTTGAAAACGCATTTTGTCAAAGAGACTGTTTCTTCGCCCCTAAATATTAAAGTCTGAATTGCTCCGAAGATCTTTTGCACACATTTTGGTGGGAAACTGTAGCTTGTTTTCAAATAAACTTTCTTAATAAGTTTGAAATGTTCATCTCCATTTACGTGTCATTGGTGTTATCACAGGCATGGATCAATGCTTTGGATGCAACTGGCCTCTGATCTCTGAGTTTTAGAAGATTTACTTACAACAATAGCGGACAGTTGGCATCTCCCAATCACAGTTTCAACAACTGAATGAAGCTAACAGAAGGCACCAGACCATGTCAGCATCTCGGACACTATAAAGAAGTAGAGACCCTGTGGACAATTAAGCCAAAGGAATTCACAGGGTTATCAATCAAAATCAGAATTATTTCCTTATCACCAAAGAACGAAGCTACCTTAGGGATGGTTTGGGTCCCATTAAAATATATTTCAAAATAATGTGTATGTAATGTGGTCTATTTAACTTTCAGGTCTCCTACTTACTTTCTGGATAATCAGTAAATTAGTTTTATTACTGTAGGTATTTAATAAATAGAGTATGACTGAGGAATTAAAAAAAAAAACATTTTGTTCCCCATCTCCATGAAAAAAAATCTTACTTAGGAAAGAAAATAAATAAAGGAGTCCTCAAGCATCCCTGGTAGTTCAGTGGTAAAGAATTCGCCTGTCAAAGAAGGAGACACATGTTCAATCCCTGGGTCAGGAAGATTCCCTGAAGAAAGAAATGCCCACCCAAACTTGCCTGGAGAATCCCAAAGCCTGGCGGGCTTCAGGTCCTGAATCACAAAGAGAGAGTCTAGCAGTGGGCTCTAAGGAAGCTGGGCGGGCGTCCTTCCTTCTGTGCCCCGGGAGCTTGGGCAGACCAGTCGAGCCAGCCCCTTGAGCTCACCCTGAATCCAGCTGGCCTGGAACAGAGGTGTTCACTCCCCACCTCACTCACCAGGGGCCCTGCAGAACCCACACCCCCACACACAGGAACACAGGAACAGCGGGTGTGGCAGTCGAGGGCACCCAGCTGCCAGCGGCCATGGAACCAGCCAGTTCTGGTGAACCTTCCCAGTGGTCACCTCAGGCAACATCACTGCTCAGAATTCCCTGATTTGAAAACGCATTTTGTCAAAGAGACTGTTTCTTCGCCCCTAAATATTAAAGTCTGAATTGCTCCGAAGATCTTTTGCACACATTTTGGTGGGAAACTGTAGCTTGTTTTCAAATAAACTTTCTTAATAAGTTTGAAATGTTCATCTCCATTTACGTGTCATTGGTGTTATCACAGGCATGGATCAATGCTTTGGATGCAACTGGCCTCTGATCTCTGAGTTTTAGAAGATTTACTTACAACAATAGCGGACAGTTGGCATCTCCCAATCACAGTTTCAACAACTGAATGAAGCTAACAGAAGGCACCAGACCATGTCAGCATCTCGGACACTATAAAGAAGTAGAGACCCTGTGGACAATTAAGCCAAAGGAATTCACAGGGTTATCAATCAAAATCAGAATTATTTCCTTATCACCAAAGAACGAAGCTACCTTAGGGATGGTTTGGGTCCCATTAAAATATATTTCAAAATAATGTGTATGTAATGTGGTCTATTTAACTTTCAGGTCTCCTACTTACTTTCTGGATAATCAGTAAATTAGTTTTATTACTGTAGGTATTTAATAAATAGAGTATGACTGAGGAATTAAAAAAAAAAACATTTTGTTCCCCATCTCCATGAAAAAAAATCTTACTTAGGAAAGAAAATAAATAAAGGAGTCCTCAAGCATCCCTGGTAGTTCAGTGGTAAAGAATTCGCCTGTCAAAGAAGGAGACACATGTTCAATCCCTGGGTCAGGAAGATTCCCTGAAGAAAGAAATGCCCACCCAAACTTGCCTGGAGAATCCCATGGATAGAGGAGCCTGGCGGGCTATAGTCCATGGGGTCTCAGAGTCAGACATGACTTAGCAACTAAACAACAATAGGCTTCACTGTGTCAAACAAGTCCACCTGCAGGAAAAGGCTAAAGCTCCACAGGCACATGGATGAGAGCCAAGTTTAAATCACTACAAATGCTTAAATCAAGGAACAAATTTTTTTTCCCCTAAAGCAACAATGCTTCAGGAATTGCATTGTTTCATCATTGGTGGGCCTGCCTGCCTCTGTAATGATGAAAAGCCTTTGCATTCTCATTAACTCGGAAGGCCGAGAATGAGCTACGGCTTCTTAACATGCCTCCCCCTGCAATTGTTCCCCAAGTGGATCTTCATGGTAATTTTTGTTTCTGATACACCACTGATAAGGAAAAAAACATTCTTTCCAACATTATCCCTACGCACACAGACGTGTGACCCTGTGATTAGAAATGCCACTGTAACCATCAGTCCTGGTTCCCTGGTCTGCAGTCCAGGCAGTGTTCCCCCCTCTGATTTCTGACGCATGGAATATCATCTGCAGAACAGAGAGACCTAGCCTCCTGCAGAGGAGCCTGGGGCTGCCCTCATCCCGCTGTCAGTCATACCCTGAGCTCCCTGGAGGAAGACTCCCTGTGGAGCCAGAGCCTCAAACCCCTGGGAGGACAAGTAAAACGATCACTGGGAGAGAGTCATACAAAGTAAGGGCCACGGAGAAGGCCAGTACAAAATGCCCAAGGAGGCCCCCCCGGGACTTAAAAAATGTGTATGTAATGTGGTCTATTTAACTTTCAGGTCTCCTACTTACTTTCTGGATAATCAGTAAATTAGTTTTATTACTGTAGGTATTTAATAAATAGAGTATGACTGAGGAATTAAAAAAAACATTTTGTTCCCCATCTCCATGAAAAAAAATCTTACTTAGGAAAGAAAATAAATAAAGGAGTCCTCAAGCATCCCTGGTAGTTCAGTGGTAAAGAATTCGCCTGTCAAAGAAGGAGACACATGTTCAATCCCTGGGTCAGGAAGATTCCCTGAAGAAAGAAATGCCCACCCAAACTTGCCTGGAGAATCCCATGGATAGAGGAGCCTGGCGGGCTATAGTCCATGGGGTCTCAGAGTCAGACATGACTTAGCAACTAAACAACAATAGGCTTCACTGTGTCAAACAAGTCCACCTGCAGGAAAAGGCTAAAGCTCCACAGGCACATGGATGAGAGCCAAGTTTAAATCACTACAAATGCTTAAATCAAGGAACAAATTTTTTTTCCCCTAAAGCAACAATGCTTCAGGAATTGCATTGTTTCATCATTGGTGGGCCTGCCTGCCTCTGTAATGATGAAAAGCCTTTGCATTCTCATTAACTCGGAAGGCCGAGAATGAGCTACGGCTTCTTAACATGCCTCCCCCTGCAATTGTTCCCCAAGTGGATCTTCATGGTAATTTTTGTTTCTGATACACCACTGATAAGGAAAAAAACATTCTTTCCAACATTATCCCTACGCACACAGACGTGTGACCCTGTGATTAGAAATGCCACTGTAACCATCAGTCCTGGTTCCCTGGTCTGCAGTCCAGGCAGTGTTCCCCCCTCTGATTTCTGACGCATGGAATATCATCTGCAGAACAGAGAGACCTAGCCTCCTGCAGAGGAGCCTGGGGCTGCCCTCATCCCGCTGTCAGTCATACCCTGAGCTCCCTGGAGGAAGACTCCCTGTGGAGCCAGAGCCTCAAACCCCTGGGAGGACAAGTAAAACGATCACTGGGAGAGAGTCATACAAAGTAAGGGGCCACGGAGAAGGCCAGTACAAAATGCCCAAGAGGACGAATTGACATACTCACTCCTTTACACACACGCTCCTGAGTTCATTTCAGCCCTGTCTTCACTTGGGTCCACCCTCATTCATCCTTTCCTCCAAAAAAGACCATGGGAAGCTACCTCCTCATGATTATGGGATTAGCCACCATACGTGGCTCTCTGTTCCACACACTCCCCGTGGAGATGTGCACCGATCAAGCAGAGCACTTGCTTAAATTAGTTGCCTAACCAGGAATCAAACCCAGACCCCCTGCAGTGTAAGTTTGGAGTCTTACTGAGGAATTCTCCCAGAGAGCACCTGACCTGGAGATCAAGATCTGGGTTCTTACTCTGGACCTGCCATCTACCACGGAAATAACCTTGGACATGCGCAGGGTCACTCTCTGCCCAGCTCTTCATCTGGGAAGGTGGAAGAGGCATTCGTCTTGTCCACTGTGAGGATCCGGTGGGTGGGTGCCTGCCCTCGGACGCCCAGCCTTTCATCTGCCAGAGACCCATGTTAACTGACACAAATTTCAATCAGAGAAGAAAAAGGCCGCCTTTCTCTCTTCCCACGGGTCCCGCCCCTGAAGTTCAAGGTGGCATATGTGACAAGGGTGGAACCCCACTGGAATCGCTGGCCCCTTCAGTGGATCTCTCCTTGTTGCTGAAGGCAACCCACATTCCAGAGCCCTCAGGGGGTTCTGCGGGACCACTACCCCATGGCTGGCAGGACCCTTCCTGTCCCTTTCTATACAATAAAACATCTGAGGCCTGACTGATGTTGGTCTGACCCTGGTCTCCATTTCCCCAGATCCTGCCTCAAAAACAGACCTCAACAATCTGGAAAATCTTTTTCCTCCATCTGCAGCCTCATGTGAACTGCCAGTCCAGGCAGTGTTCCCCCCTCTGATTTCTGACGCATGGAATATCATCTGCAGAACAGAGAGACCTAGCCTCCTGCAGAGGAGCCTGGGGCTGCCCTCATCCCGCTGTCAGTCATACCCTGAGCTCCCTGGAGGAAGACTCCCTGTGGAGCCAGAGCCTCAAACCCCTGGGAGGACAAGTAAAACGATCACTGGGAGAGAGTCATACAAAGTAAGGGGCCACGGAGAAGGCCAGTACAAAATGCCCAAGAGGACGAATTGACATACTCACTCCTTTACACACACGCTCCTGAGTTCATTTCAGCCCTGTCTTCACTTGGGTCCACCCTCATTCATCCTTTCCTCCAAAAAAGACCATGGGAAGCTACCTCCTCATGATTATGGGATTAGCCACCATACGTGGCTCTCTGTTCCACACACTCCCCGTGGAGATGTGCACCGATCAAGCAGAGCACTTGCTTAAATTAGTTGCCTAACCAGGAATCAAACCCAGACCCCCTGCAGTGTAAGTTTGGAGTCTTACTGAGGAATTCTCCCAGAGAGCACCTGACCTGGAGATCAAGATCTGGGTTCTTACTCTGGACCTGCCATCTACCACGGAAATAACCTTGGACATGCGCAGGGTCACTCTCTGCCCAGCTCTTCATCTGGGAAGGTGGAAGAGGCATTCGTCTTGTCCACTGTGAGGATCCGGTGGGTGGGTGCCTGCCCTCGGACGCCCAGCCTTTCATCTGCCAGAGACCCATGTTAACTGACACAAATTTCAATCAGAGAAGAAAAAGGCCGCCTTTCTCTCTTCCCACGGGTCCCGCCCCTGAAGTTCAAGGTGGCATATGTGACAAGGGTGGAACCCCACTGGAATCGCTGGCCCCTTCAGTGGATCTCTCCTTGTTGCTGAAGGCAACCCACATTCCAGAGCCCTCAGGGGGTTCTGCGGGACCACTACCCCATGGCTGGCAGGACCCTTCCTGTCCCTTTCTATACAATAAAAACATCTGAGGCCTGACTGATGTTGGTCTGACCCTGGTCTCCATTTCCCCAGATCCTGCCTCAAAAACAGACCTCAACAATCTGGAAAATCTTTTTCCTCCATCTGCAGCCTCATGTGAACAACCACAAAAGCCAGAGCCCCTGTTCTCATGGTCTAAGGGGAAGAGAGACAACAAACAGATACCCAACAGATATCCAGTATGTCTGTGATGGTGATGTGGGCTTTAAAACTCAAAGCGGGGACTTCCCTGGTGGGGGTCCAATGGTTAAAAATCCACCTGGCAATGCAGGGGACCTGGGTTTGATGCCTGGTTGGGGAACTAAGATTCCACATGCCTCCAAGCAACTAAACTCGCACACCACAACTACAGAGCCGGTGTGCTCTATAGCACATGTGCCTGCACCGCAGTGAAGATCCCACATGTCACATGTAAGACCTGACGCAGATAAAGAAAGAAAGAAAGAAAATGTTTTAAAAACCCAAAACGCAGTAAGGGAAGTACAGTTTTGTATCAGGTGGCAGGATGGCCTTTTCTGAGTATGTGACAGTGCAGCAGAGACCTGAAGGAAGTGAGGGGGTGAGCCGTGGGGGTGTGGCGGGGGGAGAGTGTGTGGGCACTGAGAGGGTGCTGGGAAGAGATCAGAGCCGACCTGCGTGCTGGCTGGCGAGGAGAGAACACAGCAGGAGGGCCCTGAAGCACATGGACAAGACTTTGAATTTTATTCTGAGTGAATTGGGAAGTCATCAGAAGGCTCTGAGCAGAGGGCTGGCACAACATGACACACATTTTAAATTTCACTTTCCAATTTCTCTGGCGAGTATACAGAACTGTGATTAATTTTTGCATACCCACCATATATCCTGTGCTTCTGCTAAATTCATTTCTTAGTTCTAGCAGCATCTGTCTAGATTACTTGGAATGAGGTCCTTTGCAAAACAAGATCATTTTACTTCTTCCTTTTTGGCCAGCCTTCTTGCTTTTATTTCTCCTGGGTGCCTTTTTTTTTTTTTTTAATTTTGGCCTCTTGTATTGGTCTTTCATTTATTTATATTCATCCATCTTTGTTCTTTGACCTGTGTGGACCTCCCATCGCAGTGGCCTCTCTCATTGCAGAGCACTGGCTCTGGGTACATGTGCTTCAGAGCACTGGCTCATAATTGGACACATGGGTCCAGTCGCTCTGCAGCATGTGGGATCTTCGTGGGCCAGGGATCGAACCAGCACCCCTTGCACTGCAGGGTGGACTCTTTACCCACTGAACCACCAGGGAAGTCCCTCCTGGGTGCCTTTTTAAAACATTTATTTTATTTTATTTTTTGGCTGTGCTAGGTCTTCGCTGCTGTGGGAGGGCTTTCTCTGGTTCTGGCAAGCAGGGGCTGCTCTTCATTGTGGTGTGCGTGCTTCTCACTGCAGTGGTTTCCTTTGTTGCCAAGCACGAGCTTTGGGGTGTGTCAGCTTCAGTAGTTGTGATGCATGGCTTCACTGCTCCTTGGTATGTGGAATCCTCCGGGCCCAGGGATGAAACTAAAGAGCCTCTTGATGAAGGTGAAAGAGGAGAGTAAAAAAGCTGGCCTAAAACTCCACATTCAAAAAATAAAAATCATGGCATCTGGTCCTATCACTTCATGGCAAATAGATGGGCAAACAATGGAAACAGTGACAGACTTTATCCACAATTACTGCAGATAGTGACTGCAGCCATGAAATTAAAATACACTTGCTCCGGAAGAAAAGCTATGACAAACCTAGACAGCATATTAAAAAGCAGAGGCATCACTTTGCCAACAAAAGTCCATACAGTCAAAGCTATGGTTTTCCCAGTATTTATGTATGGATGGGAGAGTTGAACCATAAAGAAGGCTGAGCTCTGAAGAACTGATGCCTTTGAACTGTGGTGTTGGACAAGGTTCTTGACAGTCCCTTGGACTGCAAGGAGAGATCAAACAGTCAATCCTCAAGGAAATCAACCCTGAATATCCACTGAAAGGAATGAGGCTGAAGCTGAAGCCCCAATACTCTGGCCACCTGATGTGAAGAGATAAATCATTGGAAAACACCCTGATGCTGGGAAAAACAGAAGGCAGAAGGAGAAGGGGATGACAGAGGACAACATGGTTGTATGGCATCACTAAGTCAATGGACATGAGTTTGAGCATGCTCCGGGAGATGGTGAGGGACATGGAAGCCTGATGTGCTGCAGTTCATGAAGTAGCACAGTCAGATACAACTGAGCAAGTGAACTGAACTGAGCCACCAGGGAAATCAAATTGCTGACATCTTTGCTTTAAACCATCAACTGTCTTTTAAATAAATTTTAAAATGAGAAAACAAATTATTTTATATTTACCACACATTTCTCATTTCTGGTACTTTTCATTCCTTTATATGGACCCATTTTCATCTGGTGGCATTTTGCTTCAGCATGAACATTTTCCTTCAATGACTCAAATACTCCAAGTCAGGAAGAAACAATTTTTCTCAATTTTTGTCAATCAGAAAATGTCTTTGTTTTACATTTATTTTTGAAAGATCATTTTTTTCAGAACTTTAAAGATGGCATCCCATTGTCTTCTACTTTGCACTCCTTGGGGTAAGAAGTCAACTATATTCTTATTTGTGTTACGTGAAGGGAATGGCAATCAACTCCAGTATTCTGGCCGGGAGAATCCCCATGGACTAGGAGCCTGGGAGGCTGCAATCCATGGGGTCACAAGAGTCAGACACGACTGAGTGACTAAGCACAGTACAGCACATATGTAACACACTTGACTCCTGAACAACATAGGGGTTAATCTGGGTATAATTTATAGTCAGCTCTCCATATCTGTGGTTCCATTGCATCCATGGATTCAACCAAGCACAGACCACATACTGTAGAATTTACTATATTAAAATGTCCCTGTATAAGTGAACCCACACAGCTCAAACTCAATGCTGTTCAAAGGTCAACTGTATATCTTTTTTCTTCTTGCTGCTTTTAACCCTCTGTTTTCAACAATCTAATTCTGGTACTCTTATATGTGGTCTTCTCTGGGTTTACCCTGCCTGGAGTCACATGGAATTTAAAAATCTGTGTTGAGGTTTTTTCCATCAAATTTGAGCATGTTTCCTCAAATATTTTCCTACCCCAATCTCTCTCCTTCTAGAACTCCAATTACATATATGTTAGGTTGAAGTGAAAGTGTTAGTCTCTCAGTTGTGTCTGACTCTTTGTGACTCCCATGGACTGTAGTCAATGGACATTTGACTGGGAGTGGTGAGGGACATGGAAGCCTGATGTGCTGCAGTTCATGAAGTAGCACAGTCAGATACAACTGAGCAAGTGAACTGAACTGAGCCACCAGGGAAATCAAATTGCTGACATCTTTGCTTTAAACCATCAACTGTCTTTTAAATAAATTTTAAAATGAGAAAACAAATTATTTTATATTTACCACACATTTCTCATTTCTGGTACTTTTCATTCCTTTATATGGACCCATTTTCATCTGGTGGCATTTTGCTTCAGCATGAACATTTTCCTTCAATGACTCAAATACTCCAAGTCAGGAAGAAACAATTTTTCTCAATTTTTGTCAATCAGAAAATGTCTTTGTTTTACATTTATTTTTGAAAGATCATTTTTTTCAGAACTTTAAAGATGGCATCCCATTGTCTTCTACTTTGCACTCCTTGGGGTAAGAAGTCAACTATATTCTTATTTGTGTTACGTGAAGGGAATGGCAATCAACTCCAGTATTCTGGCCGGGAGAATCCCCATGGACTAGGAGCCTGGGAGGCTGCAATCCATGGGGTCACAAGAGTCAGACACGACTGAGTGACTAAGCACAGTACAGCACATATGTAACACACTTGACTCCTGAACAACATAGGGGTTAATCTGGGTATAATTTATAGTCAGCTCTCCATATCTGTGGTTCCATTGCATCCATGGATTCAACCAAGCACAGACCACATACTGTAGAATTTACTATATTAAAATGTCCCTGTATAAGTGAACCCACACAGCTCAAACTCAATGCTGTTCAAAGGTCAACTGTATATCTTTTTTCTTCTTGCTGCTTTTAACCCTCTGTTTTCAACAATCTAATTCTGGTACTCTTATATGTGGTCTTCTCTGGGTTTACCCTGCCTGGAGTCACATGGAATTTAAAAATCTGTGTTGAGGTTTTTTCCATCAAATTTGAGCATGTTTCCTCAAATATTTTCCTACCCCAATCTCTCTCCTTCTAGAACTCCAATTACATATATGTTAGGTTGAAGTGAAAGTGTTAGTCTCTCAGTTGTGTCTGACTCTTTGTGACTCCCATGGACTGTAGTCAACCAGTCTCCTCTGTCCATGGAATTCTCCAAGCAAGAATACTAGATTGGGTAGCCATTTCCTTCTCCAGGGGATCTTCCTGACCCATGGATGGAACCCAGCTCTCCTGCATTACAGGCAGGTTCATTACCATCTGGGCTACCTTTCTTAAATTTCCATTTCTCTGCTGAAATTCCTGTTTGCTCATTATGTTTCATAGGCTGATTCTAGTGACATTTTTCTCTTTGTTACTGGTCACACTGTTTACATGTCTAGTGACTTTTTATTGTGTGCTGGATATTATAGATAACACTTTGTTTAAATAGTGTCAAGTTGTATGCTGGCAGATAATTAGTTGACTGACACATTATTTTGATCTTGATGAGGCTTATTTTAGCTTTTGTTATTAATATTATGGGTTTAGTGTGGTCCCTTCTCCAGACTAAAGTAACCATGTTCCTAAGGTGGCTTTCTATGGCCTCAGGTATTTATTAAGGGCTCCTCACTCTGGCGGGTTAGAGCTCCAAGTTTCCTTGCACTGTGTGACCTCCAGAATCTTCATTTTGCTCACTATCTGCTCCCTAATAATTGTTCTCTGCTGAGCCTCTAAGAAACAGGTCCTGTGTAAACACAACTCAGTATTATGCAAGACTCTAGGCAACCACTCTGAAGATCTCTGAAGTCTTTTCTCTGCTCAGAGCCTTCCTCTCCAACGCACTGTGTCCCCGCAAATTCAAGCTGCCTCAGCATCCCCAAATTCTAACCTGTTTCCTCCACTCAGCTCTCTGTTGATTTCCACTCCTCTATGCCTTGGTTTCTCCCCAAAAGAAAGCCATGATGGATATGGAGCCTCATATACTTCTATCTGAATCACAGATCACTCAGCATTGTATCATTCCTGAAGACAATTGCTTCATATATTTTGCCCAGTATCAAAAATTGGGGCTTCCCTGGTGGCTCAGGCAGAAAACAACCCACCTGCAGTGTAGGAGACTGCTTGCAATGCAGGAGACCTGGGTTTCATCCCTGGGTTGGGAAGATCCCTTGAAGAAGGAAATGGCAGCCCACTCCAGTAGTCTTGCCTGGGAAATCCCATAGACAGAGGAACCTGGTGGGCTACAGTCCATGGGGTTGCAAGAGTTGGACACAACTAAGCAACTTAATCAAATTAATCATCAAAATTATTGGGAAAAGAATAAATCCAACATTTATTACTCCTCCGTGGTTTGGAAGTCTGATGACATTCTGACTCTGGCTGCTGTGTGGAAGAGTGCAATATGAACTACCTACCGTAAGACCACTTAAAGAAGACCGATGATGGAGTGTTCCTGGAGCAGACAATGCTAATGTCTCAACACCTGTTAAACACCTGTGCAAATCTGGCAAAGCATCAAGAGTAAAATATACTTTCAAAAAAATCCCACGGGACCAGGCGGCCAGTTCTCTCTGACACCAGGTAGAGACCTGCAGTTTAGAAGGCTGGAGTACAAGGACCTCCTCCCAGGGTTTTTCTAGTTGGGCTCAGCCACAGCCAGAGCAGCAGCTGGAAGTGCTCCCTTCCCATTCGAAGCCGTAACCACTGTCAAACTGACTACCCATCTCACCTGGGGAACCCGCCACGAGCAAGAGGAGCCCAAACGCGTGGACTGGAGAGCTCTGAGGTAGCCGTCACGTATCAGGTCTTATTTACTCACTTTTTTTTATGTGGACCATTTTAAAAGTTAGGACTTCCCTGGTAGCTCAGCTGGTAAAGAATCTGCCTGCAAGGCAGGAGAGCCTGGTTCTATTCCTGAGTTGGGAAGATCCCCCGGAGGACAGACAGGCTACCCACTCCAGTATTCTTGAGCTTCCCTGGTGGCTCCGGCAGTAAAGAATCCTCTGGCAATGCGAAAGACTTAAGTTTGATCCCTGGGTTGAGAAGATTCCCTGGAAGAGGGCATGGCAACCGACTCCAGTCTTCTCGCCTGGAGAATCCCATGGACAGAGGAGCCTGATAGGCTACAGTCCATGAGGCCACAAAGAGTTGGACTGAGCAACTAAGTACCGCACATTTTAAAAGTCTTTGCTGAATTTGTTACAATATTGTTTATGTTTTGGTTTTGTTGCCATGAAGCATGTGAGATCTTAGCTCCCTGATCAGCGGTTGTACCTGCACCTCCTGCATTGGAGAGCAAAGTCTTAACTACCGTATCGCCAGGGAAGTGCTCGAGTCTCATTTAGACAATTTCAAATCCTCAACTGCAGGGCTTGAACACACTATTACTCCTGCAAGTGCAGGACCATGTCAGCCCTCCAACGAAAGCTATTTTCTGAGCAAATGCCCGCCCCTCACTGCAAACAGGGGTCTTGGTGAGGGGTGTCCAGCAGTTGTCCCTGGCCACCCTGCTAGCTGACACCGTGGCTTCTCCTATCCACAGTCTGCAGACAGCTGGTCACCCCAACAGCTTGTCAGGGAACAGGAAGATTTTATCAGCCCCAGTAAAAACCCAAACTCAAACTCACCATGTCGCTGTGAATGTCAGTCAGGCAGATAAATGCCTGAAAGAGCCGCCCCTCCCTTCCCTGGTACAAGTTGCCGCTTGCCCTGGACAACAGAGCAGGTTCGGGTGTCAAGTGGCTCTCAGATCCAATGACCCTCCGCCTCCCTCCTCCCGGCGCTGCCTCCATCAGAAGAGCAGCAACGTCCTGAATCCACATGAGAAGTGGCTTCAGTCATAATTTCCAGTATAAGCCGTGTGTGCAGAAGCAAATGTCATGGACACCTCGCCGATCTTCTCTCAGCCTGGACTCAGTCCCTATACTCATTTCTAGAACCAGCCAGAAGAATTCTCAGGCTGGATCCTGGTAACTTAGATGGTAAAGAATCTTCCCGCAATCCAAGGGACCCGGGCTTGATCCCTGGGTCGGAAAGGTCCCCTGGAGAAGGGAATGGCAACCCACTCCAGCATTCTTGCCTGGAGAATCTCATGGGCAGAGGAGCCGGGCGGGCTACAGTCCATGGGGTCGCAAAGAGTCAGACATGACTTAGTGACTAAATAACAAACTGTCCTCAAACCACTGCTGAGGAAATTTGCAGATGCAATGAAATGAGCTGTCAGGCTGCATGACATGAGCAAACAGGGCATGCACAAGGGAGCCGCCCCTCCCTGCACATTCCAGCTCTGACCTGCCAAGGCCCATTGAAATCTGACGCCAGGCTGAGCCTGTCTCCCAGGGGGAATGGGGCCTGGCACTGAATCCTCCATCTGCCGGTATGCCCCGAGCCACCTGGCCAGCTGCTCTTTTCCCTGCTTCCCTTTCGGCCAGAGGAATCTTGTTCCCGCAGCACCTGTGAACTCACAGAGCCTGTCCCCAGATCCAAAGCCCATCAGCAGGTTTGACAAAGGGGCAGCAATCTGGCTGAGAGACAACGGTGATAAAGACAACAGGAACCAGGGCTCTGGCAGCTTTCAGAAGGGGTAACTGAATCCTGAAGGAGGAAATGGATGCATTCTGTGCAGGTTCTGAATCCTCCGGCTTAATTAAACATCCATCAACAGTAAGCTCAGCCTGTCATCTGTCCTTCCTCCTCCACACTGCACTGGGGGATGCTGTTCTCTCCCAGAGCCTGGCACCACCTCCTGCCTCAGCTCCATCCCCTCCTCCCACCGCTCCACCTGAGAAGCAGGTTTCAGGAACCTCTCACAGGAAGGGTAGATGATTTTTTAAAATTTTTATTTATTCATTTTTATTTTGGGCTAGTCTGAGTTTTCACTGATGCTGCAGGCTCTTCTCCAACTGCAGGGAGTAGGGGTTACTCTCTAATGGAGGCGAGCAGGCTTCCTGTCGTGGTGACTTCTCTTGTTGTGGAACTCAGGCTCCAGGGGACACAGGCTTCAGTAGTTGCGACACATGGGCTCAACAGTTGCGGCTCCGAGGCTCTAGAGCAGACTCCATGGTTGTGGCTCATGGGCTTAGCTGCTATGCAGCATGTGGGATCTTCCCAGATCAGGGATCAAACTCGTGTCTCCTGCATTAGCAGGCGAACTCTTTACCACTGAGCTACCAGGGAAGCCCAGGGGATGGAGGATTATGGGCCAGGACTACCCTTGGGTAGGACATCCTCTCATGCTTTTCATGAAGAGCAGTATTTTCTCTGAAAATTAATTCAGAGAAGTTTCTTGCTTCCCAAACCACTGGTTCCAGGACCTCCTGGAACCAGAGTTAGCTCTAGTTCACGATGACAACCGTTCTCCTAAAATAAGGAGCAGCCTGGAAGTCACATGGGTCAGGGTTAAGATGTCCCTCTCTCCCACAGCCACCTACTGCCAGAGTTCGGGCTTAGAGTCTGGACACCTGGGTGTGTTGATATAAAGGAACCCTGGCAAGGGTCTGTCCCCCGTGCAGACATTTGCTTTTCTACAAAGTGGAGCTGATAACAGCACCCAGGAGTTGGCAGGAGGATTAAATCAGGTAATACAGGCCCACTGTTCAGCTCACAGGTGCATGCAGGGCCCTGTCAGAAAAGGGTGCCATTCAGGACTCAGGTTCCGGTAAGCTTGCAGAATGCAGAGAATCAGAAGAGCAAAAAAAGAAAGAAAGAAAGAAAGAAAAACATTAAGTTTTTCAAGAAAGGTTGAGAAGTTGGCCACAAACCCACATGGCTGCCAGAAAGTGGGAAAGACAGCAATGTGTGTCCACATCCAGGTCTGAGGCGTGGCGAGCTCACACAGCTGTGGCCCCACAGGGAGCTAGGAGACAAATGTCACACCCATGGTGCTGGCCAAGCATTAAAAACCTTCACTGGGATTTAAAAAATTCTTCTCCAATAATTTTTCCAATATTTAGCCTACTGTAAGTTCTTTCCTCTTCTCTGCTTCAGTGTTTACATCTGGAAAATACTGAAGTTTTCTAGTTGCTGATCAACTGCAGGAGTAGGGGTTACTCTCTAATGGAGGCGAGCAGGCTTCCTGTCGTGGTGACGTCTCTTGTTGTGGAGCTCAGGTGCCAGGGGACACAGGCTTCAGTAGTTGCGACACATGGGCTCAACAGTTGCGGCTCCGAGGCTCTAGAGCAGACTCCATGGTTGTGGCTCATGGGCTTAGCTGCTATGCAGCATGTGGGATCTTCCCAGATCAGGGATCAAACTCGTGTCTCCTGCATTAGCAGGCGAACTCTTTACCACTGAGCTACCAGGGAAGCCCAGGGGATGGAGGATTATGGGCCAGGACTACCCTTGGGTAGGACATCCTCTCATGCTTTTCATGAAGAGCAGTATTTTCTCTGAAAATTAATTCAGAGAAGTTTCTTGCTTCCCAAACCACTGGTTCCAGGACCTCCTGGAACCAGAGTTAGCTCTAGTTCACGATGACAACCGTTCTCCTAAAATAAGGAGCAGCCTGGAAGTCACATGGGTCAGGGCTAAGATGTCCCTCTCCCCCACAGCCACCTACTGCCAGAGTTCGGGCTTAGAGTCTGGACACCTGGGTGTGTTGATATAAAGGAACCCTGGCAAGGGTCTGTCCCCCGTGCAGACATTTGCTTTTCTACAAAGTGGAGCTGATAACAGCACCCAGGAGTTGGCAGGAGGATTAAATCAGGTAATACAGGCCCACTGTTCAGCTCACAGGTGCATGCAGGGCCCTGTCAGAAAAGGGTGCCATTCAGGACTCAGGTTCCGGTAAGCTTGCAGAATGCAGAGAATCAGAAGAGCAAAAAAAGAAAGAAAGAAAGAAAGAAAAACATTAAGTTTTTCAAGAAAGGTTGAGAAGTTGGCCACAAACCCACATGGCTGCCAGAAAGTGGGAAAGACAGCAATGTGTGTCCACATCCAGGTCTGAGGCGTGGCGAGCTCACACAGCTGTGGCCCCACAGGGAGCTAGGAGACAAATGTCACACCCATGGTGCTGGCCAAGCATTAAAAACCTTCACTGGGATTTAAAAAAAAATTCTTCTCCAATAATTTTTCCAATATTTAGCCTACTGTAAGTTCTTTCCCTCTTCTCTGCTTCAGTGTTTACATCTGGAAAATACTGAAGTTGGGTCTAATCTTGCTCCAAGATTCCCCAGGTCAGGTCTCACTGACAGGGTCATTACACCCAGAGTCCTGGAGATGGCCTGGTGGGGAGGTCCTGGCGTAACAAGGCTGGGCACCTGGGCTGGGGGCGGATCCGAGAGGCAGGAGACCCATCGTGCCTGAGAGTCTGCTGCCAGTACAGACACATCCCTAACTCTCCCTGGGCCCAGGTGCCTGTCCTTCAAAGGGGTGTGTAAATTTGGGGCCTGCTCACCTTGCAGTTACTGGAGCAGGGGAGGGGCCCAGACAAGACTGATGGGTGCAACCTGTACCTTGAAAAAAAAAAAAAAAAGATGGTTCTGGAGACTTCCCTGACGGTCCACTGGTTAAGACTCTGCACACTGGGCTTCCCCTGGTGGTCCAGTGGGTAAGGACACCACCTTGCAGTGCAAGGGGCGCCGGTTCGATCCCTGGCCTGGGAAGATCCCACGTGCTGCGGAGCGGCTGGACCCATGTGTCCAATCACCGAGCCGAAGCTCTGGAGCGCATGCGCCCGGAGCCAGTGCTCTGCAACGACAGACGCCACCGCGATGGGAGGCTCACAGGAGCCAAAGAACAAAGATGGATGAACATAGAGAAACGAAAGACCAATAGAAGTGGCCCGCCTGCTCCCCTCCCTCCCCAACCTGACCCCAGCCCAAAAATAAATAAATCTTAAAAAAAAAAAAAAAAAAAGACTCTGCACATCTACTGCAGTGGGCACGGGTTCCAACCCTGGTCAGGGAACCAATATCCCACATGCTGCAGGGTATGGCAAGAAAAAAAGGGAGGGAGGGAAGAACAAAGAAGAGTCAGTTCTACAGATAAAGAGGTTCTTCCAGACCATGCGACCCTTTGTGAGGATGCCCCCAAGGCCTGCCCACAGCTCTGACCGAGAGTCCTGGGCCTCCTCTGTGGTCAGAAGCATGAGGCCAGGCACTGAATGAACAGAGCTGACCGGATGTGGTCCCTGCCCTGAGACTCCCACAGATGACATCGCGCCTCCTTGGTGTGTGAGGTCCAGGTGTGTTCAAAGTCACAAGAGCGCCCAGATCAAGGCCAGGGTCAGAAGGGAGATACCTGCAGGAACAGAAGATGCCCAGCCTCTGCAGGACAGAGCATCATGGGCCCCTGTGGCCTCCTGAACCCAAGTGCCAGTGCCCAAAGGCAGGGTGGCACTCCAAAGCAGAATGACCTGCTGACCCCAAAGCTGGGCCAGCCTGAAAGCCTTCAGATGCCTTGTTTTCTTCCTCCAACTGTTCAATTCACATGATTAAAACCACAGGAACCCAAGGACGCCGATCGCTCTGCTTGCGTGTGTCTCATGCAGCAATGTGAAAACCACAGAGGTAACAGCCTGTGCCCATCTTGTATACCAGGTCCCGGAAAAATGCTCTTTCAAGAACAACGCTGACACCCATGTGATTAAATGCTTTATGGTTCCACCTGGCTGACTCCTCTGAGGACAACACAGGTGCTAGGCCCCTCCCCGCCCCTTGTTCTGCGGCAACTGTGAGTGTTTCCTCTGGCGACCCCCACTGGCGTCCAGGACGACACCCCGCCATGCCAGGGGCTGGGGGGATGGTGCAAGGGACATCAAAGCATTTTGCAGTTTATTAAAACAGCCATACTAACCATTCACTCCTTTGAACAAAAAGGCAGTTTGCAAAATAGAGAAGAGAATGGCCACCCACTCCAGTATTTCTGCCTGGAGAATCCCTTGGACAGGGAAGCCTGGTGGACCACATCCCGTGGGGTCGAAAAGAGTTGAAGACGACAGAGCGTCTTTTACAACAGAGGAGCCGCTGGGGTGTGCATGGCCATGGATCTCGTGTGGCTCAGCCGGCTCAGGTGTGCTGTGGGCAGGCAGAGGGTCTGGGCTGAAGGTCCACAGTGAGCATGCTGTTGCCCACTCCTGTCTGCCACCTGTGCCTCAGGGTGACCTGGCTGTGCTGCCCAGCCCCAGCCCTGTCTCTGGTGGTTTGAGGTCACCCCAACAGCAGATCTGCTGCTTGAACCCACTGCTTGTCCACAGTTGGGTGAGTGCCAGGAGCAGACAGGCTTGTTCCTCCAACCCCCGGGCCCACGATGGCCCTGAGAGCAACCTTCGCTGTGGCTCCAGCCGCCTGCCTCTAGCCCCGGCCTGGCACAGCCGCCCCCTCCCCGCAGCAGCCCTGTTGAAGCAGCTGAGCTAATTCTGGGCTCCCTGCCACCCGCACAAGCCCACGTCACACATGTTCTCATTTCAGAGGCGCCGAGCAGCAGGGGCCAGGAGACGGGCTGCAAGGTACCCACAGGTGCCCCATCAGTCCCAGGCCAGGGGTCCTCAGTCAGGGGGGATATCACCTCCACAAATCACACCGGGGAGGGGGGCTACTGAGCCCCAATTCTGAACTCCGTGGACGCCTTGAGATGTCCAGCCATATGCTCAGAGTGCCCAGTCTTGGAGTTAAAATCTGGAGTTAAAAACTGAACCTTACTGTTTACCATAGAGACCCGTATGGCATCTGGAAATTTCTCACCCCATCGCCAACATTCTCAAACTTAAAGGCATTAGATCAGAAAAGAAAGGAGAATTTACATGGAAAAGTTCAACTCAACCTAATTAAAAACCATTTCCTGAACACCTATCTTGTGTTATTCTTGCCTGTTCCTGGGACCTCAGGCAGCGTCTCCACCCTCAAGAAACTTCGGAGATGTTTTCGTCCAGCCAATAGTGAGGGGAGGGCTTGAGGGGAGCTACAAGGAACAGTTACTTCTGCCTAGGAGGTGGGGGGTGGGGAAGGGAGCGTGACCTATGGACAGCAGCCACAAGGCTGAGGCCTGCAGCATCTGGGGATGTTTGGGGAACAAGGAGACTCAAGGCTGGAATCTTCTGGCAGTGAGGGACAGGGCAGGTATTACACATGCTTAGATGCAAGGAATGCTGATCAGACTCAGAGCGCCTGGTGCCCAGTCCCTTAGTAACCAAGGACCACACCTCCCATCCCAGGGCAGCTCTGGGCATCTGGGTGTCATGGAGAGTGTGCTCTGCAGCTGCAGAAGGACCCTAACCGATATGTGTGGTTGGGCAAGTTACCTACACACTCTGAGCCTCACCATGAGCAGAAGAAGCAACCAGAACAAAACCTACTACACGGCTTCCCTGGTGGTCCAGTGGGTAAAGAGTCTACCTTGCAGTGCAAGGGGCACTGGTTCGATCCCTGGTCTGGGAAGATCCCATGTGCCGCAGAGCGGCTGGGCCAGTGTGTCCAATTACAAGCCAGCGCTCTGGAGCGCATGCACCCAGAACTGGTGCTCTGCAACAAGAGAGGCCACTGCAATGGGAGGCCCACACAGGCCAAAGAATAAAGATGGATGAAATAAAAGAGGTCAAAAAATTTTAGAGGCGCCGAGCAGCCGGGGCCAGGAGACGGGCTGCAAGGTACCCACAGGTGCCCCATCAGTCCCAGGCCAGGGGTCCTCAGTCAGGGGGGATATCACCTCCACAAATCACACCGGGGAGGGGGGCTACTGAGCCCCAATTCTGAACTCCGTGGACGCCTTGAGATGTCCAGCCATATGCTCAGAGTGCCCAGTCTTGGAGTTAAAATCTGGAGTTAAAAACTGAACCTTACTGTTTACCATAGAGACCCGTATGGCATCTGGAAATTTCTCACCCCATCGCCAACATTCTCAAACTTAAAGGCATTAGATCAGAAAAGAAAGGAGAATTTACATGGAAAAGTTCAACTCAACCTAATTAAAAACCATTTCCTGAACACCTATCTTGTGTTATTCTTGCCTGTTCCTGGGACCTCAGGCAGCGTCTCCACCCTCAAGAAACTTCGGAGATGTTTTCGTCCAGCCAATAGTGAGGGGAGGGCTTGAGGGGAGCTACAAGGAACAGTTACTTCTGCCTAGGAGGTGGGGGGTGGGGAAGGGAGCGTGACCTATGGACAGCAGCCACAAGGCTGAGGCCTGCAGCATCTGGGGATGTTTGGGGAACAAGGAGACTCAAGGCTGGAATCTTCTGGCAGTGAGGGACAGGGCAGGTATTACACATGCTTAGATGCAAGGAATGCTGATCAGACTCAGAGCGCCTGGTGCCCAGTCCCTTAGTAACCAAGGACCACACCTCCCATCCCAGGGCAGCTCTGGGCATCTGGGTGTCATGGAGAGTGTGCTCTGCAGCTGCAGAAGGACCCTAACCGATATGTGTGGTTGGGCAAGTTACCTACACACTCTGAGCCTCACCATGAGCAGAAGAAGCAACCAGAACAAAACCTACTACACGGCTTCCCTGGTGGTCCAGTGGGTAAAGAGTCTACCTTGCAGTGCAAGGGGCACTGGTTCGATCCCTGGTCTGGGAAGATCCCATGTGCCGCAGAGCGGCTGGGCCAGTGTGTCCAATTACAAGCCAGCGCTCTGGAGCGCATGCACCCAGAACTGGTGCTCTGCAACAAGAGAGGCCACTGCAATGGGAGGCCCACACAGGCCAAAGAATAAAGATGGATGAAATAAAAGAGGTCAAAAAAAATTTTTTTTTAATCTAAAAAAGAAAAAAAAAAAAAAAAACCCTATTGCAGGGCAGTTCTGAGGATTAAATAAGCTGCGTGGAAGCCCTGGGCAAAACACCTGCCTGTGGCCAACAATCCTGAAGTGCCCAGGTGTCAGGTGGTCAGGGAAATGCAGTTTAGAGACAGGCAGGTTGGGGGTCCAGGGGTGTCAAAGCCCAGCTCCACCATTTAGAAGCAGTAGGACCTGAGAGAAGTCAGTCGAAACCGCTGAGCCCCCACCTCTTCCACAGGATAACAGTGTTCCGTTATTTACAGGCTTAGAAATTTGTGGTGCAGGATTTATTATCATCTCGTCTTTCCCCGTAACCCATGGACCATTATGGAACTGGTCGGCTTGTCCGCGTGCCTCATTTGTGCTCACGAGCCAGGAATCAGTCAGGAACCAGCCAGGGGTCGGAGGTCAGAACCAACAAGCCCAAGAAGAGACCAGCAGTCCTGGAGCTCCTCTAAACGACCTTTCACTCCGGAAGTCGGTCTCTTCCTCCTCCTCCTCCTCCTCCCGCAGGGCACAGCCATCCAGTCAGTGCAAAGAGCGGCGTGAACAGTTCCTCTGAGAGGCCTTGGAATTTCTACCCCCAGCGAAGCCAGGTTTCCAGCACGAAGGTTTCTCTCTCTGTGGGAGCATCACACCCCCACGCACATGGAGGCCACCAGCGAAAACTCCAACTTGCAGGAAAGGTGCACACAAGGAGGGGGCTCCTGAGAAACCCACAGGGTCCGGCCCACCCCTGACGCTAGCAGCAGGCAGCCCCCACCGGTGAGGTCTCCCTCTCTCCGCCATCCTTTCCTCTTTTCCTCCCCCAGGCTTCCCAGGCTCCAGCCCAGGCAGCTCCGCTCCTCCGCCCACTCCACGTGGCCACAGCAAAGCAAGGTCCCAGGACTGAGCCCGCAGGCACTTCCTGCCCCAGGCTCGCCACCTACCCCCACCTCGGGTTACAGAGGCTGGGTCCCTGGCCACCCCAGGGCGGCTCTCAGATTACTCGGGCAGGAGGAGGTCCAGGCAGACCTGCCATTTGTTTTCCATCCTCTTTCAAGGAGACTTCTTTAAAAACAGGAGGGGAGGAGGAGAGGGAGCCCTGTCCTGCCCTCTTCTTGCCTCCTGGGGATCAGGTTCCTGAGTTCAGGAGTTCAGGGCCCTCAAACCACTGGTCCCTTATTATTTCCAAACAGAAGGAGAGGCAGGCTGCCCCTGCGGGGCCGAGGGACCCAGGCACCTGCCCTTCCTTCTGGTTCCATTTATGGCAGTCTCGTCCCTGGAGTTAAGACCCTTGAGAAAGAAGGAAGGAAAGAAGGATGACCTGTTGGCCCCAGGCTGCTCCCGGGGCCTATCCCCAGCCCCAAGGAGCAGTGTCCAGCAGTCATCAGACGTTCAGTGGCTGGGCATCAGCTTCCTGACCAATCTTGGGTCTCTACCAGTCGTGGAGGTAGGAAGGCATAGGTGAAGAAACTGGCTTTGGGGCTCACAGGGCAGAGAAATGAAAATCAAGGGGGTCAGCTAGGATGGGAGTGTCCATTTCCTCGCTTGGCCCCTAATCAAAGTGACAAGCAAAGACAGATGAGGACATCGCATGACTGGCCTTAGGGAACTCGGGCTCAGGGACAAGGTGGTACAGAGTGCCGCCCTCCTTTCTGCATGGAACCGGAGGTAGCTAAGTCCCTCCTTTGAGCCCACGAGTGCTGGGGAGGCCAGAGCAGAACATCACAGTGGACTGGCTCTGAGCATAGCAGAGGCTGCTCCCAGATCCCTGGGCAGAGTGGAGCAGTGGATGAACAGCAAAGGCATGCTGATGTCTGTCACGGGACCACGGGGACCAGGGCTGCTTGGGGACCAGGGAGAATGTGACTGTCCAGAGTCCTGCAGGAGCTGCCTGTGTTAGTCACTCAGTCGTGTCCAACTCTGTGATCCCATGGAATGCAGCCCACCAGGCTCCTCTGTCCATTGGATTCTCCAGGCAAGAATTCTGGAGATCTGCCCAGCTTTGTGTTAATCTGTGAGATGACATAAAACTCACCTGAGAGCAGACAGAGGAGGGTCATTCGCTCTGTCCACATGATGGACAAGAGCAGCGGGGTAACAGAGTGGGGGCTATGCTGCGCAGGAGAAATGGGGAACTGCTCTGCACAGACTGGGCAGCAGGGCAGGGAAAGAGCTGTCACCAGAAACGGGTGCTTGGGTGGGCGGTCCAACCATGACGGGTTTTTGTGACATGACAAGAGGTGAAGCTCCCTCAACACAGCCTTCTCCAACTGCCCACATGGACAGTTCCTCCAAGTGTCTGCTGAACAGCTCTCAGTCTCCTTGGAACCAACATTAAAACTCAGACCACACACAGTGCACGTGTTCAAAGGCACTGCCCAGTGCCTTTGTTTGGTGAATGAGAGCAGGTGTTCCCTCGAGGCTCCCCCAGGACATGGTGTCAGACCTGGAAAACTGCCCTAACCTTCCAGATCAAACTCCCACAACACAGTCCAATGTGAGGACGCCTCAAGAAAATGAGGATCCTCAGAATTATAACAGTAATTCATCGGACTGCAAGAATACTGTGCTATATCCAAACAATGGAATACACTCAGTTGCCAAAAAAAAAAAAAAAAGAATAACCATTGATGCAACTACATGGAAAAAAATCACAAGATAAATTTACAGACTGAAAGAGGCCAGACAAGAGAGGACCCAATGCATGATTCCATTTACATAAAATTCTAGGAACGAAACTGAGTAAGAATGTCGGTCGAGAGTGGAGCAGCGGGTGCCGTGCAGGGGACGTGAAGGCGGGTGGTGGAGGGAGAAGAGGAGAAAGGGTGCGAGACATTTTGGGGGCTGATGGACACGTTCATCATCTTGACTGTGGTGTTGGTTTCACGGATGCATAAATATGTCAAAACTTATCAAGCTGTGTACTTTAAATATGTTCAGATTATGTGTCAATTACATCCCAATAAAGCCATTTTTAAAAAGTCATCCATGCTGATTATAAGAAATAATACAGAAAAAATTAAATCTCCCCTAATTCTAACAGAGCTGACAAGAAACACATTCCCTTCCAATCTTCCCACTATATACACACATGCATAATACATACATTTGTTATTATATAGACTACATACGTGTAGCCAGGCTCCTTTGTCCATGGGATTCTCCTGGCAAGAATACTGGAGTGGGTTGTCATTCCCTGCTCCAGGGGATCTTCCTGACCCAGGGATCAAACCCCGGTCGTCTGCACTGCAGGCAAATTCTTTACCATCTGAGCCATCAGGGAAGCCCAAATAGATTACAACAGTTTTTCTAAAAGCTTTTATTTATTTTTTTTATTTCATATGCTGAGATTTTTTATTTGGGTTTGAACTCCATCCCTCAGACA
Organism: Tragulus kanchil; assembly: GCA_022376925.1. NCBI lineage: Eukaryota > Metazoa > Chordata > Mammalia > Artiodactyla > Tragulidae > Tragulus > Tragulus kanchil. Next base: position 98,806,368 of record JAIOJX010000029.1, read on the forward strand.
CACAGAACTGCACTGGGGGCAAGCAGCTGGTGGAGGGGAGTGGCCAGCCAGAAGGAGTTGCAGTCCCCAAGGCACTGAGTTTTTTTCAGGTGTTCCCTCGAGGCTCCCCCAGGACATGGTGTCAGACCTGGAAAACTGCCCTAACCTTCCAGATCAAACTCCCACAACACAGTCCAATGTGAGGACGCCTCAAGAAAATGAGGATCCTCAGAATTATAACAGTAATTCATCGGACTGCAAGAATACTGTGCTATATCCAAACAATGGAATACACTCAGTTGCCAAAAAAAAAAAAAAAAGAATAACCATTGATGCAACTACATGGAAAAAAATCACAAGATAAATTTACAGACTGAAAGAGGCCAGACAAGAGAGGACCCAATGCATGATTCCATTTACATAAAATTCTAGGGAACGTAAACTGAGTAAGAATGTCGGTCGAGAGTGGAGCAGCGGGTGCCGTGCAGGGGACGTGAAGGCGGGTGGTGGAGGGAGAAGAGGAGAAAGGGTGCGAGACATTTTGGGGGCTGATGGACACGTTCATCATCTTGACTGTGGTGTTGGTTTCACGGATGCATAAATATGTCAAAACTTATCAAGCTGTGTACTTTAAATATGTTCAGATTATGTGTCAATTACATCCCAATAAAGCCATTTTTAAAAAGTCATCCATGCTGATTATAAGAAATAATACAGAAAAAATTAAATCTCCCCTAATTCTAACAGAGCTGACAAGAAACACATTCCCTTCCAATCTTCCCACTATATACACACATGCATAATACATACATTTGTTATTATATAGACTACATACGTGTAGCCAGGCTCCTTTGTCCATGGGATTCTCCTGGCAAGAATACTGGAGTGGGTTGTCATTCCCTGCTCCAGGGGATCTTCCTGACCCAGGGATCAAACCCCGGTCGTCTGCACTGCAGGCAAATTCTTTACCATCTGAGCCATCAGGGAAGCCCAAATAGATTACAACAGTTTTTCTAAAAGCTTTTATTTATTTTTTTTATTTCATATGCTGAGATTTTTTATTTGGGTTTGAACTCCATCCCTCAGACACACAGAACTGCACTGGGGGCAAGCAGCTGGTGGAGGGGAGTGGCCAGCCAGAAGGAGTTGCAGTCCCCAAGGCAAAGCCTCTGGAGGGCTGGGTGGAACGTGGGCTGCAGGGCAGAGAGCTGGTCTACTACCCTGAGGGAGAGCCTGCCCTTCGGGGGCACCCACTTGGTTCAGCCCACCCAAACTTTCCTGTCCTCCAAATCAAGCCTAAGTGACACTGCTGCACTCCCAGGATCTGCTCTGACAAACATGAAGACCAGCCTATGCCCCAACACATCTCTCATCCTCACTCTGGCCCTGGCTCTTTGCCCAGGGCCCAGCTCTTCCTCCAGCTCCCGCCCACCACCCCTTCCTGCCTTCTTCATTTACCCCTAGACCATGAAGTGCCCCAGTGACTAAGTGTCCTTCAGAAATGCTCCTAAGGGTGCAACCACACTCTGCGTATGAATCACTCACTTTCCATTACCAGGTGTGCAAACTGTTTCCAAATTTTCATCTTTATAAATTACACTGTGATGAACATCCTTGCACAGAAATCTTCTGATGGAAGATTTAATTGTTTCCTTGGGAAAAATTCCTAGAAGAGGGATCACTTCTAGGCTGAAGGGATTCTTTCAAGGGAAATTCTTTTAAGGATTTTGGGACATACTTCCAAACCGCTTGAGAGAAAGCTTGGATCTTCTTCCCCTCTGAAAGGCCTATGAGAGTGTCTGCCATACACTTGTACCAAGTACCATCTTCCACAAGAAAAAAAACACTACACACTCCAAAATTTGCTAATTTGTAGCTGTTGTTGTTCAGTTCCTAAGTTATGTCTGATTCTTTGCAATGCCATGGACTGCAGCACACTAGACTTCCCTGTCCTTCACCATCTCCCAGAGTTTGCTCAAGCTCATGTCCATTGACTCAGTGATGCCTTCCAACCGTCTCGTCCTCTCTTGTCCCCTTCTCCTTCTGCCTTCTATTTTTCCCACCATCAGGGTCTTTTCCAATGAAGAAAATGCATCTCTGCATCAGGTGGTCAAAGTACCAAACCTTCAGCTTCAGCATCATTCCTTCCAATGGATATTCAGGGTTGATTTCCTTGAGGACTGATCCCTCAGACACACAGAACTGCACTGGGGGCAAGCAGCTGGTGGAGGAGTGGCCAGCCAGAAGGAGTTGCAGTCCCCAAGGCAAAGCCTCTGGAGGGCTGGGTGGAACGTGGGCTGCAGGGCAGAGAGCTGGTCTACTACCCTGAGGGAGAGCCTGCCCTTCGGGGGCACCCACTTGGTTCAGCCCACCCAAACTTTCCTGTCCTCCAAATCAAGCCTAAGTGACACTGCTGCACTCCCAGGATCTGCTCTGACAAACATGAAGACCAGCCTATGCCCCAACACATCTCTCATCCTCACTCTGGCCCTGGCTCTTTGCCCAGGGCCCAGCTCTTCCTCCAGCTCCCGCCCACCACCCCTTCCTGCCTTCTTCATTTACCCCTAGACCATGAAGTGCCCCAGTGACTAAGTGTCCTTCAGAAATGCTCCTAAGGGTGCAACCACACTCTGCGTATGAATCACTCACTTTCCATTACCAGGTGTGCAAACTGTTTCCAAATTTTCATCTTTATAAATTACACTGTGATGAACATCCTTGCACAGAAATCTTCTGATGGAAGATTTAATTGTTTCCTTGGGAAAAATTCCTAGAAGAGGGATCACTTCTAGGCTGAAGGGATTCTTTCAAGGGAAATTCTTTTAAGGATTTTGGGACATACTTCCAAACCGCTTGAGAGAAAGCTTGGATCTTCTTCCCCTCTGAAAGGCCTATGAGAGTGTCTGCCATACACTTGTACCAAGTACCATCTTCCACAAGAAAAAAAACACTACACACTCCAAAATTTGCTAATTTGTAGCTGTTGTTGTTCAGTTCCTAAGTTATGTCTGATTCTTTGCAATGCCATGGACTGCAGCACACTAGACTTCCCTGTCCTTCACCATCTCCCAGAGTTTGCTCAAGCTCATGTCCATTGACTCAGTGATGCCTTCCAACCGTCTCGTCCTCTCTTGTCCCCTTCTCCTTCTGCCTTCTATTTTTCCCACCATCAGGGTCTTTTCCAATGAAGAAAATGCATCTCTGCATCAGGTGGTCAAAGTACCAAACCTTCAGCTTCAGCATCATTCCTTCCAATGGATATTCAGGGTTGATTTCCTTGAGGATTGAGTGGTTTGAACTCCTCTCAGTCCAAGGGACTCTCAAGAGTGTTCTCCAACACCAAAGTTCAAAGGCATCAATTCTTTGGAGCTCAGCCTTCTTTATGGTTCAACTCTTCCATCCATACATGACTAATGGGAAAACCATAGCTTTGACGATGTGGACCTTTGTCAGCAAAGTGATGTCTCTGCTTTTTAACATGCTGTCTAGGTTTGATAGCTAATTTCATAGCAAAAAAATTGTATCTAATTGTATTGTGCACCTGATTACTTTATGATTTTCTCACATTTCCTGACAGTTATTTTTCCTTATGTGAATGAATTCACATCCTTCACCCACTTTCCTACTGGCCAGTTTATTTATAAAAAGAATTAATTCTTCATGGGACTTTCCTGGTGGTTCAGCGGTTAAGACTCTGCCTTCTAATGCAAGGGGTGAGGGTTCAATCCCTGGTCAGGGAGCTAGGATCCCACATGCCTCCTGGCCAAAAAGCAAAAAAACACAGCCTAGAAACAATATCATAGCAAGCTTAATAAAGGCTTTAAAAGTGGTCCATGTCAAAAAAATCTTTTGAAAAAGAGTTCTTCATATATATTACCAGAGTTGTTTAAATAAGAGTATTTTTCACACATGTTGCGTGAGGTTTTTATTTTTAAGTTTATCAACTGAATTTTTATTTTGCTTTGGAGTTTTATTCCTTTGGGCATACTAAAGTTTTGACTCTCCCTGATGAACAAATAAAATAATTTTGGCCTTGTGGCTTCTGCCTCTGATAGCATGTATTGAAAGGTGTTTCTCACCCCATAATTTCTTTTAAAATTTTCATTTATTTGACTGTGCCAGGTCTTAGCTGCAGCATGTGGGATCTTTGATATTAGTTGCAGCATGCAGGATTTTTGTTGTTGTTACTGTGGCATACATTTCATTTATAATTTCTTAAGTTCTTTTTTTTTTATTCTTTATTTTAAATGTTTTACAGAGTTTTGTTGTTCACAGACATGTATGTTCCCAGATCAGTCATATGCATATCCCTGGTCCCCACCCCCCAAGTGCCCCCCATCCCACCCCTCCGGACCATCACCCCATGCCATTGTAAGCACTCCTATTCCCTTAGCACAATGACAATAGCTATCTTTTCTACACATGACAGTATAGGTTTCCATACTACTCCCTCCATGCCTCCCCCTCCCTATTTCTTCCCCACAATGTCCCTATGTCTATGCTCTGTTTTTCCATGAGTTCCCTGCGTGCATTATCAAGACTGTCCTACTAGATTCCATATATGTGTGTTAGTATACTGTATTTGTCTTTCTCTTTTTGACTTGCTTAGCTTTTTATGATAGGTTCTAGAGCCAGCCACTTCATTAGGACTGAGTCTTCTGCATTTCTTTTAACAGCTGAGTAGTATTCCATTGTATATATGTACCAGAGCTTCTGGATCCATTCATTCATCGATGGACATCTAGGTTGCTTCCATGTTCTGGCTTTTTGGCTGCATACATGGGTTACATGCCTCCTTTTGGTTTCCCAGGAGCTAGGATCCCACATGCCTCCTGGCCAAAAAGCAAAAAAACACAGCCTAGAAACAATATCATAGCAAGCTTAATAAAGGCTTTAAAAGTGGTCCATGTCAAAAAAATCTTTTGAAAAAGAGTTCTTCATATATATTACCAGAGTTGTTTAAATAAGAGTATTTTTCACACATGTTGCGTGAGGTTTTTATTTTTAAGTTTATCAACTGAATTTTTATTTTGCTTTGGAGTTTTATTCCTTTGGGCATACTAAAGTTTTGACTCTCCCTGATGAACAAATAAAATAATTTTGGCCTTGTGGCTTCTGCCTCTGATAGCATGTATTGAAAGGTGTTTCTCACCCCATAATTTCTTTTAAAATTTTCATTTATTTGACTGTGCCAGGTCTTAGCTGCAGCATGTGGGATCTTTGATATTAGTTGCAGCATGCAGGATTTTTGTTGTTGTTACTGTGGCATACATTTCATTTATAATTTCTTAAGTTCTTTTTTTTTTATTCTTTATTTTAAATGTTTTACAGAGTTTTGTTGTTCACAGACATGTATGTTCCCAGATCAGTCATATGCATATCCCTGGTCCCCACCCCCCAAGTGCCCCCCATCCCACCCCTCCGGACCATCACCCCATGCCATTGTAAGCACTCCTATTCCCTTAGCACAATGACAATAGCTATCTTTTCTACACATGACAGTATAGGTTTCCATACTACTCCCTCCATGCCTCCCCCTCCCTATTTCTTCCCCACAATGTCCCTATGTCTATGCTCTGTTTTTCCATGAGTTCCCTGCGTGCATTATCAAGACTGTCCTACTAGATTCCATATATGTGTGTTAGTATACTGTATTTGTCTTTCTCTTTTTGACTTGCTTAGCTTTTTATGATAGGTTCTAGAGCCAGCCACTTCATTAGGACTGAGTCTTCTGCATTTCTTTTAACAGCTGAGTAGTATTCCATTGTATATATGTACCAGAGCTTCTGGATCCATTCATTCATCGATGGACATCTAGGTTGCTTCCATGTTCTGGCTATTGTATAGAGAGCTGCAATGAACATTGGGGTACAGGTGCTTCTTTCAGTTTTGATTTCATCAGGATATAAGCCTAATAGTGGGATTGCTGGGTCATAGGATGCTTCTATTTTTAGTTTTTTAAGGAATCTCCATACTGTCTTCCATAGAGGCTGTATCAATTTACATTCCCACCAGCAATGTAAGAGAGTTCCCTTTTCTCCGCACCCTCTCCAGCATTTATTGTCTGCAGATTTTTTGAAGATGGCCATTCTGACGGGTGTGAGGTGATATCTCATTGTAGTTTTAATTTGCATTTCTCTAATAATAAGTGAGGTTGAGCATCGTTTCATGTGCTTTTGGGCCTCTCCTCTTTGGAGAGGCATCTCTTTAGATCTTTTTCCCATTTTTTGATTGGGTTGTTCATTTTTCCAGTGCTGAGTTGTCTGAGTTGCTTGTAGATTTTGGAGATTAATTCTTTGTCTGTTGTTTCATTTGCTATGATTTTCTCCCAGTCTGTGGGCTGTCTGTTCAGCATTTTTGTAATTTCTTTAGCTGTACAAAAGCTTTTAAGTTTCATGAGGTCCCACATGTTCATTTGTCTTTTTAGTTCCGCTATTTTAGTAGGTGGGTCAGAGAAGATTTTGCTTTGATTGATGTCCTTGAGGGTTTTGCCTATATTCTCCTCTAAGAGTTTGATGGTTTCTGGTCTTACATTTAGGTCTTTAATCCATTTTGAGTTGATCTTTGTGTATGGTGTCAGGGAATGTTCCAACTTCATTTTTTTTGCATGCAGCTGTCCAATTTTCCCAGCACCACTTGTTGAAGAGGCTGTCTTTGTCCCATTTTATAGTTTCGCTTCCTTTGTCAAAAATAAAGTACCCATAGGTGTATGGGTTTATCTCTGGGTTCTTGATCTTGTTCCATTGGTCTATAGTTCTGTTTTTGTGCCAGTACCATACTGTCTTGATGACTGTTGCTTTGTAGTGGAGTCTGAAGTTAGGGAGGCTGATCCCTCCAGCTCCGTTTTTATTTCTCAGAATTGCTTTGGCTATTCGAGGTCTTTTGTGTTTCCATATGAACTGTGTGATTCTTTGGTCTAGTTCTGTGAAAAATGTCAATGGTAGTTAGATAGGTATTGCATTGAATCTGTAGATGATATTTGGTAGTATGGTCATTTTCACAATATTGATTCTTCCGACCCAGGAACATGGAATATCTCTCCATCTGTTTAAGTCTTCTTTAATTTCTTTCATGAGTGTCTTGTAATTTTCTGTGTACAGTTCTTTTGTTTCTTTGGGTAGGTTTATTCCTAGATATTTGATTTTTTTGGTTGCAATGGTGAAGGGGATTGCCTCTTTGATTTCGTTTTCTGATTTTTCATTGTTTGTGTATAGGAATGCCAGTGATTTCTGTGTGTTGACTTTGTATCCTGCGACTTTGCTGAATTTGTTGATTAGCTCTAGTAGCTTTGTAATAGTGTCTTTGGGATTTTCTATGTATAATATCATGTCATCTGCAAAAAGAGATAGCTTGACTTCTTCTTTTCCAATCTGGATTCCTTTTATTTCTTTCTCGTCTCTTATTGCTGTTGCTAGAACTTCCAGGATTATGTTGAATAGTAGTGGTGAAAGTGGACACCCCTGTCTTGTTCCTGATCTTAGAGGGAGAGACCCACTTCAGACCTAGAGACACTCATAGACTGAAAGTGAGAGGCTGGAAAAAGATATTCCATGCAAATGGAAATCAAAAGAAAGCTGGAGTAGCAATCCTCATATCAGACAAAATAGACTTTAAAGTAAAGAAGATTCTAAGAGACAAGGCAGGTCACTACATCATGATTAAGGGATCTATCCAAGAGGAAGACATAACAGTCATGAATATCTACGCACCCAACACAGGGGCACCTCAATACATAAGACAGATACTTTCAGACACAAAAGAAGAGATCAATAATAACACAATAATAGTAGGAGACTTTAACACTCCTCTCACACCAGTGGATAGATCATCAAAACAGAAAATTAATAAAGAAACACAAGCCTTAAGTTCTTATCTAAGGTGGATTTAACATCTTCATTTTTACACTTAAAATTATAATCTGCATGGAATATATTTGGAGGTTTGACATGAGTAAGAAATATGGGTTTTTCAAGTAGTAAATATTACTAAATCTATTAACTCCTGTTTTCCAGACTTTCCATTCTGTTCCCTGGGTGTTCTTTCAATTTCCAGTCCCAAATCAAAATGTTTAAATTCTTACAAGTGTATAATATGTTTGAATGTTGAATAGGTTACTGGCTGGAATAGATGCTGACTGGGAATTGCATTAAATCCATAAATTACTTTGGGAACAGCATATTTGTTGTATTTCTGGTCTTCTTTTTTTGAGTGTCTTGTAATTTTCTGTGTACAGTTCTTTTGTTTCTTTGGGTAGGTTTATTCCTAGATATTTGATTTTTTTGGTTGCAATGGTGAAGGGGATTGCCTCTTTGATTTCGTTTTCTGATTTTTCATTGTTTGTGTATAGGAATGCCAGTGATTTCTGTGTGTTGACTTTGTATCCTGCGACTTTGCTGAATTTGTTGATTAGCTCTAGTAGCTTTGTAATAGTGTCTTTGGGATTTTCTATGTATAATATCATGTCATCTGCAAAAAGAGATAGCTTGACTTCTTCTTTTCCAATCTGGATTCCTTTTATTTCTTTCTCGTCTCTTATTGCTGTTGCTAGAACTTCCAGGATTATGTTGAATAGTAGTGGTGAAAGTGGACACCCCTGTCTTGTTCCTGATCTTAGAGGGAGAGACCCACTTCAGACCTAGAGACACTCATAGACTGAAAGTGAGAGGCTGGAAAAAGATATTCCATGCAAATGGAAATCAAAAGAAAGCTGGAGTAGCAATCCTCATATCAGACAAAATAGACTTTAAAGTAAAGAAGATTCTAAGAGACAAGGCAGGTCACTACATCATGATTAAGGGATCTATCCAAGAGGAAGACATAACAGTCATGAATATCTACGCACCCAACACAGGGGCACCTCAATACATAAGACAGATACTTTCAGACACAAAAGAAGAGATCAATAATAACACAATAATAGTAGGAGACTTTAACACTCCTCTCACACCAGTGGATAGATCATCAAAACAGAAAATTAATAAAGAAACACAAGCCTTAAGTTCTTATCTAAGGTGGATTTAACATCTTCATTTTTACACTTAAAATTATAATCTGCATGGAATATATTTGGAGGTTTGACATGAGTAAGAAATATGGGTTTTTCAAGTAGTAAATATTACTAAATCTATTAACTCCTGTTTTCCAGACTTTCCATTCTGTTCCCTGGGTGTTCTTTCAATTTCCAGTCCCAAATCAAAATGTTTAAATTCTTACAAGTGTATAATATGTTTGAATGTTGAATAGGTTACTGGCTGGAATAGATGCTGACTGGGAATTGCATTAAATCCATAAATTACTTTGGGAACAGCATAAATACATTAAAGAGTGAAGTGATGCCTCTCTTGCAGGAAAGTGCTAAACACCTCGCCTACAGAAACATGCTCCTGGGTCTCCAGGTCAACATTCTTCATGCAAGTTCCATACATTTTCCATTAGCATCCTCCCCAGGTTTTCCATCTTTGACTCTGTCATAAGTGAATCAGCTTCCCCATCACATCTCCTGACTTTCTTAGGGGCAATGAGGCGGACTGTGCTCTGTCTTGGCCAAGTCCCCCAAGCCAAGCACATCTGTTTCCAAAGCTTCACGGAGTGGCCACCCCTGCAGACTCCCACTCTGTGACCACGATGGGGCACCAGGGCTTTCCTCCCTAGGTTCACTGCAGCCTCCACTTTTAAACCCCTCTACTCATGACTTGTTGCATCAGACATGGCTCAGCCCACGCACGCCAGGCCCTTCCTTCAACTGGAGGTGCCTCTAGCTGTAGAAATGACCTTCACTCCCTAAATTGATTTCATCAATAATGTTATTTAGCTGATAAGTTGTGTTTAATGCTTTGGCGACCCCATGGACTGTAGCCCACCAGGCTCCTCTGTCCATGGGATTCTCCAGGCAAGAATACTGGAGTGGGTTGCCATTTCTTTCCCCAGTGGATCTTCCCAACTCAGGGATCGAACCTGTGTCTCCTGCAGTGGCAGACGGATTCTTTAACACTGAGTCACCAGAGAAGCACCCTATCCCCCAAAGAATACTGTATTGCATATCTGAAAGCTGCTAAGAAAGTCAATCTTAAAGGTTCTCATTAAAAAAAATACTGTATAAAGATGTATGGTGTGAGTGCATGCTAAGTTGTTTCACTCATGTCCAATTCTTTGCAACCCCATGGACTGTAGGCCACCAGGCTCCTCTGTCCATGGGATTCTTCAGGCAAGAATACTGGAGTGGGTTGCCATTTCTTTCCCCAGTGGATCTTCCCAACTCAGGGATCGAACCTGTGTCTCCTGCAGTGGCAGACGGATTCTTTAACACTGAGTCACCAGAGAAGCACCCTATCCCCCAAAGAATACTGTATTGCATATCTGAAAGCTGCTAAGAAAGTCAATCTTAAAGGTTCTCATTAAAAAAAATACTGTATAAAGATGTATGGTGTGAGTGCATGCTAAGTTGTTTCACTCATGTCCAATTCTTTGCAACCCCATGGACTGTAGGCCACCAGGCTCCTCTGTCCATGGGATTCTTCAGGCAAGAATGGGTTGCCTTTTCCTTCTCCAGGGGATCTTCCTGACCCAGGGATGGAACCTGCATCTCTTACGCCTCCTGCATTGGCAAATGGGTTCTTTACCACTAGTGCCACCCAGGAAGCCCAAAATGTATGGTAGCGAATGCTAACCGAAGTTACTATGATCCTTTTGCAACGTATACAGATACTGAATGACTATGCTGTACACCTGAAATAATGTCAATTATGCCTCAATTTAAAAATAAAGTAGTAAAAAATAAATAAAACAAAATATTAGAAAAAATTTTTAAAACTCTCCACTGGATTTGTACCTTATGGAGGAGCCCTCGCTCCAGTCTACTGTCTGATAAGCTATTCACACATCTGTGTCACACTGGGTGACCCTGTGAAGGCCTGGCCCACAGTCGGCTGTGCTGCCCCAACCACAATGCTGTGTGCTGACACACTGAGTGAAGGAAGCTGGGTGCACCCTAGGTGTGGAGAAGCCAAAAGGAAGAACGACTCCCGGAAGACAGGGAGGCCCTGGGACTGAGCACAAAGGAGTTGTCTGTGCCTCTTAGGAGCATATGGGGTGCAGGCCAGCCCAGCTCTGCATGCCTGGAAACCCCCCAAAGTCCTGGGCTCTTCCCTTCCACGCAAAGGTGGGAGAAATCAGATCTGCCCACCCATGGCCCTGACATGATCAGGTGAAGGCCAGGGTGCTCAGCCCTGGACACGAGGCAGGTCCACTTTCAAAGCCGATTAACACTAAGTCCAGTCCCACCCAGGCCTCCTGAGTCAGCAGGGTAAGTGAGTCCAGGGCAGCCACAAGCGGGCTGATACCAGGCCAAGGTATTGTCCACGCTGGCGCCCGCCACCTCCTCGGACTTCACTGAATGAGGCAACGTGGACAAGCAAAGGAGAAGGAAACACTTGACAATGGCTGGAGGCCAGGTATTGGGCTAGGAAGGCTTCCAGCATGCACAGTGTGATGCAGTTACTGCCCCAATTTAAAGATGAGGAAACGCATTCAAAGGTGTGGTCTCAACCCCAAGTGACCAGCCTGGAACCAGAACCAAAACCAAACAACAACAAAAACACCCCATAATTGAGAAATCCCCTCTCTGGTTTAGCTAAGACTCCAAAGAGCCTAAGAATGCCAGGGGTGTATCTCCCAGCAACACCAAAGTATTGGGCACTCAAACACTTGGTCCTGAGCTTGAGAAACAAGGGCTGTTTGCCTTCATCCAATGGGCTCAAACCAAGGTTTGAGGGGAAGAGGGCAATGTTTTCAGGGTCCTTGCTTTTCCTCCAGTCCCCTTTTGGCCCCTGGGCCTGGGTAAGCCAAGCCACCAGGCAGTCCCTTTCTGCCTGGATCATCCTCGCCTCTTGTGACTCCTCAGGTGTCTCCTGGGGTGGGCAGGTCCCTCATCACACTCCTCACCATTGTGTATGACTTCTGGGCGTCTAGGCCCTTCTGCTTTAATGGGGCCCTTCCTCTGTTAAAAAAGTTATTTAAATATATTTTACAATCTGTTGTTGCTAGTCATTAAGTCATGTTCGACTCTTTGTGACCCCAGGAACTGCAGACTCCACCAAGCTCTTCTGTTCATGGTATTTCCCAGGCAAGAATACTGGAGTGGGTGGCCATTCCTTCTCCAGGGGATCTTCCCCACCCAGAGAGTGAACCCGTGTCTCCAGCACTGGCAGGCAGATTCTTTACCACTGAGCCAGCAGGGAAGCCCATATTTCACAATTGCATTGATATGAAGACAAATATTATTGTACATTAAAACATTTTCTTTAACCTACAGGTCATGTTTTCCTTCTGATTTTAAAAGAAACCAAAACACTGTGGGGACTTCTCTGATCTCCAGTGTTTAAGAATCTACCTGCCAACACAGGGAACATGGGCTCGATCCCTGGTCCAGGAACTAAGATCCCACATGCCGGGTGGCAACTAAGCCTGTGCACCACAACTAATGAGCCCACAAGCCACAACTCCTGAAGCCCGCGTGCCCTAGAGCCATCCTCTGCAATAAGAGAAGCCACTGCAATGAGAAGCCCACAGCAGTCCCTACTCGCCACAGCTAGAGAAAAAAGCCTGCGTGCCGCAGTGGAGACCCAGAGCAGCCAAAGGAAAAAATCTTTTTGTAATTTCTTTAGTTAAAAAAAGAAATGAAAATATTTTTGTAGTCCCCTAAAAACTACCACGGACCCTCAGCACCATGCTATCTATATCCATTGGGCCCTGCCCAACCTTGAGCCCCACAGGGTTCCCTGGACACTCCCCATGGAACGCGGCTCTAGCACAGCCGGTGTCTCCAGGACCTAGCGTCCACACACCCTGCTCCCGAGTGTCTGCGGCCTTCCTCCATCACATTAATTGCCTTTATGTTGATATCCTGATACTGTTTAAGCTCCATGAACCTTGATCAACGTGGACTGAGGGAACAGCAACAGAATGAACTGCAGTGAATTTTTATCAGTGGGCCTACTGGGTCCAATACGTTTGTTTGAGGAGTTTCTGCCTGATTTTCTCGGCTCTGTAGATTACATTCAGATGAGCCTGACACTCATCTCCCTCAGAGGTCAATGGGAGGCCAAGGTGGCCTGTGAGACAGGTATGCTGAGGGAAGGACGCCCCTGCTAGAGTCCTGGAGCCTTCTGTTAGGGTCCTGACAAAAGAGTGGGGTCCACAGGACCTAATGGTCCCCAAGTGGCTAAACAGCCTGTGTAGCTCTAATCCTAAATCCAGGTTGTGACTCTTAAAGACTCCTCGGTAGTCAGGGTAGTGGCTGATGCCAGGAACGGCTTTTAAAAAATAAATCCTGGGAATTCCCTGGTGGTCCAGTGATTAGGTCTCGGCGCTTTCACTGCTGGGGGCTCTGTTAAATCCTTGGTCAGGGAACTAATAAGATCCTGCAAGTCACATGACACAACAATTAAATAAAAAATAAATCCTTAAATAGAAAAACTAAGTGGTAATTAATAATTGGAATTTTAGTATTATGTAGCCTAGTACATCTTTTAAGCTTGTCCAAGTTTAGTCGCAACTAATGAGCCCACAAGCCACAACTCCTGAAGCCCGCGTGCCCTAGAGCCATCCTCTGCAATAAGAGAAGCCACTGCAATGAGAAGCCCACAGCAGTCCCTACTCGCCACAGCTAGAGAAAAAAGCCTGCGTGCCGCAGTGGAGACCCAGAGCAGCCAAAGGAAAAAATCTTTTTGTAATTTCTTTAGTTAAAAAAAGAAATGAAAATATTTTTGTAGTCCCCTAAAAACTACCACGGACCCTCAGCACCATGCTATCTATATCCATTGGGCCCTGCCCAACCTTGAGCCCCACAGGGTTCCCTGGACACTCCCCATGGAACGCGGCTCTAGCACAGCCGGTGTCTCCAGGACCTAGCGTCCACACACCCTGCTCCCGAGTGTCTGCGGCCTTCCTCCATCACATTAATTGCCTTTATGTTGATATCCTGATACTGTTTAAGCTCCATGAACCTTGATCAACGTGGACTGAGGGAACAGCAACAGAATGAACTGCAGTGAATTTTTATCAGTGGGCCTACTGGGTCCAATACGTTTGTTTGAGGAGTTTCTGCCTGATTTTCTCGGCTCTGTAGATTACATTCAGATGAGCCTGACACTCATCTCCCTCAGAGGTCAATGGGAGGCCAAGGTGGCCTGTGAGACAGGTATGCTGAGGGAAGGACGCCCCTGCTAGAGTCCTGGAGCCTTCTGTTAGGGTCCTGACAAAAGAGTGGGGTCCACAGGACCTAATGGTCCCCAAGTGGCTAAACAGCCTGTGTAGCTCTAATCCTAAATCCAGGTTGTGACTCTTAAAGACTCCTCGGTAGTCAGGGTAGTGGCTGATGCCAGGAACGGCTTTTAAAAAATAAATCCTGGGAATTCCCTGGTGGTCCAGTGATTAGGTCTCGGCGCTTTCACTGCTGGGGGCTCTGTTAAATCCTTGGTCAGGGAACTAATAAGATCCTGCAAGTCACATGACACAACAATTAAATAAAAAATAAATCCTTAAATAGAAAAACTAAGTGGTAATTAATAATTGGAATTTTAGTATTATGTAGCCTAGTACATCTTTTAAGCTTGTCCAAGTTTAGTCGCAACTCTTTTAGACCATATTTTCTTAAATCATATCTTTTCTTTTACTTAAGGCTGTTGTTTAGTTGCTAAATAGTGTCCAACTCTTCTGGGACTCCACAGACTACAGCCTGCCAGGCTCCTTTGTCCATGGCATTTTTCAGGCAAGAATATTCTTTGTCCTAAAATGGAAACATTTGAAAGTAGAAAACCACACTTTGTCTCATGGCTGGAGCATCATGTTCACAAGCACCCCCTGGTGGAAACTTTCTGAAATTACAAGCAAAGTACCCAGGGGGAGCAAAGCAAACTACAAAAGGTCATTTCCACTTTTTTTTGAAAAAACTACAAATACAGATCTCCAAACACAGATCATCAGTTCTTTACACGTGAATCTCTGATGGACAAGCATTATTTAGAAATAGCATCAATACTATGTCACATACATATATAAGCTATTATTTTTTATTTTTAAATATTTGTGAAAAAGTAGGGAAAGTGTTAGTCGCTCAGTAGTGTCCCTTTGCAACCCCATGGTGATACCCCACCAGGCTGCTCTGTCCATGGGATTCTCCAGGCAAGAATACTGGAGTGGGTTGCCATGCACTCCTCTAGGGGATCTTCCTGATCCAGGAATCAAACCTGGGTCTCCTGCATCTCCTGCACTGGCAGATGGGTTCTTTACCACTGGGACCACCTGGGAAGCCCTTAAATATGTGTATATATGATTAATAAAACATTTTATCCAGATGAGCCTCTAAATTCAGTCTTTTTGTTTATACATATTGTCTTCACTGGTATATTGAAAATATCATGGCTGTCATGTGGAACATTTCTTTAGTTGTTCAATGTTACAAAAGCACTCTCCTATTCAGAAAGACCAGGAGCTCTGGCTTCAGCAGAGAACTGACCCCCTTTAAGAAACCAAACACTGTGGTCAGACATCTTGGATGTTGTGTCTTAAAGTGAATTCAAATGGGAATTCTACCTTGACAGACAGTGAGGAGCTTAAACAGCAATGTTGCACACAAGACTATATGTCCATGAGAAGAGCAAAGAACTGCTGTAATATCATGTGGATATTACAACAAAAGTGTTTATTTGGGAATTGGGGCGAAACAAGAACAGATGATGTTTGGGCAGTATCTGCTCCCTCAGCCAGCACGTGGCAAACACTTCACTTGGGATCACCCCACAGAGCCTGTGGCAGCACAGGCAGCCACCCTGATGCCACCCAACCACTGACCTGGTGCCAAGGCAGAGTCCTGGCCCCAGGAGCGCTGGAGCCCATTCCCCACCTCCGGGCTTCAGATGAGTACTCCCGACCTACGGGTCCCCAAATGGAGACAGCCACATGTACCACTTCAACTCCTGAGCTTTTGTTTCCTCACCTCCAAAAAGTGATAATGCTGTTGAAGGCATTCTTTAAGGTTGTCAGAAGAACCAGTGGGATTGTGTCATTCCTTATGTGCCCAGGACTGCCTGAAACATAGCCCAGGCTCGGCTACCTGGAGCTCTCATTCATCCCCCTCGCTGGACACTTCAGGTTTTGTTCTCTCTGACAGCACGTTACAGCATCCCAGCTGGTCCACACAACAGCCCTCAGAGGTGGGGGCTTGTCCCATCCCCATTTTCCCAATGGAAATGGAGGCGCTGAGAGGCTGCGTGGCTGGAGAATGGGAGAGTCAGACTTTGCACCCAGAGCTCCCAGTCACACACAAGGCCTTGTTCAATTTTAACTGCAATGTTTTAACATTAAAAAATAAAAGCAGGGAGTTCTTTCCTGGTGCCTCAGAGGTAAAGAATTCGCCTGCCAATGCAGGAGATACTGGTTCGATCCCTGATCTGGGAAGCTCCCACATTCTGCGTAGCAACTAAGTCTGGGCACCACAACTACTGAGCCTATGCTCTAGAGGAGCTGCAAATACTAAAGCCCGTGCGCCTAGAAACCGTGCTCTGCAAAAAGGGGAAGCCACGGCAATGAGAAGCCCTCCCACTACAACGAGAGAGTAGCCCAGCAGCAACAAAGACCCAGCACAGGCAAAAATAAATAAAAATTTTAAAAAGAAAGACAGAAGTAAGGCTTAATTATAATAACATGTCCTTTCTAACTCATCTTTGTCCACTGGTTACAACACACCAGCCACATCCAGACAAACAACCGCCTCTGCTTCTCTCAACAGCCCTGCCAGAAAGGGAACTTGAGGTCCACTGGGTCAGCCTGGCCCCCAGTCCGTGACCCGAGCCACCTAGCCACCTGCCACCTCCCCTGCGTTGCTTTCCTCTAGAAGCCACTACAGGTGGTAGAGGCAGGAGAGAAGGACGAGGGTCCCCGAAGACTCTGGTCCTAGATGGAACTCAGGGAGGCAGGTGTGAGGAAGGTGGCCTGAGTACTCCCGACCTACGGGTCCCCAAATGGAGACAGCCACATGTACCACTTCAACTCCTGAGCTTTTGTTTCCTCACCTCCAAAAAGTGATAATGCTGTTGAAGGCATTCTTTAAGGTTGTCAGAAGAACCAGTGGGATTGTGTCATTCCTTATGTGCCCAGGACTGCCTGAAACATAGCCCAGGCTCGGCTACCTGGAGCTCTCATTCATCCCCCTCGCTGGACACTTCAGGTTTTGTTCTCTCTGACAGCACGTTACAGCATCCCAGCTGGTCCACACAACAGCCCTCAGAGGTGGGGGCTTGTCCCATCCCCATTTTCCCAATGGAAATGGAGGCGCTGAGAGGCTGCGTGGCTGGAGAATGGGAGAGTCAGACTTTGCACCCAGAGCTCCCAGTCACACACAAGGCCTTGTTCAATTTTAACTGCAATGTTTTAACATTAAAAAATAAAAGCAGGGAGTTCTTTCCTGGTGCCTCAGAGGTAAAGAATTCGCCTGCCAATGCAGGAGATACTGGTTCGATCCCTGATCTGGGAAGCTCCCACATTCTGCGTAGCAACTAAGTCTGGGCACCACAACTACTGAGCCTATGCTCTAGAGGAGCTGCAAATACTAAAGCCCGTGCGCCCTAGAAACCGTGCTCTGCAAAAGGAGAAGCCACGGCAATGAGAAGCCCTCCCACTACAACGAGAGAGTAGCCCAGCAGCAACAAAGACCCAGCACAGGCAAAAATAAATAAAAATTTTAAAAAGAAAGACAGAAGTAAGGCTTAATTATAATAACATGTCCTTTCTAACTCATCTTTGTCCACTGGTTACAACACACCAGCCACATCCAGACAAACAACCGCCTCTGCTTCTCTCAACAGCCCTGCCAGAAAGGGAACTTGAGGTCCACTGGGTCAGCCTGGCCCCCAGTCCGTGACCCGAGCCACCTAGCCACCTGCCACCTCCCCTGCGTTGCTTTCCTCTAGAAGCCACTACAGGTGGTAGAGGCAGGAGAGAAGGACGAGGGTCCCCGAAGACTCTGGTCCTAGATGGAACTCAGGGAGGCAGTTGTGAGGGAAGGTGGCCTGGAACAAGGAACTGCTCCAGTGCCCCAAGCCTTGTGCACACCCCAGGGAGTAATTTGCCCAAGAATGTCCTCTCCCACTAAGTAAAACCCTGGGCCAGTTATAAGGACACCTCCCAGCCATTTCCAAGCTAACAGTTCCAGACGGGTTAAAACTAGACAATGAGGAAAAGCACTGGATTCAAACCCTGCTCCACTGTGGATGGCCGTATAGGCAAGTCTCATTAACCTCTCTTGTCTCAGTTTTCTCCTCTGGAAAATGGGGATAGCAACAGGGGCGATGGTTGGGGAGTAAAGCATTCCTGGCAGCACCTGGTGTGTCAGCTAACAAGCTAACAGCCAATTTTCAGGGAGAAATCATCTCCTGAGGGGCTTCCCAAGTAGCTCAGGGTTAAAGAATCCACTTGCCTGCAGGAGATGTGGGCTCGATTCCTGGGTCGGGAAGGTTCCCTGGAGAAGGGAATAGCAGCAATCCACCCCAGTATTCCTGCCAGGAGAATCCCACGGACAGAGGATCCCAGCAGGCTATTGTCCAGGACACAACTGAGCACGCATGCATCTCCTGAGAGAGGAGAGAATGGAGGTCCACAACCCTGTCACTCACTAGCTAAGGCACCCTGGGCAAGTTCCTTGATTTCTCTGGCTCTCAGTCTCTTTCTCTGTAAAATGCACAAGGTGATCATAAGAACTGAATGAGATGCTGCAGAGGAAAAGACCCAAAATGATGTGTGGTGTTGAACAGGCTCCAACATCACCTGCCCTCTGGGCGGGAAAGAGACCCTGCTAATCTTCGCACACAGACTCGCACTTCAGTAATTACTGAAAGCAAAAGATTGGGGGAGGGAGGTATGCAATGGACAGTCTGCACGATCCAGTGGTTATATGCCACACACACAAGATTCAGAATCTCCCTGTGTTTAGAAAATCTGAAAGGAAAACATCTGTTGCTGGCAGAATAATTACTGCAGTTTACTTCATAATATATAATCAACCTACAACCCGCTAAAATTAAAGAAAGGCAAATATCTGTCATATATAAATCAAGAAAACAGGTGCTATTGAAACCTCAGCCACATCATTCGGGGTAAACAAATCACTATTATTTTTGCTTTTTAATAAAACGACCTGGAGGAGGACTTCCCTGGTGGTCCAGTGGTTAAGAATCCACTTGAAAATGCAGGGGACATGGGTTCCATCCCTGATTGGGGAACCAAGATCCCACATGCTGTGAAGCAACTAAGTCCATGTGCCCCAACCACTGAAGCCTGAATGCAGCAACAAAGACCCATCAGGGCCAAAAATAAATAAATGTTTAAAATCTTAAGTAATATATAAAGAGCATGGGTTCTTTGATGGGCCTTGCTGAAAGCATGATCAGCTGGACCCTCCAAGGATTACTCCCAAGACCTATCTCCCACCTGGAGAGATAGGGGCCCAGGTTCCCTCCTTGGAGAAGGAAATGGCATCCCACTCCAATATCCTTGCCTGGAAAATCCTGTGAATGGTAAATGGTAGGATAGTTTGTGGGGTCTCAAAAATATATATATATATTTATATGTGTGTGTGTGTGTGTGTGTGTTTATATACACACACACATATGGGGTTTCCCTCGTGGCTCAGCGGTAAAGAATCCACTCACAATATGGAAGACCTGGGTTTGATCCCTGGGTTGGGAAGGTCCCCTGGAGGAGGGAAAGCCTACCCACTCCAGAACGCTTGCCTGGAGAATCTCATGGATGGAGGAGCCTGGTAGACCACAGTCCATGGGGTGATCATAAGAACTGAATGAGATGCTGCAGAGGAAAAGACCCAAAATGATGTGTGGTGTTGAACAGGCTCCAACATCACCTGCCCTCTGGGCGGAAGAGACCCTGCTAATCTTCGCACACAGACTCGCACTTCAGTAATTACTGAAAGCAAAAGATTGGGGGAGGGAGGTATGCAATGGACAGTCTGCACGATCCAGTGGTTATATGCCACACACACAAGATTCAGAATCTCCCTGTGTTTAGAAAATCTGAAAGGAAAACATCTGTTGCTGGCAGAATAATTACTGCAGTTTACTTCATAATATATAATCAACCTACAACCCGCTAAAATTAAAGAAAGGCAAATATCTGTCATATATAAATCAAGAAAACAGGTGCTATTGAAACCTCAGCCACATCATTCGGGGTAAACAAATCACTATTATTTTTGCTTTTTAATAAAACGACCTGGAGGAGGACTTCCCTGGTGGTCCAGTGGTTAAGAATCCACTTGAAAATGCAGGGGACATGGGTTCCATCCCTGATTGGGGAACCAAGATCCCACATGCTGTGAAGCAACTAAGTCCATGTGCCCCAACCACTGAAGCCTGAATGCAGCAACAAAGACCCATCAGGGCCAAAAATAAATAAATGTTTAAAATCTTAAGTAATATATAAAGAGCATGGGTTCTTTGATGGGCCTTGCTGAAAGCATGATCAGCTGGACCCTCCAAGGATTACTCCCAAGACCTATCTCCCACCTGGAGAGATAGGGGCCCAGGTTCCCTCCTTGGAGAAGGAAATGGCATCCCACTCCAATATCCTTGCCTGGAAAATCCTGTGAATGGTAAATGGTAGGATAGTTTGTGGGGTCTCAAATATATATATATATATATATATGTGTGTGTGTGTGTGTGTTTATATACACACACACATATGGGGTTTCCCTCGTGGCTCAGCGGTAAAGAATCCACTCACAATATGGAAGACCTGGGTTTGATCCCTGGGTTGGGAAGGTCCCCTGGAGGAGGGAAAGCCTACCCACTCCAGAACGCTTGCCTGGAGAATCTCATGGATGGAGGAGCCTGGTAGACCACAGTCCATGGGGTCGCATAGAGTTGGGCACAACTGAACGGCTGAGCAGCAGCAGCAGCAGCAGCAGGAGGCTCCCTCCTCACTCCTGCAACACCTCTCAGAGCTTCAAGCTGGGGAGCATCGGGTTGTTTTAAATAGTCCTTGTCCAAAGGTGGACACATACCACAAGGGGAAGAGGACCAGTCAAGGGCCAGGAGAGCATGCACCCCCAGGCTGGTGGCTGCCCCCTGCTGTCACCCAAACTGCACCCACTCTCACCCACCCCACTCCCGGCCCCCGGGTGAGCTCTGGGTTGCTAAGGACACAGTCTTTCCTGGAATCCTTCCTCAAGCATTCTTTCCTGGAACAACTGAAAATACAGAAACCACTCAGAGGGGGAGCCTGGAACAGTACAAACACCTGAATTCACACTAATAACACACAAAAAGCCTGCTGGAAGAGGCAGGGAAAAATAAGGTTCATACATTGCCTGCTGATCAATTATGGCTCATGGGAAAAACTGGCTATTAACTTAGCAGTAAGCTAACTTCTGCTTCCAACCCACGCTTGAGAGCTCAGGGCTATTCAACATGTGACCCCACCCAAAGGGGCAACACAACCCAGGGTTCTCCAATGAGAGAAAAGAACCGGACACCCCCTGCCCCTACCCCGGCCCACGCCATCCTTCAGGCAGGCCTGGGGGCTGGGGGTTGGTTTTCAAACACATGGCCTGTATAAAATTTTGGCTAATCTGCAGGAATTACTTCTATGTGGCTTCACCCTGAGAAGATACAGACACATACAGCTAGATAGTGGGGTTTTTTTAAACCCATCTGAAGCTCTCGCTGGGAAAGCTTCCAACCTGGTTTCTAAGAGAGCAGAAAGGGGGCTGAGGTCATGTCAAAAGGGCTCTGAAGGGAAGGAGACTGAAATGAAAAGCTTATCAGGGAAACGACCTTGACTTTCTCTGGAGAGAACAAATGACTGACTCGATGAGGCAGGGACAAGGCCCTCAGAAGCCAGGGCTAAATTCTAGGAATCTCACCTCTGTCTGCATCAAACAGAAGACAGAAAGTACCAACATTTTTTAAAGAGAAAAGAAAGAGAGGCTGAGATACAGTTCATCCACACTTGGCTTGTTCAAGCCTGCTGGAGGCTACAAAACCAAGACCTCACTTCCCAGCCTCTGCCAAGGTGGAGTTTCCTGTCCTTCATTGCTAAGAGGAACCAACGTGGAGGCGTTAGGTTTTCCTAAGGGTAGTGTTGGGGGTCCCAGAGCCTCGGCCATGGCTTCCTGATGGGTGCTGAGGCCCAGGTGGGATCCCCACCCTCTGGGGAGGGAGGCAGCTGCCAACGGGACAGTCTTGCAGATCTAGCTCAGGGCTGAGCTTTTAACAGCTCAGTTACCTCTCAGTTTCCTGCATTAAATCCTCTTCTGCTTAAACTAGCTAGAGCAAATCCTGAATAACACAGACGTTTAAGATGCTGTCAGCCAAAATGTATGAAATCTCATGGGAAAAAAGCCTTAGTGTGGAATGAAAGAAAAAGGCTTAGGGCAGGACATATCAAAGGAGGAGTCTTATACATACACTGGAAATCTACTTACAAGGTGAACTTGGAAGGAACCAACCAGACAGACGTACAACAGATCACAATGATCTTTACTGTCACACTGCTACAGGGCAAAAGGTTGAAAAGGACCTAGGTAAGTGTCCATCCAACAGAGGGAGGTTGAGTGAGCTGGGGCCACCCTGACCATGAGATCCTCTGCAGCCTGAAGAGCTGGTGCCAAGGAAGTGTATCCAGCAGTGTGGAGAAGAGATTCAACATGCGCTGCCCATTCTGCAAAGGCAGCCCAGAAAACAATGTAGATATTACCTCTCTGTATTAATATATACTTAAACATTTTTTAATTTTGTATTGGGGTACAGCCAATTAACAATGCTGTGAGAGTTTCAGATGAACAGTGAAGGGACTCAGCCATACATATATATGTATCCATGTGCAGGCTGCCACACAACACTGAGCAGAGTTCCCTGTGCTCTAGAGAAGGTCCTTGTTGGTGATCCATTTTAAGTACAGCAGTGTGGACAGGTCCATCCCCAACTCCCTAACTACCTCTTTCCCCCCTATTCTTCCACACTGGCAACATAATAATATCTACTTTTGTGCACTCATGTGTATATGCGTGTTCAGAACAACACGGACCAAGTTTGGAAGGAGTTGCTCCCAACTGTCACCAAGATGGTTGCTCATGTTCTGCCCCCGAGTCTGCTGGATGGAAGAGACTGTTACACAGACCTGGCCGCGGGCCACCTCAGGGTGCAGCCAAAGGGCAGCCTGCCAGGACACAGCCAAATCACAAGTCTGGTCAGGGCCTCAGGTGGTGGGCAGGCCTGCCTCACACAAGGTTCACCACCTTCCAGGACTTTCTCGCTTGCCGGCCTGATCGCAGCCACTGATCGCAGCGGTCCCTCAGCCACTAAAACACCCCGAGGTTGCCCATGAACAGCTCCTAGTAACTTCATCTCTAGAACAACCATGTTCTAAGCATGCCAATAAGGCGTGCTTACCAGAACACCTTGGCACACAGACCCACCTATGCCCATGAAGGCCACCATGCAGCAAGATGACACCTGCCAAGACGACACTGGCTGAGCCTTGGAAAACAAGTGACTCAACATCTGCAAGATGCTTTGTGTCGGTACATTAAGAGCCCATTAACACTCTGAAAGTACACTGGAAATGTTAATACACAAAGATCTGTTTTCCAATGGAGCATGCAGCTGACACCCAGCAACGGGCCAAATACACAGGGTTGAGTCTATCCCCATGGAAATAATGCTAGAGCATGGGGTGAATCACCAGGTGGAGTGGTGTGGGCTCAGTTGTCAACTGGGTGGGGCTAAACCTCCAACAAACCCCCTCCTCCTCTTCTTTGAATTGCAGCTTCTGTCATGAATCCTCCACATTGAAGGACCAAGAGGAAAGTTCCTGCTATCACGTTGAATAATTGACACTTTTGAACTGTGGTGCTGGAGAAGACTCTTGAGAGTCCCTTGGACTGCAAGGAGATCAAACCAGTCCATCCTAAATGAAATCAACCCTGAATATTCTTGGAAGGGCTGAAGCTGAAGCTCCATACTTTGGCCACCTGATGTGAAGAGACGACTCACTGGAAAAGACCCTGATGCTGGGAAAGATTGAGGGCAAAAGGAGAAAGGGAACGACAGAGGATGAGATGGCTGGATGGTATCATCAACTCAATAGACATGAACTGAAGCCAACTCTGGAAGACAGTGAAATATAGGGAAGCCTGGCATGCTGCAGTCCTTGGGGTCACAGGAAGTTGGACACAACTGGGTGACTGAACCACCACCACCATTCCTTGGGGGAGGAGGGAGGAGGGAGGATGAATAATTAAGCAGGCAAGCTGATGGAACCTGGGGATGAGGAGTTGGGTATCAAGCCCAGGTTAGAACAGCCCGTGCCACTGGAGATGCTGCTTCAGAGCAGCTTGCTGCACTTGCCATGTGGGCTGCAGAGCCCTGAGTGGAACTCAAGAGACCTGGCTCCAAACACCCCCACACCCACCGCACCAGCCCCTGCACCCGGGAGGTGCCGAGGATGTGCCTGTCCAGAGGGGCACGCAGAACAAGAGCGAGAAGAGCTGAGAGCAACGTGGCCAGAAAGGACAATAAATGGGATGCATGCCTCTCCTAAGATACGTTCAGTAGAGACACACTCTGTAAGGAGAACATGTGTACATTCAACACAGAGTGGTGTGGAAGGACAGATAGACATCTGATATTCATGAGGTGCTAAATACACCCAGGAAGCTGGGCACGAAATATTCATGATACACTCGATTCTGAAAGGACACTAAGTATTCATAATATACTCATCTACAGGAGACTAAATATACAACAGGAACCTGACACTGACAGTAATTCAGTTACCCGAGCGCAACACACACTCTGGTCCTCTGATTCACAGCTGTTTGTCACGCTCACTGGCGGCCAACAGATTTGGCAGGGCGGAACTGTCCCTATGTCTCACTGAAGAAAAAGTGCACGTGTGTGTGTGTGTGTGTGTGTGTGTGTGTGTGTGTGTGTGTGTGTGTGTTGAGCGAGAAAGAGAGAGAGAGGCTGGTCCAGGGCACCTCCCATCTGCGCCCTGCTGCTGGTACTTGTAACCACATCTTAGATAGAAAGCTGATGCCACAGACAGAGACAGACTCTGTGAACCCTGCATGCCCCAGGACTCAGATGCTGGGGGTCTCCCATCTGCCTGTACACTCTCCTACCTGTGGTGACTTGCCCCATCTCTCTGCCCTGGCTCCTCACTTTAAACTGCATCAAGCTCATTTCCCACCTGGAGGAGGAAATGGCAACCCATCCAGTGTTCTGGCCTGGGAAATCCCTGGCAGGCTACAGTTCAGGGGATCACAAGAGAGTCAGACACGACTGAGCACTACAAGGTCATTCCCCGCAGCATACCTACACTAGCCCTGCTCAGGTGCGCTCTATAGAGCAGACTTGCTCACTGTCCTGGAATGCCATTTGACCTCAGACCCTTTATTGCTTCAGGATCCTTTATCAAGGGGTCCTATTATAGTAGTGTCAGTCCCTCAGTCATGTCTGACTCTTGTTAACCCCATGGACCATAGTTCACCAGGCTCCTCTGTCCATGGAATTCTCCAGGCAAGAATACTGGAGTGGGTAACCATTCCCTTCTCCAGAGGATCTTCCTGACCCAGGGATCTTCTGCATTGCAGATTCTTTACCTTCTGAGTCACCGGGGAAGCCCCGAGGGGGTCCTAATGGGCAATCCAATTAGGATCAAGCAAATGCTTTTTGCTTACTAAGAAAGAAAATGGAAGAGTAACAGCTGCAAATAATTCATGAAGCATTTTCTCCACTGATACAGGATCTCAAGTGATGTTTGTGTGAGTGGATCCCCACCCTCATGTTACGGGGTCACGGGGACTCTAAGTGGCAGAGTGGAAGCCAGAGCCCTGACTGCCCCCTTACCATTCCCTGCCGCCTCAGCTCAATGGTCAGCTTCAAGAGAGCAAAACAGCTCCAACATTTCCACGCCCCACACTCAGGCCGGCCATCCTGAGAGTAGTTTCTAGGGAAGCTTGCATACCTGAGCTAATACTTCTGCTGCCTCCCACACATGTGAGAATCTGGGGTCAGAAACCACGGACAGATTAGTGTCTGTCTGGACCCCAGGGCTGAGAGTGGTTATTCCAGAAGTTCTCAGACATCATACATTCAGAAGCCTGTCCCACACACCAGGGCTAGGAAGACACTTGAGCAAATAAAGAACATCCTACTCTCCACCTTTCAAAAAGCTTTTCTGTAATTTCTTTCCACAGACAGATTAATCATAAGAAAACTATCTGGGGGCCCTTCCTACCCAGATCTGCCCAGGACAGTGCAAGTGTCTGCATGGACCTGGTGGCCAACACATCCCTCGGTGAGGGCGTATCCCTGGTCCTATGGCCACACCTGTCCTATCACCTCTCGTCAATCTGCGGCTACATTTGCTGAACATCCCCTGGCATCTACTGGTTAGTGACCTACCAAGCTCACAGTTACAGGTTGTAGCATATTAAAGCAATACAAAGGATGCTATGGTAATTCCTTAGAATCACCTGTGTCTTAAAGTACCATTCACCTGACCTGAAAATTTGAAATGAGTTTCTGGATGCAGATAATGGAGAATAAGAGGATTAGGTGAGAACGCCTCTGATTTCCATCCAGCTGGGGGAAAATGCCAGGCATTTAGAATACCTGACCAGGCCTGTTGTCCTATGTACAGATGATACCACCAGGGTCTACGGGTACCCTGACAACAAAGGGCATAAGCCTGACACCAGAAAGGATCAAGTCCCAGGTAAGCCCCAACAGGCCACTCCTGGGGAGCCTTCTGTCTCTAGGAAACTCAAGAGGTCCTTTCCTATGTGGGGAAGGGATAGTTAGGGAGTCTGGGATGGGCATATACACACTGCTGTATTTAAAACAGATAACCAACAAGGACCTATTGTACAGCACAGGAAACTCTGCTCAGTGTTATGTGGCAGCCTGGATGGGAGTGGAGTTGGAAGGAGAATGGACACATGTATGAGTATGGCTGAGTCCCTTTGCTGTTCACCTGAAACTATCACACAACGCTGTTACTCAGTTATACTCCAATACAAAATAAAAAGTTTAAAAAAAGAAGAAGTCCCTCCTATGGGAAGTTTTCTTTAATTTCATGAGCTAATACTTCTGCTGCCTCCCACACATGTGAGAATCTGGGGTCAGAAACCACGGACAGATTAGTGTCTGTCTGGACCCCAGGGCTGAGAGTGGTTATTCCAGAAGTTCTCAGACATCATACATTCAGAAGCCTGTCCCACACACCAGGGCTAGGAAGACACTTGAGCAAATAAAGAACATCCTACTCTCCACCTTTAAAAAAGCTTTTCTGTAATTTCTTTCCACAGACAGATTAATCATAAGAAAACTATCTGGGGGCCCTTCCTACCCAGATCTGCCCAGGACAGTGCAAGTGTCTGCATGGACCTGGTGGCCAACACATCCCTCGGTGAGGGCGTATCCCTGGTCCTATGGCCACACCTGTCCTATCACCTCTCGTCAATCTGCGGCTACATTTGCTGAACATCCCCTGGCATCTACTGGTTAGTGACCTACCAAGCTCACAGTTACAGGTTGTAGCATATTAAAGCAATACAAAGGATGCTATGGTAATTCCTTAGAATCACCTGTGTCTTAAAGTACCATTCACCTGACCTGAAAATTTGAAATGAGTTTCTGGATGCAGATAATGGAGAATAAGAGGATTAGGTGAGAACGCCTCTGATTTCCATCCAGCTGGGGGAAAATGCCAGGCATTTAGAATACCTGACCAGGCCTGTTGTCCTATGTACAGATGATACCACCAGGGTCTACGGGTACCCTGACAACAAAGGGCATAAGCCTGACACCAGAAAGGATCAAGTCCCAGGTAAGCCCCAACAGGCCACTCCGGGGGAGCCTTCTGTCTCTAGGAAACTCAAGAGGTCCTTTCCTATGTGGGGAAGGGATAGTTAGGGAGTCTGGGATGGGCATATACACACTGCTGTATTTAAAACAGATAACCAACAAGGACCTATTGTACAGCACAGGAAACTCTGCTCAGTGTTATGTGGCAGCCTGGATGGGAGTGGAGTTGGAAGGAGAATGGACACATGTATGAGTATGGCTGAGTCCCTTTGCTGTTCACCTGAAACTATCACACAACGCTGTTACTCAGTTATACTCCAATACAAAATAAAAAGTTTAAAAAAAGAAGAAGTCCCTCCTATGGGAAGTTTTCTTTAATCTCATGTCCATGATGGCCAAGTCTTAATGTTACTTAAAATCCCACCTCCTCTGAGAAGCCCTTGACCATGCGTCTTCCACCCACGGAATGCAAACAAAACCCAGGGCTTGGGTATGCAGCTGTAGGCTTCACAGGGGCTAATCATGTTCTCTAAACGATTCCTAAGGACCCTGAAGAATCATTATGACTTGGACTTTTCTGTATTTTTCCTGCTGCCTTTAGTAAATGACAACCACTTGCTGGGTCCTGATGATGATGAAGCAGCACAGCCATAAACAGCGTGACCATTTGGAAAACATTGAGGCACCTGAACTTGGTGGGCTTGGCTCAGGGTGTGCAGGCAGATAGTTCCCCCACCACCAAAGCTTCAAGGCTGCTCTTTCCCCATTTCCTCCTGGCCCCTGACGAGAAACTCTGACAAATCCTATAGTCTTTTCAGTCTTCCTCAGCTGATAAGAACTCCAGTGAACATTACCGAGGCTGGCCTACCCAGAAGATGGGCAGAGGGTGCATTTCTGGTCTATTTTCCCAGTTTGCTGCCCACTGTTTACTTCCCACCTCTCCAGGGTGCATCCAGCTTTTCCAGGGATGGGGGAGTGAAAGAGAAAAATGATGCTGAAATTCCCTTTACACATCAAGAGCTTTACGCTAAGCCCTGATGTCTAGGGGACAGGTAATGCAACCGAAGCAAGATCCCTGCCTAACAGGTTGGAAAAAGCTCTTCCAGTATCAGGAAAGAGGAACTCGGAACCCCCAGCCCCTTTGTACCTAGCCTGGAGAAGAGGCAGTGGTGAAGGAAGGAAAAAAAAAAAACAGGAGGCGGAGGGGCACATGGAAGGAAGGCTGGGAGTGGGGTTTGTTCTGCCTATCTGTTGGGAACACTGGGGACCGCTCAGACTGGAGGCCTGGGCAGGTTACCATGTGCCCAGCAGGGATCTAGTGGAGCCGCAGAGTGTAGAGACCTCAGGGCCAGTCAGATGTAGGAGCCAGGTCCCCAGCTGTGCCTTACTCCAGTGACAGCCAGCTGGACAACACGCCGTGGAAACAGAATAAGGAAGGCTCAGCCAGTGAGAAACCCATCAGAGGACAGTAAAGCTCATGTCCATGATGGCCAAGTCTTAATGTTACTTAAAATCCCACCTCCTCTGAGAAGCCCTTGACCATCGTCTTCCACCCACGGAATGCAAACAAAACCCAGGGCTTGGGTATGCAGCTGTAGGCTTCACAGGGGCTAATCATGTTCTCTAAACGATTCCTAAGGACCCTGAAGAATCATTATGACTTGGACTTTTCTGTATTTTTCCTGCTGCCTTTAGTAAATGACAACCACTTGCTGGGTCCTGATGATGATGAAGCAGCACAGCCATAAACAGCGTGACCATTTGGAAAACATTGAGGCACCTGAACTTGGTGGGCTTGGCTCAGGGTGTGCAGGCAGATAGTTCCCCCACCACCAAAGCTTCAAGGCTGCTCTTTCCCCATTTCCTCCTGGCCCCTGACGAGAAACTCTGACAAATCCTATAGTCTTTTCAGTCTTCCTCAGCTGATAAGAACTCCAGTGAACATTACCGAGGCTGACCTACCCAGAAGATGGGCAGAGGGTGCATTTCTGGTCTATTTTCCCAGTTTGCTGCCCACTGTTTACTTCCCACCTCTCCAGGGTGCATCCAGCTTTTCCAGGGATGGGGGAGTGAAAGAGAAAAATGATGCTGAAATTCCCTTTACACATCAAGAGCTTTACGCTAAGCCCTGATGTCTAGGGGACAGGTAATGCAACCGAAGCAAGATCCCTGCCTAACAGGTTGGAAAAAGCTCTTCCAGTATCAGGAAAGAGGAACTCGGAACCCCCAGCCCCTTTGTACCTAGCCTGGAGAAGAGGCAGTGGTGAAGGAAGGAAAAAAAAAAAACAGGAGGCGGAGGGGCACATGGAAGGAAGGCTGGGAGTGGGGTTTGTTCTGCCTATCTGTTGGGAACACTGGGGACCGCTCAGACTGGAGGCCTGGGCAGGTTACCATGTGCCCAGCAGGGATCTAGTGGAGCCGCAGAGTGTAGAGACCTCAGGGCCAGTCAGATGTAGGAGCCAGGTCCCCAGCTGTGCCTTACTCCAGTGACAGCCAGCTGGACAACACGCCGTGGAAACAGAATAAGGAGGCTCAGCAGTGAGAAACCCATCAGAGGACAGTAAAGGCTACGCTCCCACGCCCCTAGGGGCTACAACCTTCTCCTGCAGCCCAGAGACCACCTGCAGTGAGAAGGGGCCCCAGAGAGGGAGACTGACTCTCGGAGTGGGGGGTGCTAAGCAGCTTTAAGCTAGGCAGCAACTGAGATAAAATCCTTGAAATTAGGCTCAGGAAAATCATGATCATGACCTAGGATTAGATATGTCAAAAGGGAACCAAAGTCCTTTGTTCGGGGCAGCAAAATTAAGTTCACCTAAAAAGTAAGTTCACCTAAAGAACTTTGCACATCACAGCCGGGAGGCTGGTGACCTCCACCCGCTCCAGAGCATCTTCCCCAGATAAATCCTGGGCAAGGAACATCTCTGCTTGGACTGAGAGACTTCCACAGGGTCTCCATGCAATGCAAGCAGAGTTTATACACGTGTCTGTGCACAGGCACATGGCTAACCTCCTGAAAGAGCAGGTGGTTGCAAGCTTGCCAAGGCAAAGCCAGGCCCACTGAGCCATCTCAGAAAACTTACCTTCCGGGAAGGCTAGGTAACTTCACCCACCGTGACCTGGAGATCTGCACTCCCCATTCTGCTGAGTCAAACCAAGACCCAGCGAGGCCCGGTGACCAGCTCAAGATGCCCAAGCTGAGTGACAAAATGAATAGGACATCCACCCTTCCAGAAGCCCCAGGTGCCTGGTCCCAGGCAGGAGCCTGACGTTGAGGAGAGCTACACAGCACCATGGAGGGGCCACTTTTAAATTTATCAGTGAGGACATATGCTCAGAAAGGCTAAGAGACTTGCCTTGGGGGCAAGTCTAGACCAGACGAGGCTCTTGTTCCAGACATAAAATTAAAGAAGGTACCCAAAACACCAGACCAGAGTTATAATGAACTGTTCCAAAACATCCTAAAGACAGGTTACCATGTGCCCAGCAATCTAGTGGAGCCGCAGGGGGCCGGGGTCAGATGTAGGAGCCAGGTCCCCAGCTGTGCCTTACTCCAGTGACAGCCAGCTGGACAACACGCCGTGGAAACAGAATAAGGAGGCTCAGCAGTGAGAAACCCATCAGAGGACAGTAAAGGCTACGCCCCACGCCCCTAGGGGCTACAACCTTCTCCTGCAGCCCAGAGACCACCTGCAGTGAGAAGGGGCCCCAGAGAGGGAGACTGACTCTCGGAGTGGGGGGTGCTAAGCAGCTTTAAGCTAGGCAGCAACTGAGATAAAATCCTTGAAATTAGGCTCAGGAAAATCATGATCATGACCTAGGATTAGATATGTCAAAAGGGAACCAAAGTCCTTTGTTCGGGGCAGCAAAATTAAGTTCACCTAAAAAGTAAGTTCACCTAAAGAACTTTGCACATCACAGCCGGGAGGCTGGTGACCTCCACCCGCTCCAGAGCATCTTCCCCAGATAAATCCTGGGCAAGGAACATCTCTGCTTGGACTGAGAGACTTCCACAGGGTCTCCATGCAATGCAAGCAGAGTTTATACACGTGTCTGTGCACAGGCACATGGCTAACCTCCTGAAAGAGCAGGTGGTTGCAAGCTTGCCAAGGCAAAGCCAGGCCCACTGAGCCATCTCAGAAAACTTACCTTCCGGGAAGGCTAGGTAACTTCACCCACCGTGACCTGGAGATCTGCACTCCCCATTCTGCTGAGTCAAACCAAGACCCAGCGAGGCCCGGTGACCAGCTCAAGATGCCCAAGCTGAGTGACAAAATGAATAGGACATCCACCCTTCCAGAAGCCCCAGGTGCCTGGTCCCAGGCAGGAGCCTGACGTTGAGGAGAGCTACACAGCACCATGGAGGGGCCACTTTTAAATTTATCAGTGAGGACATATGCTCAGAAAGGCTAAGAGACTTGCCTTGGGGGCAAGTCTAGACCAGACGAGGCTCTTGTTCCAGACATAAAATTAAAGAAGGTACCCAAAACACCAGACCAGAGTTATAATGAACTGTTCCAAAACATCAAAACGAACATAGAACCCACAGTGCACAGAACGCATCACAATTTTAAATAAAGGCAGGATCTGTAATACTGATTTTTCTTCTACCTTAGGCTCCAATATGGCTCGGCACAGCAGTGGGGCCGACAAGAAATCAGCCCAGCTCAGTCCTCCACCGGCCCCCAAAGGCGGGGCCCCCTAAGGCTCCTGCACAGACTCTAGATACGGTTCTCCCCACAATTTCACGGCCTCACGTGGCTCTAAGGAGCGACCAGGAGGCTCCCACATCCCAGGTGTGAGCTCCAGGGAGACCCGGGTCTAAACAGATTTGATTCCACGGTCACGTGCGCGAATTATGTAAATGAGCAAGCGTGCAGGCTGGAATAGGGAGTGGGGCTATTTTAAGCTATCAGTTGAGGAAGGTGTGGGGTGGGCGCTCAGAGGCTCACACAGCTGCTCGTCTCCCACTTGACAGATTTCTGGCTCAAAATTAAGTATTCAGCAGCGACACCATGCCAGCTGCCGCCTGTGCCGACACTATGCCGACACGAGTCCAAACCCAAATGCCGGTATTCCTTTTCACTTTGCATTTCAAAAGCCAAAGCCTGGTTGGTAAAACTGCTACACCGGAGTAACCACTCCGGTTTTGATCACTGTTCACCTCCTCTTAAGCGACTGTGCCACAAATACGTGTTGACTAATAAGGTGAGCATTTCTCAGACCAGACCCAGAAGCCCTCACTGGCGGCTAGTACGCAACGCCTAAAACAGGTATAACAAATAAGCCATTTACCTGAAGCAGAAGGAAAAAAAGAGTTAACGACGGTCCGGTCTTCGCTGCCGTGGCCTCTGGCGACAGGAGGCACGGAGACTCCCGTCTACTAACAACTTCCACCTCGCACACCGCCTCCCCTCGTCTCCGGTTTGCTCAACACGACCAACCAACGGCGAGGCGTCGCCTCACGTTGAGGAGAGCTACACAGCACCATGGAGGGGCCACTTTTAAATTTATCAGTGAGGACATATGCTCAGAAAGGCTAAGAGACTTGCCTTGGGGGCAAGTCTAGACCAGACGAGGCTCTTGTTCCAGACATAAAATTAAAGAAGGTACCCAAAACACCAGACCAGAGTTATAATGAACTGTTCCAAAACATCAAAACGAACATAGAACCCACAGTGCACAGAACGCATCACAATTTTAAATAAAGGCAGGATCTGTAATACTGATTTTTCTTCTACCTTAGGCTCCAATATGGCTCGGCACAGCAGTGGGGCCGACAAGAAATCAGCCCAGCTCAGTCCTCCACCGGCCCCCAAAGGCGGGGCCCCCTAAGGCTCCTGCACAGACTCTAGATACGGTTCTCCCCACAATTTCACGGCCTCACGTGGCTCTAAGGAGCGACCAGGAGGCTCCCACATCCCAGGTGTGAGCTCCAGGGAGACCCGGGTCTAAACAGATTTGATTCCACGGTCACGTGCGCGAATTATGTAAATGAGCAAGCGTGCAGGCTGGAATAGGGAGTGGGGCTATTTTAAGCTATCAGTTGAGGAAGGTGTGGGGTGGGCGCTCAGAGGCTCACACAGCTGCTCGTCTCCCACTTGACAGATTTCTGGCTCAAAATTAAGTATTCAGCAGCGACACCATGCCAGCTGCCGCCTGTGCCGACACTATGCCGACACGAGTCCAAACCCAAATGCCGGTATTCCTTTTCACTTTGCATTTCAAAAGCCAAAGCCTGGTTGGTAAAACTGCTACACCGGAGTAACCACTCCGGTTTTGATCACTGTTCACCTCCTCTTAAGCGACTGTGCCACAAATACGTGTTGACTAATAAGGTGAGCATTTCTCAGACCAGACCCAGAAGCCCTCACTGGCGGCTAGTACGCAACGCCTAAAACAGGTATAACAAATAAGCCATTTACCTGAAGCAGAAGGAAAAAAAGAGTTAACGACGGTCCGGTCTTCGCTGCCGTGGCCTCTGGCGACAGGAGGCACGGAGACTCCCGTCTACTAACAACTTCCACCTCGCACACCGCCTCCCCTCGTCTCCGGTTTGCTCAACACGACCAACCAACGGCGAGGCGTCGCCTCACGTTTCAAAGTTAAGTCCGGCCAAGGGAGCCCAGAGAAACTTCGGGCACTCGCGGGAGCGCGGCCGCGGGCTCCGGAGCACCTGGCGGCCCGCACCTGGACCTCGGCGCCCCCGCCCGGGTCCCCGGCCGCCCCGCTCCGACCCCACCCGACCCCGACCCCCGCCCCGGTACCTGCTCGGGAGCGCGGGGGGCTCCGCGAGGCGCCGAGGGCTCTCGGTCGGCGAGGCCGCGAACGCCCGGCCCGCACGCGGCGCAGCAGGTGGCCGCCCGACCTCGCCGCCGCCGCCGCCGCCGGGTCGCGGCCCGGAGACTCGGCCGCGGGCGCGGGCACGACCCTCCGGCGCCGGCGCTCACCCGGCCTGGCGCGCGCTCCCCCGGCCCGGGCGCGCCGGCTCGGCTCTGCGGCTCTCGGCGCGGCGGGGGCGGACGCCGCTCCCCTCGCCCGCCCGCTGCGCGCACTCCTCCCTCCCCTCCCCGCGGAGCGGCGCTGCCGCCGCCCGGCCGCGTCGGGCCGCGAGCTCGTCGGGCAGCCACGCCCGTGGGCCGGGAGGGCGGCGGGGAGCGGGCCCGGGTCCCGGCGGGGACCCCTCGGCGGCGCGCGGAGACCCGGCTTCAGCCGGCCCGCGCGGGGGCGCTGTCGGGGCTCCGGACCCGCGCACCCGCCGGCCCCAGTCCTTCCCCGGCGGGACCTGGGCCCGCCCGAGACCCTGACGGCCGCGAGGACGAGGCGCCCATCGGCCTTGGGGGTCGCCTAGGGGCTCCGCTGCCCGACAGCGCCGGGCCCGGGGCGCTCAGCCTGCGCCCCCCCGCCGGGATGGATCACTGTTCACCTCCTCTTAAGCGAC
Source organism: Tragulus kanchil (assembly GCA_022376925.1). NCBI lineage: Eukaryota > Metazoa > Chordata > Mammalia > Artiodactyla > Tragulidae > Tragulus > Tragulus kanchil. The sequence goes on from JAIOJX010000029.1 coordinate 98,841,666, forward strand.
TGTGCCACAAATACGTGTTGACTAATAAGGTGAGCATTTCTCAGACCAGACCCAGAAGCCCTCACTGGCGGCTAGTACGCAACGCCTAAAACAGGTATAACAAATAAGCCATTTACCTGAAGCAGAAGGAAAAAAAGAGTTAACGACGGTCCGGTCTTCGCTGCCGTGGCCTCTGGCGACAGGAGGCACGGAGACTCCCGTCTACTAACAACTTCCACCTCGCACACCGCCTCCCCTCGTCTCCGGTTTGCTCAACACGACCAACCAACGGCGAGGCGTCGCCTCACGTTTCAAAGTTAAGTCCGGCCAAGGGAGCCCAGAGAAACTTCGGGCACTCGCGGGAGCGCGGCCGCGGGCTCCGGAGCACCTGGCGGCCCGCACCTGGACCTCGGCGCCCCCGCCCGGGTCCCCGGCCGCCCCGCTCCGACCCCACCCGACCCCGACCCCCGCCCCGGTACCTGCTCGGGAGCGCGGGGGGCTCCGCGAGGCGCCGAGGGCTCTCGGTCGGCGAGGCCGCGAACGCCCGGCCCGCACGCGGCGCAGCAGGTGGCCGCCCGACCTCGCCGCCGCCGCCGCCGCCGGGTCGCGGCCCGGAGACTCGGCCGCGGGCGCGGGCACGACCCTCCGGCGCCGGCGCTCACCCGGCCTGGCGCGCGCTCCCCGGCCCGGGCGCGCCGGCTCGGCTCTGCGGCTCTCGGCGCGGCGGGGGCGGACGCCGCTCCCCTCGCCCGCCCGCTGCGCGCACTCCTCCCTCCCCTCCCCGCGGAGCGGCGCTGCCGCCGCCCGGCCGCGTCGGGCCGCGAGCTCGTCGGGCAGCCACGCCCGTGGGCCGGGAGGGCGGCGGGGAGCGGGCCCGGGTCCCGGCGGGGACCCCTCGGCGGCGCGCGGAGACCCGGCTTCAGCCGGCCCGCGCGGGGGCGCTGTCGGGGCTCCGGACCCGCGCACCCGCCGGCCCCAGTCCTTCCCCGGCGGGACCTGGGCCCGCCCGAGACCCTGACGGCCGCGAGGACGAGGCGCCCATCGGCCTTGGGGGTCGCCTAGGGGCTCCGCTGCCCGACAGCGCCGGGCCCGGGGCGCTCAGCCTGCGCCTCGCCGAGGCCGCGCGGCCCACGGGACGGAGGGAGGGCGCCGTGGGTGGGAATTGTGTGTTTGCAGAAAAGTAAAAGTTGTTTTTGGAATAACCCTGTGGGTCCGGGGCGTCTCCTGGCTTCATGGGGGAAGCTGCCGCCCTGTCGTGGGGTGAATCACGGTTATTGACACCGCCAGTGGAGAAGATGGCCTCGCAGCCTCGCGGGCTCCTCCTCTTTTTCTTTTGGAGACGGTCGGTCCAGGTAAAGAGAGTGTCCTTAGGAAGCGTGCTGGCCACGGGTGGGTTGCTCAGCCAGGGCCAGGGAGCCAGCCATGAAGCCTGAGCCTGGCCACTGACACAGCCCAGGTAGCCACGTGCCCCCAGAAGAGGGAACTTTCCCAGCAGGGAGGGAAGGCTCTGATAAATTGTGACCCTCGAGAAGCTTCCAGGTCAGGGAGAAGAGCTCATACTGGCTCAGTTAGGTTGGCGACCGTATATGGGGACCCGGCCAATCTGCACCACACCCTGGGGTGGTGGGGTTGGGGATTTTCCCTGCTGGCCCTGAAGACTGGAAAAGTCCCCGTTTTTACCATCATCGGATGGCTTCCCTGGTGGTTCAGATAGTAAAGAATCACCTGCCAGGAGAGGCCGGAGATGAGGGTTCCATCCCTGAGTCAAGAAGATCCCTGGAGAAGGGCATGGCAGCCCACTCTGGTATTCTCACCAGGGGAACCCCATGGACAAAAGAGCCTGCCAGGCTACATTCCATGGGGTCACAAAGAGTGGGACACGACTGAAGTGACTGAGCACAGCAGAGCACACAAAGAGGTTAAAGACATGTCTCAATTAGTTGCGCAAATGAAGCGAAGGTTGCTTAGGAAAAACAAAATTGGGATAAGCCATTCTCTTAAAACCCCTTGGCGGGAGCGGCCGGCTTCAGCCGGCCCGCGCGGGGGCGCTGTCGGGGCTCCGGACCCGCGCACCCGCCGGCCCCAGTCCTTCCCCGGCGGGACCTGGGCCCGCCCGAGACCCTGACGGCCGCGAGGACGAGGCGCCCATCGGCCTTGGGGGTCGCCTAGGGGCTCCGCTGCCCGACAGCGCCGGGCCCGGGGCGCTCAGCCTGCGCCTCGCCGAGGCCGCGCGGCCCACGGGACGGAGGGAGGGCGCCGTGGGTGGGAATTGTGTGTTTGCAGAAAAGTAAAAGTTGTTTTTGGAATAACCCTGTGGGTCCGGGGCGTCTCCTGGCTTCATGGGGGAAGCTGCCGCCCTGTCGTGGGGTGAATCACGGTTATTGACACCGCCAGTGGAGAAGATGGCCTCGCAGCCTCGCGGGCTCCTCCTCTTTTTCTTTTGGAGACGGTCGGTCCAGGTAAAGAGAGTGTCCTTAGGAAGCGTGCTGGCCACGGGTGGGTTGCTCAGCCAGGGCCAGGGAGCCAGCCATGAAGCCTGAGCCTGGCCACTGACACAGCCCAGGTAGCCACGTGCCCCCAGAAGAGGGAACTTTCCCAGCAGGGAGGGAAGGCTCTGATAAATTGTGACCCTCGAGAAGCTTCCAGGTCAGGGAGAAGAGCTCATACTGGCTCAGTTAGGTTGGCGACCGTATATGGGGACCCGGCCAATCTGCACCACACCCTGGGGTGGTGGGGTTGGGGATTTTCCCTGCTGGCCCTGAAGACTGGAAAAGTCCCCGTTTTTACCATCATCGGATGGCTTCCCTGGTGGTTCAGATAGTAAAGAATCACCTGCCAGGAGAGGCCGGAGATGAGGGTTCCATCCCTGAGTCAAGAAGATCCCTGGAGAAGGGCATGGCAGCCCACTCTGGTATTCTCACCAGGGGAACCCCATGGACAAAAGAGCCTGCCAGGCTACATTCCATGGGGTCACAAAGAGTGGGACACGACTGAAGTGACTGAGCACAGCAGAGCACACAAAGAGGTTAAAGACATGTCTCAATTAGTTGCGCAAATGAAGAGAAGGTTACTTAGGAAAAAAAAAAACAAAATTGGGATAAGCCATTCTCTTAAAAACCCCCTTGGCCCTTAAGCTCTTTTAAATTTCCTGTGTGGAAGAAACAAAAATATATTGTGGATCAGTCTACAGCCCCCCAAGTTAATAACCTGTGTTCACAATGGGCAGGTGACTCATGACAAGCACAGACCAGGACTCTGTTAGGGGCTGTGTGCTTGCTTTTTTCAGGATCCCTCAAGCTAAACTGAAACAAACCTACTCCCCCTTCTCTCCTCTCCCACCTTGAGCCTGTGCTCCTTGCTGTTCAAAATCACCTTTATTTTGTTGTTACTGCTAAGTATTTATTGATCCATAAATCGCCTTCTTATGTAAGGATTTCATTTGTTTCTGGAGTATCTTAACGTCTGGCTTTATATGTGTGTGTTGTGGGTGGCTTTTGAAGTTCCTAGAGGTTTTGAGAGGGGAAAAACCGAAGTTCTTGGTGGTTAGTTAAGGCTGAGAAAGAACATGGTATCAGCACCCAAAATAGAAAGGGGTGGGGAACTTTGTGAATAGGTTAGGAAAATGGGGAAGTATGGCTCCTGCTAGAGCAAGCATTCAAAGCACTGAAAGGAAGAATAGCTCCCTCCCAGCCCTGACCCCCAGGGCTCCTCCAGTGTCCTTCAAGGAGGCTCTTTCTCTCTGTAGTGCCTCTTGGACCAAGGCAGGTGGAGAAAAGGCAAAAAAATGTCAGTAAATTTTTGCCAACAGCTTCAAGGAACCAGCCCTCGTGTAGAGTTTCTGGACTCTTGTAAAGACAACCATAAAGCTAAGAGTGTAGCATGGATTTCTGGTTTTGTTTCTTTGGGGTTTTTTTGGAATTCCAGAAAACGTCTCTCATCTATCCCTGAACACTCCCTCCCAGGGAAGGAAAACCTTACTTATAAGGCAAAAAAAAGAAAGCTGTGCTACCTTGGGACCTCCCTGGTAGTCCAGTGGTTAAGATTGCACCTTCCAATACTGGGGTGGGGAGGGGGGAGTGGTGTTGATTCCAGGTTGGGGAGCTAAGATCCCACATGCCTCACAGCTAAAACAACAAAACATGACACAGAAACAATGTAACAAATTCAGTAAAGCTTTCAAAAGTGGTCCGTATCCATCAATACATACATTGCAGCTCACTTGGGAACACATTTCTATCAAACTAGCCCCATTGTTATTCTACTTTACAGATCAGGTTCTGCTGTCATCTCCCTGTTATGGAGAAGTGAGGTGGGTGCCCAGGGTTGGGCAGGAAGGAAGTGGGAAAGTCAGGATTTGAACCCAGAATTCAAATCCCTGTGCGTTCTTGGCACTGAACAAGCTGCCTATATATTGTGTGTCCTCAGTCATTCAATCGCGTCTGACTCTGAAACCCCATGGACTGTAGCCTGCCGGTCTCCTCTGTCCATGGGGTTTTCTAGCTAAGAATACTAGAACGGGTTGCCATTTCCTCCTCCAGGGGATCTTCCTGACCCAGGGATTGAATTGGTGTCTTCGGTGTCTCCTGCATTGGCAGGTGGATTCTTTACCAGTGTGCCACCTGGGAAACTCACCTTTCTACAAACAGAATCTAATGCTGCGAACTGAAAATGCTAACAAAAGATAAGACAATCACCCGTTCACACGCTAAGAAAGAGGCATCCTCTGGGATTTCAGAAAGCAAGAGTATTTAGGTCTTGTCTCCTCTCTCCTGAATCATAGTCAGACCAGAGCACTGACTTAGTCCCTTAGACTTAGTCAGACCAGAGGGCTGTCACTGACGGGATGAAGAAGGGGTTCACCAGAGGCACCGGGCTCAGTAACCCAGGTTGGTACCAAGAGACTCTTCTACAGGATAGGGCTTCACCTCAGGCTGCTGCTCTTGGGACTTTGTAAGACATTGCACCTGCCTGTCTTCAATTGGATTCCAAAAATACAGACCCCATCCAGCACAGATATCCCTACCCAGGCGCAGGTTTGGAGCCAAGGAACAGGCAGGAGCCAATGAGGCAAAAAAGATGGCAGCCTTCTCATGATAGCAGGCCTGTTGCCCAGGTGAGCCTTGGAAACAGAGCTGGAACTGAGCTGCCTCCCTGTCAGAGGGCCTCCTTCCTTGCCTGTTATTCACATGGCATCACCTGCCACAAGACACCCAGACAGGTATCCTTGTGTCCACAGTCAAGCAGCTGCATGCATGCATTTTCACTCTAACTAGTGATTAACTGTTTCAGAACCATGGTGGGAGTCAGAAGGTTCTGCCTTAAGATCACATCTTTAATTCTAGTGGTTCTGAATGTGTTTTCATAAATGTCTACAACATTTTATTTTTGTAAAATAGATGTCAAGTTAGAACACCAAGTGAGCTTATGTTCAGAACACGTTGAGGGCATTCTGTTTTTCCACTGATGGATTTTCTTTTTTCCCAATGTAGATTCTATTTTATCCTTTGGGGCCAGTTCATTGATCCGTAGGAAGGTATTTCAGGTTTAGTGAGGTGGGAATATTCAATAATTCTGGGGCTGGAAAGTTACACTTCTGCTAGAAACTTATCATGGATGGTAAGTTTCATAAAATCCTATGGTCTCAGAGTGGGCTAAATCTTGCCAGTGGTTTTTGTTATTTTGCAGGATTTGTTTTTTTGGTTTTGTTCTTTGAGGTATCATTGACCTAAAGGGTAGAAATCTCAGTATTTTGCTTGAATTTTGGGTTACATCATCACACATCAAGATCTAGAACATTCTTAGCACCCCAGTAAACTTTCTTGTGCCCTTCTGCAGTCAGTGCACACACCTCAACCAACCACTATTCTACTTCTATCATCATAGATTAGTGACTGATGGTGTTAAGGCTTATGCATAGACATATGTAGACTGACATAGTATGTCTTCTCTTGTATCTGACCTCTGTTATTCAACATGATGTCTGTGAAGATTCATCCATGTTGTGTGGGTCAGTCCATTCCTTTTGTATTGCTGCACAGTACTCCACTAGATGGACATACCACAACTTACCCATTCTATTCTTAAGCATTTGGAGTGTTTTCAAGTTTGGTGTGTTATAATAAATCTGCTATTAACATTCTGATACATGTTTTGGCGGGCATAAGCACCCAGTTTTGCTGATGGTTATCCAAGAGTAGAATCCTGGGTGGTAGGACATATGCAGATGCAGGTTTAACATTAGTACATACTACCAAACATTTTTCTGAAGTAGTTGGACCAATTCACGTGACCATACTATTTGTAAAAGTTTCAGTTTCTCCACATCCTTGCATGGTTGGCATTGTCAGTCTCTTTCATTTCAGCCATTCCAGTGGTAACTGATAATGAGTGATAACTAATGATGAGCATCTTTTCATTGGCTGTTTTGATATTCTCTTTTCAAAGTGCCTTTTCAAGTCTTTGGCTCCTCTATGGAGCTGTCTTTTACATATATAGCAGTAGGAATTCTTTACATATTCTATATATGATTCTTATATTGCCATTTTATTGTTTTTCCTCCCCTAAAAAAAGATGCTGGAGTTAGCCCACCAACTCAGATGTCTCCTCCCTCGTTGAGATTAAGCCAAATACACAATTTTGTGTCAGTTTTCAGCCTCATCACAACTATCTTCCCAGGTGATCAAGTGTGCATAAATGTACTTTCTAATAACTGACTGAGATCCATTAAACAGATATGTCATCTTTTACCTTACCACCTCTCCACGGCACTGTTTTCAGATTTGGAAGTATGATACAACATTATCTGACAAAGGCCATAATTGGCCCATAATTGGTCTGTGTGCCCATAATTGGTCTGCATTTGTGATTATATCTTTAGGAGAGATCCACAGAGGAGTTCCTGAGTCCATGGCTGTGAGTGGGTTGAAGGCACTATTGAGTCAGAGGGTATGAAGGCGTCTTAGGCCAGAGGGTTTGAATGACACAATTGGACGGTATTTCCACTCATCCCTGGGCAGCTTCTCCTGTTCTTCAGAGCAACAGCCCTTACTGCTCTCATGTACTACAGGTTGTCAGTCCCCATCACGCTCTTTCAAACAAGTGGTTCTGCTTTATTCCATAGGAAATTGACATTACCAGGCATGGCAGTAAGTCTGCTAAACTTCTGCCCTGACAGAGGGAGATTTCCCTGGATGATCTGGGTGGGCCCAGTATCATCACAGGGTGCTTAAGAGGGAGGAGGGAGGCAGATGAAGACCAGAGATATGGTAACATGACTCAACTCCACCTCAAGTGCTGACCTTGAAGGTGGAGGGAGGGGCCACAAGCCCTGGGAAGCAGGCTCTAGAAGCTCAAGGAAATAGATTCTCCCCTCAAGGATTCAAAAGGAACAGAATTCTTCTGACACCTTAATTTTTAGCTTAAGGAGACTTATGGCAGACTTCTACCCTCTAGACCTGTGAGATCATTAAACCATGCTATTTAAACCACTAAGTTTGTGGTAATCTGTTACTGCAGCAATAGGACACTAATACAGCATTTATTTCAGTTTCCTTATCTTTTTGCTGGTAAGTCTATTTCCCATTTCTAAACTTTCAGGGTTCTTATATTGCCATTTTATTGTTTTTCCTCCCTAAAAAGATGCTGGAGTTAGCCCACCAACTCAGATGTCTCCTCCTCGTTGAGATTAAGCCAAATACACAATTTTGTGTCAGTTTTCAGCCTCATCACAACTATCTTCCCAGGTGATCAAGTGTGCATAAATGTACTTTCTAATAACTGACTGAGATCCATTAAACAGATATGTCATCTTTTACCTTACCACCTCTCCACGGCACTGTTTTCAGATTTGGAAGTATGATACAACATTATCTGACAAAGGCCATAATTGGCCCATAATTGGTCTGTGTGCCCATAATTGGTCTGCATTTGTGATTATATCTTTAGGAGAGATCCACAGAGGAGTTCCTGAGTCCATGGCTGTGAGTGGGTTGAAGGCACTATTGAGTCAGAGGGTATGAAGGCGTCTTAGGCCAGAGGGTTTGAATGACACAATTGGACGGTATTTCCACTCATCCCTGGGCAGCTTCTCCTGTTCTTCAGAGCAACAGCCCTTACTGCTCTCATGTACTACAGGTTGTCAGTCCCCATCACGCTCTTTCAAACAAGTGGTTCTGCTTTATTCCATAGGAAATTGACATTACCAGGCATGGCAGTAAGTCTGCTAAACTTCTGCCCTGACAGAGGGAGATTTCCCTGGATGATCTGGGTGGGCCCAGTATCATCACAGGGTGCTTAAGAGGGAGGAGGGAGGCAGATGAAGACCAGAGATATGGTAACATGACTCAACTCCACCTCAAGTGCTGACCTTGAAGGTGGAGGGAGGGGCCACAAGCCCTGGGAAGCAGGCTCTAGAAGCTCAAGGAAATAGATTCTCCCCTCAAGGATTCAAAAGGAACAGAATTCTTCTGACACCTTAATTTTTAGCTTAAGGAGACTTATGGCAGACTTCTACCCTCTAGACCTGTGAGATCATTAAACCATGCTATTTAAACCACTAAGTTTGTGGTAATCTGTTACTGCAGCAATAGGACACTAATACAGCATTTATTTCAGTTTCCTTATCTTTTTGCTGGTAAGTCTATTTCCCCATTTCTACTCAATAACACACTCTAGAGAAGAGGCCCCATTAGACATGGCTTGGTTGAATCCTAGTTGAATAAGCTTAATGTTTTTTTTTTTTAATTTTAATTATTATTATTGGTTTCTGGCATGATGTGTGTTATTTGGGATCTGGTGCCCCGAGCAGGGATGGAACCCATGTGCCCTGCATTGCAAGTGTGAAGTCTTAGCTAGTGGGTCACAAGGGAAGTTCCAAACTTAACATTTTTTTTTTAAACGTTTATTTATTTATTTTTGGGGGGGTGGGGAAGGAGGGGGGCAGGTGGGCCTCTTCTATTGGTCTTTCATTTGTCTATTTTTATCCATCTTTGTTCTTTGGCCTGTGTGGGCCTCCCATCGCAGTGGCCTCTCTCGTTGCAGAGCACCTGCTCCAGGTGCATGCGCTCCAGAGCTCCGGCTTGGTAATTGGACACGTCAGTCCAGCCGCTCCGCGGCACATGGGATCTTCCCAGGCCAGGGATCGAACCAGCGCCCCTTGCACTGCAAGGCGGTGTCCTTACCCACTGGACCACCAGGGAAGCCCCCAAACTTAACATTTTAAGTGGAGATTATCACTCAAATCTAGGATTCAGATTCCTAAGGCTCTCCCAGGCAATTTTTTTTTTTTTTAACAAAGGAGGAACACCATGGGCAATCATTTAAATACCCATCATCAATTTATTGCATTTATTGAAGAAGGAAACAGCAACCCACTCCAGTATTCTTGCCTGAAAAATCCCATGGACAGAGGAGCCTGGCTGGCTACAGTTTGTGGAGTTGCAAAGAGTCAGGACATGATTGAGTGAGTGAGTGCACACACACCCCAATTTATAGAACTTTCACAAATGTCCACAACGGTATCTTCTGGTAACTCAAAAATGCTTTCCATTTTATTTTAACCCACGCCAATTTTATAAGGTTTATTCAAATTATTCCTTTTTTTTTTTTTAGAAAACTGTGTTCTCTTGCTATAGCATCTAAAAATCATAGTTTTGTTGATTTTTTTTTATCAGTAGTCATGTTATTTTCCATAAAATCCTGCACTTTCATACTTAACCCTTACTTTAACCCAAAAGGAATTTTTTATCCAAAGATACCAGCTTCCTAGACTGGGGATGAATCTGGGACCCTTCACAGTGCTGATGCTGTGTTTATATGGAATGATATTTTCCATAAGATAAATGAGAACTTTAATTACTCTTAGAAAGAAAAGGTCTAAATCACTACTTTTCTTTGAGTTTTGTCCCAGAGAGATAAGACAAGCCTGTGTCTGATGTATGTGCTGGCCCACATAGCTCCTTTTGCAAATGTGGCTTTAAACCAGCTAATCTTTTAAAAGTCTTTACACTGACTAATTTAGAAGCAAGGAGAACAAATGTGGGAGTATAAATGCAAGGCACTGAATCAGAGCGATCATTCCTGCCAGTGAGCACACTGCTGGTTTCTGAGTACCCAGTGTAGTTCACGACTGTCATTTAGATGAAGCTTCCCCGAGGCTGGTCTTTCCTCCCCAGCACTATGTGCTACATGACTGGAATTCCAGCCTGGACAGTGGGATCTGTCCAGGAAGAGCGAAGTCAGACAGAGCAAGACAAATCTCTATGATCTCATTGACATGTGGAATCTAAAAAAGTAAGCAACCCACTCCAGTGTTCTTGGAGAATTCCATGGACAGAGGTGCCTGGCGGGCTACCATCCATGGGATTGCAAAGAGTCGGACACGACTTAAATGACTTGGCAACAGCAAATAAGTATAAGTATAAATAAGTATAATAAATATAAATTTTAAGAGAAATCTAGGGTTTTTTTTAACATATTTTTAAATTGGAGGATAATTGCTTTACAATGTCATGTTGGTTTCTGCCATACAACATGAATCAGCCCTAAGTATACATATATTCCCTCCCTTCTGAAACTTCCTCCCACCCTTCTAGGTTGTCACAGAGCAGCGAGCTGAGCTCCCTGTGCTATACAGCAACTTCCCACTAGCTATCTGTCTCACATATGGTAGTGCATGTATGTGAATGCTTCTCTCTCAATTCATCCCACCCTCTCCTTTCCCCACTGTATCCACACGTCTGTTCTCTACATCTGCATCTCTATTCCTCAAACTCAGCCCTTCCTTTCCTGCAACATGATAGTTTTGTTGATTTTTATCAGTAGTCATGTTATTTTCCATAAAATCCTGCACTTTCATACTTAACCCTTACTTTAACCCAAAAGGAATTTTTTATCCAAAGATACCAGCTTCCTAGACTGGGGATGAATCTGGGACCCTTCACAGTGCTGATGCTGTGTTTATATGGAATGATATTTTCCATAAGATAAATGAGAACTTTAATTACTCTTAGAAAGAAAAGGTCTAAATCACTACTTTTCTTTGAGTTTTGTCCCAGAGAGATAAGACAAGCCTGTGTCTGATGTATGTGCTGGCCCACATAGCTCCTTTTGCAAATGTGGCTTTAAACCAGCTAATCTTTTAAAAGTCTTTACACTGACTAATTTAGAAGCAAGGAGAACAAATGTGGGAGTATAAATGCAAGGCACTGAATCAGAGCGATCATTCCTGCCAGTGAGCACACTGCTGGTTTCTGAGTACCCAGTGTAGTTCACGACTGTCATTTAGATGAAGTTTCCCCCGAGGCTGGTCTTTCATCCCCAGCACTATGTGCTACATGACTGGAATTCCAGCCTGGACAGTGGGATCTGTCCAGGAAGAGCGAAGTCAGACAGAGCAAGACAAATCTCTATGATCTCATTGACATGTGGAATCTAAAAAAGTAAGCAACCCACTCCAGTGTTCTTGGAGAATTCCATGGACAGAGGTGCCTGGCGGGCTACCATCCATGGGATTGCAAAGAGTCGGACACGACTTAAATGACTTGGCAACAGCAAATAAGTATAAGTATAAATAAGTATAATAAATATAAATTTTAAGAGAAATCTAGGGTTTTTTTTAACATATTTTTAAATTGGAGGATAATTGCTTTACAATGTCATGTTGGTTTCTGCCATACAACATGAATCAGCCCTAAGTATACATATATTCCCTCCCTTCTGAAACTTCCTCCCACCCTTCTAGGTTGTCACAGAGCAGCGAGCTGAGCTCCCTGTGCTATACAGCAACTTCCCACTAGCTATCTGTCTCACATATGGTAGTGCATGTATGTGAATGCTTCTCTCTCAATTCATCCCACCCTCTCCTTTCCCCACTGTATCCACACGTCTGTTCTCTACATCTGCATCTCTATTCCTGCCCTGCAAATAAGTTCATCAGCACCATTCTTCTAGATTTCATATCTATGCATTAACATGATATTTGTTTTTCTCGTTCTGACTTACTTCACTCTGTATGACAGACTCTAGATTCAGTCACAATAGAGGGTTTGGGGTTTTTTTTTTTTTTTAAATCACAGAAAAATTTTCTAATTGTCACTTAGACAATTTGAGGAGCTCCTTATTTTTGCCTGAGTTATGAACAAAAACATGTTCATAAGACAATTTGGTCCCCCAAACATACCGCCTCCCCTGCTAACTGCGGGAGCAGCTCTTCCGTGGCTGTCAGTGAACGATGACATTCAGGTGAAAGAATGAAGGGAATGTTTCTATAGCAAATGGGAACACTAAAAATAATATGTGGAATGAAAATAGGATGAGGACTAATTTCTCCATTGTTTCCATGGAAAAAGAGGGAAGTGGGGATGCTGTGTGGGCCTGCAAGGCCTTGTGGGTCTGGAGACTTCCTTCAAAGGAACGGGAGCGCCTCTGCTGACATGGTGACTCTCAGCAACTGTTCGTCATCCCACTGCCTCCTCTGCCGACTCTTGCTGTTCTGCATGTCTGCAGATCTCATTTTTTATGTATATATGAAAGGGTTTTTTGGCTTTTTTTTTTTTTCTGTGTTTTGGGCTGCACTGTGCAGCATGTGCACAGTGGGCTCTTACTTCCCCCAAAGAGGATTGAGTCCATGCCTCTGCATTGGGAGTGCAGTTTTAACCAGTGAACCACCAGGGAAGTCCCTATTGACTGTGTGTGTGTGTTTTAACACATTATTTTATTTTTTACAGAGTTTTGTTTACTGCCACACATCAACTTGAACCCACCATAGGTATACATATGTCTCCTCCCTGAATCTCCCCCATTTCCCTCCCCATCTCATCCCTCCAGGTCACTACAGAGCCCCTGAGATCCCCTAGTCCCACAGGATATTCCCCTCCCTCACTGCAATGTCCATAAGACTGTTCTCTACATCTGCATCTCTATTCCTGCCCTGCAAATAAGTTCATCAGCATTTCGTTTATTCTATGCATTAACATGATATTTGTTTTTCTCGTTCTGACTTACTTCCCTCTGTATGACAGTCTCTAGATTCAGTCACAATAGGGGGTTTGGGGTTTTTTTTTTTTTTTAAATCACAGAAAAATTTTCTAATTGTCACTTAGACAATTTGAGGAGCTCCTTATTTTTGCCTGAGTTATGAACAAAAACATGTTCATAAGACAATTTGGTCCCCCAAACATACCGCCTCCCCTGCTAACTGCGGGAGCAGCTCTTCCGTGGCTGTCAGTGAACGATGACATTCAGGTGAAAGAATGAAGGGAATGTTTCTATAGCAAATGGGAACACTAAAAATAATATGTGGAATGAAAATAGGATGAGGACTAATTTCTCCATTGTTTCCATGGAAAAAGAGGGAAGTGGGGATGCTGTGTGGGCCTGCAAGGCCTTGTGGGTCTGGAGACTTCCTTCAAAGGAACGGGAGCGCCTCTGCTGACATGGTGACTCTCAGCAACTGTTCGTCATCCCACTGCCTCCTCTGCCGACTCTTGCTGTTCTGCATGTCTGCAGATCTCATTTTTTATGTATATATGAAAGGGTTTTTTGGCTTTTTTTTTTTTTCTGTGTTTTGGGCTGCACTGTGCAGCATGTGCACAGTGGGCTCTTACTTCCCCAATGAGGGATTGAGTCCATGCCTCTGCATTGGGAGTGCAGTTTTAACCAGTGAACCACCAGGGAAGTCCCTATTGACTGTGTGTGTGTGTTTTAACACATTATTTTATTTTTTACAGAGTTTTGTTTACTGCCACACATCAACTTGAACCCACCATAGGTATACATATGTCTCCTCCCTGAATCTCCCCCATTTCCCTCCCCATCTCATCCCTCCAGGTCACTACAGAGCCCCTGAGATCCCCTAGTCCCACAGGATATTCCCCTCCCTCACTGCAATGTCCATAAGACTGTTCTCCATGTCCACCTCTCCATTGCTGCTCTGCATGTTCATTTACCAGCATCATCTTTCTAGACTGCATGTATATGTATCAGTATACAATATTTATCTTTCTCTCTCTGACATACTTCACTCTGTATAATAGGGTGTAGATTCATCCACCTCATTAGGACTGACTCAAATGCATTTCTTTTCATGGCCAAGTATTATTCCATTGTATGTATGTACCACAGCTTCTTTATCCATTCATCTGTCATTATATCTAGTTGCCTGTTGTTTGAGCCATGTTGCTTCTATGCCTTTTCAGTCGTATCTGACTCTTTTTCAACCTCATGGACTGTAGCCCACTAGGCGCCTCTGTCCATGGGGTTCTCCAGGAAAGAATACTGGAGTGGGTTGCCCTCCTCCAGGGTATCTTCGTGATCCAGGGATCAAAATCATGTCTCTTAAGTCTCCTTCACTGGCTGATAGGTTCATTACCACTAGCACCACCTTGGCACAAGGGGTGAGTGTCTCCATGGCCTGTCTTTACCTGTGACCTACAGACAAGGTCTGCTAAACTAACACATGGGGCTTCCCCTGGTGGTCCAGTGGGTAAGGACACCGCCTTGCAGTGCAAGGGGCGCCGGTTCCATCCCTGGCCTGGGAAGATCCCATGTGCTGCGGAGCGGCTGGACTGATGTGTCCAATTACCGAACCAGAGCTCTGGAGCGCATGCGCCCAGAGCCGGTGCTCTGCAACAACAGACGCCACCACAATGGGAGGCCCACAGGAGCCAAAAGAACAAAGACGGATGATAATAGAGAAATGGAAGACCAATAGAAGTGGCCCGCCGGCTCCCCTCCCTCCCCAACCCGACCCCCACCCAAAATAAATAAATAAATAAATAAATAAATAAATAAATCTTAAAAAAAAATAATAATAAACTAACACATGTCTGCTCACTCACCACAAACAGGTTGTGGCGCAGAGAAGGCCTGTGATGAAGGTTGGTCATGAGCCTCTGTGAACCTCTCAAGAAGACGCTCTGCTGTTCTGTGAGCTGAGCCGTGAGGCACAAGGAGCATTCCCAGGGGGCCATGCATGCTCCATGTTTCAAAGCTGTGAATTCTACTTCAACACAGGTGACTTCGGAGCTCAGTTTTTAAAGATTTATTTTTTTATTTATTTTGGGGGGGTGGGGTGGGGAGGGAGGGGAGCAGGTGGGCTACTTCTATTGGTCTTTCATTTTGTCTATTTTCATCCATCTTTGTTCTTTGGCCTGTGTGGGCCTCCCGTCGCGATGGCCTCTGCCGTCACAGAGCACCGGCTCTGGGTGCATGTGCTCCAGAGCTCCAGCTTGGTAATTGGACACATCAGTCCGGCTGCTCCACGGCACGTGGGATCTTCCCAGGCCAGGCATCAAACCCGCGCCCCTTGCACTGCAAGGCGGTGTCCTTACCTACTGGATCACCAGGGAAGCCCCAGAGCTCAGTTTTTAGAAGTTCATTCTGAACTTCTGCAAAGCTACAGAAGTCAGGACAGTGTGATGCAGCAATGGATAGGCGAGTATATTAAGAAAACAGAACAGACAGTACGAAAATAAATGCTCATGGGGATGGTTAATTTATTTTTGACAACAATGCTGAGATGATCCAATGGGAAAAGAACAGTCTTTTCAACTCATGTGGCTGAACAACTGGGTATTTGTATACCAACGAAAGGATTTAGATGCTGGCCTCATATCCTCCACAAAAAGTAACTCACATGAATCATAGACATATTGTAAGACTAAAACTAAAATTGTAAAACTCTTAGTGGTAAACACCCAGTTAAATCTTGAGGACCTTGATTTAGGAACTGATCTCTAATATATGACATCTGGAGGCACAAGTGATAAAAGAGAATTTGGAATTCATCAAAAAGAATAAACTTTCATGTTTCAGAGTACACCATCAAGAAAATAAAAAGTGATAAATGTTACACTTTTAAGTAAATTCTACTTAAAAGTAAATATGGAAAAAAATACTTAAAACTATATTTTACTTTTTGTACCATATTGTACAGAAGTCACTGTTTCAGATATGTTTTAATAGAACTGTATGACTGCATATAAAGTAAGCTGCTTTAGTTCCTGGACACAAAAGGTTACATAAATATTATATAAAAGGATCTTTTGGGAGTATTGGCCACCAAGCAGCCGGACCACTGAATTTTGCTTCCAAAACTATCTCTTCATCTCAGAATTCCATGACATATCATAGATGTCACCAGAACCTCTGTTTGGTAAACTGACATTGGAATCCCAATAAATTAATTTAAAAAAAAAAAAAAACAAAAAAAACAGGGCTTCCCCTGGTGGTCCAGTGGGTAAGGACACCGCCTTGCAGTGCAAGGGGTGCCGGTTTGATTCCTGGCCTGGGAAGATCCCACGTGTCACGGAGCGGCTGGACCAATGTGTCCAATTACCAAGCTGGAGCTCTGGAGCGCATGTGCCCAGAGCCGGTGCTCTGCGACTACAGAGGCCACTGCGATGGGAGGCCCACACAGGCCAAAGAACAAAGACGGATGAAGGTAGAGGAATGAAAGACCAATAGAAGTGGCCTGCCCGCCCCCTCCCTCCACCCCACCCCCAACAAAAATAAATAAAATTTAAAAAACAGAAAGGCAACTGAAATATTTGCAAATTATATATTTGATAAAGGATTTGTATGTAGAATATAAAAAGAATTCAATAACTTAAAAATATAACCCCATTAAAACGGGGTACAAGATTTAAACAGCCATTTCTCCAAAGATATAGAAATGGCTAATAAATGGATTAAAAGATGCTCCAAATAATTATTCACTGGGGAAATACAAATCAAATTCACTACACATCTATAAGAATAGTTACAGTAGGGACTTAATCCTGTCCAGTTGTTAAGAATCTGCCTGCCAGGGACATGGGTTCAATCCCTGGTCCAGGAAGATCCCACTCAATGCTTTGTTTCTGAAATCTACCCACATTGCTAAACATAATAATAGTTTCCATTTTTCATTTTCATTGTTGTGTATTATTACATTGTACAAATATGACACAATTTATTCATTCTCTAGAGAAAATGAAATGAAAAATGGAAACGAGAACTATGTTTAGCAACATGGGTAAATTTCAGAAACAAAATACTGAGTGAAGGAAAAGAAATAATAATACATATTTTAGCATTCCATTTATGCAAGTCTCCAAATAGGCCAAACTAAACTGTGAGGCTTACACAGCGGGACACTGTGGTGAGAGAGGAAGAGCAACTGGGGAGGGGCAGCACAGAAACTGCTAGGATACTAGATGTACCTTGGATCTTGACCCAGCCAGGCAGTGGCTTTACAGGTATCTGTTCATTGTCCTTTACTATATGGTTATACTTTACAACCAAAAATGCACCCTATGAAGTACTGCTAAAATGTTTTTATGGTAAGATTTTTTTAAATAACAAAATATAGAAAATTAGAATCAAATACTTCTTCCCTCGTCTCTATTCAGCGATTCCCAACCTTTTTTTTGCACCAGGGACCAGTTTCATGGAAGACAATTTCCCCATGGACCAGGGTGGCATGGTGAGGGGATGGTTTCAGGATGTTTCAAGCATATTGCATGTATTGTGCATTTTCTTTCTATTATTATTACATCCGCTCCACCTCAGATCGTCAGGTGTTCTGGACTAGGTGGCATTTTCTAGCCTTTCTCAGTGCATCTGGCATCATCAGATACCAGATTTATGATCGTATAAGACCCCAGTCACAAAGACACTGTTTGCCTGAAAAGGAAAAAGTCCTACCTCTCATTGTGGAATCCTGAGAGCTCTGAACTATGAGCAACAGAGAACAAAGAGAGTAGCACAGAGAAGCACCCGAAGGGACAACCTATCTGGGTCTGGCCATCTGTGGAAACTCCTCAAGCAGGCAAGTCCTATTCATTCTCATCAGAACCAACCTGTATACATTTTCTATTAACTCCATTCACTAAAGGAAGAGACTGTTCAATGGCTTCCTCTATGAATTAACCACTTGCCCCAGTGAAGGTGTTTATTTCAAAACCTTTGAAGGCCAACCTACTGCCAGATGGGAGCTTGGGGAAACCTGAAGCCATTTATCTTTGATCTACTTGCAGAAAATCCTTGTCTCAGAATAATTCAAACTTCACAAAGATGCTGGAGACTGCACCAATCAAATGAAGATCAGCTATAGCAGTCGCCATAATCCAATCAAGGTATAAAACTGGAAGAAAAAGATCTTTTTTTTTTTTTTTTTACCTAGACCAAGTGTAAAATTCTAATCATAAACACAGTTTAGAACTTTTTTAAAAAAATTTTGGCCTCTTTAATTGACTATTTATTTATTTTTATCCATCTCTACTCTTTGGCCTGTGTGGGTCTCCCACAACAGTGGCCACTCTCGTTGCAGAGTACTGGCTCTGAGTGCACGCACTCCAGAGCACTGGCTTGTAACTGGACACACCAGTCCAGTCGCTCCACGGCATGTGGGGTCTTCCTGGGCCAGAGATCAAACCGGTGCCCCCTGCACTGCAAGGCAGACTCTTTACCCACTGGACCATCAGGGAAGTCCTGGAACTTTTTAACACATAGAAGGGGATCTCCCTGGCAGTTCAGTGGTTAAGACTTTATCTTCCAATGCAAAGGATGTGGGTTCAAGTCATGGTCAGGGAGCTAAGATCCCATAGGCCTCCTGGTTGGGAAAAAAAAAAAAAAAACACAGAATGGAAACACATGGAAATAGAAAATTCTTGCAATAAAAAAATGAAAGTCCTGGGTTTATCTGGACACATAATGTATAAATTTATGTGACTTTATACAGAAAATAACTTCTAACTTATTATTAAAAATGCAGTTATTAAGATTTTTTTTAAGTCATCCAATATAACTTTTCTCTAACAGAGGCAATCAAATCCTTTTGTCAATGCTTACAAAACCCAGGATTAACTGTCCGCTTCCCAACAGAAAACCTGAAAATTGTCAAAGGGACTTGTTTCATCAAGATGATTAAATTTCATCAGATTACTGACTCTTACAACCCTGAGCTTCTAAGGAAGAGTTCCTGAGTTGTTTCCTGTCTGTGACCATCTTCAGGTCGGCCTTCAGAAATCGCTTCTGCCAAGATGCAGTGTCTGCTTTTTTTCTGAGGAAATTATTATATAAGTAACTATTCAGGTAAAGAATTTGCCTGCTCAATGGAGAGGCGGGCATGAAGAACAGTCTTACGGACATTGGGGTGAGGGAGGGGAATATGCTGTGGGACTAGGGGATCTCAAACGGGCTCTGTGGCCAGGGCTCAGAATAATTCAAACTTCACAAAGATGCTGGAGACTGCACCAATCAAATGAAGATCAGCTATAGCAGTCGCCATAATCCAATCAAGGTATAAAACTGGAAGAAAAAGATCTTTTTTTTTTTTTTTTTTACCTAGACCAAGTGTAAAATTCTAATCATAAACACAGTTTAGAACTTTTTTAAAAAAATTTTGGCCTCTTTAATTGACTATTTATTTATTTTTATCCATCTCTACTCTTTGGCCTGTGTGGGTCTCCCACAACAGTGGCCACTCTCGTTGCAGAGTACTGGCTCTGAGTGCACGCACTCCAGAGCACTGGCTTGTAACTGGACACACCAGTCCAGTCGCTCCACGGCATGTGGGGTCTTCCTGGGCCAGAGATCAAACCGGTGCCCCCTGCACTGCAAGGCAGACTCTTTACCCACTGGACCATCAGGGAAGTCCTGGAACTTTTTAACACATAGAAGGGGATCTCCCTGGCAGTTCAGTGGTTAAGACTTTATCTTCCAATGCAAAGGATGTGGGTTCAAGTCATGGTCAGGGAGCTAAGATCCCATAGGCCTCCTGGTTGGGAAAAAAAAAAAAAAAACACAGAATGGAAACACATGGAAATAGAAAATTCTTGCAATAAAAAAATGAAAGTCCTGGGTTTATCTGGACACATAATGTATAAATTTATGTGACTTTATACAGAAAATAACTTCTAACTTATTATTAAAAATGCAGTTATTAAGATTTTTTTTTAAGTCATCCAATATAACTTTTCTCTAACAGAGGCAATCAAATCCTTTTGTCAATGCTTACAAAACCCAGGATTAACTGTCCGCTTCCCAACAGAAAACCTGAAAATTGTCAAAGGGACTTGTTTCATCAAGATGATTAAATTTCATCAGATTACTGACTCTTACAACCCTGAGCTTCTAAGGAAGAGTTCCTGAGTTGTTTCCTGTCTGTGACCATCTTCAGGTCGGCCTTCAGAAATCGCTTCTGCCAAGATGCAGTGTCTGCTTTTTTTCTGAGGAAATTATTATATAAGTAACTATTCAGGTAAAGAATTTGCCTGCTCAATGGAGAGGCGGGCATGAAGAACAGTCTTACGGACATTGGGGTGAGGGAGGGGAATATGCTGTGGGACTAGGGGATCTCAAACGGGCTCTGTGGCCACTTGGAGGGGTGGGGTGGGGAGGGAGATGGGTGGGCAGTTGGCAGGGGAAACACATGTATACCTATGGTGGATTCAGGTCGATGTGTGGCAGTAAACAACAACTCCTTGAAAAATATAATAAAAACAAAAAAGAATTTGCCTGCCAATGAAGGAAGTGCAAGAGACGGGAGTGTGATCCCTAGGTCTGGAAGATTCCTTGGAGGAGGAAAGGGCAACCTGCTCCAGGATTCTTGCCTGGGAAATCCCATGGACAGAGGAGCCTGGTAGTCCATGGGGTCTGCAAAGAGTTGGACATGACTGAGCAACCACACACACACACACACACGCACGCACACAACTATAAAGATGCACTAAAGCTATGTTTTGTTTAGCTAGAAATTTTTCGATGGTGGAGAGAAATAGGCCACATTTCAAAAATGTAAATGCAGTTGAAAACAATCCCTCAGCTGAGCAGTCTTCACCAGCCACTTGGCAGAGCCGTGGAAGCACATGAAGGCTGCCTGCACTGCGGCCCAATTCCAGTGAGTTCTCAAGAGTTATAGGGAAGTACTGGGGCAAACCTTTTGCCTTCATGAATGTCAAAAATGGGTTTCATGCATTTGTTCATTCAGCAAATATTATTGAACATCTCCCTTTACTTTCACTACTATATCAAAGTCTGAATTGGAGAAAAATGTTCCATGAAAGGCAAACAGGAAGATCTCCTCTGTGAAAGCGACCACCAACTTAGGCTTACACTTAAAACATTGTCCTTTAAGTAGCATGAAGGCCTGTACTATCATAAGAGAAGAAAATAGCTATAGTCATTGCTCTGTGAGAAAAGGAGATCCTTCAGGAGTGCTGTGTGATGGTCAGGAGGGGTGGGAAGCGGGGGATATACATATGACTAATCTGGGAACATACATATCTGTAAACAAAACTCTGTAAAAGTTAAAAGTAAAATAAAAGTTAAAAAAAGAAAACTGTCCTTTGAAAATGAGATGACCTTGAGAGAGATTCCTGATTCTCTCCATCACTAGTCTATTTGTCTAGAGCAGGGTTTCACAACTTCCGGGATCTAATGCCTGATGACCTTAGGTGCCTCTGATGTCATAATAATAAAGTGCACAGTAAATGTAATGCACTTGAATCATCCTGAAACCATCCCCCTTTCTGGTCCGGGAGAAAACTGTCTCCCATGAAACCCGTCCCTTGGTGCCAAAGAGGTTGGGGACCACTAGTCTGAAAGCTGTTATCCTGAAGTGCAGACAAGAACAGATGAAGTTCATTAGCTGCTCTCGAGCCAGGTTTACTTCCAATTGCCTTGACGTTGATGGAAATATCATTAAAGAAATTGGCTCTTGAATAGCAGCAATCCCTGAGATTCAGAGCCTGTTAAGAAAACTGAGGAAGCAGAAGAGATTTCTATCTTACTGAGTATGAAATCTTCTAACCCAGAATATTGCAAAATGACCTCTCATGCCAGATGGGCTTCCCTGGTGGCTCAGACGGTTAAGAATCTGCCTACAATGTGGGAGACCTGAGTTCAACCCCTGGGTTGGAAAGATGCCCTAGAGAAAGAATATTTCAGTATTCCTGCTTGGAGAATTCCGTGGCTCGTCCATGAGACTGCAAAGATGCTGTAGCCTAAGAGATGAGGCAAATGCTTTAATAATTCCTGTAATGTCTGTTTCCTACTGAGATAAAACTGGTTCAAGTCCAGTTCAACAGAGCACATAGAAAGAGGTAGCAAGCAGAAGATAGAATTTTTCCTTAAACCTAAAACAGGATGCTGTATGTGTCTTAATAGATAACAGTTCATGTTACCATGCATATAATTAACATTACCTGCAAAAGCAAAATAAATAATTCTTAATTTTTCCAGGGACTTAAGTAAGATATTTATGTTTTATCTTTTATTATTTGTTGAGGCTTTATGAAATTTGGTCTTCATGTTACACTTAAATATGTAAGTGTAAGGTATCTTGAAAAATTTCCTGGAAGTTCAGCAAATTCAGCAGGTTGCATAAGAAATCTGTAAAAGTTAAAAGTAAAATAAAAGTTAAAAAAAGAAAACTGTCCTTTGAAAATGAGATGACCTTGAGAGAGATTCCTGATTCTCTCCATCACTAGTCTATTTGTCTAGAGCAGGGTTTCACAACTTCCGGGATCTAATGCCTGATGACCTTAGGTGCCTCTGATGTCATAATAATAAAGTGCACAGTAAATGTAATGCACTTGAATCATCCTGAAACCATCCCCCTTTCTGGTCCGGGAGAAAACTGTCTCCCATGAAACCCGTCCCTTGGTGCCAAAGAGGTTGGGGACCACTAGTCTGAAAGCTGTTATCCTGAAGTGCAGACAAGAACAGATGAAGTTCATTAGCTGCTCTCGAGCCAGGTTTACTTCCAATTGCCTTGACGTTGATGGAAATATCATTAAAGAAATTGGCTCTTGAATAGCAGCAATCCCTGAGATTCAGAGCCTGTTAAGAAAACTGAGGAAGCAGAAGAGATTTCTATCTTACTGAGTATGAAATCTTCTAACCCAGAATATTGCAAAATGACCTCTCATGCCAGATGGGCTTCCCTGGTGGCTCAGACGGTTAAGAATCTGCCTACAATGTGGGAGACCTGAGTTCAACCCCTGGGTTGGAAAGATGCCCTAGAGAAAGAATATTTCAGTATTCCTGCTTGGAGAATTCCGTGGCTCGTCCATGAGACTGCAAAGATGCTGTAGCCTAAGAGATGAGGCAAATGCTTTAATAATTCCTGTAATGTCTGTTTCCTACTGAGATAAAACTGGTTCAAGTCCAGTTCAACAGAGCACATAGAAAGAGGTAGCAAGCAGAAGATAGAATTTTTCCTTAAACCTAAAACAGGATGCTGTATGTGTCTTAATAGATAACAGTTCATGTTACCATGCATATAATTAACATTACCTGCAAAAGCAAAATAAATAATTCTTAATTTTTCCAGGGACTTAAGTAAGATATTTATGTTTTATCTTTTATTATTTGTTGAGGCTTTATGAAATTTGGTCTTCATGTTACACTTAAATATGTAAGTGTAAGGTATCTTGAAAAATTTCCTGGAAGTTCAGCAACAAAAAATTTAAAACACAGCAGGTTTTGCATGGCAAAGGAAATCATTCACAAAATGAAAAGGCAACTTACCAAATAGGAGAAAATATTTGCAAATCACATCTCTGACAAGAGTTCAGTATATAAAATATATAAAGAACTCATACAACTTAACAGTGAAAATAAAAATATCTGATTAAAAAATTGGCTGAAGATCTGAATAGACCTTTTTTCCAGAGAAGACATATAGATAGTTAACAAGTACATGAAAATATACTAAACATCACTAATCATCAGGGAAAATGCAAGTCAAAACTACAATGGAGGGGTTTCCCTGGTGGTCCAGTGGGTAAAGAGTCCATCTTGCAATGCAAGGAACACTGGTTCGATCCCTGGCCTGGGAAGATCCCACATGCTATGGAGCAGATGGACCGGTGTGTCCAATTATGGGCCAGCGCTCTGAAGTGCAAGCACCCAGAGCTAGTGCTCTGCAACAAGAGAGGCCACTGCAATAGGAGGCCCACACAGGCCGAAGTATAAAGATGGATGAAGGGCTTCCCTGGTGGTCCAGTGGGTAAGGACACCGCCTTGCAGTGCAAGGGGAGCCAGTTTGATCCCTGGCCTGGGAAGATCCCATGTGCCGCGGAGCGGCTGGACTGATGTGTCTAATTACCGAGCCAGAGATCTTGCGCCCAGAGCCGGTGCTCTGTGACAACAGAGGCCATAGCGATGGGAGGCCCACACGGGCCAAAGAACAAAGATGGATGAAAATAGAGAAATGAAAGACCAATAGAAGTGGCCCGCCTGTCCCCCTCCCTCCCCACCCCACCCCCAAAAGATAAAAAAAAAAAAGAAAAGAAAAGGATGAAAATAAATAAATAAATAATCAATAAAAGATGCCAAAATTTAAATTAAAAAAATCTACAATGGAATATCATCTCACACTGGTTAGAACAGCTATTATCAAAGATGAGAAGTAATAACAAGGGCTAGAGAGGATGTGGAGAAAAGGCGCGGAACATGCACTGTTCATGGGAATGTAAATTGGTAAAGATCATATGTAAGTGTAAGGTATCTTGAAAAATTTCCTGGAAGTTCAGCAACAAAAAATTTAAAACACAGCAGGTTTTGCATGGCAAAGGAAATCATTCACAAAATGAAAAGGCAACTTACCAAATAGGAGAAAATATTTGCAAATCACATCTCTGACAAGAGTTCAGTATATAAAATATATAAAGAACTCATACAACTTAACAGTGAAAATAAAAATATCTGATTAAAAAATTGGCTGAAGATCTGAATAGACCTTTTTTCCAGAGAAGACATATAGATAGTTAACAAGTACATGAAAATATACTAAACATCACTAATCATCAGGGAAAATGCAAGTCAAAACTACAATGGAGGGGTTTCCCTGGTGGTCCAGTGGGTAAAGAGTCCATCTTGCAATGCAAGGAACACTGGTTCGATCCCTGGCCTGGGAAGATCCCACATGCTATGGAGCAGATGGACCGGTGTGTCCAATTATGGGCCAGCGCTCTGAAGTGCAAGCACCCAGAGCTAGTGCTCTGCAACAAGAGAGGCCACTGCAATAGGAGGCCCACACAGGCCGAAGTATAAAGATGGATGAAGGGCTTCCCTGGTGGTCCAGTGGGTAGGACACCGCCTTGCAGTGCAGGGGGCGCCAGTTTGATCCCTGGCCTGGGAAGATCCCATGTGCCGCGGAGCGGCTGGACTGATGTGTCTAATTACCGAGCCAGAGATCTTGCGCCCAGAGCCGGTGCTCTGTGACAACAGAGGCCATAGCGATGGGAGGCCCACACGGGCCAAAGAACAAAGATGGATGAAAATAGAGAAATGAAAGACCAATAGAAGTGGCCCGCCTGTCCCCCCCCCCCCCCCCCCCCCCCCCCCAAAAAAAAAAAAAAAAAAAAAAAGAAAAGAAAAGGATGAAAATAAATAAATAAATAATCAATAAAAGATGCCAAAATTTAAATTAAAAAAATCTACAATGGAATATCATCTCACACTGGTTAGAACAGCTATTATCAAAGATGAGAAGTAATAACAAGGGCTAGAGAGGATGTGGAGAAAAGGCGCGGAACATGCACTGTTCATGGGAATGTAAATTGGTAAAGATCATATGGAAAACAGTGTGAAGGGTCCTCAAAAATTAAGAATACAAAAAGAAAAAAAAAATTAAGAATATAATTACCATATGATCTAGCAATTCCATTTCTGGGTATTAACCCAAAGAAAACAATAACAGTAACTTGAAGCCCCATGTTCATTTCAACATTATTTATAGTAGTTGAATATGGAAACAACCTAAGCGTCCATTGATGGATGAATGGATAAAGATGTTGTATATATCTAAAATGGAATATTATTCAGCCACAGAAAAGAAGAAAGTCTTGCTGTTTGTGACAATACGGAGGGGCCTTGAGTGCATTGTGCTAAGTGAGATAAGTCAGAGAAAAGACAAATACTATATGATCTCCTTTGTATGTGGAATGTAAGTGAAAACAGAAACAAAAAAGAACCCATAGATATAGAAAAGAGATTGGTGGTTGCTGGAGGTAGAGAGTAGGGGAAGGGGTGGGCAAAGTAAATGAACAGGGTTAAAGAGTACAACTATTCAGTTATAAAATAAATAAGTCATGGGGGTGTAATGTATAGCATGGTGACTGTAGTTAATGATACTGAACTGCTTATGTGAAAATTGCTAAGAGACTAAATCTTAAAAGTTCTGATCACAAGAAAAGAAATTTTATTAATTACATATGGTGGTGGATGTTAACTAGACTTATTGTGGTAATCATTTCACAAAATATACAAATATCAAATCATCATAGTGTACACCTAAAACTAATATAATATTATATGTCAATTATCTAAATTTTCTTAAAGGGACATAAGGTTCTCCCCATCATTAAATCACAGACTTGTAGAAAGAGAACAGGCTCAGAAAGGTGACCAGGAGTGTATGTTCCAGTTAAACAGGTGACCTTTCCCATCAGGAGGGCTTCCCCATGCATCCAAGGCCTTTAGAACTCCTCTACTTGGCTTCTCTGGCCCCTTGTTGGACTTCCTCTGCCACATCTCTGCCCACCTTAATGGAAAGTTACCAAGATAAGCTCTCCGACACAGTCCAAGGAAAGGAACTCTTATTGTCCATGAATCTGGGTTCTTTCTTTTTGTGCCCATCTCATACATGTACTTGTCAAGGCCTAACCCTTTTCACTCCTCATCAAGAGCTAAACTCACCATAATCTTATTCCTCTATTTTCATTAGTAGATAAAGCAAAATATCCTTTTTATAAAAAGAGGAAGTAAAAAAAATCAACATTGAAATACTCTGAAAGTTTATCATTAAAAACTCCCATAAAATCCAGTGATTCCATTTATGGAAATATATCCAGATGAAAACATTAACTTGAAAAGATAGCTGAACCATATTCATAGCAGCATTATTTGAAATAGTCAAGACATGGAAACAACCTACATGTCCATGACTGGATGAATGGATAAGGAAGTGTGGTATGTATATACAATGGAGTATCATTCAACCATAAAAAAATAGGCAAACTGTACCATTGACAAGAGAGGTGGACCTTGAAGGTATTATGCCAAGTGAAATAAGTCAGACAAAGACAAAAGCTGAACAATCTCATTTATATGTGGAATATAAAAAATATCAAAACAAACAAACAAAAAGACCCTCCAGCCCTCACCCTTAACAAATTTATAGAAAAAAGAGATCAAATGTGCAGGTACCAGAGGCTAGAGTTGGGGGAGGAGGGGTTGAAGAAAGATAATCAAAAGGTATAAACTTTTAGTTATAAGATAAATAAACACTAAGGATGTATTGTACAACCATAATGACCTTAGTCAACAACTCCTACATGATATGTAGGAAAGTCGTTAAGAGAGTCCATCTCAAGAGTTCTGCTCACAGGGAGATACTTTTTCTTTTTGCTGCACCTATCTGCAGTGAGGAATGTTAACTAATCCTATTTTGGTAACCATTTCAGAATATATGTAAATCAAACCATCATGCTGTATGCCTCAAACTTCTACAGTGATTATGTAATTATTTCTCCATAAAACTATACAAAAACTTTGGAATAAATTTATCAAAAGGGGTACACTGAAAACTGCACAACACTGTCAAAGGAAATTAAGACCTAAATAAACAGAAAGGTATCCATATCACATATTTGTGGATCAGAAGATTTAATATTTTTAAGATGGCCATACCCACCAAAGTGATCTATAAACTCAAATATATCGGTACCCCTGATAGGAAAGGAACTCTTATTGTCCATGAATCTGGGTTCTTTCTTTTTGTGCCCATCTCATACATGTACTTGTCAAGGCCTAACCCTTTTCACTCCTCATCAAGAGCTAAACTCACCATAATCTTATTCCTCTATTTTCATTAGTAGATAAAGCAAAATATCCTTTTTATAAAAAGAGGAAGTAAAAAAAATCAACATTGAAATACTCTGAAAGTTTATCATTAAAAACTCCCATAAAATCCAGTGATTCCATTTATGGAAATATATCCAGATGAAAACATTAACTTGAAAAGATAGCTGAACCATATTCATAGCAGCATTATTTGAAATAGTCAAGACATGGAAACAACCTACATGTCCATGACTGGATGAATGGATAAGGAAGTGTGGTATGTATATACAATGGAGTATCATTCAACCATAAAAAAATAGGCAAACTGTACCATTGACAAGAGAGGTGGACCTTGAAGGTATTATGCCAAGTGAAATAAGTCAGACAAAGACAAAAGCTGAACAATCTCATTTATATGTGGAATATAAAAAATATCAAAACAAACAAACAAAAAGACCCTCCAGCCCTCACCCTTAACAAATTTATAGAAAAAAGAGATCAAATGTGCAGGTACCAGAGGCTAGAGTTGGGGGAGGAGGGGTTGAAGAAAGATAATCAAAAGGTATAAACTTTTAGTTATAAGATAAATAAACACTAAGGATGTATTGTACAACCATAATGACCTTAGTCAACAACTCCTACATGATATGTAGGAAAGTCGTTAAGAGAGTCCATCTCAAGAGTTCTGCTCACAGGGAGATACTTTTTCTTTTTGCTGCACCTATCTGCAGTGAGGAATGTTAACTAATCCTATTTTGGTAACCATTTCAGAATATATGTAAATCAAACCATCATGCTGTATGCCTCAAACTTCTACAGTGATTATGTAATTATTTCTCCATAAAACTATACAAAAACTTTGGAATAAATTTATCAAAAGGGGTACACTGAAAACTGCACAACACTGTCAAAGGAAATTAAGACCTAAATAAACAGAAAGGTATCCATATCACATATTTGTGGATCAGAAGATTTAATATTTTTAAGATGGCCATACCCACCAAAGTGATCTATAAACTCAATATATCACCTATCAAAACTAGGTACGCTTTTTTGCAGTTGTTGAGAAACTGATTCTAAAATTCATATGGAAATCAAAGCAACTTAAAAGTTATTAAATCTGTCTTAAAAGAGAACTAGGTCATAGGACTCTTTAAACTTCCTGGTTTCAAAGTTGATTAGTGATTGAGACAGGGTGGTACTGGCATAAAGAGAGACATATAGGTCAACAAAAAAGAATGTTTACAAAATTTTTTTGATGTGGACCATTTTTAAAGTCTTATTGAATTTGTTATAATATTATATGTTTAATGTTTTTGGTTTTTTGGCATGAGGTATGTGGGATCTTAGCTCCCCAAACAGGGATTAAACCTTCACCCTCTGCATTGCAAGGTAAATTCTTAACCACTGGACTGCCAGGGAGGTTCTAAGAATAGAATTGAGAGTCCAGAAATAAACCTTCACATTTATGGTTAATTTATTTTCATCAGGATGCAAAGGCAATTTGATGGGGAAATGTCTTTATAATAAATGTTGACCAGACAACTGGATATCCATAAGCAAAATAGTTAACCTAAATGCCTTCTTCACACTGTACATAAAAATAACTCAACCTTGATCATAGAACTGGAGAAGGAAATAGCAATCCACTCCAGTATTCTTGCCTGGGAAAGCCTATGGACAGAGGAGCCTGGTGAGCTATCGTTCATGGGGTCGCAGAAGAGTCGGATGTGACTCAGCAACTAAACAACAGCAATCAAGAACTAAACTTAAGAGCTAATGCTATAAGACTCTTAGAAGAAAACTTAAGACTCAACATTCAGGACCTTGAGTTAGGCAATGTCTTAGATACAACACCAAAATTATACTTAACAAAAAGAAAAAAATACATAAATTGGAGTTACTCAATTAAAAATTAGTACTACAAGTGATACCATCAAGAGAATGAAAAGACAGCCAACAGAATGTGAGAAATATTTACAAATCATATATCTGTAAAGGTCTAATAGCTAGAATATATAAAGAAAACTTGCAACAATAATAAAAAGATAACCCAGTTAATAAGTGAGCAGTAGATCTGAGTAGACACTTCTCCAAAGAAGATTTACAAAAGGCCAATAAACATATGAAAAGATACTCAGTATCAGTAGCCATTAGGGAAATATAAGTCAAAACAATCCAACTTCATAATGTCTATTAAAAATAAGGCTGATAATTTGGCTTCCCTTGTGGCTCAGAGGATAAGAACCCGTTTGCCAATGCAGGAACCTCAGGTTTGATCCCTGATCCAGGAAGATCCCACATACTGCAGAGCAGTTAAGCCCACACATAAATGAAGACCCAGCACAGCCAAAAATAAATAATAAAAAGTTTTTTTTTTTTTTTTTAAGGCTGATAATTACAAGTGTTGGTGAGGATGTGGAGAAGCTGAAACCCTTTTACATTGCCAGTGGAAATGTAAAGTAGCACAGTAGCTTGGAAAACAGATCATCACTTCCTGAATTACTATATGAACTAGGAAGTTCTCTCCTACATACTTACCTATGAGGCTGTATGTGTGTGTGCTCAGTTGTGTCCAACTTTTTGTGACCCATGGATTGTAGCCCTCCTTCTCCAGACTCCTCTGTCCACAGGATTTTCCAGGCAGGAATATTGGAGTGGGTTGCCATTTCCTTCTCCAGGGAATCTTCCTGACCCAGGGATCAAACCCATGTCTCTTTTGTCTCCTGCGTTGGCAGGCATATTCGTTACCACTAGGGTCACCTGGAAAGACACCCATGAGGTTAGAAAACACATATTCACACAAAATCTCATACACAGATGTTCAGTATATTATTCAGAATAGTCAAAAGGTAGAAACAATCCAAGTGTTCATCAACTCATGAATGGATAAGATACAGTATATATTTATGCAATATAATTTGACAATAAAAATTAAAGAAGCACCAATACCTGCTAGAATACAGAAAGTCCTTGAAAACATGCTATGTAAAAGAAGCCAGTCACAAGACTGCAT
Organism: Tragulus kanchil; assembly: GCA_022376925.1. Classification (NCBI taxonomy): domain Eukaryota; kingdom Metazoa; phylum Chordata; class Mammalia; order Artiodactyla; family Tragulidae; genus Tragulus; species Tragulus kanchil. Next base: position 98,872,495 of record JAIOJX010000029.1, read on the forward strand.
ATTATATAGTCCCTTTTACGTGAAATGTCCATAATAGACAAATAAGAGGAGCAGAAAGATTAGTAAGGTTGCCTAGGGCAGGAGGTTAAGTGTGTAGAAGGGGATGGGGTAATGGACGTGATATTTCTTCTTGGTGACAAAAATTCTCTAAAACTAGATTTTGGCAATGGTAGCATAACTTTGTGAATATACTGAAAACCATCAAATTTGTCCTCTAAATAGGTGAACTGTAAGGGATGCAAATTATACCTCAATAAGACCATTAAAAGAAAGCATAAAGGAATAGAGAGAGGAGGGCTGGAGGAACTGGAGTTCTGACTCAAAGCAAATGTTTTGAGGGACAGGAACAAAATGTGTATATTTTCAGCACCAGAGAACACCACATAAAAACAGATCTTGATGTGCAAAAAAAAGGGAAAGGACGTTAAGTAAATGAAGATAATTTAAGTGCTATAAAGGTATAAAAGGTGTGTGTTCCACTTTATGTCATTAGCATGCTAAAGAAATGAAGGTTGCTTTGGAAAATTAGTTTTCACATATGGATTAATCTTATCTTGTTCAAAATTTAGACTGCTAATAACTGTATCCATGAACCATCCTAGCATTTATTAAGTACCCACTTATATTTTCAGCATGGTCAAAGATCGAACAACATAAAAACTGGATCCCGGGCTTCCCTGGTGGTCCAGTGGGTAAGGACACTGCCTTGCAGTGCAAGGGGCGCCGGTTCGATCCCTGGCCTGGGAAGATCCCACGTGCCGTGGAGCAGCTGGACTGATGTGTCCAATTACCAAGCTGGAAATCTGGAGCGCATGTGCCCAGAGCCGGTGCTCTGCGACAACAGAGGCCATCGCGCTGGGAGGCCCACACGGGCCAAAGAACAAAGGTGGATGAAAATAGATAAATGAAAGACCAATAGAAGTGGCCTGCCCACCCCCCACCCCCCCCCAATAAATATATAAAAACTGGATCCCAGTACTATGTTTATTGAAACAAAGCAAAAATACATGAAGTGCGAACCTAGCTAAATACAATCTCACCCATTTAACATGTATTTAAAGACTACCTGTGAAAGGGGGAGAGGCCAGTCACAAGACTGCATATTATATAGTCCCTTTTACGTGAAATGTCCATAATAGACAAATAAGAGGAGCAGAAAGATTAGTAAGGTTGCCTAGGGCAGGAGGTTAAGTGTGTAGAAGGGGATGGGGTAATGGACGTGATATTTCTTCTTGGTGACAAAAATTCTCTAAAACTAGATTTTGGCAATGGTAGCATAACTTTGTGAATATACTGAAAACCATCAAATTTGTCCTCTAAATAGGTGAACTGTAAGGGATGCAAATTATACCTCAATAAGACCATTAAAAGAAAGCATAAAGGAATAGAGAGAGGAGGGCTGGAGGAACTGGAGTTCTGACTCAAAGCAAATGTTTTGAGGGACAGGAACAAAATGTGTATATTTTCAGCACCAGAGAACACCACATAAAAACAGATCTTGATGTGCAAAAAAAAGGGAAAGGACGTTAAGTAAATGAAGATAATTTAAGTGCTATAAAGGTATAAAAGGTGTGTGTTCCACTTTATGTCATTAGCATGCTAAAGAAATGAAGGTTGCTTTGGAAAATTAGTTTTCACATATGGATTAATCTTATCTTGTTCAAAATTTAGACTGCTAATAACTGTATCCATGAACCATCCTAGCATTTATTAAGTACCCACTTATATTTTCAGCATGGTCAAAGATCGAACAACATAAAAACTGGATCCCGGGCTTCCCTGGTGGTCCAGTGGGTAAGGACACTGCCTTGCAGTGCAAGGGGCGCCGGTTCGATCCCTGGCCTGGGAAGATCCCACGTGCCGTGGAGCAGCTGGACTGATGTGTCCAATTACCAAGCTGGAAATCTGGAGCGCATGTGCCCAGAGCCGGTGCTCTGCGACAACAGAGGCCATCGCGCTGGGAGGCCCACACGGGCCAAAGAACAAAGGTGGATGAAAATAGATAAATGAAAGACCAATAGAAGTGGCACCCCCCCCCAATAAATATATAAAAACTGGATCCCAGTACTATGTTTATTGAAACAAAGCAAAAATACATGAAGTGCGAACCTAGCTAAATACAATCTCACCCATTTAACATGTATTTAAAGACTACCTGTGATGTACAAAGGGCTGTTCTGAGTAAGAGAAGGCTGGGGATAAAGATTAAAATGGGTGAAACTATGTTCCCTTCCTCAAAACATGCAAAGTCTATTAGAAAAAGAAAACATGTACACACCTTTGTGTGATATAAGGCATTATGTGATAAATACCTAAAAAGGTAAACATCTTATTGGGAGGTCAGACTAATTTAGGGCTAATGGAGCTAGAGAAGACTTTAAAAGCCTTCCAGCTACTGATCTGTTTCTCATCTTCTCTTTTACAACAAAACAAAAACTTTAACATTTATGTATTTTGTTTTAATTTTAATTTTTATCAAAATTTACGAAAGATTCAGAGAGTTCCCCAAGGTTATTATGAAAAGTATCCAGCCAGGCTAATCCCCATCCTTGCATTTTTCCATCCCAGAGGCAACTGGTTTTACGTCTTTTAGCTGATTATTTTGGTATTCTTTTCTTTAAACATCATACTTGTATTGCTGTTTCTTGACTTTTCAGTTTTAGGTGTCAGCATTGACTTAAGAGAATTTTCTTTCTCTGTTTCCAAGGCCTTTATGACGCATTGCTTCTTTCTCTTTCCTTCATCCTCTCATTAATTAATTTTATAATTTTTCTTAGGTCTTATTCAGTGTCTACATTATTAGGACTGTGACTTACTATTTATAATTGAACCATCTGGTAAACCAGGACTAATTTTATCCTTCCAGAAATGCTTTTCCTTTTCCATCTTTTCATTTGTCTGACCTCCTCTGCCATATCTGCTGAGGATGAACGAATCTCTTTTGCTAGCCAAGTTTTTTCTCTTGATACTGAAACCTATAGATTTCTTTTCTAATTCAATGACATTATAAGAAACATCAACTGACAACCTAATGTACATGGGGCATTCTACTGAGCCTAAGGACTTTAGATGTATTAGCTCAGTTAAGCCACATGATTCTATTTTTAGGAAGGTACTATATAAATTGGATCCCAGTACTATGTTTATTGAAACAAAGCAAAAATACATGAAGTGCGAACCTAGCTAAATACAATCTCACCCATTTAACATGTATTTAAAGACTACCTGTGATGTACAAAGGGCTGTTCTGAGTAAGAGAAGGCTGGGGATAAAGATTAAAATGGGTGAAACTATGTTCCCTTCCTCAAAACATGCAAAGTCTATTAGAAAAAGAAAACATGTACACACCTTTGTGTGATATAAGGCATTATGTGATAAATACCTAAAAAGGTAAACATCTTATTGGGAGGTCAGACTAATTTAGGGCTAATGGAGCTAGAGAAGACTTTAAAAGCCTTCCAGCTACTGATCTGTTTCTCATCTTCTCTTTTACAACAAAACAAAAACTTTAACATTTATGTATTTTGTTTTAATTTTAATTTTTATCAAAATTTACGAAAGATTCAGAGAGTTCCCCAAGGTTATTATGAAAAGTATCCAGCCAGGCTAATCCCCATCCTTGCATTTTTCCATCCCAGAGGCAACTGGTTTTACGTCTTTTAGCTGATTATTTTGGTATTCTTTTCTTTAAACATCATACTTGTATTGCTGTTTCTTGACTTTTCAGTTTTAGGTGTCAGCATTGACTTAAGAGAATTTTCTTTCTCTGTTTCCAAGGCCTTTATGACGCATTGCTTCTTTCTCTTTCCTTCATCCTCTCATTAATTAATTTTATAATTTTTCTTAGGTCTTATTCAGTGTCTACATTATTAGGACTGTGACTTACTATTTATAATTGAACCATCTGGTAAACCAGGACTAATTTTATCCTTCCAGAAATGCTTTTCCTTTTCCATCTTTTCATTTGTCTGACCTCCTCTGCCATATCTGCTGAGGATGAACGAATCTCTTTTGCTAGCCAAGTTTTTTCTCTTGATACTGAAACCTATAGATTTCTTTTCTAATTCAATGACATTATAAGAAACATCAACTGACAACCTAATGTACATGGGGCATTCTACTGAGCCTAAGGACTTTAGATGTATTAGCTCAGTTAAGCCACATGATTCTATTTTTAGGAAGGTACTATATAAATTGGGCTTCCCAGGTGGTGCTAGTGGTAAAGAGCCTGCCTGCCAATGCAGGAGACCCGGATTCAATCTCTTGGTCTGGCAGATCCCCTGGAAGAGGGCATGGCAATTCACTCCAGTATTCTTGCCTAGAAAATCCCATGGGCAGAAGAGCCTTGTGGGCTACAGTTCACAGGGTCGCAAAGAGTCAGATACAACTGAAGTGACTTAGCATGCATACATTATAAATACACATTTTATAGAAAAGGAAAATAAAATTTAGAAAGTGCTAATTGCCCAAGTACACAACTATGTAAAGTCAAGCAGTGGAACTCAAGAACCTATGAACATAACCACCTATACTTTATTCTCTTTCAGTAAACATAGGTGAAATGTTTGGAAGCCACTTGGGGTCAAGCATGTTCTGCACCATCATAACTAAATTAGACTATTCTTGCCTCCATGGAGCTCACAGCCTAGCCATATGACACACATACAAGATGATCCAATAAGTATGCAATGGAGCACATGGGACCAGCGAAATTAATAGTGAATTGAATAGTACCTAGAAATTAGACAAGAAATAAAGACTTTCACTTTTGGAAATAAATATGTACTGAGCACATATCAGTGTCAGGCACTATACTAGGTGTTGAGGACCCAAAAAGACAAAGAGTTTTCCAGTAGGAGGGAGAAAAAGGAGTGATCCAGGCAAAGGAAGCGGCATGTGCAATGACAAGAGAGAAAAGAGCACAAGCTGAGCCAAGTACTAAAAACAATTCAGAATAACTGTAATACATTAATTTTAAGTGGGGACTGGTGAAGTATGAAGTTGAAAAGATGAAAAATAAAAACCCAACAAATCAGACAGGTCTGTACACATGCTATTGAAGAAGCTGGACTTTAGTCTAATGATAAATTTGGTACTCACAGTGTGGATGTGCAGAGGGGGAAGTGATCATATTTTTGTTTTCTTTCCTTGATTACAGTGTGGAGAATGGATTAGATGGAAGTAGGACTGAAAGCATACCTGGTTTTTGTTGTTGAGTCATAAAAGTTCTTCATATATTCTGGATAGGACATCCATATCAGATACGTGATTTGTAAATATTTTCTCAAACTCCTTGGGTTGTCTTTCACTTTCTTGATACTGTCCTTTAATGTACAAAGTGGTTTTTTGTTTGTTTACATTCTGATAAAGTCCAATTTATCTATTTTTGTTGTTGTACGTCATTGAATCTATATTTAAGAAACTACTGTGAGGGCCTTCCCTGGTGGTCCAGTGGGTAAAGACACTGCCTTACAGTGCAAGGGGCACCAGTTCAATCCCTGGCCTGGGAAGATCCTGTGTGCCATGGAGCAGCTGGACCTATGTGTCCAATTACTGAGCCGGTGCTCTGCAGCAAGAGAGGCCACTGCGATGGGAGGCCCACACAGGCCAAAAAAACAAAGATGGATGAAGATGGATGGATGAAAGACCAATAGAAGTAGCCAAACCAAAAAAGAAAAAAGAAACCACTGTGAAATACAAATACATGAAGATTTGCTTTAATGTTTTCTTCAAAGGCTTCTACAGCTTCAGCACTTAGATTTAAGTACATGATGCATTTTGAGCTGATTTTTATATGTGGTGTGTGGCAGGGCCCAACTTCATCCTTCACAGGTGCTCATCCAGTTGTTCCAACACCACTTGTTGAAGAGACTGTTCTTTCCCTCAATGAATGGTCTTGGCACCCTTTCAAAACATAATTGACCACTGATGTATGGGTTTATTTTTGATTCTCAATTCTACTCTGTTGATCCTTATGTCTGTCTGTATGCCAGTACTCTATTATTTTGATTACTACAGCTTTGCAGTAAGTTTTCAGATTGGGAAATCTGAATCCTCTAACTCTGTTCTTCTGTTTTAAGATTGCTTGGGCTATTCTGGATCCTGTGCAACTCCATATGAATTTTAGAGTTTGCTTTTCCATTTCTCAAAAAAAAAAAAATAATAATAAACTCCACTGGGGTTTTGATTAAGATTATATTTAATCTGAAGATGGTTTGGGGAAATATTTCTCCTTAAGGATATTAAGCCTTCCCATCCATGAATACAGGATGTCATTCCACTCATTTGTTGTTGTTCAGTTGCTAAGTCATGTGCAACTCTTGGCTACTCCACTTATTTAGGTCTTCTCTAATTTCTTTCAGTAATGTGTAGTAGGAAGTGATATATACTTTGACTGAGTGTCTGGAATGAGAAGGAAAGGGAGTGAACTGGAGTGGCCTCTGGACTTTCAGACATCTGACAAAGTGGCTGATGTGGCACTCCACAGTGGGAAACCAGAGCAGAGACTGCAAGGAGGAAACACTGCTGAGTAGGCGTATTCAGATTCAGTGCCTATGAGATATTTAACTCAGAGGGCAAACAATCTTCCTTTACAACACCCTTACTTCAGCATAAGTGGACATTTTGTATTAAAAATGACATTTCAAAACTGAGAACTCTTTTTCAGGAGCTTTCTTGGTCATCAAAGAATGTTTGGTATAGCTTTTTTTTATTGTGCATTTTACTGCATTTTTTGTATTTTGTCTTTACCATATCAACAGACATGTACATTTACATACATTTACATCAAGGAATTAGAATTTCCTTTAAAACAATAAATGTTCTTAAATATTACCATAAGAAATAATCTTTTCCTTGAATTTTAACACATAATATAGTTAAGGTTTCCCTACCTTTGGATAACATTGGCCCCTTTATACTTACCATGTAATTTTCCTTTTAAGTATTCTGCAATATTTAATGGCACAAGTCAAGTACAGTATACTTTTCATCAAGCACAGAAACCTTTTCTGATACACTTCACGCCTTTTGGTACACTGTGCCCTCTCCAAGCACGCTGTTAATCCTTATGTCTGTCTGTATGCCAGTACTCTATTATTTTGATTACTACAGCTTTGCAGTAAGTTTTCAGATTGGGAAATCTGAATCCTCTAACTCTGTTCTTCTGTTTTAAGATTGCTTGGGCTATTCTGGATCCTGTGCAACTCCATATGAATTTTAGAGTTTGCTTTTCCATTTCTCAAAAAAAAAAAAATAATAAACTCCACTGGGGTTTTGATTAAGATTATATTTAATCTGAAGATGGTTTGGGGAAATATTTCTCCTTAAGGATATTAAGCCTTCCCATCCATGAATACAGGATGTCATTCCACTCATTTGTTGTTGTTCAGTTGCTAAGTCATGTGCAACTCTTGGCTACTCCACTTATTTAGGTCTTCTCTAATTTCTTTCAGTAATGTGTAGTAGGAAGTGATATATACTTTGACTGAGTGTCTGGAATGAAAAGGGAAAGGGAGTGAACTGGAGTGGCCTCTGGACTTTCAGACATCTGACAAAGTGGCTGATGTGGCACTCCACAGTGGGAAACCAGAGCAGAGACTGCAAGGAGGAAACACTGCTGAGTAGGCGTATTCAGATTCAGTGCCTATGAGATATTTAACTCAGAGGGCAAACAATCTTCCTTTACAACACCCTTACTTCAGCATAAGTGGACATTTTGTATTAAAAATGACATTTCAAAACTGAGAACTCTTTTTCAGGAGCTTTCTTGGTCATCAAAGAATGTTTGGTATAGCTTTTTTTTATTGTGCATTTTACTGCATTTTTTGTATTTTGTCTTTACCATATCAACAGACATGTACATTTACATACATTTACATCAAGGAATTAGAATTTCCTTTAAAACAATAAATGTTCTTAAATATTACCATAAGAAATAATCTTTTCCTTGAATTTTAACACATAATATAGTTAAGGTTTCCCTACCTTTGGATAACATTGGCCCCTTTATACTTACCATGTAATTTTCCTTTTAAGTATTCTGCAATATTTAATGGCACAAGTCAAGTACAGTATACTTTTCATCAAGCACAGAAACCTTTTCTGATACACTTCACGCCTTTTTTGGTAGTGCCCCTGCCCCTCACTGTGCCCTCTCCAAGCACGGTCTGTGTTAAGTCCATTCGAGAGACAACACTCAGCTACTTGTCAGCTCTTCTAGCAGGTAGAAAGACTAAAATGACTGTTGTGATGACCCAGAGGTTTGCTACCTAGCAAAGGTTAATTCTGCATACTTACTGATTTGGGTTTTAATACTAGCAAGAACAAGTTTTTTGTATATTAATCTATAACATGCTTATAAAAGGACATCTTTTTAATTGTTCAATTCTTAAAACCAAACTGTAATGACTGTCCTGAAGTAGAGGAGTAAAACTCAAGGTTTTTAAAAATCAGAGTAAAGTGAGTATGTAGCATGAGTTTATGGTGAAACATTAGCGTGCCAACGAATAAACAAATCAGGGCACTGTCCTGCATTACTCCAATCATAATGAGTAGTGACTATATAAAATGAGAAACTGTCTATATCATACGAATACTATTAACGACAGGACCTTTTCTTTATTAAAATGGCAAGAGTACAGATAACTTAGATCAGTAAAATACAGTAGTGTTCAGACTGTAATATCAACATTATATCAAAGTCTATGGATAGACATGGTAAGAGATTTCGAGGTTTCAGGGGAAAGAAGGAAACATCACTAAACTTGTTACTCTACATTATAGTCAGCTGCCACAGGCCAAAAAAAAAAAGTAAATAAATAAAATGGCAATTAAGTTGATTGCAGTATTTTAATATTTTTAAAGTAAAACGTATTAAAAATACAGATTTTTTAAAAAGTTTACATTCTTGACAGAGATAGCATCACCTACCTTTCTAAAAATAAAATGCGGTAAACAATTGCAGAAAATGTATGCTAATTAGTGGTACAACACTATGGATTTAAAAATCCTGACACACGCCTACTAGCCATGGCTTTGAAATCAGACTATGGCCCGGAATTCATGTCAGGTTGGCTCCAAAATGAAATACAGGGTCCCAGGCCAGGAGTGGTAAATTGTACCTGTTTTGGCACAACTTGTCCAGCCATGAAAGCATAAATCACAAAGGAAAAAAATCAATTTTGTAAAAACACTTTTCCCTCTTTTTATAAGCTTTTTATTTACTCTGGATAGTTAACACAACAGTCTTCAATAGTGAAGTAAGCAGATTTTACACTCACTATTACTGTATGGACAGAAAGGACCATATCCATTTTTGTTTTTATAAGTCATCTCAGATCACTGCAATATGGCACATGAAAACAGAGATTCAGAGACATGACGTTAATAAATTCATTTAAGATTGTCAAACATTCAAAAGATAAATGCAATCATATAGCAAAAAAAAAAAATCAGTTTGAAATTTTGCCCTCTCCCAAGGATGTGGAGAATATTTTCATGTGTCAGAAATCTCTATAACAAAGATTCCTACAAGAGAGAAAAAAGTTACATAGATTAATATTTTAACTCAATGATGTCATGGTGTATACAAAATGTATTCTAATGTTACTTTGGCAATACTTAGGATTTTTTCTCAGCTTCTGAGAAGGAAATCAGATATCATGCATTTTTTCACCCAGTTTTCACAAGTTGCAAATCATCCAAATCATTCAATAATATGGATTCAATAATAAAAAGGAATGAACTATTAACATATACGGCAACTTAGATGAATGTCACAGACATTGTACTAGGAGAGAAGAGTCACTCTCAAAAAGTTACATTCTGTGTGTGATCCCATTTATACAACACTCTCAAAAAGATAGTATTACAGAGCTAGAGAAGAAAGTAGCGTTTGCTCGGGATAGGGAGGATGGGAGGGGGTGACTATGAAAGGGTGTCGTGAAGGAATGAGTGCTTGCGGCTGATGGGACAGTTCAGAACCTTGGCTGAGATGTTGTTCTATGTGCAGTATGTGAAAAAAACAAAACAAAGACTGCACACACATATAAGAGTGTGGGTAAAAACTAGTGAAAACTGAATAAGGTCTATCAGCTAGTCAGCTATACCACTGCCAATTTACTGGTTTGTAAGACACGGCCACTGGGGAATGTGAGACCTCTCTGTACTATTTTTGCACCTACCTGTGAGACTAATCATATCAAAATAAAGAGTCAAACAAAGCAAAACAAAACTGTGCTACGGTCACACAGTGGAGTATTATTCAGCAGTTAAAAGCAATATCCAGTAATATCTGATATATACAACAACCTGGATAAGTCTCTGATATGTAACGCTGGATGAAAGTCAGACATTGCATATGATACACCACATGATTCCATTTATATAACAACCTGAAAAGGCAACACTATAGGAACAGGAAATGGAACAGCTGTTGGGAAAAGTAAATTAAGTACATTGACTGTTGTCTAGATGTTGTTGTTGTTCAGTTGCTATTTGTGTCCAACTCTTTTGTGACCCCATGGACTGTAGCCCACCAGGCTCCTCTACCCATGGGATTTTCCCGGCAAGAATACTAGAGTAGGTTGGCATTTCCTTCTCCAGGGGAACTGCATCTCCTTCACTGGCAGGTGGATTCTTAACTGCTGAGCCACCAGGGAAACCGATGTCTAGATATTTGGTAGCAGTCAAAAAATACCATTTATATCTCAGAGCAGGGCTTGTCTGGTGGTCCAGTGGGTAAGAACATTGCCTTTCAGTGTAAGAGGCGCTGGTTCGATCCCTGGCCTGGGAAGATCCCACGTGTCACGGAGCAGCTTGACCAGTGTGTCCAACTACCGAGCCAGAGCTCTGGAGCTCATGTGCCCAGGGCCGGTGCTCTGCGACGAGAGAGGCTGCTGTGATGGGAGGCCCATACAGGCCAAAGAACAAACATAAATAAATGAAAAATCAATAGAAGTGTCCAAAAATAATAATAATTAAAAAAAAACCTCGGAGCAAAATTAAAAAATTTTTAGGCTCCCCTGGTGGTCCAGTGGGTAAAGAGTCCACCTTGCAGTGCAAGGGGTACCAGTTTGATCCCTGGCCCAGGAAAATCCTACATGCCATGGAGCAGCTGGACTGTTGTGTCCAATTACAAACCAGTGCTCTGGAGCATATGTGTCCAGAGTCGGTGCTCTACAACAAGAGAGGCCACTGCAATGGGAAGCCCACACAGACCAAAGAATATCAAAGATGGATGAAAATAGATAAAAAAGGAAAAACAATAAAGCCAAAAAAATTTTTTTATAAATGAGATACTATAAGGACACTATTAAAAGTATTAATAGAAAGGTAACCATTATAGTAAGACACAAAACTTCCTGAATATCAAAAGTGATTATCACAAAGAGGGATAACCAAATAGAGAAATAAATAGAGTAAATATCACATAGAAAACAGTTATCATAATATAATATGACAGAGTTGAGACCAAATTTAACAGTTATACCAACAATGTTAAGGAACATTAAGCTATTTTTAAAAAGGAATTACAAAATGGCTCATAAAGCCAAACTCAGATCCATACTATTTAAAGAGAGATATTTAAAATATAGAGATTCAAAAAAAGAGACGAACAAAGACTTACTAAGCATGTGGACACAATACGGAAATAGGAATTCTAACTCTAATACCAGAGAAAGTAGACGTCAAGTCCTTCCTCCTTCCAAAAAAACTAAATGCATCACAAAATGACACTTCGTAAAAGCCACATTTACAATGAAGGTACAACAATTAAGAGTATCTATGTAATAGATAAAACAGCAAACTACCTATCTAAAACAAAATTTATAGAAGATACAAAAAGAAATAAAAATAACAGTGATATGAAAGTTTAAAGCCATTCTTAGTAAAACAAGTCACTAAACAAAAATTCCCTGGAGGTTCATCTGATAAAGAACCCACCTACCAGTGGAGGAGACACAAGAGGTGCATGTTCCATCCCTGGGTTGGGAAGATTCCCTGGAGAAAGAAAGGGCAACCCACTCCAGTATTCTTGCCCATGAAATCCAATGGACAGAAGAGCCTGGCAGGGTTACAAAGAGTCAGACACGACTGTGCACACACGCATACATTGCACAGCTTCAGCGGGGCTGGGTTTGGTGACTGTGGCACTTACTTACTCATGAAAGAACTAAGTAAAATGAAAAAGGAAAATTTTTTGGATATATTATACTATACTCTGATAAGAAAGAATATTATCTTCTCAAGTGTGCATGAGCTGTTCACAAAACTTGAGCATGTAGTAAAGTACAAAGTAAGTTCCATAAAATAGAGATATTATAAATAATATCTAATCATAATGTAATAACAGTGAGAATTAAAAATGAAGAAACTATAAAACACAAAGCACAAACAAAAAGCTCTTCTTACTGAATATTAAAAAGATTTTCTATCAAATATCTCTTGAGTAAAAATGAAAATACAAACAAACTTTACAGAATGTCTGAAAAATAATGATCACAAAAATACTGTATTTCAGAATCTATAGGATATATTTAAAGCAGTGATCATAGAAAAATTCATAGTCCTGAATATCTGCATCAATAAAAATGAAAGAATGGTAACAAATGAATTAAATTTCTAACTCAAAACCTCGGGGGGAAAAAAACAACTTTTTCATTTGAAAAAATAGCATGAGGCAGGAACTAATATAAATAAAAACAGAAATTAATAAGATAGAGAAAGAAAAATAGATTAAATCAATAAATCAAAATGCTGGTTCTTTGAAACAATGAAGTAAGTAAACAAGCCACAGGCTAAGGTGATCAGCAAACAAAAAGGAGAAGCACACATATGCAAATAAGAAATGACAACAGGCTATAACTATTGATACAGAGGCAAATTGAAAAGTTCCTAAGATACTGCAGTGGTTACTTCTGTGCAAAGAAATCTTAAAACCTAGATCCTTAGAAGCCTAGATCATTTTTAGACAAACAGAGATAGAAAGCTTTTTAAAAAAGACTAATTTCCAAAGAAGAAATAGAAAAAGTTATCAAGGAAGTACATCCAACAAAAAAAGAGCCAAGGCTCTTTAGAGATCAGATAATCCCCAACTATATAAATTATTTCAAAGTACAGGAAACAAAAAATTCCCAAGTTCTTTTTTTTTGAAGCATATATAATATTGACATCTAAATGTGATAAAAATAGCCCAAAGAGGAAACTATAGGTCAATACCACTTATGAATATTGATATACAAACCTGAAATAAAATGTTACTGAACATTAGGAAAATAATACACTATGATCAATTTCTAGTCTATGTCAGAAATTCAAAAGTGGTTCAACTATTTTTGGAATCGTTGAAAATCTATTGATATAATCCACATATTAGTAATTCTAAAGAGAAAAACCATATCTTCACAGATGCTAAAAAAAATTCCTTGACAAAAACACTCTTTCCTAGGCAAAATAAGGACAAAAAGAGACATTCCCACTACAGGTCAGAATTAAAACAAGAATTCCACTTTTGCCATGATTATTTGTCATTATTCTGATAATACTAGCAAATGCAATTAACCAGAGAATAGAATTCAAGAGATTAAAAATAGAGAAAAAAGAAATAAATCTCTCTTTCTGTAGATGACATGACAGTATACCTGGAAACTCCCAAAGACTCAATGACAAAATGTAATGAAACAAAAGAATTTAGAAGGCAACATGATAGAAAATTAACATGCAAAAATAAATTGTTTGAAGATAATAAATGGAGAAAACTCCATTTACAATAGTAACAAAAAAATAATATTCAGGAATGAATTTACCAAGAAATATTCAAAACTCATACGAAGGAAAAAAACCAAAAGCCATTCCTTAAAGACACAAAGCAAATCTGAACAATGGAAAGACATCTCTTCTTGATTAGGGTATCTAAGCATAATCAAGAAAAATGAAAGCAAGGCTTCCCTGGCGGTCCAGTGGGTGAAGAATCTGCCTTGCAGTGCAAGGGGTGCTGGTTTGATCCCTGGCCCAGAAGATCCCACATGCCACAGAGCGGCTGGAACGGTGTGTCCAATTACAAGCCAGCGCCCTGGAGTGCATGCACCCAGAGCTGGTGCTCTGTAATGAGGGAGGTCACTGCAATGGGAGGCCCACACCGGCCAAAGAATAAAGATGGATGAAAATAAATAAATTAAAAACCCAATGCAAGAGGCTAAAATTAAAAAAAAAAAGAAAGAAAGAAAAATGAAAGAAAACCAAAACAAATGAATCTAATTTTAAATGTATACATCACACAGTGAAAGTAGAAAAAATAATTAATCCAAGTAATTCATGAACACAGTATTTCACTGTATGCCGTCAAGATTTTGGAAAGGCAGAGTATGGAGATAGGAAGGAAGAACTGCAAGCAGATTCTGAACTGTTTTCTAAGTTGACCTGTTGATTATAGTGACATAGATGAAGAACTTCTCATATTTTAGATGCATTCTGGGACTGAGCAAATGAGTAACTGTGTTGCTGCTGTTGAGTGAATGTGTTGATGCTTACTCAGGGCTCCCATTGAGAAGAAAGAACATACAAATGCAGAAAGGAAGGAGGCAAGGGAGAAGCCTGTGAAGATGGTTCCAACTGGAGTTACTGGTTATTGTTGAAAAACGTCTGATGCAGGGTGGCTGGGGGTGACTAGCGGGCAAGAGAGAGAGACAGAGGGAGGAGAAAGTGCAAGAGTGTGAGTGTGTGAGAAAGCTCATGTTGCCACATAAACACAGAAAAAGCAAATGGGGTAAAATTGTAATAACAGTGAGTATGGGTAAAAGGTATATAGATGTTCTTTGCATTGTTCTACTCTTCTTAAAAGTTTCTTATAAGTTTGAAATTATTTCCAAATAAAAATGTTTTTATAAAATTTCTGACATATAGGAATATAGCTAAAATCTTTTCCTTTGAAAAAATAGTCTATTATTTTCCCAGAGTATATGTACTTTTTGGTGCTATAATAATTATCCAATGTTTTATTAATGAAAGTACATAAAAAATATACGGTACAGAAATAAAAATAAAATCAGATTTTTAAAATATAATTTATCAAAACTTTAGATAAAGCAGACATCTTTCTTTAACATATTTCTATGAAACAAATCATCAAAATACTTTTATTTTTATGTGAACATATCTATATAATAATATTTAAATAGCACTATTAATGCTAAATATTTATTCATTCCATTTTTTTTTAATTTTGGCCTCTTTTATTGTTTATTTATTTATTTATCATCCATCTTTATTCTTTGGCCTGTGTGTGCCTCCCACTACAATGGCTTCCCTTGCTGCAGAGCACTGGCTCTGGGCACATGTGCTCCTGTGCGCTGGCTCGGAATTGGACACACCAGTCCAGCCGCTCTGCAGCATGTGGGATCCTCCCGGGCCAGGGATCGAACTGGTGCTCCTTGCACTGCAAGGTGGACTCTTTGCCCACTGGACCACCAGGGAAGCCCCATTCAGTTTTTATTGCTATATGGTTCCCAAAGAATGAATCCTTAAACCACTTACTCTTCTAATGATCGATCGAGGCCTCGGTCAGGAGATCGATGGTGAGTGCGTTCTGGTGAGTGACATTTCATATTTGGCTTTATTGTGGAACTCAAGTGATAGGCATTACTTGAGTAATTCTGACGGCGGAGTTCTTGCACAGCCCTCTCCCTAAAACAAAATAGGGAGACTGACTAAACTTTGTAAAAGTGACATTATTAACACTGTTGCAAAACTATAGTTCCAATCATACTTTAACACCTAACCTCCATGAAACAACCAAAATCTATTGTTAGCCGACAAACAGTACTTTCCAGACTGAGCATGACACAGAGGCACATACTTACCTTTCAAAGCGCTCAGTCCCTAGTTGTCGCTTGGTAATATCTAAGTCAGCTTCCAGCTGTGTCACGACATTCCTGAACTGGGCCACGTCCCTGCTCTGGATGGCCCTGTGTAGAGAACGTGAGTGAAAGCAAATTAAAGGTAGAATACCCGAGTATTTCTAGAGTACCTGAAACCATTGTTGGCCATGGTTTCTCAGCTGAAGTCAAGCAACACTGTGATTTTTGACAGATGTATCAGTACATCTAAAATATGCCAACGTCATGAAAACAAAATAAAAATAATTAAAAAAATAAAATATGCCAGTTTTAGATGTGCAAAATGATCTACTTAAAGCCCTTTAAACTGTCTCAGCCCCATTCAATTACTTAAACCTTCTCTCATTTTTCCTATTTTTAGATGGGGTAATATTATCTATTATCTACCTATATCATCCATTCATACTCACTGCGTATCATTTTTCAAGTTTACTTCAAGGTATTATGTGCATGTTTCCAGTGTATAGAATACTGGAAACCACTAGCAGTATGCTATATGTATACATGTATATTTAATTGACCAAATACCTTATATATATACTTGTAATGAAACTTGATGGATCCACTGTTATAAACAAAATCTCTTCAATTTAGCAGAATCTTCCTCAGGGCTAAACCATGCCTCCAAAACCCTGTGATAAGCACACTACCATGAGGAAGATAATGACAGAACTGATGGTTCTTGCCAGAACATTCTCTGCTCTGTGCTGGCTTTTAAGAGAATGTGACAGAGTCTGGAGTCTATACTCAAGAGACTAGGAACACACATGTTTATGAAGCTTACCAGTCCTAGGTGACACTACTCACCAACCAGTCTAAAACAGAATGTTCCCCTCAAGGTGGGAGTTCTGGGACACTTCACTGAGGCAATTTCCACCTACAACTTGAGGAAATGATCCTGGAGAACTGGCTGACAGTCCCCCCAAAGCCCAGCTGCAGTGACTGAAAAGAGTGACTCAGTCACAGATGCCATAACCTAAAAACAGTTTCTGATGGAAACCAGCCCTGATTTTGCAACCTGTGCTCAGTCGGGGGCTCCTATGAGTGGCCTATTCCTGAGACCATGACTCCTGTCCCTCCCCACGTCCCCTGCTCAGATGGGAGGGCAGAGCTGAGGCTTGATGGAAATGTGTTACTGGATCAGGTGTTGTGAGAAGTGACAAAGGCTAATAAAATATCCACTGTGCAGGCAGGCATTTTCACCTAATCCTCCAATTGTGAAATAAGGTGCTGGCAGTACTAGGGATTCTTAAATTAAAAAAGTCACAATCAGTGCCCTGGAGGAAGTCTCCAGGTTTCTGTGAATGCAGGAGTGCTTCCATGTACCCAGTACACACTTACAGGTACACAGGGAAATACCATGTGACAAACAGAGAGACTGGGTAGCAATACCAAGGGTCCATAAATAGAAAAATCCTTCTGGTTTCTAAAGTCAGTATGTTAGACCAGTAACTGTTCTATTACACCCAAAGCTCTGTTGGAAACAATCAACAAAGATGGTTACATTTAAATTCAGATGTGTTATAGATAAATAATAGCAATAGGTAGTAAATTTTAGACAACATTTTGGGTCCTTGGATTAATTAATAGCAAACTATGGCATTCCATGGTCTAAATTCCAGCTTTAAAATTCCATTAACCTACAGAGTACCAAAAACTTATGAAATATGACTTAACATTATTATCCTACTGACCAACTTACATTTTGTTTTCTGCCAAACAAAGATGCTCTTTGAGAAGCTGAATTTCAGATTCTTTTTCCTGAAGTGCTATCTGAGACTGATATTCTTTGTCTCGATTGGCCACCAGCAAAGCTTCTAGATTCTGCATGGAGATTCTCTCATTTGTCATCTGACTCCTGAGGAGTTCTATTTCAGAACGAGCAGAATCCAGTTCATTCTCCATCTGCACAATGACAGGAAGACACCTAGACTTATTCCCATTTGTTCACTTAATTCTGTATTATCAGAGATTCATAAAAATCTATGTTATAAACTGACAATTTAATTTTAATTAAATTGTTTAATTTCTAGATTTGAAATTGTATCTTTCTTAGCAGACACATACACACACAGAATATAATTTTTCCCAACCTTCTGATAACATAGTCCAGGCCTATTCCTGATTTTGCAACCTGTGCTCAGTCGGGGCTCCTATGAGTGGCCTATTCCTGAGACCATGACTCCTGTCCCTCCCACGTCCCCTGCTCAGATGGGAGGGCAGAGCTGAGGCTTGATGGAAATGTGTTACTGGATCAGGTGTTGTGAGAAGTGACAAAGGCTAATAAAATATCCACTGTGCAGGCAGGCATTTTCACCTAATCCTCCAATTGTGAAATAAGGTGCTGGCAGTACTAGGGATTCTTAAATTAAAAAAGTCACAATCAGTGCCCTGGAGGAAGTCTCCAGGTTTCTGTGAATGCAGGAGTGCTTCCATGTACCCAGTACACACTTACAGGTACACAGGGAAATACCATGTGACAAACAGAGAGACTGGGTAGCAATACCAAGGGTCCATAAATAGAAAAATCCTTCTGGTTTCTAAAGTCAGTATGTTAGACCAGTAACTGTTCTATTACACCCAAAGCTCTGTTGGAAACAATCAACAAAGATGGTTACATTTAAATTCAGATGTGTTATAGATAAATAATAGCAATAGGTAGTAAATTTTAGACAACATTTTGGGTCCTTGGATTAATTAATAGCAAACTATGGCATTCCATGGTCTAAATTCCAGCTTTAAAATTCCATTAACCTACAGAGTACCAAAAACTTATGAAATATGACTTAACATTATTATCCTACTGACCAACTTACATTTTGTTTTCTGCCAAACAAAGATGCTCTTTGAGAAGCTGAATTTCAGATTCTTTTTCCTGAAGTGCTATCTGAGACTGATATTCTTTGTCTCGATTGGCCACCAGCAAAGCTTCTAGATTCTGCATGGAGATTCTCTCATTTGTCATCTGACTCCTGAGGAGTTCTATTTCAGAACGAGCAGAATCCAGTTCATTCTCCATCTGCACAATGACAGGAAGACACCTAGACTTATTCCCATTTGTTCACTTAATTCTGTATTATCAGAGATTCATAAAAATCTATGTTATAAACTGACAATTTAATTTTAATTAAATTGTTTAATTTCTAGATTTGAAATTGTATCTTTCTTAGCAGACACATACACACACAGAATATAATTTTTCCCAACTTTCTGATAACATCAGAAGGCTCATTAATTTAAGGGTTATTAACCCCAAACTTCAAACAATATCTATGTCCAGCTTTGATATTTCTTATAATATTTTTCGGCAAGACTGATATGGTAGTATCATGATTACTGCTTTGTCCTGAGTTGGGTGAGTTACAAACGCCTAACGTCCTGATGGAATGTCATCACACTCCATGGTTAAGACAGATAAGGAGTATATGTACATTCCCTCTCTTGCATACACTTGTGAAAAACTTCACTTTTTGAAGGTTATATTGAGCCTAAAATATGTTCCATGAGCCAGATGCTTCTCCAAAAGGAGGGAAACCCGACATTACTATTTAGAAAAAAAATTATTCCTTATTTCATGATCCACATTGTAATAAATTATATGTGCATTTAAAAATTAAATGTAAAAAGATAAAATTCTGAGAAAACAAAGTTGAATAAAAATGAAATTATTAGGAGATGGGCAGGCAGGTAGGGGAAGAATTTTCAAGACTAGATACAATTAATGATGTCTGACCATAGAAAAAACATATTTAGAGTCATTATAAACAACTAAAATTTGCAAGGAGGAAACCAGATGAAAATAAACTCAGTAACTAGTTAATATCTTATTAGATCAAGGAAGATGAACTAATTCATAAGAAATATGAATTAATGATAAGAATTGAAAACTAACAAAATACAGCTAACTAGTAAACACAGAAAACGAGTTATCTTTATTAATAATGAAAGAAATATAAATTGAAGTAAGATGGTATTTCTTATCCAGGGTTTCTTGACTTTGACACTACAGATCTTTTAAGTTGGGTAATTGTCTGCTGTAGGGACTTTCCTGTGCATTACAGAATGTTGAGCAGCATCCCTGGCCTCCACTTACTAGAAATCTAGAGTATTCCCCAACCCCAGTGTGATAATCAAAAATACCTCCAGACATTGCTAAATATTCACTGGGGAGCAAAACCTCTTTCAGTTGAACCAAGCTGTAGTATATCAAATTGGCAAGTGTCTTAGAGTGTGTTGATTCACATTAAAATAGGCAACGCTGGCAGGAATACCAAAATGGAGCATCGTTTTTGGTAACGGTTTCATTGGGATGTAATTCACATACCATACAACTCACCCATTTAAATGGTACAAGTCAGTGCTTGATAATTTTTTCCCCTTCAAACAATATCTATGTCCAGCTTTGATATTTCTTATAATATTTTGGCAAGACTGATATGGTAGTATCATGATTACTGCTTTGTCCTGAGTTGGGTGAGTTACAAACGCCTAACGTCCTGATGGAATGTCATCACACTCCATGGTTAAGACAGATAAGGAGTATATGTACATTCCCTCTCTTGCATACACTTGTGAAAAACTTCACTTTTTGAAGGTTATATTGAGCCTAAAATATGTTCCATGAGCCAGATGCTTCTCCAAAAGGAGGGAAACCCGACATTACTATTTAGAAAAAAAATTATTCCTTATTTCATGATCCACATTGTAATAAATTATATGTGCATTTAAAAATTAAATGTAAAAAGATAAAATTCTGAGAAAACAAAGTTGAATAAAAATGAAATTATTAGGAGATGGGCAGGCAGGTAGGGGAAGAATTTTCAAGACTAGATACAATTAATGATGTCTGACCATAGAAAAACATATTTAGAGTCATTATAAACAACTAAAATTTGCAAGGAGGAAACCAGATGAAAATAAACTCAGTAACTAGTTAATATCTTATTAGATCAAGGAAGATGAACTAATTCATAAGAAATATGAATTAATGATAAGAATTGAAAACTAACAAAATACAGCTAACTAGTAAACACAGAAAACGAGTTATCTTTATTAATAATGAAAGAAATATAAATTGAAGTAAGATGGTATTTCTTATCCAGGGTTTCTTGACTTTGACACTACAGATCTTTTAAGTTGGGTAATTGTCTGCTGTAGGGACTTTCCTGTGCATTACAGAATGTTGAGCAGCATCCCTGGCCTCCACTTACTAGAAATCTAGAGTATTCCCCAACCCCAGTGTGATAATCAAAAATACCTCCAGACATTGCTAAATATTCACTGGGGAGCAAAACCTCTTTCAGTTGAACCAAGCTGTAGTATATCAAATTGGCAAGTGTCTTAGAGTGTGTTGATTCACATTAAAATAGGCAACGCTGGCAGGAATACCAAAATGGAGCATCGTTTTTTGGTAACGGTTTCATTGGGATGTAATTCACATACCATACAACTCACCCATTTAAATGGTACAAGTCAGTGCTCTTTAGTATGTTGGCTTGACTCAAAAGTTCGTTCAGGTTTTCCTATAACATCTAACCAAAAAACATGAACAAACTTTTTTGGCTAACCCAGTATTAATAGAGTTGAGTGCACTTCCCACAGTCTCACAGTTCATTGTCAGAACATTTTCGTCATCCCCAAACAGAACCCAGGACACATTAGCAGTCACTTCCCTAGCCCCACCCCAGCACTACCCCTGAGTAGCCCCTAATCTGTTTTCTATGATCTGCTTTATTTTGAACATTTCATATAAATGGAATGATACAGTGTGTGTGTGTGGTCTAACATGGCTGGCTTCCTTCACTTAGTGCAACGTTTTCAAGAGTTGTCCATGTTTTAGCAGTTATCAATCCTTCATTACTGCTACTGCCAAATACTACTCACTTGTATAGATGTGGGAATGTTTGGGCTATTTGGATTTTGGGGCTATTATAAAGAATGCTTCTAAGGACATTTGTGTATCAGTTTGTACATGGACCTTCTTACAGAAGCCAACCAGACACATATTTCTCAAATGCATTCTATTCTCCTAACAGCAAGCTAACAAAATAAGAAGTTCAACAGGGTTTGATAATAACAGAAATGTAAACATAGTTCAAATGTGCTGATATTTCAATTATACAATGCAACCAGAACCCATATCCTTTTAGGATTCCGGTCCCATCTGTTTCTCTAGATGCATCTCAGTCACCTGTGCATGCTCCACTGGCCACTGCAAGTGACCTACTACTCACTCAAGAGTTTGTTTATACCTCCATACCACTGCCTAAGCTGTTGTTCCCTCATCCCTTCTGAGTTCAGTAGTATACCCTTAGGAACTCCTTTCTCCCACCCACAGGTCAATAGGAATTCCCTCTCTGAAACCCTAAGTATTTCTTATTAGTAACCCATTCACCACTGAATTATGTGTATGTCAATACAGGGAAGTCTTTGAGGGTGGGATACTGTACCTTTTGAACATTATATTCACTGTGGCAAGCACAGTGTCAGCAACATGGTAGATATAACTGAGTGACTTACAGTTAAAAGAACTCAGCAAAATTGGTAAATTTAGCTTAAAATAATGTCATTAAAGTTATAATTTAGCTAGGTAGACCTCAACCTCATGTTTTTTTGCTGACTGGTATGTCAGTGTGTTTTATCATTCTTTTGACTAAAAGTCAGTGTAAAGTACACAAAGGAAGAGTCTCTTGGTCTTCAATGGTTTGGAACACAACAGAAATTAATGTCCTGGACTTTTAAAAAACTAAAATCTAAAGTTGAAAGACATAACTTTGACATAATATTTTATTGAAAAATATTTTGTTTTTCTAAAATTATGATAATTTTATAGTGATAGCAATATTGGAAGAATCATTTAAAAATAGATGACGTACCATTTCTATCTCTTGATCTTTAGCAACCAGCTGTCGATTAAGAAGCTCTTTGCTTGAGTCAAGTTTAATGCAAAGTTCCCTTGTGGAAGACAAATCTGCAAGGGCAGACACTTTTTCAAACTGTACCTTCTGAAGCTCCTCTTCCATCTTTACGACAGACTTGTGTAAAGTAGCAATCTGGGACTTGTAAGACCGTTCTGCATTTAAGTGCTGCAAGGACAAAATTATTATATATATTTTTAACTTGGGGAAAAAAACTATAACATGGACAACAAAGTGGGGCAAATCTTTTAATAACAGTACTTTAAGATTACATGGACCTTTAAATACACACACTCACTCTCTCTCTTTTGTTTTTTTTTGGCCTCACCAAATGGCATGTGGGATCTTAGTTCCCTGACTTGGGATCGAACCTGTGCCCCTTGCAGTGGAAGTGTGAAGCATTAACCACTGGACCACAAGGGAAGTCCCTACAAAGAACTTTAGATGATATAGATGGTAACAGTATATACAAAACATTCTGGGAAAGATAAATTTATGTTTCTACGAATAAAGTGCCTCTTTTAGTCAGTATACCCTTAGGAACTCCTTTCTCCCACCCACAGGTAAAATTCCCTCTGAATTATTTTGTAACCCATTCACCACTGAATTATGTGTATGTCAATACAGGAAGTCTTTGAGGGTGGGATACTGTACCTTTTGAACATTATATTCACTGTGGCAAGCACAGTGTCAGCAACATGGTAGATATAACTGAGTGACTTACAGTTAAAAGAACTCAGCAAAATTGGTAAATTTAGCTTAAAATAATGTCATTAAAGTTATAATTTAGCTAGGTAGACCTCAACCTCATGTTTTTTTGCTGACTGGTATGTCAGTGTGTTTTATCATTCTTTTGACTAAAAGTCAGTGTAAAGTACACAAAGGAAGAGTCTCTTGGTCTTCAATGGTTTGGAACACAACAGAAATTAATGTCCTGGACTTTTAAAAAACTAAAATCTAAAGTTGAAAGACATAACTTTGACATAATATTTTATTGAAAAATATTTTGTTTTTCTAAAATTATGATAATTTTATAGTGATAGCAATATTGGAAGAATCATTTAAAAATAGATGACGTACCATTTCTATCTCTTGATCTTTAGCAACCAGCTGTCGATTAAGAAGCTCTTTGCTTGAGTCAAGTTTAATGCAAAGTTCCCTTGTGGAAGACAAATCTGCAAGGGCAGACACTTTTTCAAACTGTACCTTCTGAAGCTCCTCTTCCATCTTTACGACAGACTTGTGTAAAGTAGCAATCTGGGACTTGTAAGACCGTTCTGCATTTAAGTGCTGCAAGGACAAAATTATTATATATATTTTTAACTTGGGGAAAAAAACTATAACATGGACAACAAAGTGGGGCAAATCTTTTAATAACAGTACTTTAAGATTACATGGACCTTTAAATACACACACTCACTCTCTCTCTCTCTTTTGTTTTTTTTTGGCCTCACCAAATGGCATGTGGGATCTTAGTTCCCTGACTTGGGATCGAACCTGTGCCCCTTGCAGTGGAAGTGTGAAGCATTAACCACTGGACCACAAGGGAAGTCCCTACAAAGAACTTTAGATGATATAGATGGTAACAGTATATACAAAACATTCTGGGAAAGATAAATTTATGTTTCAAATTTTTATATATAAAATCCACGAATAAAGTGGCCAACTAGTCATTCTTTTTAACATACTGAGAAAACAACTTAAAAGTCTCAGCAGCAAGACTAGCTGAAAAATACACACATTTGGTCTGCAGTTCTGTCTATATTTGCTAGTTTCAATTATTCTATAATGTAAATGTTATTCCTGTTAAGGCTAAAACATTAGCTGCTGTTTCATTCACTATACCCACTTTCCCATTCTTGAATGGCATGCTGATATAGATCATGATATCATAAAATGAGGAGTGATAACTCTCTAGCACTTACTAATACTTCTGAGAGAAAAAGACAGGGTAAACATAAATCAAGAATATATCCATATTATGGAAAATGAGAGCATGTTTTAAAAACCGTAATATAAGATTCAAGTTATATAAATGCTTTCAAATAATCAAGATAATTCCATCCCTTCCCCCTTTTTTCAGAAAAAAGGTCTTATGTAAGTGCACTGCCACCTACAGAGAAGTATTTGCTATTAAATGAGGCTAAGAAAACTAAGAGGCAGGCAAAGAAATTGTTCTCCTTTAACAAGTGTTTTATAAGTACAACACATGCACACCCTTGCTCCTGGAATAAGTCATTTGGGCACATTCACTCCTCACTTTCTCCTTCCCTTCCTTCTTCACTCACTCAATTCCTCACTCACTCTTTCGACAACTTTCCATCCATCCATCCACCCACCTACCCACCCATCCATCTATCCATCCATTCCACACTTATTGAGTATATTCTATGTTTCAATAATGTGTCTAGATGCATATCCAGTGCCAAGAAAAATGGTCTCTGCTCTCATGAGGCTTCAAGACTATGGAGGAATCATAATCAATAAGATAATCACAATGATGAATATATAAATATGGGTTCAGCAAACATTTCTAGAGAAAAAACTACATAGCACAGGAAAGAGACGCAGACTGAGGATCAGGGAAGTCAGGAAAGGCTTCCCTGAGTAAACGACACTTGAACTGAGATCTGACGAAGAAACATTAACCACTGGACCACAAGGGAAGTCCCTACAAAGTTTTGTTTTAAACAGTATATACAAAACATTCTGGGAAAGATAAATTTATGTTTCAAATTTTTATATATAAAATCCACGAATAAAGTGGCCAACTAGTCATTCTTTTTAACATACTGAGAAAACAACTTAAAAGTCTCAGCAGCAAGACTAGCTGAAAAATACACACATTTGGTCTGCAGTTCTGTCTATATTTGCTAGTTTCAATTATTCTATAATGTAAATGTTATTCCTGTTAAGGCTAAAACATTAGCTGCTGTTTCATTCACTATACCCACTTTCCCATTCTTGAATGGCATGCTGATATAGATCATGATATCATAAAATGAGGAGTGATAACTCTCTAGCACTTACTAATACTTCTGAGAGAAAAAGACAGGGTAAACATAAATCAAGAATATATCCATATTATGGAAAATGAGAGCATGTTTTAAAAACCGTAATATAAGATTCAAGTTATATAAATGCTTTCAAATAATCAAGATAATTCCATCCCTTCCCCCTTTTTTCAGAAAAAAGGTCTTATGTAAGTGCACTGCCACCTACAGAGAAGTATTTGCTATTAAATGAGGCTAAGAAAACTAAGAGGCAGGCAAAGAAATTGTTCTCCTTTAACAAGTGTTTTATAAGTACAACACATGCACACCCTTGCTCCTGGAATAAGTCATTTGGGCACATTCACTCCTCACTTTCTCCTTCCCTTCCTTCTTCACTCACTCAATTCCTCACTCACTCTTTCGACAACTTTCCATCCATCCATCCACCCACCTACCCACCCATCCATCTATCCATCCATTCCACACTTATTGAGTATATTCTATGTTTCAATAATGTGTCTAGATGCATATCCAGTGCCAAGAAAAATGGTCTCTGCTCTCATGAGGCTTCAAGACTATGGAGGAATCATAATCAATAAGATAATCACAATGATGAATATATAAATATGGGTTCAGCAAACATTTCTAGAGAAAAAACTACATAGCACAGGAAAGAGACGCAGACTGAGGATCAGGGAAGTCAGGAAAGGCTTCCCTGAGTAAACGACACTTGAACTGAGATCTGAAAAGCAGGTACATATACAGTGTGGGTGGGAGGTGGGGTGGCTTTTCAAATCAGAGGATGCTGAGAGCAAAGCAAGAGCAGAGAGAAAGCCCCTACGTCTTGAGCTCATAGACCACAGGAAAGAGTGAAAGGAGACACAGCTGAAAAGACATATAACTTACAAAACAGAGCCTAGTAAGGCACGTATCAATAAAACTTAGGTCTCTATTTCCATTGAAAGGTCTTACAGAGGAGGTTATGTGATCAGTTTTGTGTTTTGAAAAGAATGTGTGGAATGTTTCAGGTTCTAGTAAAAATAGTTGACTAAGCGAAGAGGAAAATCTTCTGGGTAAACTAGAATAAACAATTATTTTTACAATTCATAGGTGAACTTACAAGTAAGAAAGATAAATTCTTGCATGCCAAAAATGAAGAGAAAAGGAGTCAAACTCAACTGGAGTCAGTTCTAGTGAGATGGATGAACCTAGAGCCTATTATACAGAGTGAAGGAAGTCAGAAACACAAATATCATATATTAATGCGTATAGACCATCTTATTGTAAGATGGTATAGACCAATTTAATTTACAAAACAGAACTAGAGACACAGGCGTAAAGAACAAATATATATACCAAATGGGAAAGGGTGCACTGGAATGAATTTGGAGACCAGGATTGAGACATATATGTTATTGATGTGTGTGCATGCATGCTGAGTTGCTTCAGTCATATCTGACTCTTTGCAACCCTATGGACTGTAGCCCACCAGGCTCTTCTGTCCATGGCATTTTCCAAGCAAGAATACTGGAGTGGGTGGCCCTCCTCCAGCGAATCTTCCCGACATAGGAAGTGAACCCAAATCTCTTACCACACTTATTGAGTATATTCTATGTTTCAATAATGTGTCTAGATGCATATCCAGTGCCAAGAAAAATGGTCTCTGCTCTCATGAGGCTTCAAGACTATGGAGGAATCATAATCAATAAGATAATCACAATGATGAATATATAAATATGGGTTCAGCAAACATTTCTAGAGAAAAAACTACATAGCACAGGAAAGAGACGCAGACTGAGGATCAGGGAAGTCAGGAAAGGCTTCCCTGAGTAAACGACACTTGAACTGAGATCTGAAAAGCAGGTACATATACAGTGTGGGTGGGAGGTGGGGTGGCTTTTCAAATCAGAGGATGCTGAGAGCAAAGCAAGAGCAGAGAGAAAGCCCCTACGTCTTGAGCTCATAGACCACAGGAAAGAGTGAAAGGAGACACAGCTGAAAAGACATATAACTTACAAAACAGAGCCTAGTAAGGCACGTATCAATAAAACTTAGGTCTCTATTTCCATTGAAAGGTCTTACAGAGGAGGTTATGTGATCAGTTTTGTGTTTTGAAAAGAATGTGTGGAATGTTTCAGGTTCTAGTAAAAATAGTTGACTAAGCGAAGAGGAAAATCTTCTGGGTAAACTAGAATAAACAATTATTTTTACAATTCATAGGTGAACTTACAAGTAAGAAAGATAAATTCTTGCATGCCAAAAATGAAGAGAAAAGGAGTCAAACTCAACTGGAGTCAGTTCTAGTGAGATGGATGAACCTAGAGCCTATTATACAGAGTGAAGGAAGTCAGAAACACAAATATCATATATTAATGCGTATAGACCATCTTATTGTAAGATGGTATAGACCAATTTAATTTACAAAACAGAACTAGAGACACAGGCGTAAAGAACAAATATATATACCAAATGGGAAAGGGTGCACTGGAATGAATTTGGAGACCAGGATTGAGACATATATGTTATTGATGTGTGTGCATGCATGCTGAGTTGCTTCAGTCATATCTGACTCTTTGCAACCCTATGGACTGTAGCCCATCAGGCTCCCCTATCCACGGGATTCTCCAGGCAAGAATACTGGAGTGGGTGGCCCTCCTCCAGGGAATCTTCCCGACACAGGAAGTGAACCCAAATCTCTTACAGCTCCTGCATAGGTAGGTGGGTTCTTTACCACTAGAGCCACCTGGGAGCCCCCACACTAACTATACTAGGTATTAAATAGGCAACTAATGAGGGCTTCCCTGGTGGTCCAGTGGGTAAAGAGTCTGCCTTGCAGTGCAAGGGAAACCGATTCAATCCTTGGCCCGGGAAAATCCCACA
This sequence comes from Tragulus kanchil, assembly GCA_022376925.1. Classification (NCBI taxonomy): domain Eukaryota; kingdom Metazoa; phylum Chordata; class Mammalia; order Artiodactyla; family Tragulidae; genus Tragulus; species Tragulus kanchil. The sequence goes on from JAIOJX010000029.1 coordinate 98,901,181, forward strand.
TGCTGCCAAGCGGTTGGACCGGTGTGTCCAATTACAAGCTAGCACTCTGGACTGCATGCACCCAGAGCCTGTACTCTGCAGCGAGAGAGGCCACTGCAATGGGAGGCTCACAGGCCAAAGAATAAAGATGGATGAAAATAAATAAATAAAAAACCCATAAAAGAGGCCCCCCCCAAAAAAAGGTTAACTAATGAGAACCCGGTGTATAGCACAAGTAAACTGCTCAGTGCTCTGTGGTGACCTAAATGGGAAGGAAATCCAAAAAAGAGTGGATATATGTGTATGTATAGCTGATCCAATTTGGTGTACAGTAGAAACTAACACAACATTGTTGAGCAACTATACTCTAATAAAAAAAATTTAAAGCAACAAGAAAACCCCAAAGTTAAAGCACACAAAACATTATACATCATTTGTGGGTGACAGGTATGTAGAAAAAGTACAAACTTATCCAAGAGAGTTATATAACTGACATGAAATTTCTATACACCAACCATTACAGAGGGAGGAGGAAAAAGGATGAGGAGTTACAATTGCAATGTTTTGCTTCTTTAAATAAAGAAAGACTTTATTTAAATAATAAATATGTTCTTTATAAATATGGCAAAATCCTAGCATCCTTCAAGCTTGGAGCCATTGGGGAGACACAGGCGGAAAGAACAAATATATATACCAAATGGGAAAGGGTGCACTGGAATGAATTTGGAGACCAGGATTGAGACATATATGTTATTGATGTGTGTGCATGCATGCTGAGTTGCTTCAGTCATATCTGACTCTTTGCAACCCTATGGACTGTAGCCCATCAGGCTCCCCTATCCACGGGATTCTCCAGGCAAGAATACTGGAGTGGGTGGCCCTCCTCCAGGGAATCTTCCCGACACAGGAAGTGAACCCAAATCTCTTACAGCTCCTGCATAGGTAGGTGGGTTCTTTACCACTAGAGCCACCTGGGAGCCCCCACACTAACTATACTAGGTATTAAATAGGCAACTAATGAGGGCTTCCCTGGTGGTCCAGTGGGTAAAGAGTCTGCCTTGCAGTGCAAGGGAAACCGATTCAATCCTTGGCCCGGGAAAATCCCACATGCTGCCAAGCGGTTGGACCGGTGTGTCCAATTACAAGCTAGCACTCTGGACTGCATGCACCCAGAGCCTGTACTCTGCAGCGAGAGAGGCCACTGCAATGGGAGGCTCACAGGCCAAAGAATAAAGATGGATGAAAATAAATAAATAAAAAACCCATAAAAGAGGCCCCCCCCAAAAAAAGGTTAACTAATGAGAACCCGGTGTATAGCACAAGTAAACTGCTCAGTGCTCTGTGGTGACCTAAATGGGAAGGAAATCCAAAAAAGAGTGGATATATGTGTATGTATAGCTGATCCAATTTGGTGTACAGTAGAAACTAACACAACATTGTTGAGCAACTATACTCTAATAAAAAAAATTTAAAGCAACAAGAAAACCCCAAAGTTAAAGCACACAAAACATTATACATCATTTGTGGGTGACAGGTATGTAGAAAAAGTACAAACTTATCCAAGAGAGTTATATAACTGACATGAAATTTCTATACACCAACCATTACAGAGGGAGGAGGAAAAAGGATGAGGAGTTACAATTGCAATGTTTTGCTTCTTTAAATAAAGAAAGACTTTATTTAAATAATAAATATGTTCTTTATAAATATGGCAAAATCCTAGCATCCTTCAAGCTTGGAGATGGGCATATGTGAGCCTTTTCTATTACTTTGGGGGAGAGCACTGTTTTTGTATGCTTGTAATAGTTTCTCATTTTTTAAAATGCTAAAGATTATTCTATTAATAGTTGCAGGGTAGGTAAGAGATTAGAGAACCAGAGTGGACAACAGTTAACAGACAGACTATAACTCACAGTATATTTAGATAACCTAAGTGTTTGTTTATACACTTAATTTATGGAAAGCCAAACAAAGCTCTTTTAAATATGATGCAGGATGTGCGACAAGCATTATTTTCCCAAACTCACCTGCTCGACCTCTCTGTTGAGGGCATCTACTTTTTCTTTTAATCTGTTCCCCTCTGCCTCAGCCGTGATAAGTTCCAACTTGAGGGTATTGTTATCTGCCTCTGCTTGACGGGCCTTATTTTCCCAGTTTTCAGCATCTTCATTGGCTTTTCGGAGTTGGTCCATCATTTGCCGGTTCTCAGATTCCTGAAAAGCAGATCGTAGGTGTTATTTTAAAAGAGTAAAATGTGAAATGTACGATGTAGACTAAACATTATTTGCCAGGTCACTGGGAATTTACTTGCCACAGAGACTATGTATAACATAACATCAAGGAATCCTGTCTATACACTCAGTTTAGAAAACTGGTCAACCTGTAATTAGCAGAAGGGAATGGGCTCAGGCCCTCCCCTGACTCCTGAGTCACACACACTCTTCTAGTAATGTTAAGTCTTTACTCTTATCTTTAGGACCTCAATGAATATGCTCTTGCATTTGCTTTTGTCCAAATAAAACTCCTCACTGCCTCCTTTGCCAGCGTATCTGCTCACGGACTACTTGCCAGGCTGGTTTCTGAGCTCCTGCCTTGACCTGACCTTTCGTATCTGTCAATTCCGGTGTTACCAGCAGCTCTTTTGGGTGGTGCTATGGCTACAGATCCTACTGTACTACACTGCTTAAGTGTCAGCTTCAGATAATTCTCTTGGTTTAGCACATTTCCTATCTGGTTCCTGCCTTTCATTCATAACCCCAGCCTTAATCTCCTTTAATATACACTTGGTTGACATTTCCAAAAATAAATATTGTTCTTTATAAATATGGCAAAATCCTAGCATCCTTCAAGCTTGGAGATGGGCATATGTGAGCCTTTTCTATTACTTTGGGGGAGAGCACTGTTTTTGTATGCTTGTAATAGTTTCTCATTTTTTAAAATGCTAAAGATTATTCTATTAATAGTTGCAGGGTAGGTAAGAGATTAGAGAACCAGAGTGGACAACAGTTAACAGACAGACTATAACTCACAGTATATTTAGATAACCTAAGTGTTTGTTTATACACTTAATTTATGGAAAGCCAAACAAAGCTCTTTTAAATATGATGCAGGATGTGCGACAAGCATTATTTTCCCAAACTCACCTGCTCGACCTCTCTGTTGAGGGCATCTACTTTTTCTTTTAATCTGTTCCCCTCTGCCTCAGCCGTGATAAGTTCCAACTTGAGGGTATTGTTATCTGCCTCTGCTTGACGGGCCTTATTTTCCCAGTTTTCAGCATCTTCATTGGCTTTTCGGAGTTGGTCCATCATTTGCGGTTCTCAGATTCCTGAAAAGCAGATCGTAGGTGTTATTTTAAAAGAGTAAAATGTGAAATGTACGATGTAGACTAAACATTATTTGCCAGGTCACTGGGAATTTACTTGCCACAGAGACTATGTATAACATAACATCAAGGAATCCTGTCTATACACTCAGTTTAGAAAACTGGTCAACCTGTAATTAGCAGAAGGGAATGGGCTCAGGCCCTCCCCTGACTCCTGAGTCACACACACTCTTCTAGTAATGTTAAGTCTTTACTCTTATCTTTAGGACCTCAATGAATATGCTCTTGCATTTGCTTTTGTCCAAATAAAACTCCTCACTGCCTCCTTTGCCAGCGTATCTGCTCACGGACTACTTGCCAGGCTGGTTTCTGAGCTCCTGCCTTGACCTGACCTTTCGTATCTGTCAATTCCGGTGTTACCAGCAGCTCTTTTGGGTGGTGCTATGGCTACAGATCCTACTGTACTACACTGCTTAAGTGTCAGCTTCAGATAATTCTCTTGGTTTAGCACATTTCCTATCTGGTTCCTGCCTTTCATTCATAACCCCAGCCTTAATCTCCTTTTTTTAATATACACATATTGGGGGGGGGCGTGGGAGGGCCACTTCTATTGGTCTTTCATTTATCTATTTTCATCCATCTTTGTTCTTTGGCCTGTGTGGGCCTCCCATCGCAGTGGCCTCTGCTGTCGCAGAGCACCGGCTCTGGGCGCATGCGCCCCAGAGCTCCGGCTCGGTAGTTGGACACACCGGTCCAGCCGCTCCGCGGCACATGGGATCTTCCCAGGCCAGGGATCGAACCGGCGCCCCTTGCACTGTAAGGCGGTGACTGGACCACCAGGGAAGCCCAGCCTTAATCTTCTTGATCACAAACTGTTCTATGACTCACTTTTGCTCACTGTTCTCATAACTTGCCTGAAGCTGCTCAGAAGTAAAATATGAAACTTATGCCAATAAACATTTTCATGTATATATACACATTCATGTATATACTAGGCATACAATATAGAACCACATTGTTACAACCTATAGACTAACTAAAGTAGGAGCTTATTTCTAAAGGAGAACAATCAGCTCCACAAATAATATACTATGTTGAGTAATAATTACAAAGTTACTTTTAAAATATATTAGTTTAGTAATATGGCTTGGCCAGCTCATTCTAAAAACTCATTTATAATTTTGGTAATTAATTAAAAAGGCACTAGGTCTTTCTCTCTTACCTGTTAGTAAGCAGTTCAGAAACACCAGGATAAATTTATTGCCGAAATGCAATAAACAACATCTCATTGTATAAGGCTTTCATATCAAGATTTAAGTTCTCAAAAATATGATTTAGCATGAGACCAACTGAAATTCAGCTAATATCGCCACCTTGTGGTCTGGTGGTACCTTGGCCAATACAAAGGATCTTTGCCAAGTCTATCGGTTAACAAGTTAACTAATCTACTGTATTGGCTTTTAAGCCTCAGATACTCCAAACGTGCTAATAGGAATCAAATGTGTGCTTCCTACTCTTGTACTAAAAAGAACAGTCATGTACAGAGTATATACTTGGGAGGTACAATGCACACAAACTGAATTTTACCCACATCCATGTTTACCCTCACTTCCTGTCTCACTTACTGTGTGTCATTCTTTCAAAACTGCCCTTTAGCTTTATGTCAGCTGGAGAAGAGAGCCATGTGCCCTCTGGCCCCAAGAAACAGATGGTCCCAAGTAAGATGATCAGTTCTGGTCTTGTAGAAGCCACTTGTGTCAAAGGTATGCGACTGTCAACTACTATTTCCAAATATAGGTGAGCCCACGTTGATTCTGGACCCTTGTCCTTCACCCAGTTAGAAGGGTTCTACTTATCAAAGACAGCTATGTGGCAAAATAAAAGAGGCGAAGAGATAACTATTGTCAATGTGCCGTGGGACTAAGGAGATCTTACATGGGGGCTATGTGACAGCCTGGAGGGGTGGGAAGAGGGGATATACATATGACTAATCTGGGAACATACATATCTGTAAACAACAAAACTCTGTAAAACTTAAAGTAACAAAAAATTTTAAAAGAACTCTGTAAAAGCAAAAAACCAAAACTAAAAAATGGCAAAAAAAAAAAAAGGGTGGCATATTCTTGAGTTACCTTTCTAGACATTGGTTAACTTCCTAAATATATACTTAACACACAATTGTCAATATTGGAATATGCTATGCACTAAAGAAATGCACTTGATTCAGCCATCCCTATGAGGGCAGTGAATCAAAAGTTTTACTGAAAACTCAGGTGTCTCAGACCAAAGGGAAAATAAATACATACGTACTTCGGACTTTAATATATTCTTCAGTTTATTAACCTCCAGATTAGTGTCTTGAACCTTCTGTTTAATATCATTAAGTTCATTATGAGTATCATTCAATTTTTTAGCCAGTGCCTATGAGAAAAAGACAGATTTGACTACAAAAAATTAAAAAATTATCTGTCAAAATTGCTATAAATATTTAAATATTTATAATATGATAAATAAAAACTAATATACTTAATACATAAATCTCATATAAAGACAGTGAGAAAACACAAGAGTCTAAACAGTAAAGTAGATAAAGAGCCTAAACACAATTCACAAAAAAGGAAGCACAAGCAGATAATACTTTCAAAAGTTTAAAAGTTTCCAGTGATCACAGACATGGCAAGAAACAGGCATTTTTATGCATAGTTGGAATAAATGTAAATTTGAGAGTAGATTCTTCCTTTGTTTGGGTCCTAGGGCCCAAGAGTAGAAGATGGACCTCTCTGTGCACTGCAGGTTGTTTAAGAACCGTATCATAGAAGATTCATATATAATATGAATTCACATTTCTTGTTTTTATTGCTATTAATTAACCTTTAAAAATTAATTTTTAAAATTATTATTTAAAAAATAACCTTTAAAATAGTTTTAGACTTATAGAAGAATTATTAAAATACTATAAAAAAACAGAAAAAATAGTATAAAGAGTGCCTACATGCGCTACACTCAGCTTCCTCTATAATTATCTTTTTTTCTTTTTCCCCATCATGCCTCTTTTATTTCTATTTATTTTCATCGATCTTTTCATTCTTTAGCATGTGTGGGCTTCCCATTGCAGTGGTCTCTTTCACTGCAGAACACTGGTTATGGGTACATATAATCCAGAGTGCTGGCTCGTAATTGGACACACCAGTCCAGCTGCACCATGGCACGTGGGACCTTCCCAGGCCAGGGATCGAACCAGTAGCCTTTGCACTGCCAGGCAGACTCTTTACACACTGGACTACCAGGGGAGCCCTATTATTAATTTCTTATAGTAGTATGCTACGTCACAGTTCATGAACCAATATTGATACATTAGTAACTAAAGTATGTACTTTTTTCCAGTTTCTTCTATTTTTAAGTAATATTCTTTTTCTGTTCTAGGGTTGCATTATTCATTAACTTTTTTTTTTTAAATTTTGGCCTCTTTTATTGTTTTTTTGTTTGTTTATTTTCATCTATTTTGATTCTTTGGCCTGTGTGGGCCTGCCATTCCAGTGGCCTCTCTCACTGCAGAGCACCGGCTCTGGGTGCATGCGCTCCAGAATGCTGGCTCATAATTGGACACACCAGTCCAGCTGCTCTATGGCATGTGGGATCTTCCTGGGCCAGAGATTGAACCGGTGCCCCTTGCACTGCAAGGCAGACTCTTTACACACTGGACTACCAGGGGAGCCCTATTATTAATTTCTTATAGTAGTATGCTACGTCACAGTTCATGAACCAATATTGATACATTAGTAACTAAAGTATGTACTTTTTTCCAGTTTCTTCTATTTTTAAGTAATATTCTTTTTCTGTTCTAGGGTTGCATTATTCATTAACTTTTTTTTTTTAAATTTTGGCCTCTTTTATTGTTTTTTTGTTTGTTTATTTTCATCTATTTTGATTCTTTGGCCTGTGTGGGCCTGCCATTCCAGTGGCCTCTCTCACTGCAGAGCACCGGCTCTGGGTGCATGCGCTCCAGAATGCTGGCTCATAATTGGACACACCAGTCCAGCTGCTCTATGGCATGTGGGATCTTCCTGGGCCAGAGATTGAACCGGTGCCCCTTGCACTGCAAGACGGACTCTTTACCCACTGGGCCACCAAGGAAGCCCTATTCATTAACTTTTGAACAAAGTACTTTAACATCTTGGGCAACTGTTCAGTAACAAAACTTTGCATCTTTATATCCAACTATGTAAATGAAAATATTGTTATTAACAGCTAAAAATATAGACTTTTATGATGCAAACTAAACACAATGAGAGTGATAGCAGTGTAAAGGAAATCATTTGGTCTGAAGAATTTCAAAGGGGAATAAAGTTTCTGAGGAGAATTTTTTAATGTTAAAATTAGAAGGGATATTGGTCATGAGCGCTCTAGATAAAGCTGACCTGTACTGGCTTAGAGAGGAAGTAATTATAAGAGAATTTTTCTTAAAAAGAATCAAAGTGCTAAAGAGGACCAAATAACGCTGTATGGTCCATATACTTGTATTCAAACAGAGTAATAATATTCCACAAATAAACTTACTCTTTTCTTAAAAGTTTCTGAAGGTTATCTTCATTTGCTGGTTTATTCCAATATTTATCTTTCACTAAGGAAGTACTTCCTAAGGTTTAATAAAAATCAATTATACCTGTTCTCTCTTTTCTCTAATATTTAACCATATGTCTGAAATTTTCATTTAGAAATTACATGGCATATTCTGTAAAATAATGATTAAAAAACAGCTAGTGCCAAAGCCTGAGCTTTTCTATAAAATGAAATGAAGGCTGTTCCTCAGAAGAAACACATTATCTTTCTTAGAGAAAAAGTCTCTAGGGACAAGCACACCTGGTTTTCTTGTTTGGCTTTTGCAAACTGTTCTTGGAGATTGTCATTCTCGTGAGCCAAGATGTCTCTCTCCCTAGCGATCTGAGCCAGCTCATCATTTGTCTCATCCAACTGCCTGCGCATTCTGGAAATGTCTTGTTCACACATAATGAGGGCTTCAGTAGACTGTCTATTCCGCAAATCAGACAGCACATGAGAAGAGACATTTTACCAAAACAGAATAACAAATCTTCATGAGACAGGAGATAGACAGCATGAAAACATTTGAAGAGTTCTAAACACATTTAAATTTGCAGGAATAAATACTACAAATATAGTGCACTGAAGTTACTCTGCGTTGCCAACATTTCACTATGAAAAAGGATGCCAGATAAATACACACAGTAATCAAAGATTCGTTAAGTATTTCAAAACTTCTGATGCTCAAGTATAAGAAAATCTTCACCCTACTTCTAGTTGATATGATTTAGTCTCCTCTGCAGGCTCCTCCTCCTCAGCCCTCTTAAAAATGAATTGTTCTCAGGGCTTAACCATCAGCTTCCTGATTCTTCTCATGCCAGCCCTTTTCTCCAACAGGTCCTGTTCATAGCTGTGGCTCCCAACCCTATCTATATGCCCAGATGACTCTGGAATGATCACCCCTGCTTCCGCCTCTTCATTATACTCTTTTTTTTTTTTAAGTAACTTTCTGTTTTACTTGAAATAGCGTAATTCTTTTTTTTTTTAAAGATTTATTTATTTATTTATTTTGGGCGGGGGTCGGGTTGGGGAGGGAGGGGAGCAGGCGGGCCACTTCTACTGGTCTTTCATTTCTCTATTTTCACCCGTCTTTGCTCCTTGGCTCCTGTGGGCCTCCCATCGCGGTGGTGTCTGTCACTGCAGAGCACAGGCTCTGGGCACACGCGCGCCAGAGCTCCGGCTCGGTAATTGGACACATCAGTCCAGCCGCTCCGTGGCACGTGGGATCTTCTCAGGCCAGGGATCGAACCGGCGCCCCTTGCACTGCAAGGTGGTGTCCTCACCCACTGGACCACCAGGGGAAGCCTCCTTATACTCTTATATCTAACTGCTTACTAGGCACACCCACAAGATGTGGGAAGCTCGTCAAAGAAAAATCTTCTCCCATGTACTTTCATCATGTCCAGTATTTATCGTCAGTCAGGAAACTGGCATTTTCCTATATTCTCTCCCTCACAAACACCCCACTCCTGTCCCTCAACCTCCCAACCCCAGTCTCTCGCATATAAAAATCTCATCATTCTGTAATGATTTCCCATGGCCCACAGCACTTGCCTCCGTCTGCCTGCCTAGCCTCTTCTCCTCCGTTTCTCCCCTGATGCTTTGGGTTCTAACACACTCACCTACTTGTCATTCCAGAGACTCCTGAACCTTAACTGTGGTTCTCTGTGGCTCCTGGCTATCTTTCTTCCATGAATGTTCTTCTTTTTCCCAACTTTGGAAAACACCGGATCCCTCTTTTACTTCCCTAAACAGACTCAAGCCCTCTTTCAACATTAGAGAGTTTGCATCTTATACATAACATTGAGCCCCTTGTTTCTTCCTATTTTGGTACCTGACATAGTAATTTGCCCCCCAATAAGTGCTCATATCTTTGTGAAGTAAGTGATTTACCTTGATGCCTGTTCCATCTCAGCAATGATATTCTTCATGCCCGAAATGGTCTTTTCCTTGAAAAGTAATATAAGTGTTAAATACAACATTACCTATTAAACTGTTATTTCTGTTAAAACTGAATATATTAGAAGAATTTCCCACCCACTTTTTGGTTTACAGTTGGTTTTAAATACTTATATTCTATTCTTTGCAACACTTTAAAACTAATGCTTGATATATCAATATGAGCATCTGTATTGGATAATTGATTATGCCCCTCAAAGCAAAGACTATGCCTAGGTATACTGATATGAGATCATCATATCAAATATGGTTAAAAGACATTTTGTGCAGTCCCCTAACAACACAAGAACCCCTTAAGCATCCTGTTTTTTGGGGGAAACCCAATGGTATGGCAAATGGATTCTATACTGGAAATAGGACTGATTTACTTCCTTAATTCTTCATGTTATAAAACCCAGGAGAGTAAACCATGTAAAACTAAATGTAGTTATTAAGGATAATAACTTTGATCAAGTATAACATATATATTAGTCCTCAACATCATCTTCAAAAAGTGCAATGGAATTATAAAAGAATTCTAAGTATAACCTAATAAGGAAGCCTAGAGCAAAGGTATAAAAAATAAATTATTTCTATTTTTCTTTCTCAAGAGTATGGACAGAGAGTACAATTAATGGAGCCAGTCAAGACTAAAATGAGGGGATCTTAATGCCTTCAACCCTTCCCACAGTTTCTCCTTTAAAAGCTCGCTGATCCTGAACTAGTTACAGATACCATACACAGACTGAAACCCACATTAGTCCTGAAAAAGTAGGAAAATTATTCTTCCACTAAATAACTAGATTTCCCTTTGCCTTTTGAATTTTCAATTCCTAGTAACCAAGTAACAAGATGAAAATTAAACCTGCATTTCCCAACTTTGGAAAACACCGGATCCCTCTTTTACTTCCCTAAACAGACTCAAGCCCTCTTTCAACATTAGAGAGTTTGCATCTTATACATAACATTGAGCCCCTTGTTTCTTCCTATTTTGGTACCTGACATAGTAATTTGCCCCCCAATAAGTGCTCATATCTTTGTGAAGTAAGTGATTTACCTTGATGCCTGTTCCATCTCAGCAATGATATTCTTCATGCCCGAAATGGTCTTTTCCTTGAAAAGTAATATAAGTGTTAAATACAACATTACCTATTAAACTGTTATTTCTGTTAAAACTGAATATATTAGAAGAATTTCCCACCCACTTTTTGGTTTACAGTTGGTTTTAAATACTTATATTCTATTCTTTGCAACACTTTAAAACTAATGCTTGATATATCAATATGAGCATCTGTATTGGATAATTGATTATGCCCCTCAAAGCAAAGACTATGCCTAGGTATACTGATATGAGATCATCATATCAAATATGGTTAAAAGACATTTTGTGCAGTCCCCTAACAACACAAGAACCCCTTAAGCATCCTGTTTTTGGAGGAAACCCAATGGTATGGCAAATGGATTCTATACTGGAAATAGGACTGATTTACTTCCTTAATTCTTCATGTTATAAAACCCAGGAGAGTAAACCATGTAAAACTAAATGTAGTTATTAAGGATAATAACTTTGATCAAGTATAACATATATATTAGTCCTCAACATCATCTTCAAAAAGTGCAATGGAATTATAAAAGAATTCTAAGTATAACCTAATAAGGAAGCCTAGAGCAAAGGTATAAAAAATAAATTATTTCTATTTTTCTTTCTCAAGAGTATGGACAGAGAGTACAATTAATGGAGCCAGTCAAGACTAAAATGAGGGGATCTTAATGCCTTCAACCCTTCCCACAGTTTCTCCTTTAAAAGCTCGCTGATCCTGAACTAGTTACAGATACCATACACAGACTGAAACCCACATTAGTCCTGAAAAAGTAGGAAAATTATTCTTCCACTAAATAACTAGATTTCCCTTTGCCTTTTGAATTTTCAATTCCTAGTAACCAAGTAACAAGATGAAAATTAAACCTGCATTTCCCAACCAGTATTGCTCCTATCATCAAGAGACAGCTCTCTGTCTGTCTCTCTGTGTCTCTCTGTCTCTGTGTGTGTGTGTGTGTGTGTGTGTGTATGTATGTGTGTCTGTTATCTTCCTTGACTCATGTGCTCCTCTCTAGCATATTTTTAGCTCTGGTTTCCCTTTCTGCTTTCTGACAGAATGGCAGATTCCACATCTGGCAGTAATAGATACTGAAACATAGTTAAAACATCCATTAGCAAAACTGTTTAAAGCCCTTTAAGAGGCACAAGCCAATGGAGGAAAACCTTAAAGAGGAAAATACTGCTTTGTGTGGAATCCTTACACATGTTTTTGAAATATGACTTAACAAATTTCTAAATAAATTCTGAAAGGCTAACTGAACTTCTAGGGTTTCTGACAGCTGTTCCTTGGTTAAGCTTTAAACACGGCTTATAAACCTTAAAGGGACTTCATCAACAGAAATTCATTAAAAGGTTCTCTGAAACCACTGCAAAGTATTCACAGCCACAAAGTTACCATATAGAATCCAGTAACAATGTCCTCCTAGCCTATTTTTCTCTTAATATGACCCTAACAGTACCTTGTCTTAAATTATGGATATTTATACTCTCATTATCAACTTGACATTCCTTGTACAACTTCATTATGTTTGTCCAACCCTAGCATAGATTCAAGCTAACTGTTGAAAATTCAACCCGGAAAAGGTGGTCATAAATCTACTAAGAAGAAAGAAACAAACTAAAATTTGACACAAATAATTTCAACTTTCATGATTCAAAAGTCTGTGAACTTTCTATTAGCAAGTAGTAGAACATCTATTAAAACTATGATTACCAAATAATTCACCTTATTCACTATAATATATACTTTTGCATAGCAATTACTTTTCCAATGTAATCTCCAGATTAAACTATAAAACCACCGCTTTTCACTGAAAGGTGTTATAAATTCAGCTATGAAAAACTGTAGAGAACATTTCTTCTTTTGAATGTGTAACATTGTTTTAAAAAGTTATTTTCTCTTCATAGGATGGATGTGTTTACATTCATAAAATCCTATACAAAATTTTAAAATGAACTTGCAACCCAATATTCTTTGTGAAGAAGTTACTATTGGTATAGTTAGCAGAATGAAGAAATGTGAAATATGAGCTATGAGAGAAGGGATATTCAGAAAGACATGAACTTTGTTTCTAAATATTAATGTTTTAAGGAAAATAGTGTTTAACTATTCAAAAAGTGGTTTATATACAATGGGAAACAAAATTTCATCCCCTCCAAAACACCACAATAATATGAAAAGGTACTAATATAGTAAATCAGACTTACCAAGTTAAGCCAAAATTTACTACCTCATGTACTTTGATAACTTCAATTTATGCTCATGATACCCAAATCTAGTAACTTCAATTTTCTCTGCAAACCTTAAAATCCAAGATTTTAAATCCAAGATTCAACTAAATGTTCCAAAGGCATGTCAATAACCTTCCTGTCTAAGCTTGTTCTGCATCCTGTTTCCTACTTCATGCATAGCAGTTATCTGGCTCCTAGGTCAGAAAGCACATCCTGACAGTCTTACTTCCTCAGCAGAGCTGTCTGCTTCTCTCATGGATCCTGTCACTTCCTAATACAGTTCTTATCACTTTACTCCTAACTGGTCCTTGTCACTACTCTCATTTCTGTATAATCCACTTCTTAGGTGGATTAACAAGTGCCAGGATAATGCTTTAAAGATCTAATTATAACATTTCATTTAGAAGACTTCAATGTTCCTCTATATCCATGAGGATGGAATCTAAATTCATCATCCCATGTATTCTTTTTTGATTTTAATTAGTTTTTATTGTAACATAGTTTGTATAACTTAAAATTCATAAATGCACAATTGGGTATAATTTCTATACCCAATATTTATACACATAAAATTGCACCCCATGTATTTTTGATTTGTTGCTTATATTTCCCGCCTCATCTTTTACCACTCCATACCCCTGGACATACTAAACTATCAAGAAATCTCACCACATTCTCTCATGAAAGCCACTGGACTTCCCTATAAGCTGTTCTACTTATTTGGATTACTCTTTTTCTTAGTGGTGCTCTGCCTGTCTGGATCACTCTTCTCTCACTGTCTCTTTTCTCTAAATCTTTTCCTGGCTAATTCCTAGTCATCTTTCAGGGCCGTATAAGCACCGTCGCTGCGTGGAAGGCTTCCTAGATCTTCTTCCTCCCCTAATCCAGCCCCTAACCTGAATCAGATGTTTGTGCCAAGCTCCACTCATACACTGCGCAATGCCATTGTGGCACTTGGCATATTCCATCATAACAGCATCCTTCTTTATCTTTCTCTGAATTATACCATAGGCCCTTGGAAGGTATGCCCACTCAGCCTGTTTCTTAACATAATACCCATACATATCAATAAATGTATGCTGAATGGATGGACAGGTGGATAAATGAATGAATTAGTTCCCTTAGAGAGGGGGAAGACCTTATTTTCAGTGATGCTGCCTTTTCTTAAGACATTGTGTGGAAAAAAGTTTAGAAATTGCCTTCAGAATCAGTTTATGAGCTAGAAAGGGGGTCAATATTTCCCTGCCTTTTTGAAAAGACCTTTATCTAGTTTTGTTGCTGTTTGAACAACAAAACCATGGGATGAAACTTATAGCCCAACTTTTTCACCAGTTCCAGATCATCTACTCTCAAAGGCTGAAGATGATGTAAAAACGTGCCCCTAGTCTTGAGTATATGTTTCATTATATTTAATGAACTAAACATATTGCCTCCCAAGGTGGCTACTTGAAAAATATAAGTTCTGGTGTGTTTTTAGAAAGAAATCAGCCTCATCACTTTTTTTAAAATTATGATTTACATTTTGATAATTGAATTTGTTACTATTTGTGAAATTTGATCAGAAATTGATAAGAGAAAAATCCATTTAAAAATATTAGTTAGTGAATTTGAACACTTATTTCCTAAGGATATCCTGAAATATTTCAAAATTGGATTTTAAAGTTCCAGCTCTTAGGAAAAAATTTGAGAAAATCCTATTATTTTATTCAGATTCAAGTTCAAACATTTCTTTTAAACCACAGTTCTCAGAACATACTTTCATCGCCAAACTCTCTCCAAGAGATGCAATATTCTCAGACTTTTTATCCAAACATGCTTGTAGGCATTCCTTTTCTTTAGCCAGATCATTGAGGGTTGCACCGAGAATGCTGATTTCTTCTCGCTGGGCAATACTTTGTCTCGTAAAATTATCTAAATGTGTAATCATAAAGGCATTTTTTTTAATCAAGATAAATTATTTTCCAGTTCAAGCAGAGTGAAGTACTTTTCAAAATAAATTCTCATATACTATATTCAGTGACTAAATATAAAGTACTGTATCCCAAATTTTAAAATAGCTTTTGTTAGTGACTTAAAATGAAGATTAATCATGAAATTCTAAATTATTTATAAATGTAAAAGCACAATTAACACATCTGAATTAGAATAGCAAAGGAAAGTTCTATATAGCAAGTTCTCAAAGTAGAATGTGTAGTGGGAGAGGAGAGGGTAGGTGGATGAAGTATATGGAATGTTGATTTTTTTTCTCTTTTAATTTCACCTCTCTTTAGTTTCAAATCACTGTTGCATATAAGTTGGCAACTACCAGATCTTAAAAACAGATTCAATCAAGTCATGTTCAGAGTCAAATATCTTCTAATATTAGTTATGATTTTTTCTATAGTAGTGTTACAAACATTCTTAGAAAAAAAAATCACCCCAGGAAGTCTGGTTTGCTTTGTTAAGAATGCTAGAATGCCAGTCTCAATGTTGAAGGCCTGTATAACTGATGTACAAGAGTGACCTTCAAATTGTGCTTTCTCAACTAGAACCATTACCATCACCATCACCTGGGAACTTGTTAGAAATACAAATCCTTAGGTCCCACCCCAGACCTAGGGAACTAGAAATTCTGAGTGAGCAGAGAAATTTATGTTTCAACATGCACCCTGAGAAAATACAAAGGCCCTGGCCATATCCCACTCTGAGATGCCTGGCTCCAGTGAGCTTTCTTAGTTCTCTAGGCGAAGACTGAAGTTTGAAGTTTGAGAAGCACTGGTCTAGACCAGCTCTACCAAGGAAACTTGGTGTGACTAGACCTCTTGGTAAATGCCCGCCAAGGGCTGCCCAATGCAGCATGTGAAAGGAATCCCATACCATGGAGGTTGATGTATATAATATGTTATGTCCCTTTTCCAGGCAAACCAAATGTTTTGGGTGTTTTGATATCTGAGTTCATCCCCATTGGCATAAAACAAACTCTAAACCAGTTCTAGTATCTCTTATCTTAAAAAACAAAAAAAGCTCAACCGCACATCCCACTTAAACTAACAGCCCATTTTTCTGCTGCTCTCTAATAACCAAACTTCTAATAATCAAACTTCTGTTCTCTTGTTCTGTCTCCTCACTTCTTAGTCATTCCTAATCTTCCACATCTAACACTCTAATTCAGACTTTCAAGGGGATTAGTTTTACCAAACCTCCAAAGTGCCAATTCAATCAGTACTTTTTCATTCTCATCTTACTTTGATTCTCAAAAGTATCTGAAAATTGATCAAAGCCTCCATTTAAAAACACTGCTCTCTTGCCACCCCAAATGACACTCACTTCTGGAGTTTCTTCCTACTTCTTTGGCTTCTTCTTAATCAGTCCTGGGTCCTCTTCTCCTCATTCTCTACATTTCCCCTAGGTGATCTCATGGTTTTAAAATATCATTGACATGCTGCTGTGTCCCAAATATATATCTTTAGCTTAGATTTCTCTTCTGAGATACAAATTTACCTATTTACTGGCTTACCTTACATATTTACTTGAACTTAAAAATCAAAAAATGAGTCCTTCGATATTCCCTTTTTATATTTTCTTTTAATATTTCCTATCTCAATTTAAAAAAAAACACCTCCACCCACCTAATTGCTTATGCCAGATATTTTTGAACTGCATGACAGCAAATCTTAAAAATAGTTATTCAGTATCAAAATGGGCTCTCGTATCCTGACCATAATTCTACTTTAAAGTTATAAGAAGACTAAGTTATGACCATATTTTCATAAAGATCACTGGTAAAAAACAATAATAGGGGACTTTATAAAAATAATTTTCTCTATAAACTCAAGTAATACCACAAATATAGCCAAGTGTATGCACATTTTCCACCAAAAATTGTGTGTGTGTGTGTGTGTATACATATATATATTTCATTGTAACATTTATGAGTGTGACATATATAAAAATCTGTAAGTTTAAAATTGGTTATCATAAATTTACAAAGTATTGCTGCTTTGTCTAGCTATTCTTTCACTGAAAAATATGAAGCCATATCTAAGTATTTACAGTTCTAAGTAAAGTAAAATACTTTACTGTCAAAGAAAGATGTATTTTCCCATTATTTTCGACAACAAACCTTTTAATTTAAGGGCCTATTTCTAAGTGTGTCCATTATAGCTAAAAGGAAGAAAACGTTTATTTTTACCAGACTTATAAAAAAGTAACATCAGGAAAAAAACTCACCAATTTTTTCATCCAAGCACATAATTTTCTCCTGAGTAAGCTGTAGCTCATATTTTTTCTTAGCAAGGTGTCGCTGAGTATCAGAAAGATCTTTTTCTGTGTTTTCATATAAAAGTCTGTAAACATTTTAATAATAAACTAATTCTGAAATTTTATGTTTTATCAACGGTTTAGTGTTTTTAAGTCTAAAAACTTTTAATGATAATGTACATATTTTCTTCTTAGTATTTTCATTATAAAGACACATTATAGGAGGTTTGACACATAGAGAGTTAAAAAGGATTCTCAGTCCACCACTCCAACACAAGCAACTATTTTGCTATGCATATTTTAGTAATCATAATCTAAATTGAAGTTGAATTCAGATTTTTTCACTTATACTCAATCTTTAGTATTTTTCAGCCTTATAATTCAGCCCTCCAAATTATCATTTTCTGGCTGAAAACTTTATATGAACAAAAGCCATTTGCTTTTAATACAATCATTTACTTAGTATTACTTCCTAATATTAGACATGTGGGTTCATTTCAGCTTATGCCAGATATTTTGAACTGCATGACAGCAAATCTTAAAAATAGTTATTCAGTATCAAAATGGGCTCTCGTATCCTGACCATAATTCTACTTTAAAGTTATAAGAAGACTAAGTTATGACCATATTTTCATAAAGATCACTGGTAAAAAACAATAATAGGGGACTTTATAAAAATAATTTTCTCTATAAACTCAAGTAATACCACAAATATAGCCAAGTGTATGCACATTTTCCACCAAAAATTGTGTGTGTGTGTGTGTGTGTATACATATATATATTTCATTGTAACATTTATGAGTGTGACATATATAAAAATCTGTAAGTTTAAAATTGGTTATCATAAATTTACAAAGTATTGCTGCTTTGTCTAGCTATTCTTTCACTGAAAAATATGAAGCCATATCTAAGTATTTACAGTTCTAAGTAAAGTAAAATACTTTACTGTCAAAGAAAGATGTATTTTCCCATTATTTTCGACAACAAACCTTTTAATTTAAGGGCCTATTTCTAAGTGTGTCCATTATAGCTAAAAGGAAGAAAACGTTTATTTTTACCAGACTTATAAAAAAGTAACATCAGGAAAAAAAAACTCACCAATTTTTTCATCCAAGCACATAATTTTCTCCTGAGTAAGCTGTAGCTCATATTTTTTCTTAGCAAGGTGTCGCTGAGTATCAGAAAGATCTTTTTCTGTGTTTTCATATAAAAGTCTGTAAACATTTTAATAATAAACTAATTCTGAAATTTTATGTTTTAT
Organism: Tragulus kanchil; assembly: GCA_022376925.1. Taxonomy (NCBI): domain Eukaryota; kingdom Metazoa; phylum Chordata; class Mammalia; order Artiodactyla; family Tragulidae; genus Tragulus; species Tragulus kanchil. The sequence continues at coordinate 98,919,853 of JAIOJX010000029.1, forward strand.
CAACGGTTTAGTGTTTTTAAGTCTAAAAACTTTTAATGATAATGTACATATTTTCTTCTTAGTATTTTCATTATAAAGACACATTATAGGAGGTTTGACACATAGAGAGTTAAAAAGGATTCTCAGTCCACCACTCCAACACAAGCAACTATTTTGCTATGCATATTTTAGTAATCATAATCTAAATTCGAAGTTGAATTCAGATTTTTTTCACTTATACTCAATCTTTAGTATTTTTCAGCCTTATAATTCAGCCCTCCAAATTATCATTTTCTGGCTGAAAAACTTTATATGAACAAAAGCCATTTGCTTTTAATACAATCATTTACTTAGTATTACTTCCCTAATATTAGACATGTGGGTTCATTTCAGGGTTTAACTAGTATAAATAAATCTATAATAAAAAGTATTTCATTGAGGTCACAAATATTTATTAAGTGTCTAGTACATACCAGGCACTAGGTGTTGAGGAAGCTATGGTGAACTAGATGGCCAGGGATCCTGCTCTCATGGAAATCACAGTCAGTAAGTAGACAGACTATAATTTCTGGAAACATGGAAGCTAGATAATTTGAAAGTCCTCCCATGACAAAACACACATACATCTTATAAAGGTATAGCAAAACTTAAAACAACTTGTAACGGAAGTCCCTTAGAGTCAAATCAGAGTAATAAGACTATAAACTGATGTTACGTTAGATACAGTTGGGGTTTGCCTGTCTCAGTGGCCTAGAGTCTTGCCTTTTAACTCAGAAACAGAAGATGAACCTACAAAGAAGTATGCATGACAAGTTTTGGAACTAAGGTCCCCACGCAAAGCCACAAAAGGCTACACTACTCTACTCTACTACTCTACTACTAGTGTAGAGGCCAGACTAGAAGAAATCAGTTTGCCAAATATTGCCAGGGTCCAGGTAATAATAATAACTAAACATCTTCATTGAGAATTCTCAATCTCAAGATAAGAAATCAAAATAAAATCTGGTTCCAGGATGGCCATATAATCTAGAACACTGGGTAGAAATACACACAAAAGTTTTCTGGAGGGACATGACTTCAACTCAGGTACAAACTAAACCCCAGACAAATGTCTGTTGAAAATGATCTCACAAACCAACACAATATTGTAATTATCCTCAAATAAAAATAAATAAATCTTTTAAAACTGAGATCACAGTTCAATCTTAAAAACACATTAAGAAACAACTCAAATTTAGTGAGAGTCAAAAGATACATAAACTAGACTCAAAGAAATTCAGATTATAACATTATATATATGTACCCTGTATATCTGTGTACCCTAAAATGGTACTTCACTGCTGTGACCTTTCCCTCAAAAACACTACCCAGTCTAACCATGAGAAAATCACCAGATGAACCCCAGTTGAGAGACATTCTACAAAATACCTGATCAGCACTCCTCAAAACTTGCAAGGTCATCAAAACCAAGGACAGTCTGAGACTGTCACAGTCAAGAGAAGCCTAAGGACACTGATGACTAAAGGTGATGTGTCCTGGATGGGATTCTAGAGCAGAAAAAGGTCATCAGGGAAAAACCAAAGAAACCTCAATAAATTAGAGTGTATCATACTGAATAGCTAATTTATATATATATATATATATATATATACACACACATATATACATATATACATATATAATTAAAAAAAAAATTTTGACCTCTTTTATTGCTTTTTATTTATTTTCATCCATCTTTTTTCCTTGGCCTGTGTGGGCCTCCCATGGCAGTGGCCTCCCTCACCACAGAGCACCAGCTCTGGGCACATGCTGGCCCATAAATGGACGTATCGATCCAGCTACTCCACGGCACGTGGGATCCTCCCCGGCCAGGGACTGAACTGGCACCTCTTGCACTGCAAGGCAGACTCTTTAGCCACTGGACCACCAGAGGAGGCCCCTGAATGGCTAATTTTAACAAGTGTACCACACTAATGAAAAATGTTAACACAGGAAACCGAGTGTGAGGTATATAGGAACTCTGCACTATCTTCACAATTTTTCTATAAATCTAAAACTGTTCTATGATAAAAAGTTTATGTTTTTAAAAATATTTGTATTTTCATATACAAGCACTAAGTGATCAGAAAGCAAAATTCTAAAATTCTACTGACATGGCATCGAAAAGTAAAAACTACTTAAGAATTGACAAAAATAATGTAAGATTTATACACTAAAAATTATAAAACATTATGATGGAAAGTGAAGACCTAAATAAAGAAATGGACGGGAGTTCCCTAGTAGTGGTCCAATGGTCGGAGCTTTCCTTGGTTTGATTCCTGGTCCAGGAACCAAGATCCCATGAGCTATAAAGCATAGAAGGAAGGAAGGAAGAAAGAAAGAAATGGAGTGCTCACGAATGGGAGTTTTTCACCAATTCCCAGTTCCCAAGGCTTTTCTGTTTATATATGAAGCAGATTCTTCAAAAGATCCCATGGCTAATAAACCCCAAAAAGTCTAACCATGAGAAAATCACCAGATGAACCCCAGTTGAGAGACTTCACAATCCTAAAAACTTGCAAGGTCATCAAAACCAAGGACAGTCTGAGACTGTCACAGTCAAGAGAAGCCTAAGGACACTGATGACTAAAGGTGATGTGTCCTGGATGGGATTCTAGAGCAGAAAAAGGTCATCAGGGAAAAACCAAAGAAACCTCAATAAATTAGAGTGTATCATACTGAATAGCTAATTTATATATATATATATATATATATATATACACACACATATATACATATATACATATATAATTAAAAAAAAAATTTTGACCTCTTTTATTGCTTTTTATTTATTTTCATCCATCTTTTTTCCTTGGCCTGTGTGGGCCTCCCATGGCAGTGGCCTCCCTCACCACAGAGCACCAGCTCTGGGCACATGCTGGCCCATAAATGGACGTATCGATCCAGCTACTCCACGGCACGTGGGATCCTCCCCGGCCAGGGACTGAACTGGCACCTCTTGCACTGCAAGGCAGACTCTTTAGCCACTGGACCACCAGAGGAGGCCCCTGAATGGCTAATTTTAACAAGTGTACCACACTAATGAAAAATGTTAACACAGGAAACCGAGTGTGAGGTATATAGGAACTCTGCACTATCTTCACAATTTTTCTATAAATCTAAAACTGTTCTATGATAAAAAGTTTATGTTTTTAAAAATATTTGTATTTTCATATACAAGCACTAAGTGATCAGAAAGCAAAATTCTAAAATTCTACTGACATGGCATCGAAAAGTAAAAACTACTTAAGAATTGACAAAAATAATGTAAGATTTATACACTAAAAATTATAAAACATTATGATGGAAAGTGAAGACCTAAATAAAGAAATGGACGGGAGTTCCCTAGTAGTGGTCCAATGGTCGGAGCTTTCCTTGGTTTGATTCCTGGTCCAGGAACCAAGATCCCATGAGCTATAAAGCATAGAAGGAAGGAAGGAAGAAAGAAAGAAATGGAGTGCTCACGAATGGGAGTTTTTCACCAATTCCCAGTTCCCAAGGCTTTTCTGTTTATATATGAAGCAGATTCTAAAAGTAAATAAAAATGCAAAGGAACCAGAATAACCAACACAACTTTAAGAAAGAGCCAAGTTAGAGGACTAACACTACCTAGTTTGAGGACAAAAAAAAATTAATCAGAAATGTTGTATTGGCATCAAGATATATAAATAGATCCACCAAACAAAACAGATAATCAAGAAATGGACCTTCACATATATGAACAACAGACATTCTACAAAGGTACAAAACGATTCAGTGTAGAAAAGAAACGAATGTTTTTCATCAAATGATGCTCGAACAATTGAACTTTGAACTACACCTTATACCATATGCAAAAATTAAGTTGAAATGGATCATAGATTTAAATGTAAGAATTGAAACTATAAAACTGCTAGAAGAAAATACAGGAGAAAAATCTCACCTTGGGCTTGACAACAACTTCTTTAAAAGAATACAAAAGCTGGATATAAATTTTTAAAAATCACCTAATCAAAAATATTGCCTCTTTTAAAGACATTTAAGAAAATAAAAAGGGGGGCTTCCCTGGTTGTCCAGTGGGTAAAGACACTGCCTTGCAGTGTAAGGGGTGCTGGTTCAATCCCTGGCCCAGGAAGATCCCACGTGCTGCGGAGTGGCTGGATGGATATGTCCAATTACCAAGCCAGCACTCTGAAGCACATGCGCCCAGAGCCAGTGCTCTGCAGTGAGAGAGGCCACTGTGATGGGAGGCCCACACAGGCCAAAGAACAAAGATGGATGATGAAAGACCAATAGAAGTGGCTAAAAAAAAAAGAGAGAGAAAATAAAAGGCAAACCACAGACTGGGAAAAAATATTTGCCAAACATATATTGTCCCTGACAAAGAACTTATATCCAGAATATAGAGAGGCTTTTTACAACTTATTGATACATACAGCACAATAAAGATGTGCAAATGTTTTAAACAGACACTAAAAAAGATACATGGATGGCACAAAATGACATCGACAGATGCTCAAAATTACAAGTTACTAGTGATTATTAAAACCATAACACGTACTATTTGGAAGGCTAAAACTATGAAGATACTGCATATGAAGCATTGATTAGGCTATGTAACAACTGGTACACTCATATACTGCTGGGACAAACGCAGAATGAAATAGTACAACCATTTTCGAAACAGTTTAATGTCTTTTTTTTTTAAAGTTAAACATGCCTCCATCATAAGACTCAGTCACTCTACTCAGGTATTTACCCAAGAGAAGTAAAAGCACATGTCCCTGTAAAGACACCTACAAGGATGTTCCTAATGGTTTTATCCATTATAGTCCTAAATTGGAAACAACGGAATGTTTTCATCAAATGATGCTCGAACAATTGAACTTTGAACTACACCTTATACCATATGCAAAAATTAAGTTGAAATGGATCATAGATTTAAATGTAAGAATTGAAACTATAAAACTGCTAGAAGAAAATACAGGAGAAAAATCTCACCTTGGGCTTGACAACAACTTCTTTAAAAGAATACAAAAGCTGGATATAAATTTTTAAAAATCACCTAATCAAAAATATTGCCTCTTTTAAAGACATTTAAGAAAATAAAAAGGGGGGCTTCCCTGGTTGTCCAGTGGGTAAAGACACTGCCTTGCAGTGTAAGGGGTGCTGGTTCAATCCCTGGCCCAGGAAGATCCCACGTGCTGCGGAGTGGCTGGATGGATATGTCCAATTACCAAGCCAGCACTCTGAAGCACATGCGCCCAGAGCCAGTGCTCTGCAGTGAGAGAGGCCACTGTGATGGGAGGCCCACACAGGCCAAAGAACAAAGATGGATGATGAAAGACCAATAGAAGTGGCTAAAAAAAAAAGAGAGAGAGAGAAAATAAAAAGGCAAACCACAGACTGGGAAAAAATATTTGCCAAACATATATTGTCCCTGACAAAGAACTTATATCCAGAATATAGAGAGGCTTTTTACAACTTATTGATACATACAGCACAATAAAGATGTGCAAATGTTTTAAACAGACACTAAAAAAGATACATGGATGGCACAAAATGACATCGACAGATGCTCAAAATTACAAGTTACTAGTGATTATTAAAACCATAACACGTACTATTTGGAAGGCTAAAACTATGAAGATACTGCATATGAAGCATTGATTAGGCTATGTAACAACTGGTACACTCATATACTGCTGGGACAAACGCAGAATGAAATAGTACAACCATTTTCGAAACAGTTTAATGTCTTTTTTTTTTAAAGTTAAACATGCCTCCATCATAAGACTCAGTCACTCTACTCAGGTATTTACCCAAGAGAAGTAAAAGCACATGTCCCTGTAAAGACACCTACAAGGATGTTCCTAATGGTTTTATCCATTATAGTCCTAAATTGGAAACAACGGGAATGTTTATTATATTCATACAATGGCGTACTACTCAGCAATAAAGAGGAATAAACTCTTGATTATATGTGACAGCATGGGTAAGTCTCACGATAATCATGCTGAATGAAAGTAGCCCTATAAAAGAATTTATACTGTGTGATTTCATTTAATAACATTTCAGAAAATCTGAACAACTTTCTGTGACAGAAAGCAAATCAGTGGTTGCCTGGGGAAGAGGACAGAGGGGCAGAAGAAAACTTTAGGAAGTGATGGACAGGGCCGCTATCTTGAGTGTGGTGATGGTTTTACAGGTACACACACGTCAAAAATTACCAGACTGAACACTTAAGTATGGGCAATGTTTACTATATGTATGTCAATTATATTTTAATAATAGTATTAAAATAAGTGTACACAAAAACCATCAAAATTATTATATATTTCTTTTTTAGAATATTTTTAATAAACCACTAAAATGCTTTCAAAGAACTTCCAGTGACATGTCAAAATATTTATAGCATACAATTAAATGAAACTGGTCCCAAATATATAACTTACTATAGGATTATATTAATTTCATAGAAAGTTTATATAGAGATAGAAATATTTCTAAAAACAGATCTATATTAATGCATTTTCCCTGGGTTATGAAATCATGGGTAATTTAAATTTCTCATATACTTTTTTTCTATTTTCCAAGGTTTTCTTTACTATTATTGTTCTTATTTTATTGTTACTATATTTTTACCTGAACCCGCAGTTTCTTTTAAGCAGGAAAGTTAAAAATAAATGAAAGAATCTGAGTGATTCTTTTGTCCTGACAAGTGATTCTCATGTATCAATATGTACCACAGACTCTTCAAAGATCAAAGAAGAGACTAGGAGAATTCATATATGAACTAAGTATTATCTAAATAATATATTTCATACTTTTATGAACTATTATTTTCATATGTTCATAGATATACTGAATAGTACACTTTCTTATTTTTTATAAACATGCCTCCATCATAAGACTCAGTCACTCTACTCAGGTATTTACCCAAGAGAAGTAAAAGCACATGTCCCTGTAAAGACACCTACAAGGATGTTCCTAATGGTTTTATCCATTATAGTCCTAAATTGGAAACAACGGGAATGTTTATTATATTCATACAATGGCGTACTACTCAGCAATAAAGAGGAATAAACTCTTGATTATATGTGACAGCATGGGTAAGTCTCACGATAATCATGCTGAATGAAAGTAGCCCTATAAAAGAATTTATACTGTGTGATTTCATTTAATAACATTTCAGAAAATCTGAACAACTTTCTGTGACAGAAAGCAAATCAGTGGTTGCCTGGGGAAGAGGACAGAGGGGCAGAAGAAAACTTTAGGAAGTGATGGACAGGGCCGCTATCTTGAGTGTGGTGATGGTTTTACAGGTACACACACGTCAAAAATTACCAGACTGAACACTTAAGTATGGGCAATGTTTACTATATGTATGTCAATTATATTTTAATAATAGTATTAAAATAAGTGTACACAAAAACCATCAAAATTATTATATATTTCTTTTTTAGAATATTTTTAATAAACCACTAAAATGCTTTCAAAGAACTTCCAGTGACATGTCAAAATATTTATAGCATACAATTAAATGAAACTGGTCCCAAATATATAACTTACTATAGGATTATATTAATTTCATAGAAAGTTTATATAGAGATAGAAATATTTCTAAAAACAGATCTATATTAATGCATTTTCCCTGGGTTATGAAATCATGGGTAATTTAAATTTCTCATATACTTTTTTTCTATTTTCCAAGGTTTTCTTTACTATTATTGTTCTTATTTTATTGTTACTATATTTTTACCTGAACCCGCAGTATCTTTTTAAGCAGGAAAGTTAAAAATAAATGAAAGAATCTGAGTGATTCTTTTGTCCTGACAAGTGATTCTCATGTATCAATATGTACCACAGACTCTTCAAAGATCAAAGAAGAGACTAGGAGAATTCATATATGAACTAAGTATTATCTAAATAATTTATTTCATACTTTTATGAACTATTATTTTTCATATGTTCATAGATATACTGAATATGTAGAACTTCTATTTCTCATATCAATAGATACTACAAGTAAAATCACTTACACGGAGGTCTTTAAAATCTTGTTCCCATATACCACTGCCTATAAGTTGCTTTAACTGGAATTTCTCCTACCAAACTGCAGCGTTTAGGAAGAGCTAAGCACAGTATGTGGCATTCAGTTAACAGAAGTCCCACTACACGTTCCTATTTCTCTGCTATGACTTTTATTGTATACTGCTGCTGCTTAGTCACTTTAGTCATGTCCAACTCTGTGTCACCCCAAGGACTGCAGCCCTCCAGGCTCTACTGTCCATGGAATTCTCCAGGTAAGAATACTGGAATGGGTTGCCATTTACTTCTCCTTATTGTAGTCTAAACTGTCCCTTTTCTAAGCTACTGCCAAACGTGTACTATGTGTGCTTTTTTTTACTGTTCAGATCCCAGAACATAATTTAAGTTATAAGGTAAATTAAACAGTGAAATGCCAAAGTCAAATATACTCTTAACCCAGAAGGACTTTGTAAAAGCTATTTCAGTTAAACATTGAGGTTTTCTGCAAATATAGGATTAAGATTAATAGAAGTCTGATTTGCAGTTAAGTGTGGCATTCCTATCTGTGATTTAAAGGCAACAAAGAACTTAATTATCATTTTTAAATATCCTAAAAAATCAGAGCTATTATAGTAAACTATTAGTTATTAAATCATGGGTAATTTAAATTTCTCATATACTTTTTCTATTTTCCAAGGTTTTCTTTACTATTATTGTTCTTATTTTATTGTTACTATATTTTTACCTGAACCCGCAGTATCTTTTAAGCAGGAAAGTTAAAAATAAATGAAAGAATCTGAGTGATTCTTTTGTCCTGACAAGTGATTCTCATGTATCAATATGTACCACAGACTCTTCAAAGATCAAAGAAGAGACTAGGAGAATTCATATATGAACTAAGTATTATCTAAATAATTTATTTCATACTTTTATGAACTATTATTTTTCATATGTTCATAGATATACTGAATATGTAGAACTTCTATTTCTCATATCAATAGATACTACAAGTAAAATCACTTACACGGAGGTCTTTAAAATCTTGTTCCCATATACCACTGCCTATAAGTTGCTTTAACTGGAATTTCTCCTACCAAACTGCAGCGTTTAGGAAGAGCTAAGCACAGTATGTGGCATTCAGTTAACAGAAGTCCCACTACACGTTCCTATTTCTCTGCTATGACTTTTATTGTATACTGCTGCTGCTTAGTCACTTTAGTCATGTCCAACTCTGTGTCACCCCAAGGACTGCAGCCCTCCAGGCTCTACTGTCCATGGAATTCTCCAGGTAAGAATACTGGAATGGGTTGCCATTTACTTCTCCTTATTGTAGTCTAAACTGTCCCTTTTCTAAGCTACTGCCAAACGTGTACTATGTGTGCTTTTTTTTACTGTTCAGATCCCAGAACATAATTTAAGTTATAAGGTAAATTAAACAGTGAAATGCCAAAGTCAAATATACTCTTAACCCAGAAGGACTTTGTAAAAGCTATTTCAGTTAAACATTGAGGTTTTCTGCAAATATAGGATTAAGATTAATAGAAGTCTGATTTGCAGTTAAGTGTGGCATTCCCTATCTGTGATTTAAAGGCAACAAAGAACTTAATTATCATTTTTAAATATCCTAAAAAAAATCAGAGCTATTATAGTAAACTATTAGTTATTAAATGGTAATAGACTTTACCTCAAAGAATTATTCTCTGCTTTTTGCCTGCCAAGTTCACTCTCGGTATCCATTGCCTTTCTTGCTAGTGATTTCATTTCTTTTTCCACAGTGGTTATGGTTTCCTTCATCAACGTCATATTTGACATTTGTTCCATACGTTCATCATCGAGCTATACAAGCAGAATGACAAGGTCACTGCCATCTCTAAAAACATCTCAGTAATCTTTCACGAGAGACAGACTCTCTCTGTACAAATCAGTATATGACAAGATTCACACGGTGAGATGATCAGGTTAGACTTGAAATTTGTGGGAGGCTGTGTGGACCAGGTGTTGTGGAGTAGGAACTTAGACAAGCTGCTGCAGAACTTATACACAAGGCCTATCACAGTATAAGCACATTTTCAATCTGGTTCACCTGCACTATAGCACACATACCCTAATTGCAAGATTTCTTATTTATTGCTCAATATTAACAAGTTACACACAAAAATGAGATTATGAAACAAAAATCCTTTTTTCTCTGTCTACTGCTGTTTGAAAAACTCATGATAACAACGTAAAACAGATGAATTTAGAAGTACAGTCAAATAAAGCTGGTAACACAAAGTTAAATACCCTTAATTCTGTTTAAATAGTCATAACATCTCCAATATCTATGGATAGCATCTCAAATCCTTGACTAGTAAAAAGGTGATGCTTCACAATTAAATTCAGTTTAACTATATTGTTTTCATTGGTTTTCATTTTGTTATAATTTTCTCTACCATAGCTACTCTTTGGGAAAAACAAGCCAGTTTCTCTGTCCCTGCTCATGCTGTCATTAATGAGATAGGGAGATGAGAAAGTTGCTAAAATCCCTGAGAATACAACCCTAATGGTTTTTTTAAAAGAACATATTTTGTAACCTAACATAAAAAAAGACTTAATTATCATTTAAATATCCTAAAAAAAATCAGAGCTATTATAGTAAACTATTAGTTATTAAATGGTAATAGACTTTACCTCAAAGAATTATTCTCTGCTTTTTGCCTGCCAAGTTCACTCTCGGTATCCATTGCCTTTCTTGCTAGTGATTTCATTTCTTTTTCCACAGTGGTTATGGTTTCCTTCATCAACGTCATATTTGACATTTGTTCCATACGTTCATCATCGAGCTATACAAGCAGAATGACAAGGTCACTGCCATCTCTAAAAACATCTCAGTAATCTTTCACGAGAGACAGACTCTCTCTGTACAAATCAGTATATGACAAGATTCACACGGTGAGATGATCAGGTTAGACTTGAAATTTGTGGGAGGCTGTGTGGACCAGGTGTTGTGGAGTAGGAACTTAGACAAGCTGCTGCAGAACTTATACACAAGGCCTATCACAGTATAAGCACATTTTCAATCTGGTTCACCTGCACTATAGCACACATACCCTAATTGCAAGATTTCTTATTTATTGCTCAATATTAACAAGTTACACACAAAAATGAGATTATGAAACAAAAATCCTTTTTTCTCTGTCTACTGCTGTTTGAAAAACTCATGATAACAACGTAAAACAGATGAATTTAGAAGTACAGTCAAATAAAGCTGGTAACACAAAGTTAAATACCCTTAATTCTGTTTAAATAGTCATAACATCTCCAATATCTATGGATAGCATCTCAAATCCTTGACTAGTAAAAAGGTGATGCTTCACAATTAAATTCAGTTTAACTATATTGTTTTCATTGGTTTTCATTTTGTTATAATTTTCTCTACCATAGCTACTCTTTGGGAAAAACAAGCCAGTTTCTCTGTCCCTGCTCATGCTGTCATTAATGAGATAGGGAGATGAGAAAGTTGCTAAAATCCCTGAGAATACAACCCTAATGGTTTTTTTAAAAGAACATATTTTGTAACCTAACATAAAAAAAGACTTAACTCACATTTTTTAGAAGAAAATAAACAATGAAAAAGTGACAGTTAACAGCTTATATACCACCTTAAATATCTTAGGATTGCAAACGCTATCTTAGAAAAACCAAGTTTCCTGAACAAAGAAAAAGGGGAAAGTGGGGGTGTCATGGACAGCTTAGAACCCAGAATGCAAAAGTGACTTTTCTTTACATTATGAACTGTACACTCCAGCTCCTCTATCCTCTGTTCCAAGTGAGCCTTCTCATTAAAGGCTGTGTCTTGGGCAATCTGTTTCAAAAACAAAAACAAAACAAAGTGCTCTCAGTATTGTTGCTTTTGTCTTACCAATGCCCCTAGAGATAAAATTCTTTCAAACCTTTAGCCTCTCCCTTAGACTATCTCGTTCTGTGGTCATTCTTCGTAGGTCAGTGAAGGCCACGTCTCTCTCAGTCTCCACCCGCCGGAGGATCGCATGTGCTGTTGTTGATTTAGGAGACTTACAGCTTTTCATCATTTCTCGTCGAAGTCGGGCAATTTCTTCTTGTGCCTATTATTTAAATACACAGACAGACTTCTGTTTAACTAGCTTCAGGACAGAAATAAACACAGCTATCTTATACCCAACCAGTTAAAAGGCAGACCTATATTACTATGCATGCAGCAGAATAATGATATAATTCTTTAATGAGTTCACACAAATAAATGCAAATGATGTCCCAAATGTAGATGAATTCCTACAAACAGAAGTTTGGTTTATGATATCTTTGCCAAAAATTAAAACAAATTCATTTGGATGCAGTCAATGCAAGAGAGAGCGTTTTACTAAGAAATACACATGGTATGTTCCATCCATTTGGGGCTAAATTTTTCAGCACAATTCAGGCAGAACACTGATTTAATAAATATTATCATAGTTTTTCAGTATTTTTCTACAAAAATGTATGTGCCATTTCCATGTCCCGACTACTTTCACCCTGACAGAAAGGCCCACTGATCCTTACTGACAACCTAATCTATGCTTGATAACTAGCCTCAGGTTCCAAGTCTATTCCATAGCTACAATGATTTCATATCCTACTTTGCTACTTGCATCCCTTATCTTCCTTCCTCTTGATTTCACTACCTATTTAGCTAGTGTCTAAGTCTCAGAAGAAGATATATTACTTCCCAATTTCCATAGCTAATCCTTGATCAGACTCCTGGACCTCATTTCCCGAAATGTCTTCTAAGATCCCCCTGACTCAGTTATAATTGCTTATCTCACTTTGAATACCACCCTCTCCACTGGTTCTTCACTTCTCCAACCATGCACATGGTTTCCATATCTTGAAAAACTGTCACTTAATCCTACTGTCCATTTATCATCATTTGTCTCTTTTTCCTTTGGTAGCTTTTTTTTTTTTTTTTAAGTGCCATGGTTTGAACACCCTGCCTGTTCCTTACCACCCACTCTCTCACCCCTGGTCTAACCAGGCTCCCACACCCACCACTCTACAGAATTTCAAGTACCTGTGTTTATAAACCAATTATACTGTAACACAGCCAAACCTGAAAGGAAATCAACCCTGAATATTCATTGGAAGGACTGATGCTAAAGTTAAACCTCCAATACAATGAGCTGACTCACTGTAAAAGACGCTGATGCTAGGAAAGACTGAGGACTGGAGGAGAATGGGACGACAGAGGATGAGATGGTTGGATGGCATCACTGACTCAAATGGACATGAGTACGAGCAAACTCCAGGAGATAGTGAATGACAGGGAAGACTGATGTGCTGCAGTCCACGGGATCGCAAAGAGTCACAAGACTGAGTGACTGAAAAACAGCCAAACTCAACCACTCGTATATTACCTTTAGCTGCTGTCAACACTACTGCATACAGGCTGCAATGTAGATGAATTCCTACAAACAGAAGTTTGGTTTATGATATCTTTGCCAAAAATTAAAACAAATTCATTTGGATGCAGTCAATGCAAGAGAGCGTTTACTAAGAAATACACATGGTATGTTCCATCCATTTGGGGCTAAATTTTTCAGCACAATTCAGGCAGAACACTGATTTAATAAATATTATCATAGTTTTTCAGTATTTTCTACAAAATGTATGTGCCATTTCCATGTCCCGACTACTTTCACCCTGACAGAAAGGCCCACTGATCCTTACTGACAACCTAATCTATGCTTGATAACTAGCCTCAGGTTCCAAGTCTATTCCATAGCTACAATGATTTCATATCCTACTTTGCTACTTGCATCCCTTATCTTCCTTCCTCTTGATTTCACTACCTATTTAGCTAGTGTCTAAGTCTCAGAAGAAGATATATTACTTCCCAATTTCCATAGCTAATCCTTGATCAGACTCCTGGACCTCATTTCCCGAAATGTCTTCTAAGATCCCCCTGACTCAGTTATAATTGCTTATCTCACTTTGAATACCACCCTCTCCACTGGTTCTTCACTTCTCCAACCATGCACATGGTTTCCATATCTTGAAAAACTGTCACTTAATCCTACTGTCCATTTATCATCATTTGTCTCTTTTTCCTTTGGTAGCTTTTTTTTTTTTTTTTAAGTGCCATGGTTTGAACACCCTGCCTGTTCCTTACCACCCACTCTCTCACCCCTGGTCTAACCAGGCTCCCACACCCACCACTCTACAGAATTTCAAGTACCTGTGTTTATAAACCAATTATACTGTAACACAGCCAAACCTGAAAGGAAATCAACCCTGAATATTCATTGGAAGGACTGATGCTAAAGTTAAACCTCCAATACAATGAGCTGACTCACTGTAAAAGACGCTGATGCTAGGAAAGACTGAGGACTGGAGGAGAATGGGACGACAGAGGATGAGATGGTTGGATGGCATCACTGACTCAAATGGACATGAGTACGAGCAAACTCCAGGAGATAGTGAATGACAGGGAAGACTGATGTGCTGCAGTCCACGGGATCGCAAAGAGTCACAAGACTGAGTGACTGAAAAACAGCCAAACTCAACCACTCGTATATTACCTTTAGCTGCTGTCACACTACAGCAACAGAGCTGAATAGCTGTGTCAGAGTCACATGGTCTGCAAGGTCCAAGCTGTTCCTTATCCGGGACTTTACAGAAAAAGTTTGCAAACTTCTGTTCTCAAGCCTTAGTGCCTCCCCTCATTCCACTGACATATAGTCATAAAGAGATTCATTTATGTACTGTTTTTCCTGCCTTTATCCTTTGCTTCATACCATTCCTTTAGTCTGAGTGTTCCTTTTTACCCCTTTCAAGATAAGATAAACCCCATCTTTCCTTCAGGACTCAAATTCTTTATCATCCAGCAAAGATTAGGACTGCCATAACTAAAAATAACCATCTGTTCTATTTCTTACAGAATCTTCTAGACTATTTATACTAAAGTAACAAAAAATACATATAAGACAATACACTTTATCTGCCTAACTAGAATGCAAACACAGTACCTTGCACTTAGTAACTGCAGTAACATTTGATACTTGTGAAATAAATTATATTGGTGATATATGGGTTTTTTTTTTTTTAAAGATTTATTTATTTATTTTAGTAGGGGTGGGGTGGGGGGGGAGGGGAGCAGGCGGGCCACTTCTATTGGTCTTTCATTTATCCATTTTCATCCATCTTTGTTCTTTGGCCCGTGTGGGCCTCCCATCGCGGTGGCCTCTATTGTCACAGAGCACCGGCTCTGGGCGCATGCGATCCAGAGCTCCGGCTCGGTGATCGGACACATCAGTCCAGCCGCTCCGCGGCACATGGGATCTTCCCAGGCCAGGGGTCGAACAGGTGCCCCTTGCACTGCAAGGCAGTGTCCTTACCCACTGGACCACCAGGGGAAGCCCCTATATGGGGTTTAATATTTGTTGAGTAAAGAAGCTATTTGATTAATAAGGATATATAATCTTAAGCTAGAAATAGAGATAAACTACAAACTGATTTTACTCTGAAATTAAACAAATTTTATGGCATTTCCAAAACTGACTGACAGTACATCCAAGTGGCATGTTTGTATTTTTCACCCCCCAAATTCAAATCTTTTCACCTAAATTCACTGTATCCTGTCATTTAACACTTTGCCCATTTCTTATTCCAGAAATCTGGATATTTCTTTTTTTGGCATATAGTGTATATTACCTTTAGCTGCTGTCACACTACAGCAACAGAGCTGAATAGCTGTGTCAGAGTCACATGGTCTGCAAGGTCCAAGCTGTTCCTTATCCGGGACTTTACAGAAAAAGTTTGCAAACTTCTGTTCTCAAGCCTTAGTGCCTCCCCTCATTCCACTGACATATAGTCATAAAGAGATTCATTTATGTACTGTTTTTCCTGCCTTTATCCTTTGCTTCATACCATTCCTTTAGTCTGAGTGTTCCTTTTTCCCCCTTTCAAGATAAGATAAACCCCATCTTTCCTTCAGGACTCAAATTCTTTATCATCCAGCAAAGATTAGGACTGCCATAACTAAAAATAACCATCTGTTCTATTTCTTACAGAATCTTCTAGACTATTTATACTAAAGTAACAAAAAATACATATAAGACAATACACTTTATCTGCCTAACTAGAATGCAAACACAGTACCTTGCACTTAGTAACTGCAGTAACATTTGATACTTGTGAAATAAATTATATTGGTGATATATGGGTTTTTTTTTTTTTAAAGATTTATTTATTTATTTTGGGCGGGGGTCGGGGTGGGGAGGGAGGGGAGCAGGCGGGCCACTTCTATTGGTCTTTCATTTATCCATTTTCATCCATCTTTGTTCTTTGGCCCGTGTGGGCCTCCCATCGCGGTGGCCTCTATTGTCACAGAGCACCGGCTCTGGGCGCATGCGATCCAGAGCTCCGGCTCGGTGATCGGACACATCAGTCCAGCCGCTCCGCGGCACATGGGATCTTCCCAGGCCAGGGGTCGAACAGGTGCCCCTTGCACTGCAAGGCAGTGTCCTTACCCACTGGACCACCAGGGGAAGCCCCTATATGGGGTTTAATATTTGTTGAGTAAAGAAGCTATTTGATTAATAAGGATATATAATCTTAAGCTAGAAATAGAGATAAACTACAAACTGATTTTACTCTGAAATTAAACAAATTTTATGGCATTTCCAAAACTGACTGACAGTACATCCAAGTGGCATGTTTGTATTTTTCACCCCCCAAATTCAAATCTTTTCACCTAAATTCACTGTATCCTGTCATTTAACACTTTGCCCATTTCTTATTCCAGAAATCTGGATATTTCTGTGCATATATATGACCTTTCTGGGACATAGGGATAACATGTGTGTGCAAACATACACAGATACATTACCTTTCATTAAGAACATCATACGAACAAAGGTAATTCCCAAATGTTAGATTAATTTGATTGACAGATTTAAGTTCTCACAGAATTTACAGAATTACCTGTCTCTAGAATTGAACACTAGTATTTACGTATTTTGTTTATAAATAAATTTACCTGCTCATACAGAAGAAAGGTCTTGTCTCTCTCAGATGTGAGAACCTTGACATTACCCTGAATTTCCGCCAAATGCCGCTCATATTTTTCCAGCATGCATTTGAGTTCTTCGCGGTCTCTTGTTGTCTTCAAAAGCTCTACATCACAGTTTGCACCCTACAATTATTACATAAGAAATCTGAATAAACAACACAGTTAAACTACATTCAATATTCGGTGATAAATCATAATGGAAAAGAATATGAAAAATAAAAATATGTATGTATAACTGAGTCACTCTGCTGCACAGTGGAAATTAAACACAACACTGTAAATCAACAATACTTCAGTAAAATTTTTTAAAAAGAAATCTGAAATTCTTCTTGGACATATTTTACTAATAGAAAAATGACAGCAAAAGTTAAAAGTAAAATAAAGGTTTAAAAAATAATAATAATAAAATAAAAAAAAAAAAAAGAAAAATGACAGCAAACATGATATAATGAAATAAGGGGAAAAAAAAAGTTTTAAAATTGCTTCTCTTTTAAACCACATCATCCCAAATTGTTTCACATTTCTCTGGTTGCCCACCAACTACTACTAATGCTGGGGATAAAGGATCAACTTTGATGGTCCACTGTGCCACCAAAGAGAATGCCATCTCCCATTTTCCTTGATACACTGGTTTATGCCAAATTAAAAGGAATTATTTCCAGATTAGGTGAACAAGGAATAAAAGCCACGGCTTCAACAACAAATTCCAAAACATTTATAAATTTCCAAAACCTACCCGAGAAGATGGAGATGGACGTCGTGGGCTTTTAGATCTACTTCGGATCATCTTTCTCAAATTTTGAGCTTCACTCTTGTAGTAGTCTTTCTCTGCTTCTAAAGTTTTGACAAAGGAATCAAGTCTGGAAGGAGATTTATTTTCTGCTTTTTCAGTCTCTAAAATTATCTTGCCAAGGAGGAAAAAATTAGGCCAATTATTTCTGTGCATATATATGACCTTTCTGGGACATAGGGATAACATGTGTGTGCAAACATACACAGATACATTACCTTTCATTAAGAACATCATACGAACAAAGGTAATTCCCAAATGTTAGATTAATTTGATTGACAGATTTAAGTTCTCACAGAATTTACAGAATTACCTGTCTCTAGAATTGAACACTAGTATTTACGTATTTTGTTTATAAATAAATTTACCTGCTCATACAGAAGAAAGGTCTTGTCTCTCTCAGATGTGAGAACCTTGACATTACCCTGAAT
Source organism: Tragulus kanchil (assembly GCA_022376925.1). Lineage (NCBI taxonomy): Eukaryota > Metazoa > Chordata > Mammalia > Artiodactyla > Tragulidae > Tragulus > Tragulus kanchil. The sequence continues at coordinate 98,938,166 of JAIOJX010000029.1, forward strand.
TTCCGCCAAATGCCGCTCATATTTTTCCAGCATGCATTTGAGTTCTTCGCGGTCTCTTGTTGTCTTCAAAAGCTCTACATCACAGTTTGCACCCTACAATTATTACATAAGAAATCTGAATAAACAACACAGTTAAACTACATTCAATATTCGGTGATAAATCATAATGGAAAAGAATATGAAAAATAAAAATATGTATGTATAACTGAGTCACTCTGCTGCACAGTGGAAATTAAACACAACACTGTAAATCAACAATACTTCAGTAAAATTTTTTAAAAAGAAATCTGAAATTCTTCTTGGACATATTTTACTAATAGAAAAATGACAGCAAAAGTTAAAAGTAAAATAAAGGTTTAAAAAATAATAATAATAAAATAAAAACAACAAGAAAAATGACAGCAAACATGATATAATGAAATAAGGGGAAAAAAAAAGTTTTAAAATTGCTTCTCTTTTAAACCACATCATCCCAAATTGTTTCACATTTCTCTGGTTGCCCACCAACTACTACTAATGCTGGGGATAAAGGATCAACTTTGATGGTCCACTGTGCCACCAAAGAGAATGCCATCTCCCATTTTCCTTGATACACTGGTTTATGCCAAATTAAAAGGAATTATTTCCAGATTAGGTGAACAAGGAATAAAAGCCACGGCTTCAACAACAAATTCCAAAACATTTATAAATTTCCAAAACCTACCCGAGAAGATGGAGATGGACGTCGTGGGCTTTTAGATCTACTTCGGATCATCTTTCTCAAATTTTGAGCTTCACTCTTGTAGTAGTCTTTCTCTGCTTCTAAAGTTTTGACAAAGGAATCAAGTCTGGAAGGAGATTTATTTTCTGCTTTTTCAGTCTCTAAAATTATCTTGCCAAGGAGGAAAAAATTAGGCCATTATTTCAGGCTAAGTTAACACCATTTTTAAAATGAAAGTTGAAAACAAACAGGATCCTTAAAAACAATAAATCTGGTATTCTGAAAATTATTCAAAAAATAATAATTCATTAATACTTTTTAAAAAGCAGCTAGATAACTTTCTTTTCCAGAATTTCTGAATGTACTGTATTTTTTTTTAATTTTGTCTTCTTTAATTTTTTAAATTTATCTATCTTCTTTGGCCTGTGTGGGCCTCCCGCTGCAGCAGCCTCTCTCGCTGCAGAGCACAGGCTCTGGGTGCACGCGCTCCAGAGTGCCAGCTCACAGCTGGACACACTGGTCCAGCCTCCGTGGCACATGGGATCTTCCCGGGCCAGGGAATGAACCACTCCCCTTGCACTCCAAGGTGGACTCTTTACCCACTGGACCACCAGGGAAGACCTGTATTTTTTTTTTTTTTTTAAGATTTATTTATTTATTTACTTTGGGCGGGGGTCGGGTTGGGGAGGGAGGGGAGCGGGCGGGCCACTTCTACTGGTCTTTCATTCCTCCATTTTCATCCATCTTTGTTCCTTGGCTCCTGTGGGCCTCCCATCGCGGTGGCGTCTGTCGTCGTCGCAGAGCGCCGGCTCTGGGCGCATGCGCTCCAGAGCTCCGGCTCGGTAATTGGACACATCAGTCCAGCTGCTCCGTGGCACGTGGGATCTTCCCAGGCCAGGGATCGAACTGGGGCCCCTTGCACTGCAAGGTGGTGTCCTTATCCACTGGACCACCAGGGGAAGCCCAAGACCTGTATTTTTATTTCACTTAAATGTCCCTATGTTTACTCAATAATTTTGTTGAAAAATATAGAAATTTCAGAAGCCAGAACTGTTTCTTGTAGGAGATCTAGTTAGTAGTCCTAGAAATGAAATAAATTTGCTTAGAGAAACTTGTATTCTACTATTAAAGCATCTGGTCATAGAATCCAGGTTTTATTGAACAACTGTTCAATGAATAAATTAATTGAATCTGGATTAAGTTAATAAATTTATTGAATAAAGTTAATTGACTAAATTAAATGAATGCTGGATATTCTATGCTTGTATATGCTTTCAAGTACATTTCCATGAACTTTAATATATTTAGAAGCATTTGTTTTACAACAGTTATTTTATCAATGCCTTACTGGGATAAAAGTATAGACATACTTTTAGAGAGGGTGTTTCAAGTAGTTTAAATGACATTAAAATGCCAAAACAGCCATTTTCCATTCACATTGTTAAAGAGAACAATTATTAAGAACTAAGTAAGAACATTTGACTTAAAAATATTTACTATTAAGAGGAATAAAAGTTAATGTATAGACAAATACAGCTTACATGTTGAGAATTAAATTATTCACAGAATCATTTTAATCAAATAACAGCTAAGGGTATTAATAAAACCAAGTTAAAGTTTTCTCCAGCTCTAGGAAAGAAATCAGTGACGATGAAATGGAAAAAGAACAGCATCGCTCTTATAGACGGGAGGACCCCTGGCCACCAGGCAGAGTGCTGACTTGAGAAAACACACACTTTTTATTGTTCACAAATTACATGAGAGCCAAAATATAGTGTAAGGTTATGCAGTCCTACTAACAGAATAAAAACAATTTTCCTACTAACAGAATAAAAGAGATTTTGTAACATTACTTATGAAAAATATACTTACAGATCTAAGCTTTTTTATTGTGTCTTCCAATACTATTATATTATTTTGCTGGCAAATGAGTTCAATCTGAAAAACAAGCTAGAAAAAAACTGTTATTTAGGTGCAAAATGTTTAAATTGCTTTTGTTGGAAAGAGAGCAGCAGAAATAGAAGCCACTTAAAAATAAAAACATTCAGGGCTATAAAAATAATAATAATAATTCAGGGCTTCCCTGGTAGCTCAGTGGTGAAGAGTTCACCCAGCAATGGAGGAGACACGGGTTCAATCCCTGATCCAGGAAGATCCCACATACTGCGGAGCAATTAAAACCATGCGCCTGTGCTCCAGAGCCTTGGAGCTGAAACTATTGAGCCCATGTGCCCACAGCTACTGAAGTCCATGTGCCTTAAAGCCCAAGTTCCATAACAAGAGAAGTCACTACAGCAAGAAGCCTGCTCATCTCAACAAGAGAGTAAGACCCTCTCCCTGCAACTAGAGAAGAGCCTGCAGCAGCAGTGAAAATCCAGAATAGCCAAAAATAAATAAATAAATAAATTTTAAAAAATAAAATAAAAAATAAAAACATTCAGACTGAATATTTTATGAAAGAAAAGACAATCTATTTCTTTATATTGACCTATTTTTGATGGTAAAAGAACCTAGAATGAAATGAAGTGGCTCCTTTAGATTAGTTTGGTATAAAATACTAATTGATTTCATTCTGCTAAATTACTCCTCGTAAACTGAAACAGAATGTCAATATCCATTAAAGTTTTGAAGATGAGAATAAGGAATTTAAAAGAATGACTAGAATGAAATGTTTTCCCAAGTTAGGCATTATTACTCTTTCCTGTGAACTCTTTTAATAGCTTAATTGAATCTAACCAACAAAAATACATTTTGCATTAGTTTTATGACACTGTTTTAAAAATCTTGTAATCAATATTTGTTCTATGACTAGATTGTACATTCCTAGAGAATAGTGATTATTGTTTTATGCAAAGCTGTAAATCTCTTAAAAGTTGGCATATTAGTTTAAGAGATTTATCTCTCAATTCATAAACCCCTCCCTTGCTACATTTTGAACTTCAATTTTCTGGAATTATTGCTTCTCATTTATTCTATACACCGAAATTCTAAGATTTCTCTGGCAGTTATATTTTAGTTTATAAAACACTAAGGGGTTAGTTATGTATGGAATATAACTCATATACAGTTTGGATAAGCTTGTGTATAATTTTGGAAACTTTTCAATGCTTTAACTTTCACTACCGTGTAGACACTAAAAACAAATGGATCTATACTGAATAATGTGCAAAGATGTCCATAAAATTAAGTATTAAAAACTCACATTGCCAAAACTTTTATCAAGTATGATACACTCTTGTAAAAAATAAGTTTATACACATATATCTCAGATACAGATGGAATATAACCAATAATATGTAAACTGAGCAAGACAGATTATATCTAGGTATAGCAAGGTGTGATTATGAGTACATATTATTTTCTTCATTATATTATTCTATTTAAAATAAAAATATATATTACTTTTATTAAAATAAAAAATTTAATGCTTATCCCACTCTGAAATACAAACTTATAATTGGCCCAAATAAAAATATGCTAGTGCCTTCATTTATTTGACAATTGTTTAATAAGGATCTTACAGTGTGTCTGATTGTGTCATATGCTGGTTATAGCAGGGAACAGAATAGAAACCTCTACCATCATGACACTTACATCCTAGTTGAAAAGAGAAAAATAAAAGATAATAGATAAAGTATATATCGAATAGTGACTGTGTCATTCAAGAAAATATATAATGAGCACTCACTCACAACCTGTTTTATGCTTAAGATTTTTTTTTTTTAAGGGAATGAAATAGACAAGGATTCTTGCCTTTGGAAACCTTACAGTCCACCTGGGTAGACAACAAAAGATAAACCTAGCAAATAAATTATATAGTACGTTAGAAAAAAAGGAGCAATATCCTTACGTATACCGGGAGTGTTTACAAAGGAACAGAATTTAAAATGGGGTGATCAGGAAAGTCGTCACTGTGGGAGTCAACCATAGAGAAATCGGGAAGAAGCATATTCCAGGCAGAACACACACCTACAGCCAATGGGAAAAGATTGCTAAATTCCAACGAACAGCAAGGAGGTCAGTGTGGCTGCAGCAGAGGGAAGCAGGGAAGAGGAAAGTGCTAGAGAAAAATGAAGCAGAGGAGAGAGGGGGAAAGGGAATCAGTGTGTGTGGTTGGGGGCATGGGTTATGCAGGCTTTCTGCTTTGTCTTCCACGTGGCAGGTTCTAAAGCACTTTTGACTGAATCACATATAAAGTAACAATAATGACAAGAGCTACCAAAGATCCAGTTCAATAATGTCCTGTGTTAATTAAAAATATAAATTGTAGGGACTTCCCTGGTGGTCCAGTGGTTAAGACTTTGTGCTTCTAATGCAGGGGGGTCAGGTTTGATCCCTGGTCAAGGAACTAGATCCCACATGCCACAACTAAGACCCAGTGCAGCCAAATTAAGATAAATAATGCAATAATTATATATATATATATTTATATAAAAATTGTACGAAAAAACTAGTAATGGTAAAATTGCCATTCTGATCCTTTATGTTTCACAAACTTGTGTTCAATACTCTGGGAAATACTACATTAAGTCAGGAATGATAAACAATTCAAGGTGAAAAGATAAAAGGAGGCTCACAGTTATGGTAGCTTTAAAATATGTCTCAAAATTCTGATTCTCTTGCCTCAAAAGATGGAGCTTAAATTCTCTCTTGAGTGTGGTCTATGCTTGTGTCATATGCTGGTTATAGCAGGAACAGAATGTACATCCTAAGATGAAAAGAGAAAAATAAAAGATAATAGATAAAGTATATATCGAATAGTGACTGTGTCATTCAAGAAAATATATAATGAGCACTCACTCACAACCTGTTTTATGCTTAAGATTTTTTTTTTTTAAGGGAATGAAATAGACAAGGATTCTTGCCTTTGGAAACCTTACAGTCCACCTGGGTAGACAACAAAAGATAAACCTAGCAAATAAATTATATAGTACGTTAGAAAAAAAGGAGCAATATCCTTACGTATACCGGGAGTGTTTACAAAGGAACAGAATTTAAAATGGGGTGATCAGGAAAGTCGTCACTGTGGGAGTCAACCATAGAGAAATCGGGAAGAAGCATATTCCAGGCAGAACACACACCTACAGCCAATGGGAAAAGATTGCTAAATTCCAACGAACAGCAAGGAGGTCAGTGTGGCTGCAGCAGAGGGAAGCAGGGAAGAGGAAAGTGCTAGAGAAAAATGAAGCAGAGGAGAGAGGGGGAAAGGGAATCAGTGTGTGTGGTTGGGGGCATGGGTTATGCAGGCTTTCTGCTTTGTCTTCCACGTGGCAGGTTCTAAAGCACTTTTGACTGAATCACATATAAAGTAACAATAATGACAAGAGCTACCAAAGATCCAGTTCAATAATGTCCTGTGTTAATTAAAAATATAAATTGTAGGGACTTCCCTGGTGGTCCAGTGGTTAAGACTTTGTGCTTCTAATGCAGGGGGGTCAGGTTTGATCCCTGGTCAAGGAACTAGATCCCACATGCCACAACTAAGACCCAGTGCAGCCAAATTAAGATAAATAATGCAATAATTATATATATATATATTTATATAAAAATTGTACGAAAAAACTAGTAATGGTAAAATTGCCATTCTGATCCTTTATGTTTCACAAACTTGTGTTCAATACTCTGGGAAATACTACATTAAGTCAGGAATGATAAACAATTCAAGGTGAAAAGATAAAAGGAGGCTCACAGTTATGGTAGCTTTAAAATATGTCTCAAAATTCTGATTCTCTTGCCTCAAAAGATGGAGCTTAAATTCCCTCTCTTGAGTGTGGTCTATGCTTGTGGTCTATACTTGTTTCTAATGAACAAGATATGGGGGGAGTGATGATATGTAAATTTTGAGACTGGAAACTCTTCCTTTTTGTTTCTGTTGGATCACTGTGGCAGAGGGAAGTGTGCTGCCACGAATATACCAAACAACTTAGGGAGAGGTCCAACTGGCAACGAACCAGGCTTCCTGTCAAAAGCCAAAAGTCACGAATAAGTCATCTCTAAAGCAAATCCACCAGTACCGATCAGACCATGACTGCAGCCTGGCCATTATCTTGATTATAGTTTCCTTAGAAATAGTGAGCCAGAACTACTCAGTTCAGTTTCACTTGAAACTGTGAGGTGCAAATATACATTGTCTGAAGTCATTAGGTTTAGGGGTAATTTGTTACATGGTGATAAATAATAAATTGGTTTCCCTATCTTTCTCTGTCTCCCAGAGTTTTCTCAAAACTCATGTTCATTGAATCTAAGGTGGTATACAATAATTGTCCCATGTTAATTAAAAATATAACAAACAATTTATTTTTATAATTTATTTTTTTAAGATTTTTAAAAATGTGGACCATTTTGAAACCATTTACTGAACTTGTTACAACACTGCTTCTGTTTTATGTTTTGGGCTTATGGCCTCAGGCATGTGGAATCTTAGTTCCCCTACCAGGAATTTAACCTACACCAGCTGCATTGGAAGGTAAAGTCTTGAAACCACTAGACCGCCAAGGCAGTCCCTCAAAACACTTGAATGGAATGAATGATGGAAGAAGTTACTCAGCGGATTTCAAAAACATGGCTAAAAGTGCACTCTTCTGAGTAAATAAATTTAATACTATCTCAATTCTAGACAAAATAACAGTAGCTTTAGCCTCAGACTCTACCTCCTCATATCTAAAGCATAATCTCAAGTAGCACAGGAACCCATCATCGGGTTTTTCACAAACTTGTGTTCAATACTCTGGGAAATACTACATTAAGTCAGGAATGATAAACAATTCAAGGTGAAAAGATAAAAGGAGGCTCACAGTTATGGTAGCTTTAAAATATGTCTCAAAATTCTGATTCTCTTGCCTCAAAAGATGGAGCTTAAATTCTCCCTTGAGTGTGGTCTATGCTTGTGGTCTATACTTGTTTCTAATGAACAAGATATGGGGGGAGTGATGATATGTAAATTTTGAGACTGGAAACTCTTCCTTTTTGTTTCTGTTGGATCACTGTGGCAGAGGGAAGTGTGCTGCCACGAATATACCAAACAACTTAGGGAGAGGTCCAACTGGCAACGAACCAGGCTTCCTGTCAAAAGCCAAAAGTCACGAATAAGTCATCTCTAAAGCAAATCCACCAGTACCGATCAGACCATGACTGCAGCCTGGCCATTATCTTGATTATAGTTTCCTTAGAAATAGTGAGCCAGAACTACTCAGTTCAGTTTCACTTGAAACTGTGAGGTGCAAATATACATTGTCTGAAGTCATTAGGTTTAGGGGTAATTTGTTACATGGTGATAAATAATAAATTGGTTTCCCTATCTTTCTCTGTCTCCCAGAGTTTTCTCAAAACTCATGTTCATTGAATCTAAGGTGGTATACAATAATTGTCCCATGTTAATTAAAAATATAACAAACAATTTATTTTTATAATTTATTTTTTAAGATTTTTAAAATGTGGACCATTTTGAAACCATTTACTGAACTTGTTACAACACTGCTTCTGTTTTATGTTTTGGGCTTATGGCCTCAGGCATGTGGAATCTTAGTTCCCCTACCAGGAATTTAACCTACACCAGCTGCATTGGAAGGTAAAGTCTTGAAACCACTAGACCGCCAAGGCAGTCCCTCAAAACACTTGAATGGAATGAATGATGGAAGAAGTTACTCAGCGGATTTCAAAAACATGGCTAAAAGTGCACTCTTCTGAGTAAATAAATTTAATACTATCTCAATTCTAGACAAAATAACAGTAGCTTTAGCCTCAGACTCTACCTCCTCATATCTAAAGCATAATCTCAAGTAGCACAGGAACCCAGACACTCTCAGATCTCAGATGAGAAACTCTCTTGCTTTAAGTCTCATCTCACAAAGCACACACAGAATCTCTCCCCAGTAACTGGATGCTACACTGTCCTCCCAATGATTTGACGATAACAACATGCACTGGGGTTCATATTCCCAGCACTGGTCATGCATTTTTCTAATCCCCACTCTACCTGGAACATTAACTTATTGAGGCTGGTGCTTTCATTTCCGGGCGTTTTACCAACACAAAGGGTCTATTTCCGTTTTGTCCTCTCTCTCTTAACACTACAATGCTTTCCCGCATCAGCAATGTTATTTCCACCCTAAGACTGCAGCTCACTTCTTCTACAAACAGCTTTCCAATTCTCAGAACACATCAGACATTCCACATCATACATACATGGACGTCTTTTTCCTAGAAACACTCTTTCCTGAGCCAGCAGAATTTCCATCTATGAATTTAATATTTTCAGTTTTAGGTAAATCCAAGCTCTTTCATTTTAGCTGTCTCCCATTCCTGCAATTCTCCCTTTCAATAGCAGAAGACACATTCTAAAAGAGGACTCGCTCTCCCTCTAGAACATCAACCCTATAAAATCAATGACTCCTAAACCAGGCATTCTCCTTTTGGGAGAATTTGACCAGTAAGGTTTCCCACAGGCTGGGAAGGAGTGCTGTTAACTTTAAATTTGAAGAAGAAAACAAGAAAGACATAATTAAACATCAATCCAGTGTGCTTTGATAATTTCTATAATGAAGACTGAACTCAATTTACCATTAAATTGTGAGTAAAGGATAAATTAAAAGAAACAATACAAACAAGAACATATTGATAACATTTAAAATAGTCCAGCTACACTTATTTATTTATATTTTTGGGCCATGAGGCATGTGTGGTCTTAGTCAAACCCACGTTCTTTGCAATGGAAGCTAGGAATATTAACCACTGGACTGCCAGGGAAGTCTTAAATTACCTTTATCTATCCTTCAAAGACTTCAGCAGCAACCACTATAAGATAAATAAATTTCAAGTCAAACACAAATCATTCTTATCTACTTTCTCAAGTAGGTGTCCTAAGGATCTCCTTCAGGCAACACTATTAAAGAAGATTGCATCCTTATATTAAAGTAATAAATTAATGTATTTAAGTACTCCATTACCTAAGATTTTTCACTACTCGAGGCTTACTTATCCTTTTACATGTTCTAAATAAGTGAGGTTATTGCAGATAAGCAAATACCAGTTAAGTGTTCATTCACCAGGCTCTTATACTTCAAATTACTATAATAAATAATGCCTTCACTAGCACTTGTGTTTGCAGCCTGATCATTCATTTAATTAAGTGCTTTATCATGTGCTACCAAAAGCACATTAAAAGGTTATTCAAGAAACAACATGTAACAACAATTAGCTTGGCGAAATTACCTCCTCAGAGATATAACTTACTAATTTGGTGATTAATAAAATCAAGATAAATAAGCACATTCACATGTCGTCATTTAAAACTTCAATATGCCACTTTTTGGCTTTCAGATATACTCCGTCTTGTCTATAAACCCTTAGACAGCAATGAGAAGTGAAACTGTCTTCATTTTATAATAATGTTTAAATTCCCAGTTTCTAAAGGTCATGGTAGGCTACTAAAAAGTAATCAAAATATAAAAATATCATAGAGGACTTCTCTAGTGGTCCAGTGACTGAGAATCTACCTGTGAATGCAGAGAAAGCAGGTTCAATCCCTGGCTGAGGAACTAAGATTCCCACACACCACAGGGCAACTAAGCCTGCAAACTGTCGGTTGAACCTACATGCTCTAGAACCCACACTTCCTAACAAGAGAAGCCTGTGTGCAGCAATGAAGACCTACGCAGCCAAAATTAAAAGAAAAAAGTTAATATAAAAAAGAATCATAAATCTACACTTATTAAAATAATATAGCACTGGCATAAGAAATGACAAATGAATCAATGAAACCAGAAAGTCCAGAAACACATCTATGCACTTATAAGAATTTAGTAGCTGTTAATCGCCACTTCAGATTAGTGGACTGCCAGGAAGTCAAACATCAAAGACTTCAGCAACCACTATAAAATAAATAAATTTCAAGTCAAACACAAATCATTCTTATCTACTTTCTCAAGTAGGTGTCCTAAGGATCTCCTTCAGGCAACACTATTAAAGAAGATTGCATCCTTATATTAAAGTAATAAATTAATGTATTTAAGTACTCCATTACCTAAGATTTTTCACTACTCGAGGCTTACTTATCCTTTTACATGTTCTAAATAAGTGAGGTTATTGCAGATAAGCAAATACCAGTTAAGTGTTCATTCACCAGGCTCTTATACTTCAAATTACTATAATAAATAATGCCTTCACTAGCACTTGTGTTTGCAGCCTGATCATTCATTTAATTAAGTGCTTTATCATGTGCTACCAAAAGCACATTAAAAGGTTATTCAAGAAACAACATGTAACAACAATTAGCTTGGCGAAATTACCTCCTCAGAGATATAACTTACTAATTTGGTGATTAATAAAATCAAGATAAATAAGCACATTCACATGTCGTCATTTAAAACTTCAATATGCCACTTTTTGGCTTTCAGATATACTCCGTCTTGTCTATAAACCCTTAGACAGCAATGAGAAGTGAAACTGTCTTCATTTTATAATAATGTTTAAATTCCCAGTTTCTAAAGGTCATGGTAGGCTACTAAAAAGTAATCAAAATATAAAAATATCATAGAGGACTTCTCTAGTGGTCCAGTGACTGAGAATCTACCTGTGAATGCAGAGAAAGCAGGTTCAATCCCTGGCTGAGGAACTAAGATTCCCACACACCACAGGGCAACTAAGCCTGCAAACTGTCGGTTGAACCTACATGCTCTAGAACCCACACTTCCTAACAAGAGAAGCCTGTGTGCAGCAATGAAGACCTACGCAGCCAAAATTAAAAGAAAAAAGTTAATATAAAAAAGAATCATAAATCTACACTTATTAAAATAATATAGCACTGGCATAAGAAATGACAAATGAATCAATGAAACCAGAAAGTCCAGAAACACATCTATGCACTTATAAGAATTTAGTAGCTGTTAATCGCCACTTCAGATTAGTGACTGAAGAAAGAATTACTCAGCTCTAACTCACACCAGAACAAAAAGAAATTCCAGAAGGGTCAAATTTTTAAATATATATATTAAAGGTCCTAAAACTGTAGAAAATATTCTTGTTGTTCTTGAGATGAGAAGGACTTCCTAAACAAGGATCAAAACTAGGAAGAGGCAGATAATAATGGGGGAGACAAGGCATGTGTGGGGGCATGGAGTAGATGGGAAATGTCTGTACTTTCTGCTGCATTTTGCTTTGAATCTAAAACTGCTCTAAAAAAAATACATTTATTCAAATGTTTCAAAAGGGAGAAAGAAAAATGACAGCGTTAGTCGCTTTCATCACCACTGAGCCACCAAGGAAGCCTGCCTTACTGATGTTTAAATTTGAACTAAAATCCTGATCAGTAATTAGCTGGATGTTAACTAGACTTGTTGATGATTTGCAGTACTTACAAATACTGAATCTTATGTCGTACACTTGAAACCAACACAACATAGTATGTCTATTATGCCTCAATTTAAGAAAACAAAACCTGATTAGTGATAAATGTAATACCTTTGCTTCTTCAAGTTCCTTGTCAGCGGTATCCACCACAAAATTTTTCTCTTTTTCTAGTTGCTCTGCTAGCTGGTCAATTTTAATCAATTCTTGACAAAGACGTGCATTGTAGCTAGTTAAATCATCTACTTGACTGCTTACCACCTCCTTACTATCCAAGAGTTTCCTAACATATTCTTCCAAGCCATGATTTGTCTGTTTGAGATCTTCAATCTGTGAATGGCAGAGAAAGCAGGTTCAATCCCTGGCTGAGGAACTAAGATTCCCACACACCACAGGGCAACTAAGCCTGCAAACTGTCGGTTGAACCTACATGCTCTAGAACCCACACTTCCTAACAAGAGAAGCCTGTGTGCAGCAATGAAGACCTACGCAGCCAAAATTAAAAGAAAAAAGTTAATATAAAAAAGAATCATAAATCTACACTTATTAAAATAATATAGCACTGGCATAAGAAATGACAAATGAATCAATGAAACCAGAAAGTCCAGAAACACATCTATGCACTTATAAGAATTTAGTAGCTGTTAATCGCCACTTCAGATTAGTGACTGAAGAAAGAATTACTCAGCTCTAACTCACACCAGAACAAAAAGAAATTCCAGAAGGGTCAAATTTTTAAATATATATATTAAAGGTCCTAAAACTGTAGAAAATATTCTTGTTGTTCTTGAGATGAGAAGGACTTCCTAAACAAGGATCAAAACTAGGAAGAGGCAGATAATAATGGGGGAGACAAGGCATGTGTGGGGGCATGGAGTAGATGGGAAATGTCTGTACTTTCTGCTGCATTTTGCTTTGAATCTAAAACTGCTCTAAAAAAAATACATTTATTCAAATGTTTCAAAAGGGAGAAAGAAAATGACAGCGTTAGTCGCTTTCATCACCACTGAGCCACCAAGGAAGCCTGCCTTACTGATGTTTAAATTTGAACTAAAATCCTGATCAGTAATTAGCTGGATGTTAACTAGACTTGTTGATGATTTGCAGTACTTACAAATACTGAATCTTATGTCGTACACTTGAAACCAACACAACATAGTATGTCTATTATGCCTCAATTTAAGAAAACAAAACCTGATTAGTGATAAATGTAATACCTTTGCTTCTTCAAGTTCCTTGTCAGCGGTATCCACCACAAAATTTTTCTCTTTTTCTAGTTGCTCTGCTAGCTGGTCAATTTTAATCAATTCTTGACAAAGACGTGCATTGTAGCTAGTTAAATCATCTACTTGACTGCTTACCACCTCCTTACTATCCAAGAGTTTCCTAACATATTCTTCCAAGCCATGATTTGTCTGTTTGAGATCTTCAATCTGTGTGACAAGAAAGAAACATAATCACATTAAAATATTTCCTTAACTTCCCTCTGAGAACAATCAGGTGACTGGATTCAGGAAAGAGGTTTGCTTCCCTGGCAAGGATACTTAACTATATATCTTTTTTTTTTTTTGCTTTCTGAATTTTGTACCATGTGACTGTACTACCTATCTGGAAAATACATATAAAATAAAAATTTCAAGGTTTATATAGCTATAACTCTCAAGACAATTTTCTGCTTAGTAACAAAAAAAACCTTGAGTTGATTTTTAAGAAAACTATTAGAAAAATTGCCAAATATTTATATCTGCAGAAAAGAAACCAATTTTGAAATAATTATTATTAAATTATTATCATCAATTAGGCATTCTATAGAATTAAAATTTTAATCATTGTTATCAAAATACAACAGTTTAGAAAAGTCCTTTTCAATATACCAGTAACTTACTTGACTAAGATAAATATTGATACCAAATCAAGCAAGTATTTGCTGACTAATGTGGAGGACCACAGCTTTCTTTCCCAGCCCACTAGCAAACCATCAACCGATGAAGAAAAGGGCCTTTTCTATCACGAAGGTATCCAAAATGCCTTTAAAGGAAAAGAAATACATTAGATCCACTGAATACAGATATATGTTAAAAAACTATGCTAACTTCAAAGGATACAAACATAGGTTAGGTATGTGCTCTCAGAGAATGTATTGTTTACTTAAGAAAATATCTATATAGCACGCAAGTAGTCTAAGCAAAATATTTGAGATAAAGCGGTGGTACAAAGGTCTTTTTCCATAGGATGTCTCTCGTATATTTAACAAATGTTTATTAAACACCTACTATATTCAAGGCACTGTGTTGGTATTTTGTGCAAGATGTAAAAAGCCAGAAGAAAAAACAATTTGGGTCTTTAAAGAGTATCTAAAATTGTTAACTTCCTTATCTAACATTATTCTTAGCACTAACATTATTTTTTGTTATAACTGTGCCCTTTTCAAATAACTAAGGACAGCACCTTCCAAACCATCAAAATCAACAAAGCTTTCTTTAAAAATATAAACTTTATTTGTCACATATATAAAGAAATATCCTAAAGTTCAGAAATATATAACTAAGTGTACTGCAATGACATTTATTATGCTCAGAAGATGCGAAAAAATACTATGTTAATCCAACTCTCACTTTGACATTCTTGCCAGGGAAATCCCACAGACAGAGCAGCCTGGCAGGCTGCAGTTCATAGGGTCACAAAGAGTTAGACATGACTGAGCAACTATAAACAACAGCAAAACAAGGGACCCTAACCTGTGAGATTTACATGTAGAGTTTAAGCTGTCAAATCCAGGAAATAAGAAAAATGTGAAGAAATGTTTTTTAAAAGCAAAAAGGGAAACTGTAAATGCACTTATTTTTTTCAGTTGAGCCTTTTATCACAACCAGGCTGAATTTCCTATTCTCTTCTTTTTTGGCCTTCTCCCAACTATAGCTAAAAGTTCTTTGAAAATGCAAATCTGAGGTAATTCTTGTAGCCTTATGGTGCTTCATGATACTAAGAATAAGATGGACAAATTCCATTTGTGATCTGAGGCCTACTGCCAAGGCCAGCCCTTTCCACCATCTTCAATAAGCATCTAAGACAGGGAACTCTTACTGCACTGTAGTGACCTGAATGGGAAGTCCAAAAGGCAGGAGATATATGTATATATATATGTATACATACGACTGATTCATTTTGCTATACAGTAGAAACTAACACAACATTGTAAAGCAACTACATTTTGATAAAAATTAATTTTAAAAAAAGGAAAAAAGTAATGAGCTCACTAAACTGATTTTAAAACCTCTACTAGGGAATTTACTGAAAACATTATGTACTATGTTACAGCACCCTCTTTATAAGAATCCTCAGGGATACAGAATGGATAAATAAGGTCCTACTGCATAGCACAGGGAACTATATTCAATATCTTACAATAAACCATAATAGAAAAGACTATGAAAAATCATATAGATGTATAACTGAATCACTTGGCTGTACTCAGAAGCTAACACATTGTAACTCAGGTCTGTCGATAAATTAAAAATTTTAAAAAAAGAACCTCAGGGAAAACTTTGTTCAGGTGTTAGTTTCAGGAAAAAATGAACTTCTTTTGTATACCTGGTTTGTTTTTATCCTTTAGAACGTGAATTACTTAACTACAATTTCCTTGTTGCCTCTGCCTCT
This sequence comes from Tragulus kanchil, assembly GCA_022376925.1. Lineage (NCBI taxonomy): Eukaryota > Metazoa > Chordata > Mammalia > Artiodactyla > Tragulidae > Tragulus > Tragulus kanchil. The sequence continues at coordinate 98,953,866 of JAIOJX010000029.1, forward strand.
AGAACTTTAAAACCACGTACACCTCACCTTTAGCAACTAGTACAGAAACCACACAATGATAATCCTGTTTGCTCTGCTTATCCAGGTTTCACTAAACTTACTTTTCCCCACTCCCATTACCTATTTTCACTATTAGTATTTTTGTCAAACTATAGGATGTAGGATAATCAAACAAACTTCAATCTGTCTGTCTTTTGGTCTTTATTCATGGCTTTTTACAGTGCCGCGTCTCTGAGCAACAAGAACACACTAAACATGTTTGCTAACCTTCCCCTGCCCCGCCCCAGGAGAGGTGACATTTCTCTCCTCTCTGGGCTCCCATAAAGCTCCTTATATAGTTTTATCTTAGCATTTTTATCATTTCTTTACTTCCCTCACCCTTCCACTAAATTCTAAGCAATTTTAAAGGGCTCGTGTGTCTCATTTCTATATGAACAAACCTCTCATTTTTGTATCATTTATTATATAGCTAGCCTATAATGCTAAATTATTATTAAATAAATAAAACAAACACATTTTAAATAAACAAGCACTCCCCTCACCTCAACATCAAGTCCTACTTTTGCTTAATCCCAAAACACAAGTAGTTAGAGGAGGAGGTGAGAAAGGACACGGGCTTTTGGATTGAGGCAAACAGGTTTAAACCCTGCTGTAGTTCCTCATCAGTCACTTAACCTCAGGCAATTTACCAGATTTTCTTGATCCTAAGAGATACATATGACTTAAGGAAAAAAAAGTAAATACACATGCAGAGCAGCAATGGAGAAACAGATGTAAAACATTATGTACTATGTTACAGCACCCTCTTTATAAGAATCCTCAGGGATACAGAATGGATAAATAAGGTCCTACTGCATAGCACAGGGAACTATATTCAATATCTTACAATAAACCATAATAGAAAAGACTATGAAAATCATATAGATGTATAACTGAATCACTTGGCTGTACTCAGAAGCTAACACATTGTAACTCAGGTCTGTCGATAAATTAAAAATTTTAAAAAAAGAACCTCAGGGAAAACTTTGTTCAGGTGTTAGTTTCAGGAAAAAATGAACTTCTTTTGTATACCTGGTTTGTTTTTATCCTTTAGAACGTGAATTACTTAACTACAATTTCCTTGTTGCCTCTGCCTCTAGAACTTTAAAACCACGTACACCTCACCTTTAGCAACTAGTACAGAAACCACACAATGATAATCCTGTTTGCTCTGCTTATCCAGGTTTCACTAAACTTACTTTTCCCCACTCCCATTACCTATTTTCACTATTAGTATTTTTGTCAAACTATAGGATGTAGGATAATCAAACAAACTTCAATCTGTCTGTCTTTTGGTCTTTATTCATGGCTTTTTACAGTGCCGCGTCTCTGAGCAACAAGAACACACTAAACATGTTTGCTAACCTTCCCCTGCCCCGCCCCAGGAGAGGTGACATTTCTCTCCTCTCTGGGCTCCCATAAAGCTCCTTATATAGTTTTATCTTAGCATTTTTATCATTTCTTTACTTCCCTCACCCTTCCACTAAATTCTAAGCAATTTTAAAGGGCTCGTGTGTCTCATTTCTATATGAACAAACCTCTCATTTTTGTATCATTTATTATATAGCTAGCCTATAATGCTAAATTATTATTAAATAAATAAAACAAACACATTTTAAATAAACAAGCACTCCCCTCACCTCAACATCAAGTCCTACTTTTGCTTAATCCCAAAACACAAGTAGTTAGAGGAGGAGGTGAGAAAGGACACGGGCTTTTGGATTGAGGCAAACAGGTTTAAACCCTGCTGTAGTTCCTCATCAGTCACTTAACCTCAGGCAATTTACCAGATTTTCTTGATCCTAAGAGATACATATGACTTAAGGAAAAAAAAGTAAATACACATGCAGAGCAGCAATGGAGAAACAGATGTAAAGAACAGACTTGTGGGGCTTCCCTGGTGGTCCAGTGGGTAAGGACACTGCCTTGCACTGCAAGGGGCGCGAGTTCGATCCCTGGCCTGGGAAAATCCCATGTGCCACGGAGCAGCCAGACCAGTGTGTCCAACTACCGAGCCGGAGTTCTGGAGCGCATGCACCCAGAGCCGGTGCTCTGCAGCGAGAGGGGCCGCTGCAATAGCAGGCCCACACAGGCCAACAAACAAAGATAAATGAATGAAAGATCAACAGAAGTGGTCAAAAACAAAAAAAAAGAACAGATATGTGAACAGTGGGGAGAGGGAAGACTGGGTGAGAAGTATGGCAAGAGTAACATGTAGGGCTTCCCCTGGTGGTCCAGTGAGTAAGGACACCGCCTTGCAGTGCAAGGGCCGCCAGTTCGAGCCCTGGCCTGGGAAGATCCCACGTGCCACGGAGCGGCTGGACTGATGTGTCCAATCACCGAGCCGGAGCTCTAGAGCGCGTGCGCCCAGAGCCGGCGCTCTGCAACGACAGTAGCCACCGTGATGGGAGGCCCACAGGAGCCAAAAAGCAAGACGGATGAAAATAGAGAAATGAAAGACCAATAGAAGTGGCCCACCCGCTCGCCTCCCTCCCCAACCCGAACCCCGCCCAAAATAAATAAATAAATAAATCTTTAAAAAAAAAAAGAATAACATGTAAACCTACACTACCATATGTAAAAGAGTAAACCATTGTGAATAAGCTGTAAGACTAAGGAATTTACATGGGAGCTATGCAACAACCTGGAGGTGTAGAAGGAGGGCAGGGGAGAGGAAGGGGGGACTCAGGTGGGCGAGGTCAGGGATTACTGATTTGGGATTATGTATAGCTGTAAACAACAAAACTCTACAAAAGATGTGTAACAATAACTTTCCTGTAACCTGGAACTAATGCAACATTGTAAATCAACTACACTCCAATTAAAAAAAAAAAACTCAAAAAAAAAAAAGGCAAATGAAAGCCTCTTGAGTCTTATCTGTCAGATGGAGGGAATATCTAAAATTTGCAGGGTGTAGTTAGAGAGTTAGAAAGTCAAGTAAAATTGTTGGCGGATAACAGATAATCAAGCAAGTTTTTATTTAAAAAAATTTTTTTTTTTTTATTTCGAAGTAACTAAAAGTTCACAGTAAGCTGCAAAGGTAATACAGAGGTTCATGTGCCTTTAATCCAATCTTCCCAACAATTACATCTTAAATAATTATAGCACAATAGCAAACTCAGAGATCTGACATTAGAACAATGTGTATCTATTGCTCCATATCATTTTATTACATGTAAACTGCTTGTAACTAATCTCAGTATGATACAGAACTACTCCATCTCCACAAAGATCATCCTCCTGTTACTCCTGTATATTCCCAGCCATTCCCTCTTCACTCTTAAAGTGTCAACAACCATTAATCTTTGTAATTTTGTCATTTGGAGAATGCCTAGTAGCTCAGCAAGTAAAGAATCTGCCTGCCATGCAGGAGACCCTGGTTCGATTCCTGGGTTCCCTGGAGAAGTGATGGCTACCCATTCTAGTATTCTGGGTTTCTCTGGTGGCCCAAACGGTAAAGAATCTACCTGAAATGCGGGAGACCTGGGTTCGATCCCTGAGTTGGGAAGATCCTCTGAAGAAATCAAAGGCTACCCACTTCAGTATTCTTGCCTGGAGAATTCCATGAACAGAGGAGCCTGAGAGGCTACAGTCTGTGGAGTCTCAAAGAGTCTGACACAACTGAGTGGCTTTCACTTTTCAACATAGATAGGTAGGTAAAACATAAATAAATGCTGATAAAATTCCATACAGTCAAGCTATGGTTTTTCCAGTAATCACATACAGATAGAGTTGGACCATAAAGAAGGTTGAAACACTGAAAAATTGACACTTTTAAACTGTAGTGCTCAAGAAGCCTCTTCCAAGTCCCTTGGACAGCAAGGAAGTCAAACCAGTCAATCCAAAAGGAAATCACTGACTATTCGTTGGAAGGACAGATACTGAAACTGAAGCTCTAATACTCTGGTCACCTGATGTGAAGAGCCAACTCACTGGAAAAAGATACTGATGCTGTGAAAGACTGAGGGCAGGAGAAGGGGGTGACAGAGGATCAGACGGTTGGATGGCATCACCGACTCAATGCATGCTGAGTTTGAACAAACTCTGGGAATAGTGAAGGATAGGGAAGCCTGGTGTGCTGGAGTTCATGGGGTTGGACATGACTTAGCAACAACAACATAACATAAATAGAGTCATGTGATAGAGTTCACAGTATGCTGTCTGCTGACACTGTCTTTCTCATTCAGCACAGTGCCCTTGATATCTAAATTGCTATGTGGATCAACAGTTCCTTCTTTCTTATTGCTAAATAATATTTTACATATGGATTACCATGGTTTATTTAATCATTCATCAATTAATGAAAGTTTTAAATATTTCCAGTTTGGAACTATAACAAATAAAGCTGCTATGAACAACATACACAAGTTTTTGAGCGGACATAATTTTCATTTCTCCAGAATAAAATTTCTAAGGGTGCAACTGCTGGGTAGTATAGTAAATGTTTGTTTAGTTTTTTTTAAGAACTATTCTCCAGGGGCTTCCTTGGTGGTCCAGTGGGTAAAGAGTCTGCCTTGCAGTGCAAGGACACCGGTTCGATCCCTGGCCAAGGAAGATCCCACATGCCACAAAGCAGCTGGACCGGTGTATCCAACTGTGACCCAGCGCTCTGGACTGCATGCACCCAGAGCCAGTGCTCTGCAACGAGAGAGGCCCGCAATGGGAGGCCCACACGGGCCAAAGAATAAAGATGGATGAAAATAAATAAATAAAAAAATCAATAAAAGGGCCAAAATTAAAAAAAAAAAAAGAAGAACTATTTTCCAGAGTGGCTGTACCATTCCCCATTGTCATCAGGAATGTGGGTGGTCCTCATGGTTGCCAGCATTTGGCATTACCACTAATTATTATTTTAACTGTCTTCAACAGTGTGCACTGTCATCTCATCAAGGTCTTAATTTGTATTTTCCTGTTAGAAAAGATGAACATCTCTTTGTTTGTCTACATCACATCCTTTGTTCATTTTCTAACTGAACTATCTGTTTTTTTCACTGTTGAGTTTTGAGAGTTCTCCCTGTGTTCTCAGTAACAGTCCTTTGACTGAAACAGTGGTTGTGACTTATCTTTTCATCCTGTTAGCAGGACCTTTGCAGAGTAAAGGCTGTAAATATTGATGAAATTCAAATCAACCTTTTTTTAAATGAATCACACTTTTGCTGTCATGTCTAAGAACTCTTCACCAAGCCCAAGGTCCTGAATATTTTTTCCTATGTTACCTTTTAAAAGTCTCATAGCTTTGTTTTATATTTAAATCTATGATTCATTTTTTTAAAACATTTATTTTATTTATTTATCTTTTGGGGGGTGGGGTGGGGAGAGAGGGGAACGGTAGGGCCACTTCTATTGGGTCTTTCATTTCTCTATTTTTCATCCATCTTTGTTCTTTGGCTCCTGTGGGCCTCCCATCGTGGCGGCCTCTGTAGTCGCAGAGTGCCAGCTCTGGGTACATGCGCCCCAGAGCTCTGGCTTGGCAATTGGACACATCAGTCCAGCTGCTCCGCGGCACGTGGGATCTTCCCAGGCTAGGGATTGAACCAGCGCCCCTTGCACTGCAAGGCAGTGTGCTTACCCACTGGACCACCAGGGAAGCCCAATATTTAAATCTATGATTCACTTTGAATTAAGTTTTGTGCAAGGTGTGACGTTTAGGTCTAGGTTCTTTTTTTTTCTGAAAGACATTCAAATGCTCCAGAAATTTTTGTTGAAGACTCCCTTTCTTCATAAGACTGCATTTGCACCTCTGCCAAAAATCATTTGGCTGTATTAATGTAAGGCTATTTCTGGATTCTCTATTCTGTATCATTGCTCTGTGTCTATTCCTCTAGCAATACCATACAATCATGATTACTGTAGCTATATATTAAGTTTTTAATCAAGGAGAATGATTTTTCCACTTTGTTCTTTTTCAATTTTTTTTTTTTTTTTTTTGCTGGCATTTTGATGGTAATCACATTAAATTTGTTTATCAATTTGGGAGAATTGGTATCCTTACTAGGTTGAGGCTTCCAATCTCTGAATATCTATTTAGAACTGCTTTGATTTCTCTTCTTAGCATTTTATAATTTTCAGAATCTAAGTGCATACTTAGTTAGATTTACATCTAAAGATTCCAGTTTCTATTTGAGTGATGACAAATGGTACTGGGATTTTTTGATTTCTACAACTTAACTGGTAATATACAAGTATGCGATATATTTGTCTTGTATTCTGACTTTTTTTTTTTTAATTTTGGCCTATTTTATTGGTTTTTAACTTATTTAGTTTCATCCATCTCTATTCCTTGGCTTGTGTGGTCCTCCCATTGCAGTGGCCTCCTGCTGCAGAGCACCGGCTCTGGGCATAATTGGAAACACTGGTGCAGCCGCTCCGCGGCACGTGGGATCTTCCCAGGCCAGGGATCAAACCAGTGCCCCTTGCACTGCAAGGCGGACTCTTTACCCACTGGACCACTAGGGAAGCCTGTATTCTGACTTTTTAAACTCATCTATTAGTTCCAATTTCTACACTTTAGATTTTATGAGATTTTCCAGGAAGAAGATCACGGCATCTCTAAGCAGGAATACTTTTGTTTCTTCATTTGGGTCTGGATGCCTTTCAACTGAGCTATACTTGAAGTGAATTTCTTATAGACAGCATAAAGCTAAGTTGTGGGTTTTTTTAATCTACTCTACCAATTTCTACCTTTTAATTGGTATATTTAGATTACACATATTTAATGTATTTACTTTTATATTAAGATTCAAGTGTGACTGTTTTGTTGTTTTCATTTTTTCTTTTTTATTTTACCTGACTCTTTCATTTTCTTTTTTCTGAAAGACATTCAAATGCTCCAGAAATTTTTGTTGAAGACTCCCTTTCTTCATAAGACTGCATTTGCACCTCTGCCAAAAATCATTTGGCTGTATTAATGTAAGGCTATTTCTGGATTCTCTATTCTGTATCATTGCTCTGTGTCTATTCCTCTAGCAATACCATACAATCATGATTACTGTAGCTATATATTAAGTTTTTAATCAAGGAGAATGATTTTTCCACTTTGTTCTTTTTCAATTTTTTTTTTTTTTTTTTTTGCTGGCATTTTGATGGTAATCACATTAAATTTGTTTATCAATTTGGGAGAATTGGTATCCTTACTAGGTTGAGGCTTCCAATCTCTGAATATCTATTTAGAACTGCTTTGATTTCTCTTCTTAGCATTTTATAATTTTCAGAATCTAAGTGCATACTTAGTTAGATTTACATCTAAAGATTCCAGTTTCTATTTGAGTGATGACAAATGGTACTGGGATTTTTTGATTTCTACAACTTAACTGGTAATATACAAGTATGCGATATATTTGTCTTGTATTCTGACTTTTTTTTTTTTAATTTTGGCCTATTTTATTGGTTTTTAACTTATTTAGTTTCATCCATCTCTATTCCTTGGCTTGTGTGGTCCTCCCATTGCAGTGGCCTCCTGCTGCAGAGCACCGGCTCTGGGCATAATTGGAAACACTGGTGCAGCCGCTCCGCGGCACGTGGGATCTTCCCAGGCCAGGGATCAAACCAGTGCCCCTTGCACTGCAAGGCGGACTCTTTACCCACTGGACCACTAGGGAAGCCTGTATTCTGACTTTTTAAACTCATCTATTAGTTCCAATTTCTACACTTTAGATTTTATGAGATTTTCCAGGAAGAAGATCACGGCATCTCTAAGCAGGAATACTTTTGTTTCTTCATTTGGGTCTGGATGCCTTTCAACTGAGCTATACTTGAAGTGAATTTCTTATAGACAGCATAAAGCTAAGTTGTGGGTTTTTTTAATCTACTCTACCAATTTCTACCTTTTAATTGGTATATTTAGATTACACATATTTAATGTATTTACTTTTATATTAAGATTCAAGTGTGACTGTTTTGTTGTTTTCATTTTTTCTTTTTTATTTTACCTGCTTTACTCTGAGTTACCTAATATTTTTTAGAATTCTGTTTTGATTTATATATAGCAATTTTGAGTATATCTCTTTGTAAAGATTCTTAGTGGTTGCTCTAGGCATTTTATCTTATAGTCATAAGTTATCACAGCCTATGGGCTTCCCAGGTGGTACAAATGATACAAGAATCCACCTGCCAATACAGGAGATGCAAGAGACATGGGTTCAATCCCTGGGTCAGGAAGATCCCCTGGAGTAGGAAATAGCAGCCCACTCCAGTATTCTTGCCTGGAGAATCCCATGGACATAGGAGCCTGGTGGGCTACAGTCCAAGGGCTGTAAAGAGTTGAACACAACTGAGTGACTGAGAACACATCACAGCCTATATTTTATCAGTTCAAGTGAAGTGTGGAGATCCCACCTCCCTTAACATCTCCCTACCTTCCTCTATTAATAATTGTCTTAAATATTTCCTCTACATGCACTGAGAACTACATTTGACAAACAATTCAGAAAAGCACAAAAGAAAATTCTATTAAATCTACCCATATTTCTGCTCCATAGGGTATTCTTCTTTCCCCCTTGTTCTCCCAAGACTACACCTTTTATCACTTCCTTCTTCATTAGAGAAATTCCTTTAGCTAATCTTCTAGGGTAGCTTTGCTGGCAACAAGCTCTCAGTTTTCTTCATCTGAGAACATCTTAATTCTCCCTTCATTTGTGAAGGATACTTTTTGAAGTAAAGAACATGTAGTAGGCTGACAGTTGTTTTTCCTCCCAGCGCTTGAGAAATGTGCCACTTCCTTCTGATCTTCATGTTTTCAGAACTGTTGTCATTGAAATCAGTGCTCCCCTCTAAATAATGAATTGTTTCTCTGATTTCTTTCCGAATGCTTTTGTTTCTATTACTTTTCAGTTTGAATATAAAGTGTCTCAAAGTAGATTTCTTTGGGAGATTCTTGGTAGGTTTTTCATCTACTTTCTTTCAAATTTGGGGAATACTGAACCATTATTTCTTCAAGTACTTTTTGAGCCCCACCATCTCTTACCTCTCTTCCGGGACTCCAAGCATCCAAATGTAGATCTTCTGTTATAGGCCCACCTGTCCCAAAGCCTTTGTTCACAGTTTTTCAATCTATTTTCTCTCTATTGTTCAGATTAGGTCACTTCATTATTTCTACTCTCATGTTCACTGATTCATTCTTCATGTTTTTTGCTTGTTGTTTTTTAATTTCAGTTACTGTGTTTTTACAATTTTTTATTGTGATAAAATAAAGCGTCTCAGGCTTCCCTGGTGGTCCAGTGGATAAAGAGTCCACCTTGCAGTGCAACGAACACCAGTTTGATCCCTGGCCTAGGAAGATCCCACATGCTGCGGAGCGGCTGGGCCAGTGTGTCCAATTACCAGCCAGCGCTCTGGAGTGCATGTGCCCAGAGTCAGTGCTCTGCAACGAGTGAGGCCACTGCAATGGGAGGCCCACATAGGCCAAAGAATAAAGACGGATGAAAACAAATGATGACTTAGAGGCAAAAAATAAATAAAGTATCTCAAACTGTACCACTCCAACTACTTTTAAGTCTGAAATTCAGCAGCCTTAAGTACATTCACAACATAGTACAACTATCCCATATCTATTCCCAGAACTTTTTCATCATTATAAACAGAAATTCTGTACCTATTAAATAATGATCTATGAATTTGCCTTTTCATACTGTTTCATACCTCCTATAAGTGGAATCCTATAGTAGATGTCCTGTGCCTGGCTTATTTCAATTAGCACACTGTTTTCAGGGCTCATCCACCTTGTAGTCTCCCATCAGAATAAGGCTGAATAACATTTCATTGCTTGTACATACCCCACTTTGTTTATCTGTTCATCTGTTGAAGGACATCTGTGTTGCTTCTGCCTTTTGGCTATCGTGAATAATGCTGTTATGAACTCTGGAATACAAATATCTGTTTGAGTCCATGCTTTTAATCTTTTGTGGATATTCCTGAGAGTAGAATAGTTGGATCACTTAGTAATTCTATACTTAACTTTTTGAGGAATTATCAGACTTTGCTGTTAAACCATTTTATGTTAGCAATGTAAAAATAGCTCCAGATTCCCCCCATCCTTATCAATATTTATTACTTTTTGCTTTTTGATAATAGCCAGCAGCCCTAATTGGTGTGAAGTGACACCTCATTGTGGATTTGAGTTGCATTTCCTTAATGATTGGTCATGTTGATCATCTTTTCATATACTTTTCCGCCATTTGTACGTCTTCTCTGGGGAAGCACCTAGTCAAGTCTTTTGTTTTTTTTTTTTAATTTATTTGCGGTGGTGAGGGCGGGTTGGGGAAGGAGGGGGCGGGCGGGCCACTTCTATTGGTCTTTCATTTCTCTATTTTCATCCGTCTTTGTTCTTTGGCCCGTGTGGGCCTCCCATTGCGGTGGCCTCTGTTGTCGCAGAGCACTGGCTCTGGGCGCATGTGCCCCAGAGCTCCGGCTCAGTAATTGGATACATGGGTCCAGCCGCTCCGCAGCACGTGGGATCTTCCCAGGCCAGGGATCAAACCGGCGCCCCTTGCACTGCAAGGCGGTGTCCTTACCCACTGGACCACCAGGGAAGCCCCTAGTCAAGTCTTTCGCCCATTTTTGAATTCGGTTGTTTTGTAGTTTTTGCTGTTGAGTTGTAGGGGTTCTTTATATATTCTAGATACTAACTCTTTATCAGATACATAATTTGGAAATCTTTTTTCCCATGTATTTTTCCTAACAGCCCTTACTTTTTTTAGAGTAGTTTTAGGTTTACAGAAAAATTACCCAGTAAGTACAGAGTTCCCACACACCCCTCCTTCTCCCTCCCACTCACCCCAATTTCCCCTTATTTACATCTTGTTTTAGTGTGGTACATTGGTTAAAAATGATGAACCCACATTATACATTATCTGAACCTGATTAAGGTTCAGAGTTTAATCAGGGCTCACTCTTTGAGTTGTAGACTCTGTGGGTTTTTACACATCTATGATGACATGTAGCCAAAGTTACTGCATTATACAGAATAACTTCACTGCCCTAAAAATCCACTGTGCTCCTTCCACCACTCCCTCCAAACCCCTGGCAACCACTGATCTTCTAGTGGCTCTATACTTTGTCTCTCCAGAAGGTCGTAGAGTTGGAGTCACAGAGCACGTGACCTTTTCAGATTGGCTTTAACTAAAACCTTGCAATATCCTTTCAAGGTTCCTTCAATTCTTTTTATGGCCTGATAGGTCATTTCTCTTTATCAATGAGTAACATTCTACTGGGTACCCACTTTATCTGTTCACCTGTTGAAGAACATCGTGTGTGCTACCAAAATTCCATTTGGCTTTGCTTTGCATTTTTTGTTTTTTTGATGAGATTTTCTGTTTGTTTCAAGCATGCACAAAATTGGTTATCCAAGCATTTCTATGATGGCTAATTTAAAATCTTTGTCAGAAAGCTGTCATATCTGACTCATCTCTGCACTGGTGTCTCTTGATCATCTTTTCTCACAGAGGTTGAGATCCTTCTGTTTGGGGGGATGAGGAGTGATTTTATGTTTTACTGATGTCTGATAGTCTAAGACACCAACTGGTGTCTTTCAGTAGGCTTCCTGTAACACTGCTCCAGCAAAAAAAGAGGGGCACTCTTGTTACTGTGGATGAGAGTGGAAGTCCAATGATGCCATTAGGCCTTTGGGGGACACCCAGGAAGGGTGGCACTCCTTATGACTGCTAGGCAGGGATGAGAATTCAGCGTCCCCACCAGACCTCAGTTGATAGCATCAAAGTGAGGAAGAACAGAGGCACCTTATTACTGCTTCCATGTCTCCCCAATGCCACTGTAGGTGGGTGGACTTGATATTGCTGGAAGGTGGCAAAGGTTCTGACCTGCATTAGGTCTCCTCTGATATACTACCCAGTGGCACTGGACTTCAACACTCCCCAAATGGTCTCTGCTGACAATATGGCGTTGAGGACTTCCTTACTGCCTGACTGACACAGAAGTCCTGGTTCCCCACTGAGGCTTCTTTGATACCACCCTTGTGGGGTGGGGTGGCAGGGGATGAGGCAAGGTGGGCTTCTTGTTATAGAGAAGGGTGGACATCTAGGCTCTTACTCAGCCTTTTACTGTCAGCAATGGGGCTAGATTTCTCCTTGGTGTTTGCTGAAAGTACACAGTTCTTTTCTAAGAATATTCTGCCTTGCTTGGTCGCCCACTTCATAGTCCTCTTGCTGGATAGGGATGGCTTTTCTGAGACCTTTTTTAACCAGCAACAATTATTTCTGGTGGCCAGTTTTTCCAATATTCTGCCTGGGATACTAGGAGCAAAAAGAAAAACCAGAAACCCCCTACCCTGTCTGAACATTCATTATGTGCTGAGACCCCCAGCCAGTCTTCTTCTCACCTGTCAGAGTGCTCTTATGTTTGCTTCACACATAAACCCTTTTTAGCTCTACTTGGTGGAGAAAGAGTAAGGAAAAGTAAGTTTACTCCATTTTCCTAGAAGAGGAAGTTTCTTTAATAGCCTTGTGGCTCAGATGGTAAAGAATCTGCCTGCAGTACAGGAGCCCCGGGTTCAATCCATGGGTTGGGAAGATTCCCTGATAAAGGAAATGGCAACCTACATGCTACAGTCAGTGGGGCTGCAAGGAGTCGAACACGACTAAGCAACCAAAACTTTTTACCTCATTCATAGCTATACCATAGGTCAGACACCAGGAGAACAGAAACAACACTGAACATGGGCATTCAAAGAACTGGATTCAAATTCTAGCTAACTTGGGAGTTCAGGGAAAATCTTAGCTCTGTCACACATGAGTCAAATGTCACAATTCTTTAACCTCTTGGAACTTCTGCTTCTACATATATAAAATGGAAATGACACCACAGTCTCACAAGGTCGCGATGATGAAGTAAGATTATGTCCTTGGAAGCATCTGATGCAACACCTGACATATAGTTTGCACTTGATATTGCTGGAAGGTGGCAAAGGTTCTGACCTGCATTAGGTCTCCTCTGATATACTACCCAGTGGCACTGGACTTCAACACTCCCCAAATGGTCTCTGCTGACAATATGGCGTTGAGGACTTCCTTACTGCCTGACTGACACAGAAGTCCTGGTTCCCCACTGAGGCTTCTTTGATACCACCCTTGTGGGGTGGGGTGGCAGGGGATGAGGCAAGGTGGGCTTCTTGTTATAGAGAAGGGTGGACATCTAGGCTCTTACTCAGCCTTTTACTGTCAGCAATGGGGCTAGATTTCTCCTTGGTGTTTGCTGAAAGTACACAGTTCTTTTCTAAGAATATTCTGCCTTGCTTGGTCGCCCACTTCATAGTCCTCTTGCTGGATAGGGATGGCTTTTCTGAGACCTTTTTTAACCAGCAACAATTATTTCTGGTGGCCAGCTTTTCCAATATTCTGCCTGGGATACTAGGAGCAAAAGAAAACCAAAAACCCCCCTGCCCTGTCTGAACATTCATTATGTGCTGAGACCCCCAGCCAGTCTTCTTCTCACCTGTCAGAGTGCTCTTATGTTTGCTTCACACATAAACCCTTTTTAGCTCTACTTGGTGGAGAAAGAGTAAGGAAAAGTAAGTTTACTCCATTTTCCTAGAAGAGGAAGTTTCTTTAATAGCCTTGTGGCTCAGATGGTAAAGAATCTGCCTGCAGTACAGGAGCCCCGGGTTCGATCCATGGGTTGGGAAGATTCCCTGATAAAGGAAATGGCAACCTACATGCTACAGTCAGTGGGGCTGCAAGGAGTCGAACACGACTAAGCAACCAAAACTTTTTACCTCATTCATAGCTATACCATAGGTCAGACACCAGGAGAACAGAAACAACACTGAACATGGGCATTCAAAGAACTGGATTCAAATTCTAGCTAACTTGGGAGTTCAGGGAAAATCTTAGCTCTGTCACACATGAGTCAAATGTCACAATTCTTTAACCTCTTGGAACTTCTGCTTCTACATATATAAAATGGAAATGACACCACAGTCTCACAAGGTCGCGATGATGAAGTAAGATTATGTCCTTGGAAGCATCTGATGCAACACCTGACATATAGTTTGCACTCGCTAACTCTGAAATCTATGTGTTTGAAAATGATTGAGATAAAAATGTAATGACTTTAGACCCATATGATTTAAATAAGCACTGAATTAGTATTTATTCTCTATCGTATTTTAATATAGGCCCCCATCCCAAATTAACTCAGGGACATATGTACATAAACTATGTGTAACCTGTAATTTCAGTGTAGAGATGAGTTTGTCTTGATTTCTCACTTCTTGTTCTAGCTGGAGAATATTCTGGTATTTTTCAGCTTCAGTAACTGGAGCCCCTAGACCAAAATCATGTTCTTTGGTGGTAACCTAGTGGAAAGAATGGGAATAATAAAGAGACATTTAGGTGTAAAACAGCTGTGTGATCTCCCACAACAATCAAAATTTTGAAAATTAAAGACTTTCAATTAAAAAATTGTTTTGAACCTTATTCCACCCGTTGAAATGACTTTATCAAGATTTACTTTCTTTAAACTTTTTATTACTAAGTTTATTATTAAACTTTTTCCATGTGTTTTCCAAATACTGAGCTACAATCTTGAATATGCTTTAAAAAAAAAAAAAAAAGAGACATACACTACCCTATCTAAGGAAACAGGGCCAGCAGCTAATTATGTGGTTAACTTGCAGGCCTGTGATATTCAATACAGCAGCCACTAGCTACCTGTTCATTTGCTGTTTTTGTATATTAACAAAGAGATTTGCTACCCATATCACAAAGGGTCACTTCTCTTACATATAAATAATTTCTATAAACAAAAAAAAAAGAAAAGAAAAGAAACACCCTAATATAAAAACTGGCTAAGAATAACAGTCTTCCCAGGTGGCTTAGTGGTAAAGAATCCACTCCAGTATTCTTGCCTGGGAAATTCAATGGACAAAGGAGCCTAGCGAGCTACAGTCCACGTGGTCACAAAGAGTCAGATACAACTAAGCATGCATGCATGCATGCACATGAATATTTCACAGAAATGGTTTTTAATCTCATCATTTAGAGGGATAAAAATTAAAACAACACTAAAGTACCATTTTTTAACCATCCTACTGGCAAAGATCATAAAAGCTGGCTTTATAACTTAGCATGCTTATACATCACTAGTAGCAGTGTAAATTAATACAACATTTATGGAGAAAAACTGGGTAAAATCTAGCAATATTACAAACACACATTGCTTCTGTTCAAATAATTTCATTCCCAGGAATTCTTCTACATACATATTGGTACATGTGCAAAATAACAAGCATTAAAATTTTCTGCTTTAGCATACATGTACTACTCTGCACTGTGCTTTTTCACTTGACTATGTTTCTTAGAAACTGTATAATTTAGGCAAATAATTTGTCTTTTCTTTCAATCAAGGCTGTCAGTATGTTAAGAGAGAATCTGCTACAAGCAAAGCGACACAGATACTATGCTCCAAAATCTAGTGCTTGAGAAATGACAGGATCAGGATCTCCCAGTTCCTGACTTTGCATTACACTCTGTGCAAGCCGGCTCCCAGCAGTCTGACAGCTTTATTTTCCTTTTCCTTTTCCCTAAACAACACTAATTCTGTTCTCCAGTCCAGCAGTTCCTGTCTTTCTTAGAATTTCAGCATTAGATCCCACATAGCGTTTCTAATTATGAATTGCTTTAGGCTTTTATGAGTTAGGCTGAAATCCTAACCACTAATTCTTACACAGTTCCTGCTGAAAAATGTACTGCTAGCTATAAACATGTGATTTAGTATAAGAATCAAATGACTCCATACTATAGCTATACTTTTCAAATTTTAGTAAACGTGAATAATTTTAGAATCTTGTTAAAATGCAATTGTGTGTGTGTGTGTGTGTGTGTGTGTTTCTTCACAGCTGCCCTGAAATACTGCATTTCTAAGAAACTTCTCTCTGGGAATTGCCTGGTTATGTAGTGGTTAGGACTCCATACTTCCACTGCAGGGGTTCTGGGTTCATTCCCTGGCAGGAGAACTAAGATCCCACAAGCCCACAGGCCGCATGGCCAAAAATAAATCATAAAAAAATAAAAAGCTATTCATACAAATGAACGTATTTGTAGAGCACAAATAGAGATACAGACAGAGAACAAACGTGGACACCAAGGGGGGAATGAGGGGTGGGATGAACTGGGAGATTGGGCTTGACATATATACACTACTGACACTATGAATAAGACAGATAACTAATAAGAACCTACTGTAGGGCACAGGGACCTCTACTCAATGCTCTATGATGACAAAAAGGTAATTTGCTTTGCTGTACAGCAGAAGTAAAACAACATTGTAAAGCAACTATACTCTAATAAAAAAAAAAATAGCAACCTATCCTATTCCCAGGAATTCTTCTACATACATATTGGTACATGTGCAAAATAACAAGCATTAAAATTTTCTGCTTTAGCATACATGTACTACTCTGCACTGTGCTTTTTCACTTGACTATGTTTCTTAGAAACTGTATAATTTAGGCAAATAATTTGTCTTTTCTTTCAATCAAGGCTGTCAGTATGTTAAGAGAGAATCTGCTACAAGCAAAGCGACACAGATACTATGCTCCAAAATCTAGTGCTTGAGAAATGACAGGATCAGGATCTCCCAGTTCCTGACTTTGCATTACACTCTGTGCAAGCCGGCTCCCAGCAGTCTGACAGCTTTATTTTCCTTTTCCTTTTCCCTAAACAACACTAATTCTGTTCTCCAGTCCAGCAGTTCCTGTCTTTCTTAGAATTTCAGCATTAGATCCCACATAGCGTTTCTAATTATGAATTGCTTTAGGCTTTTATGAGTTAGGCTGAAATCCTAACCACTAATTCTTACACAGTTCCTGCTGAAAAATGTACTGCTAGCTATAAACATGTGATTTAGTATAAGAATCAAATGACTCCATACTATAGCTATACTTTTCAAATTTTAGTAAACGTGAATAATTTTAGAATCTTGTTAAAATGCAATTGTGTGTGTGTGTGTGTGTGTGTGTGTTTCTTCACAGCTGCCCTGAAATACTGCATTTCTAAGAAACTTCTCTCTGGGAATTGCCTGGTTATGTAGTGGTTAGGACTCCATACTTCCACCGCAGGGGTTCTGGGTTCATTCCCTGGCAGGAGAACTAAGATCCCACAAGCCCACAGGCCGCATGGCCAAAAATAAATCATAAAAAAATAAAAAGCTATTCATACAAATGAACGTATTTGTAGAGCACAAATAGAGATACAGACAGAGAACAAACGTGGACACCAAGGGGGGAATGAGGGGTGGGATGAACTGGGAGATTGGGCTTGACATATATACACTACTGACACTATGAATAAGACAGATAACTAATAAGAACCTACTGTAGGGCACAGGGACCTCTACTCAATGCTCTATGATGACAAAAAGGTAATTTGCTTTGCTGTACAGCAGAAGTAAAACAACATTGTAAAGCAACTATACTCTAATAAAAAAACTAAAACAAGAAAAAGGTGCTCAGCAATCCCTATTCGGCTAGCACAGACTTAAATAGCAAGGACCTATTTATCTAAAATTTACATTTGCCTGGCACTGAGAATTCTTCATAATTTAGTCTCTCCCCACTTCTTCAAACTTATCGTCTACTTGACACCTCAAAAATGCCTTGTATTAAAGATAAACTAGGGGCTTCCCCTGGTGGTCCAGTGGGTAAGGACACTGCCTTGCAGTACAAGGGACGCTGGTTCGATCCCTGGCCTGGGAGGATCCCACGTGACGCGGAGCTGCTGGACCGATGTGTCCAATTACCGAGCCAGAGCTCTGGAGCGCATGCTCCCAAAGCCGGTGCTCTGAAACGACAGACGCCACCACGATGGGAGGCCCACAGGAACCAAAGAACAAAGACGGATGAAAATAGAGAAATGAAAGACCAATAGAAGTGGCCCTCCTGCTCCCCTCTCTCCCCAACCCGACCCCCGCCCAAAATAAATAAATAAATAAATCTTTAAAAAAAAAGAGATAAACTATTCCTTCTTCACACATATACTTGGAAACATATTATCTTTTAGTTTCTTTGTTGTTTTTTAATTTACCTTTTTTTTTTAAAGTTTTATTTTGGGGGGGGTGGAGTGGGGAGGAAGGGGGGCGGACGGGCCACTTCCACTGGTCTTTCATTATCTATTTTCATCCATCTTTGTTCTTTGGCCCGTGTGGGCCTCCCACTGTGGTGACCTCTGCTGTTGCAGAGCACCGGCTCTGGGCGCATGCGCTGCAGAGCGCCGGCTCCGTAATTGGACCAGCCACTCCGCGGCACGTGGGATCTGCCCAGGCCAGGGATCGAACTGGCGCCCCTTGCACTGCAAGGCGGTGTCCTTACCCACTAGACCACTGGGAAAGCCCTAATTTACCTTTTTAAAAAATATTTATTTATTTATTTGGCTGTGCTGGGTCTTACTTGTGGCACATGGGATCCTTAGTCATGGCATGAGGACTCCTGTAGGATCTAGTTCCCTGACCAGGGATTGAATCCAGGCCCACTGCACTGGGAGCATGGAGTCTTAGCCACTGGACCACCAGGGAGGCCCCCATTTTATCTTCAGTTCATGAGCCCTGCCCACATTCTTTTCTCCTTAGAAGTAAAGATACTTCTAAGGCTCAGCTTGAATTCCTGGTGAATACACCAAAAGGTTTTCTCTTTCTTCTGTGTCAAATAGTACTCACCTCTTCATTGAGACATTCAAGATACTGGTAAGAAAACAACTGATGTAACTGCTCATTTTTTGTGGATAGGTCTTCCTCACACAGTTATGAGTAACTTAAGAACAAACAACATCCTAGAGCTTATTGTATTCCCACCAAATATGCACAGAGTTCTTTGGATAAGAGGAATGTGTCAATACAATTTTGTAGAGCTTGATAACAAACAAGTGTACTAAAGCAGAAAAAACAGAACCTTCCCAGGGTGGGGGTCAGAATTGGGAGGTTGGAACTGACAATATATACACAACTATGTACAAAATATCAATAGATAACTAATGAGAACCAATTGTATAGCACAGGGAACTCTCCTCAGTGCTCCATGGTGACCTAAATGGGAAGGAAATCTAAAAAGAGGAGATATATGTATACATATGACTTACCCTTTTTGCTGTACAGCAAGAAGCTAACCCAACATTGTAAAGCAACTATATTCCAATAAAAATTTTTAAAAAAGGAACCTTCCTTCATCTTTTGGTAAAATGAACAGTCAAGTTTACTGTCAGTCACGTCTAGAAATTAAAGTCTACGTGACAGTTGTGAGTCATCATATTAGAGTTGCTACTTTCCCTGCACCAGCTTTGGAGGCAACAAAGAGGGAGAGAAGTCAGTGTATCTGAAAAGGCCATGCCTGGTCTGCCAGTTTATCTGCCTTGGGCTACCTGAATATCTTCCACCTTCCCATGATCTCTAGATGGAACTTAGAATGGAATGAATCTAGAGAATCCAGAACAAATAAACCGGAAATTATACTAGAGCATGATTAGTGTCATAACAGAGAAATGAACTCCAGTATTCTTGCCTGGAGAATTCCATGGAGAGAGGAACCTGGTGGGCCACAGTCCATGGGGTCGCAAAGATTTGGGACACGATTGAGTGACTAACACTTTTGTTTTTTCACTTCTCCCCAAAAGACTTAGCATATATTTCCCATGATCCCTCCAACTATGAATCTATTCCCACTGCAGCACTATGCTGGGTTTACTGGACATTCACCACCATCCCAACTTCAACATGTTAAACATTCCCCCATCTGCACTCCTGCTCTCAACCCTGCCTCCACCGTATTCCTTCCTGGTCTTTCCTGCATCAAATAGCACGGTCATTTTTGTGGATAGGTCTTCCTCAAGAGTAACTTAAGAACAAACAACATCCTAGAGCTTATTGTATTCCCACCAAATATGCACAGAGTTCTTTGGATAAGAGGAATGTGTCAATACAATTTTGTAGAGCTTGATAACAAACAAGTGTACTAAAGCAGAAAAAACAGAACCTTCCCAGGGTGGGGGTCAGAATTGGGAGGTTGGAACTGACAATATATACACAACTATGTACAAAATATCAATAGATAACTAATGAGAACCAATTGTATAGCACAGGGAACTCTCCTCAGTGCTCCATGGTGACCTAAATGGGAAGGAAATCTAAAAAGAGGAGATATATGTATACATATGACTTACCCTTTTTGCTGTACAGCAAGAAGCTAACCCAACATTGTAAAGCAACTATATTCCAATAAAAATTTTTAAAAAAGGAACCTTCCTTCATCTTTTGGTAAAATGAACAGTCAAGTTTACTGTCAGTCACGTCTAGAAATTAAAGTCTACGTGACAGTTGTGAGTCATCATATTAGAGTTGCTACTTTCCCTGCACCAGCTTTGGAGGCAACAAAGAGGGAGAGAAGTCAGTGTATCTGAAAAGGCCATGCCTGGTCTGCCAGTTTATCTGCCTTGGGCTACCTGAATATCTTCCACCTTCCCATGATCTCTAGATGGAACTTAGAATGGAATGAATCTAGAGAATCCAGAACAAATAAACCGGAAATTATACTAGAGCATGATTAGTGTCATAACAGAGAAATGAACTCCAGTATTCTTGCCTGGAGAATTCCATGGAGAGAGGAACCTGGTGGGCCACAGTCCATGGGGTCGCAAAGATTTGGGACACGATTGAGTGACTAACACTTTTGTTTTTTCACTTCTCCCCAAAAGACTTAGCATATATTTCCCATGATCCCTCCAACTATGAATCTATTCCCACTGCAGCACTATGCTGGGTTTACTGGACATTCACCACCATCCCAACTTCAACATGTTAAACATTCCCCCATCTGCACTCCTGCTCTCAACCCTGCCTCCACCGTATTCCTTCCTGGTCTTTCCTGCATCAAATAGCACTGTCATTTGTGCAGTGACAAAGGTCAAAAACCAAGGAGTTGTCTTTGTTTCATCTTTCCCTGAATCTCATCAAATCCAACAACAAGCCCTTTTGAATTATCTCCAAAATATATTCCTAATGTATTCACTTCTGTACATTTAAATTATTGCCTCCTTGGTTCAAGTCACCACCATCTTCCATGTGGATTACTCCAGTTGTCTTACTAACTGGTCTTTTTGCTTCTAGTGTTGCTCCCTACAACCTGTTTCCCAAACTAAAACCAAAACAATTACTTTAAAACAGTGAGATCCCATTCAAAGACACCCTAATGGCTTCCCACTGCAATAAGAATAAAAGCCGAACTTTTTAAGGTCCGACATGATTTGGCCACTGGTAACTCAGTGGTAAAGAATCTGCTGGCCAATGCAAGAGACACAGATTCTATCCCTAAGGTCAAGAAGATCCCTTGGAGTATGAAAGGGCAACCTGATCTAGTATTCTCACCTCAAAAATACCATGGACAGAGGAGCCTGGCGGGCTACAGTCAATGGGGTCGCAAAGAGTTGGAAACGACTGAGCATCCACATACACCCACACACACACACAACACACACTCACCCACCAGCTTTATTGGTTTTCCTCCTGTTCCTCTTCTGTGAAAATCTCATTCAATTTTGCGGCCTCTTCCATTTCTTTCCCTGTTTCAGGAACATTCTCTCCCCCAGTCCTTTGCACAAAGGGCTACTTCTTACCCTCAGCTCCTCAGCTCAAACACCAAAGGGCTGTCCGTAACTTTTTACCGATTCATTCTCCCATTAGGTTACTCGCACTTAATACTATTTGAAATTACTACTTACATACTTATATACCAGAATGGAAGTTCCAAGGGATCTAGACACTCGTCTAGTCATTGTTATGGCCCTAATGCCTAGAATAGTCCCTAGCACAAAGTTGGTACTCAATAGAACAGTTCCCAAACAGTGAATCTGGATTATTCAAATAAGATAGTTTCAAAGACAGGAGGGCTAACAAATGAAGAAGTAGTAAAGAAAAAAAAAAATAGAAAATGTACAAAGCATAATTATGGGAAGAGAGGTAGAGATAAGGTTGAAGGGCCACCAAAAGGGGAGAAAAACTTGCTTCTTAATTTTCTCTACATCAAGGACCCATTTCAGGATTAAACAAAAGCCCTTGGTCCTGAGCTCAGGAAAACTCAAACACATATAAAACTTTACAAACCACTACAGGGGGTTCAAAAATGTCCTAGAGTTCTTATACTCCAAGTTAAGATCCTTACAGTATAAACAAAATGAAGATTCCTAAGGCATGGGTTAATGAAAAAAGGCCACAGAGCTAATAAGAGGAACCAGGTAAATGCTGTGCACTGACCTTTGAGAGAAGACAGAAAAAAGCAAGGTCAGGTGAAGATTTAGATAAGAAGGTACAAATCTGAAAAAGTTCCTGCCTGGTAGAATTTTAATTTTCAGTGACATAGGAATTAAGATCACATGCTAAAAAGTATCATCAGGGGCTTTGCTGGTGGCTCAGTGGTAAAGATCTGCCTGCCAATGCAGGAGACACAGGTTTGATCACTGATCTGAGAAGATCCCACATGCCTCAGAGCAACTATGCCTATGTGCCACAATTGTTAAGCCCATGCTATAGAGCCTGGGAACCCCAACTACTGAGTTCATGTGCTGCAACTACTGAAGTCATTGCACCCTAGAGACCGTACTTCATGATAAGAGAAGCCACCACAAAGAGAAGTCCTCAGCTAGAGAGTAGCCCCTGCTCTCCACAACTAGACAGAAGCCCACGCAGCAACAAAGACCCAGCATAGACAAAAATAAATTTAAAAATAGGGCTTCCCTGGTGGTCCAGTGGGCAGAGTCTGCCTTGCAGTGCAGGGGCACTGGTTCGATCCCTGGCCCAGAAAGAGCCCTTATGCCGCGGAGCAGCTGGACTGGTGTGTCCAATTACCAGCCAGCGCTCTGGAGCACATGCACCCAGAGCCGGTGCTCTGCAACAGGATGGATGAAAATAAATGAATAAATAAAATAAATTTTAAAATAAATAAAAATTTAAAATAAATAAAACAAGATCCATTTAAAAAGTATCATCAGAGGGGAAGGGGGGGAAAAAAGTATCATCAGTGTCGAGCAAAATATCAGGCATATGTGTTCAACAAATGTCTATTGAATATTTTGATTGAATAATTGGAAACACTGGAGTTATCCTATATGAGATTCTGAAATCTGTTCCAGAAAAGGTCAACTTGTTTTCTTTTTAGAAAACTGTCTCTAAAACTTGAAAGTGAAAGACACTTTGAGGTAGGAAGGTTTGAAGTGAACATATGTTTTGGAAATTCACTTCGAAAAAAATAGTAAGGTCACTCATTTAACTTTTCTTAAAAAGAAATAATCTCTCTAATCATTCCATCCAAACCCAAGTTACTCATTTGTCTTAAGTCCAGACTATACTGTAAAGAAATGTTACCTTTTTTAAGGAGCATAAAACAATGGCCTTAGGAGAAGTATCATTTATCATTTCCTCTTGGAAACATAAGAAGAGTCAAAGAGTTGTGGTCAAAGAGAAAACTTTTAGTGAAGATCTTAGATAAGAAGGGAAAAAAAAAACAAATCTGAAAAGTTCCTGCCTGGTAGAATTTTAATTTTCAGTGACATAGGAATTAAGATCACATGCTAAAAAGTATCATCAGGGGCTTTGCTGGTGGCTCAGTGGTAAAGATCTGCCTGCCAATGCAGGAGACACAGGTTTGATCACTGATCTGAGAAGATCCCACATGCCTCAGAGCAACTATGCCTATGTGCCACAATTGTTAAGCCCATGCTATAGAGCCTGGGAACCCCAACTACTGAGTTCATGTGCTGCAACTACTGAAGTCATTGCACCCTAGAGACCGTACTTCATGATAAGAGAAGCCACCACAAAGAGAAGTCCTCAGCTAGAGAGTAGCCCCTGCTCTCCACAACTAGACAGAAGCCCACGCAGCAACAAAGACCCAGCATAGACAAAAATAAATTTAAAAATAGGGCTTCCCTGGTGGTCCAGTGGGCAGAGTCTGCCTTGCAGTGCAGGGGCACTGGTTCGATCCCTGGCCCAGAAAGAGCCCTTATGCCGCGGAGCAGCTGGACTGGTGTGTCCAATTACCAGCCAGCGCTCTGGAGCACATGCACCCAGAGCCGGTGCTCTGCAACAGGATGGATGAAAATAAATGAATAAATAAAATAAATTTTAAAATAAATAAAAATTTAAAATAAATAAAACAAGATCCATTTAAAAAGTATCATCAGAGGGGAAGGGGGGGAAAAAAGTATCATCAGTGTCGAGCAAAATATCAGGCATATGTGTTCAACAAATGTCTATTGAATATTTTGATTGAATAATTGGAAACACTGGAGTTATCCTATATGAGATTCTGAAATCTGTTCCAGAAAAGGTCAACTTGTTTTCTTTTTAGAAAACTGTCTCTAAAACTTGAAAGTGAAAGACACTTTGAGGTAGGAAGGTTTGAAGTGAACATATGTTTTGGAAATTCACTTCGAAAAAAAATAGTAAGGTCACTCATTTAACTTTTCTTAAAAAGAAATAATCTCTCTAATCATTCCATCCAAACCCAAGTTACTCATTTGTCTTAAGTCCAGACTATACTGTAAAGAAATGTTACCTTTTTTAAGGAGCATAAAACAATGGCCTTAGGAGAAGTATCATTTATCATTTCCTCTTGGAAACATAAGAAGAGTCAAAGAGTTGTGGTCAAGAGACTTTTCTGAATCAAAAAGAATTTAATAATATAGATTGATGTTAACAACATAACTAAGACAAACAGAACTACCTTACTGTTTGTTATTTAGTTGCTAAGTTATGTCCGACTCTTTTTGACCCCATGGGCTGTGGTTCACCAGGTTCCTCTGTCCACTGGATTTGCCTTGCCATTTCCTACTCCAGGGAATCTTCCCAACCCAGGGATTGAACCTGAGCCTACTGCACTGGCAGGTGATTCTTCACTATTGAGCCCACTTTAACTATCTAGCTCACTTCAAATGATTATCCTGGAGTGTGTGTATAAGAAAATTCGTAGCAGCACTGTTCACATTTACCAAAAACTATAGAAACAGTAGTGTCCACCAACAGTAGAGTAGATAAGTTGTGGTATACCCTTACAATGCAACAACAATCTAACTATGAGCAATAACAAGATCCGTCTTAAAAACAATGTTGAGTAATGAAGCAAAATATAAAGGAAAACTTAACACAATGCCATTTAACTTTGGAGTGGAAAACAAGCCAAACTAGAAACTGTAGGTCACATACAATGATGGTGAAACTCTAAGGAAAAGTAAGGAAGTCGCTATCATAGAAGGCATGATATGGGTTACATCTAGGAATAAGCAGAAGTGTGTGATTAGAAAAAGGAATGAGGGGCTTCCCTGGTGGTCCAGTGGGTAAGGACACTGCCCTGCAGTGCAAGGGGCGCCGGTTCGATCCCTGGCCTGGGAAGATCCCACGTGCCGCGGAGCGGCTGGACCTATGTAAAGAATACAAAAAGAAAAAGGAATGAATAACAACACTTGTTCCAGGATGTCCCTTTGTTCCAGTGGCTAAGAGTCTGTGTTCCCAATGCAGGGGCCTGCGTTTAATCCCTGGTAGGGGAACTAAATCTCACATGCTGTAACCAAGACCAGGTGAACTCAAATAAATAAATCATAGGGCTTCCCTGGTGGTCCAGTGGGTAAGGACACCGCCTTGCAGTGCAGGGGGTGCTGGTTTGATCCCTGGCCCAGGAAGACCCCACATGCTGTGGAGTAGATGGACAGGTGTGTCTAATTATGAGCCAGCACTCTGCAACGAGAGAGGCCACTGCAATGGAAGGCCCACACAGGCAAAAGAATAAAGGTGGATTAAAATAAGTAAATAAAAAAATAACAATAAAAAGAGGCCAAAATTTAAAATAAATAATAAATAGTTTAACATAACACCTGCTCTGTCTAACTAGAGTACTTTAAAAGCAAATTATCCTGAAACAAACTGCAAAAGAGATCAGAGAATGTCTACTTCCTTTTTTTTTTTTTTTTTGGCCACTTCTATCAGTCTTTCATTTATCTATTGATAAATGGCTCAGCAGTTGGACACATTGGTCCAGCCACTCCATGGCACATGGGATCTTCCCAGGCCAGGGATCGAACCAGCGCCCTGCACTGCAAGGCGGTGTCCTTACCCACTGGACCACCAGGGAAGCCCGAGAATGTCTACTTCTGAGGAACCATATGCAGCAACTTTTTTCAGAAGGTAAACAAGATTTATTTTGGAAACTACCATTAAATAATGCTAAAGTGTATACAGTTTAAAATAAATATTTCATGAATGTACCGTCCCAGTAATAACGTTAACACAATGCCATTTAACTTTGGAGTGGAAAACAAGCCAAACTAGAAACTGTAGGTCACATACAATGATGGTGAAACTCTAAGGAAAAGTAAGGAAGTCGCTATCATAGAAGGCATGATATGGGTTACATCTAGGAATAAGCAGAAGTGTGTGATTAGAAAAAGGAATGAGGGGCTTCCCTGGTGGTCCAGTGGGTAAGGACACTGCCCTGCAGTGCAAGGGGCGCCGGTTCGATCCCTGGCCTGGGAAGATCCCACGTGCCGCGGAGCGGCTGGACCTATGTAAAGAATACAAAAAGAAAAAGGAATGAATAACAACACTTGTTCCAGGATGTCCCTTTGTTCCAGTGGCTAAGAGTCTGTGTTCCCAATGCAGGGGCCTGCGTTTAATCCCTGGTAGGGGAACTAAATCTCACATGCTGTAACCAAGACCAGGTGAACTCAAATAAATAAATCATAGGGCTTCCCTGGTGGTCCAGTGGGTAAGGACACCGCCTTGCAGTGCAGGGGGTGCTGGTTTGATCCCTGGCCCAGGAAGACCCCACATGCTGTGGAGTAGATGGACAGGTGTGTCTAATTATGAGCCAGCACTCTGCAACGAGAGAGGCCACTGCAATGGAAGGCCCACACAGGCAAAAGAATAAAGGTGGATTAAAATAAGTAAATAAAAAAATAACAATAAAAAGAGGCCAAAATTTAAAATAAATAATAAATAGTTTAACATAACACCTGCTCTGTCTAACTAGAGTACTTTAAAAGCAAATTATCCTGAAACAAACTGCAAAAGAGATCAGAGAATGTCTACTTCCTTTTTTTTTTTTTTTTTGGCCACTTCTATCAGTCTTTCATTTATCTATTGATAAATGGCTCAGCAGTTGGACACATTGGTCCAGCCACTCCATGGCACATGGGATCTTCCCAGGCCAGGGATCGAACCAGCGCCCCCTGCACTGCAAGGCGGTGTCCTTACCCACTGGACCACCAGGGAAGCCCGAGAATGTCTACTTCTGAGGAACCATATGCAGCAACTTTTTTCAGAAGGTAAACAAGATTTATTTTGGAAACTACCATTAAATAATGCTAAAGTGTATACAGTTTAAAATAAATATTTCATGAATGTACCGTCCCAGTTATTACCCACTAGTTAAGACTAAACTGATGCTTTTCAACTGAGGGGCTGGAGAAGACTCCTGAGAGTTCCTTGAACTGCAAGATCAAATCAGTCAATCCTAAAGGAAATCAACCCTGAATATTCTTTGGAAGGACGGATGTTAAAGGCAAAGCTCCAATACTTTGGGCACCTGATGCGAAGAGACAACTCACTGGAAAAGCCCCTGATGTTGGGGAAAATAGAAGGCAGGAGGAGACGGGGATGACAGAGGATGAGATGGTTGGATAGCATCACTGAGTCAATGGACATGAGTTTGAGCAAGCTCAGGGAGATGGTGAAGGACAGGGAAGCCTGGTGTGCTGCAGTCCACGGGACCACGAGGAGTCAGACAGGATTGAGCCACTGAAATGCCTTAAGACTAAATGGTCTAGTTTCTTGATCAATTCAAATACAAACAAAAATCAATTTTATCCTAGAGGCAGATTTGAATAATGGGACAATTTCCTTTCATAGTTAGAACTAACCTATTTTCTTATCATTTGAACCCAATTATTATTCTATTTATTTCCTTTCAGATTAAAAAAAAGTAAGGGTACTTGAAATTCTGAAAACCACTAGAAGAAATTTTAAGACAACGAAAATCCTGAGATACAGTGACCTGGAGTGGAAGAAGGAAAACAAACACAGAGACCCTGTCATCTATGCAACGTTTCCTGAAATCGCTATCCTAGACTTTATTTAAAGAAAAAGAAAAAAGTATATTCCTATGCGTCTTTAGGTATCAGGTCCATAATCACTGCAAAGTTATACAATTTAAATCGCAAATACCTTTTCAAGGGAAAGCCAGCTAAACCTGCCTTTCTTGTGTACAATTTCTACTGTAATTCTAAGAGGCTTTCATGCAATTGCCTACGAAATCTCGGCCCTTCACCTTCCAAAGTCTATACAGTGGCTCAGAAATGAGAAACTGGAAGGCCGGGACAGTCAGGTTGAACTCCCCCAAATCTCTGACTTCCAAATTCCTCAGCGCCACCCCAGAGCATTTCTAAACAGAACAGTTTTCCCAACAAACCAAGCGGGGAACTGCGACGGGAAGCGAAGCGGTCACCATAGGAACTGGGCTCAACCCGAGCTCCCGAGAAACGAAAACCCGGGCAAAGTGTGCTCCTGGAGGGTTTCCCTGGACAGCAAGTCCGCCCGCTAACGCCCCTCGCAGCGGCTCCCGCAGCCAAAGCCCACCTCCGGGGTCGCCCACAGACGCCAACCCCTGCCACACCCGCCCCTTGCAGCTGCCCTCTCTAAGGCCTGCCGGCCTAAGAGATGCTTTACCGCAACCTGGCGCATCCCTGAGCTTCTACCTGGGGCTGCGGGTCCCTCCCCGGGCTTCTGGGCCCGCCGTCCTTCCCGGAGCTCATCCCAGCGACTGCCGAGTATAACCCTCAGTCAGGAATCCAGGTCCCTCCTGGTCTCCATCCTCCGCCCCTTTTCCCCTCCCTTCCCACCCCAAATAGACCTGGCTCCGCCCTAAAGGGCGGAGGGAGGCGGGACCCGGCGGAAGCGGGGCGGGACCCGGCAGGAGGGAGACCGGAGCGGTGATCGCCGGCCGGTGTCGCCGTCGGCCCCGCCCTCACACTCTGTACCTCAGGGGGCTCGTCCTCCACCTCCCAGGCGCCTTCGCTCCGCTTCCGTCCCGCGCGCCCCAAATCCCTGTGCGCAAGCGTACCTAGCTCGACCCTCTCTCTCGCGGGGACTACAAGCCGTGCGCGCGCACACACGCACGTAGCGACGCGTACGTCTTCCTGTCTGCCTTACAGGGCGCCCTGGAAAGGCATCTTCCGGGTCCTTCCGCGCCGCGCAGGCGCAAGCCCACGCAGCGCCTAGACGACCCTTCCGAGCGTCCCGTCTCCTAGCAACAGCCTCTACAACCTTTTCCAAGACTTTTCTCCTACTCCCTGCGGGCCGCGGCGTCACCTGGGTAAAATGCGCGTGCTCAGCGCTCCGTTTCCCTCCGTCCGTCTTAGTTCTAAGACCCGCGATTTTTCACTACCGCTTTTTTGTGCTATTTTCCCGGAGATAGGTCACCTTTCTGGACCCACGTTCAGTGAATTCATTACTCCGCAGAGTTGCTCTTGGGCATTGGGATGGTGGTGCGCTATCAGGTCACGGTCGGGGCTGTACGGGGAGCCTCCCAGGTCGGTTCCCGCTGCTGCAGCCTCCTAGGGAAAGAGCCAGCCTATTGGGGTGAGCGCCCACAACCTGCAGGTTGGGGAGCCCCGTGCCCCTTGCAACATCCAGTCTGAGCTGAATCTCGGAGTGACAGTTAACAGTGACAGCGGAGATTCCTGATCTCTATACCTTCTCCACAAGCCAGACCTTCTCCAAGTACCCTTTCCAGAAAAACTGATCGTGGTTAATAAACGAACAATAAACCGAAAGGGTATATACCACCTCACTTGACATTTTAATACAATTTAAACTTGTTTTCTTTCAGTTAGGAGCCTTCAGTCTGGGAACACTAACTTGACCAGGTGTCATACTATTTTTGGCCATCCAACTATGCTAATGTTGACCACATTACCTAAAAGTGAAGAAATGAGCTTTTTAGTGAAAAAAAGAATGAGAATTACATTATTCTGCCAATTTTGGGAGCCCCGCTGGAAAATAGTCTTTGTAGCATTTCTTAATGTTTAGCATGTTCCACTTTTCTTAAATAACCAAAGGGCTTCTGAACCCTAGTGTTGGTTTAATCTCCCTGTCAGTTCTATAGATGAAATAAACTAGGTTTTTATAGATGTTATCTGATGATCTTAATACGGTATTCGCCTGTGTATTTCAAAAGTAATCTCACATTCCTTCGAGGTGAGTACTCATTTTCCGCCCACAATTTATTATTGACAGAAACAAACTGTTAGAGCAAATTTCATAAAAATGCATTTAAATACATGACATATGTTTTTCCCATCTCTGCTGATTTTTTTATCATTATTTGTGCCAGCACATTTTCTCATTTTGTCGCATTATTTTAAGATATCATAACTTAGGCTTCCCTGGTGGTCCAGTGGGTAAGGACACCACCTTGCAGGGCAAGGGGCCCCAGTTCGATCCCTGGCCTGGGAAGATCCCACGTGCCGCGGAGCGGCTGGACTTGTGTGTCCACCTACCGAGCCGGAGCTCTAGAGGAGCGCATGCGCCCAGAGCCGGCACTCTGCGACAAGAGAGGCCACCGCGATGGGAGACTCACAAGAGCCAAAGAACAAAGATGGATGAAAATAGATAAATGAAAGACCAACAGAAGTGGCCTGCCCAGCCCCCTCCTTCCCAACCCGCCCCCCCTACCAAAAAAAGATATCATAACTTTGTAAGTGTAGCTAGATATTAAAAAATTAAATCACATCCCTGTTATTTTAGATAAAGAAGTCAGAAGTCCCAAGAGATTCATTTTCTGTGAAATATAATTATACCTAACTGATAAATTACAAGAAAAATAAGCTCTTAAAGACCATCCTAGGGCTTTCCTGGTGGTCCTGTGGATAAAGAATCTGTCTTGCAGTGCAAGGGGTACAGGTTCAATCCCTGGTGCGGGAAGATCCCACATACCGCAGAGCGGCTGGACAGGTGCATCCAATTTTGAGTCAGTACTCTGGAGCACACGCACCCTGACCAGGGATTGAACCTGGGCCCCCAGCATAAGGAACATGGATTCTTAGCCACTGAACCACCAGGAAAGTCCCAGTGGGATTGTTTCTATTAACCCTATTTTTCCCTCCACGTGATGAGTCTTGAAAACAGGCATATGTGTATAAAAACAGGCACACATTTTTCTGTTTGTTTTCATGCCTGGTAAGTGTTTAATCAGGTTTCCCAGGTGGCTCAGTGGTAACGAATCCCCCTGCCAATGCAGGAGCCACAGGAGACACAGGTTCAATCCCTGGGTCAAGAAGATGCCCCGGAGAAGGGAATGGCCACCCACTCCAGTATTCTTACCTGGGGAATCCCATGAACAGAGGAGCTTGGTGGGCTACACTCCATGGGGTTAGCAACTGAACACACACAGGTTTTTATTGGCTACCAGACACTGCAGATTTGACATTGTTGCTGCTGGAGGTTTGAGTTTTCCGGTAAATACACTTAGACTTTGTCCTGAAATACAGTAATTTTACTTGAAAACAATTTAGTTCCTCATTTGTGCTCTATACATTTCAAATTCCAACATCTAGCTTGCTTCCCTTGTGGCTCAGATGGTATACCTGCAATGCGGGAGACCTGGGTTCAATCACCGTAGAAGGGAAAGGCTGCCCACTCCAGTAATCTTGCCTGGAGAATTCCATGGCTCATCCATGGGTCGGACATGACTGAGCAATTTCACTTACTTAGCTTGCATTGGTGGTTCAGTAGTAGAATTCTCGCCTGTCAACATCCATACGTGACCAATGGCTACTATGCTAAAACAATACATATAGGATGTTTCCATCACTGTAGGAAGCCCTATTGGACAGACCTGCTTTGGAAGTTTGCTTTCAAGCTCTGTGAGGTCCAAAATAGTCTTTATTTAGGGCTAAACTGACCCCATTCTTTCACAACCTTTTCAAGCTCCTCCCTCAATATTGCATACTCATCTTTCTTACCAGTTTGGGGATTCATAATAAAAAGTACCGTAACTTTCTTGGACACTTTTTTCCTTCAATTTTTTGTATTTTGGTAAAATACACGTAACATAAAAGGTAACATCTTAGCCGTTCTTAGGTGTATAGTTCAGTGTATTAAATGCGTTCATAGTATATTCAATATCGTCACCACCATTCATCTCCAGAAGCCTTTTCACCTTGTAAAGCTGACACCATCTACCCCTTAAACAACTCTTCCCTGACTAGCGATTGAACTTGGGCCGCCAGCAGAGGGAGCCCAGGCAAGCACCATTCTACTTTCTGTCTCTTTGATTTGATGTCTAGATGTCTCACTTAAGTAGTCAAACAGCATTTGTCTTTTTGTGACGGAATTATTTCATTCAGTATGATGTGCTCAAGGTTCATCACACTGTAGCATACTGCAGAATTTCCTCTTTTAATGTTGAATATCTTAGCATATATTCATCATATATATATACATATACATATACATACATACACTATATTTTACTTACCCATGATCCATAAATGGACACTTGAGTTGCTTCCACTTTTTAGCTATTTGGAATAATGCTGCTATGAACATGGATGTACAAGTATTTCTTCAAGGCCTGGAAGTTGGTTTGCCAGATCACACAGCAATTGTTTTAAATTTTTTGAGGAACTACCAAAATGTTCTACACAGTAGCTGTACCATTGTATATTCCCACCACTAGTACATAAAGATTCAAATTTCTCTACCTCAATAATAATTGTTATTTCCTTAAAAAAAAAAAAATAGTACCCTAATGGGTATGAGTGTGTTAGTAGCTCAGTCATGTCCAACCCTTTGCAACTCCTGAGGATGTAGCCTGCCAGACTCCTCTATGCCCATGGGATTTCCCAGGCCAGAGTACAGGAGTGGGTTGTCATTTCCTTCTCCAGGGGATCTTCCCAATCCAGGGATCGAACCCAGGTCTCCCACATTACAGGCAGACTCTTTACCATCTGAGCCAATGGTTATGAGGCAATATCTAACTGATAATTGTGATTTTCATTTCCCTATTTATGAGTGGTGGTGAACATCTTTTCATGTTATTGTTGGCCATTCATCTATCTTCTCTGGAGAAATGTCTATTTTAAGTCCTTTGCCCAGTTTTGAATTGGGCTATTTTGTAGTTGTTGAGGGTTTTTCGTTTTTTTGGAATTTCCTTCCGTATTTCTGAGTAATGTGCTGGTCATAATAGTTTTTTGTTGTTGTTAATTTTTGGCATCTTTTATTGTTTTTTTTAATTTATTTTCATCCATCTTTATTCCTTGGCCTGTGTGGGTCTCCCACTGCAGTGGCCTCTCTCGTCACAGAGCACCAGCTCTGGGCGCATGTGCTCCAGAGCGCCCGCTAGCAATTGGACACATGGGTCCAGCCACTCTGCGGCACATGGGATCCTCCTGGGCCAGGGATCGAACCTGTGTCCCCCGCACCACAAGGCGGACTCTTTACCCACTGCACCACCAGGGAAGCCCAGTTGTTGAGTTTTAGTTCTCTCTATATTCTGAGTTTTAGTCTTTATCAAGTATTTTCTCCCATGGCTTACCCTCGTATTCTCTTAAATGTCTAAGTTATTTTTCTTTTAATTTTTATTTTACTTTTTACTTTTACAGAGTTTTGTTGTTTACAGATATGTATGATCCCAGATTAGTCATATGTATATCCCCCCAATCCCACCCTTCCAGGCTGTCGCACAGCACCCCTGAAGGATTCCCTTTTCTCACAGTGCAATGATAACAGCTATTTTTTAAATGTCTATTAATGCACAAAATGTGTAAATTTCATAATATATATTATTTTAGCATCTTTAATTTTTTCAGCAGAGTGGCCTTCAGGAATAATTTGTTTAATCTATTAGTAATAAATTAAAAGTTTCAGTAACAAGAGCAGGGCTTCCCTGGTGGTCCACTAGGTGAGGACACCACCTTGCAGTGCAAGGGGCGCCGGTTTGATCCCTGGCCTGGGAAGATCCCACATGCTGTGGAGCAGCTGGACTGATGTGTCCAACTACCGAGCTGGAGCTCTGGAGCACATGCGCCCAGAGCCGGTGCTCTGCGACAACAGAGGCCACTGCGATGAGAGGCCAACACGGGCCAGAGAACAAAGCGGATGAAAATAGAGAAATGAAAGACCAGTAGAAGTGCCAGCAAATTTCATGTTATTGTTGGCCATTCATCTATCTTCTCTGGAGAAATGTC
Organism: Tragulus kanchil; assembly: GCA_022376925.1. Classification (NCBI taxonomy): domain Eukaryota; kingdom Metazoa; phylum Chordata; class Mammalia; order Artiodactyla; family Tragulidae; genus Tragulus; species Tragulus kanchil. The sequence continues at coordinate 98,988,128 of JAIOJX010000029.1, forward strand.
TATTTTAAGTCCTTTGCCCAGTTTTGAATTGGGCTATTTTGTAGTTGTTGAGGGTTTTTCGTTTTTTTGGAATTTCCTTCCGTATTTCTGAGTAATGTGCTGGTCATAATAGTTTTTTGTTGTTGTTAATTTTTGGCATCTTTTATTGTTTTTTTTAATTTATTTTCATCCATCTTTATTCCTTGGCCTGTGTGGGTCTCCCACTGCAGTGGCCTCTCTCGTCACAGAGCACCAGCTCTGGGCGCATGTGCTCCAGAGCGCCCGCTAGCAATTGGACACATGGGTCCAGCCACTCTGCGGCACATGGGATCCTCCTGGGCCAGGGATCGAACCTGTGTCCCCCGCACCACAAGGCGGACTCTTTACCCACTGCACCACCAGGGAAGCCCAGTTGTTGAGTTTTAGTTCTCTCTATATTCTGAGTTTTAGTCTTTATCAAGTATTTTCTCCCATGGCTTACCCTCGTATTCTCTTAAATGTCTAAGTTATTTTTCTTTTAATTTTTATTTTACTTTTTACTTTTACAGAGTTTTGTTGTTTACAGATATGTATGATCCCAGATTAGTCATATGTATATCCCCCCAATCCCACCCTTCCAGGCTGTCGCACAGCACCCCTGAAGGATTCCCTTTTCTCACAGTGCAATGATAACAGCTATTTTTTAAATGTCTATTAATGCACAAAATGTGTAAATTTCATAATATATATTATTTTAGCATCTTTAATTTTTTCAGCAGAGTGGCCTTCAGGAATAATTTGTTTAATCTATTAGTAATAAATTAAAAGTTTCAGTAACAAGAGCAGGGCTTCCCTGGTGGTCCACTAGGTGAGGACACCACCTTGCAGTGCAAGGGGCGCCGGTTTGATCCCTGGCCTGGGAAGATCCCACATGCTGTGGAGCAGCTGGACTGATGTGTCCAACTACCGAGCTGGAGCTCTGGAGCACATGCGCCCAGAGCCGGTGCTCTGCGACAACAGAGGCCACTGCGATGAGAGGCCAACACGGGCCAGAGAACAAAGACGGATGAAAATAGAGAAATGAAAGACCAGTAGAAGTGCCCCCCCACCAAAATAACAAGCATGATAGGACTAAGTAGAGAAGTTCTGTTATTTTCTGTCAGGTGATAAAACATATCATCTAGTAAATTCCTTTTTAAAAAGACATTCAGAGAATCTATAGAACCTGGAAACCTTCCCACAAAGAAAATGTAAACAATGAGGGATGGAAGGTGATTTTACTTTATACTTTTGGCATCATCACCATGACATTTCACTACAACAAACATTGCCTGAAGTTAGTTGAAATTCCCATTGTATTCACATGTTACAGTTTTTTCCTCTAGCAATCGAGTGGAAGAAATAATTCCAAGACTTTAAGCAGTACTGGCAATCTATTTTTATTCAGCTGTCCCAATGGAATTTTTCTCTAAGTGTATCTGCTACTCGGTATCTGCCTTGTGTGTAGATGTTCACTTAATGCAAAGGACTGAGAAAAGCAAATTGGAACCAGTGACTCAGTTATCTCAAAACACCAAGAAAATAAGATTAGAAGACACAAGCCAAGACAACTTTACAAGGAACAAAGATACTGGCATGGGTCCAGAGAAAGCCCTGGGTCCAGTGGTGTATGCTAAAGAAAGTGATGGGAAAGAAGTGACAGACATTACTTCTTCTGAATAGTTATTTTATACGTCACCAAAGAAACTAAAAATGGCTTTTGACTAATAGGGCCTGATGAATGTGAACCTATCTTACTTAGGAAAAATCTAACAAAATGAAGGAAGACGATCGCTTATTTTTCACTGTTTATGAATCAAACTAGATTGCATTTTTTGATGAGACATATTTTTAAAAATTGCTTTAGGGAGAAGTTTTTCAAAATTCAAGATTTCTCTCATATTACACCCTCCCCTTGCCAAAAAACCCGAGTTTTTGTCTAACAGTGTTTAAATGTCACCGAAATATTTTAATTCTAATGTGTTTCTTTAACAAGTGGTCAACAGACAGCTGCTAAGACATCAAAAAGTTGGAATTCCCAGATCAAAGCCAAGCCATAGTTTTAGCAGTATACCTGGGAATGGGCTTCCCAAGTGGTTCAGTGGTAAAGAATCCGCTGTCTAGGAAGATCCTGGTGAAGGAAATGACAAAATGCAAGTCATTCCAAAACGCAAGTCTTGATGGTTTCTATTCTAAACCTTAGAAAAGTTTTTTTTTTTAAGACTAAAAAGATGACCAAAAATTCTTTGGGCTTCTCTCATCAAGAGGAGAGGTCCATTATTTCACCCCTTAACTCTGGGCTCCCTCTGCTGGTACTTTGACCAACAAGATGTAGCTGAAGTTCTATTTCCAAGGCTAGGTCAGAAAGGAGGTGCACCAGTAAGCAGTAGCTGCCGAGGTTGTGACTTAAGGCCATCCTGAACCTCTGGGCTCAGTCAACTTCGGGTGAAAGATGCCACCCAACAAGCCTTGCTTATAGAAATGTTAGAAATAATAAATCGTTGCGTTAAGCCTCTGGCGTTTGAGGCAGTTTGTTAACGCAGCTAAAGTTACCTAGAACTTTGCCTGTTGGGGGAATTTCCCATCTGACTAAGCCCCACAAGGATGTTCTTGCCATCATCCGAGTGGGAAAGTTCATTGCCCTCGGCCTGTTTGTTTCCTGGCCCTCCTTCCTACCTGTTACCATCTGTGTCGGGCAAGCCAAGACAACTTTACAAGGAACAAAGATACTGGCATGGGTCCAGAGAAAGCCCTGGGTCCAGTGGTGTATGCTAAAGAAAGTGATGGGAAAGAAGTGACAGACATTACTTCTTCTGAATAGTTATTTTATACGTCACCAAAGAAACTAAAAATGGCTTTTGACTAATAGGGCCTGATGAATGTGAACCTATCTTACTTAGGAAAAATCTAACAAAATGAAGGAAGACGATCGCTTATTTTTCACTGTTTATGAATCAAACTAGATTGCATTTTTTGATGAGACATATTTTTAAAAATTGCTTTAGGGAGAAGTTTTTCAAAATTCAAGATTTCTCTCATATTACACCCTCCCCTTGCCAAAAACCAGAGTTTTTGTCTAACAGTGTTTAAATGTCACCGAAATATTTTAATTCTAATGTGTTTCTTTAACAAGTGGTCAACAGACAGCTGCTAAGACATCAAAAAGTTGGAATTCCCAGATCAAAGCCAAGCCATAGTTTTAGCAGTATACCTGGGAATGGGCTTCCCAAGTGGTTCAGTGGTAAAGAATCCGCTGTCTAGGAAGATCCTGGTGAAGGAAATGACAAAATGCAAGTCATTCCAAAACGCAAGTCTTGATGGTTTCTATTCTAAACCTTAGAAAAGTTTTTTTTTTTAAGACTAAAAAGATGACCAAAAATTCTTTGGGCTTCTCTCATCAAGAGGAGAGGTCCATTATTTCACCCCTTAACTCTGGGCTCCCTCTGCTGGTACTTTGACCAACAAGATGTAGCTGAAGTTCTATTTCCAAGGCTAGGTCAGAAAGGAGGTGCACCAGTAAGCAGTAGCTGCCGAGGTTGTGACTTAAGGCCATCCTGAACCTCTGGGCTCAGTCAACTTCGCGCTGAAAGATGCCACCCAACAAGCCTTGCTTATAGAAATGTTAGAAATAATAAATCGTTGCGTTAAGCCTCTGGCGTTTGAGGCAGTTTGTTAACGCAGCTAAAGTTACCTAGAACTTTGCCTGTTGGGGGAATTTCCCATCTGACTAAGCCCCACAAGGATGTTCTTGCCATCATCCGAGTGGGAAAGTTCATTGCCCTCGGCCTGTTTGTTTCCTGGCCCTCCCCTTCCTACCTGTTACCATCTGTGTCGGGAATACCAGCGTTTTAAATGCCATTTATCTTTTAAAACCAATTTTAGTTTAGTCCTCTTCCAACTGGAGTTACTTGCACGTCCTCTGGACTATGAGACGTGCAAAGCCCCGCACAACGCCTGAATGGATGTTCTTTAGAAAAGACCATGCAACTCTCCGCCGCATCTACTGCGAGAATGAAAGACCATTCTCAGCAATCAGACTGTCGACATTCCAGAAAATGTCGACATTTCTCTGAAGGGACAGACAGTTACTGTGAAGGGCGCCAGAGGCACCCTGCGGAGGGACTTCAATCACATCAATGTAGAGCTCAGTCTCCTTGGAAAGAAAAAGAAGAGGCTCCGGGTTGGCAAATTGTGGGGAAACAGAAAGGAACTGGCGACTGTGCGCACGATCTGTAGTCACGTACAGAACACGATCAAGGGTGTTACACTGGGTTTCCCTTACAAGATGAGGTCTGTGTACGCCCACTTCCTCATCAACGTCATCATTCAGGAGAATAGTTCTCTTGTTGAAATCCAAAAATTTTTGGATGATAAATACATCCGCTGGGTTCGGATGAGGCCAGGGGTTGCCTGTTCAGTATCTTAAGCCCAGAAAGATGAGTTGATTCTTGAAGGAAATGACACTGAACTTGTGTCAAATTCAGATGCTTTGATTCAGCAAGCCACCAGTTAAAAACAAAGGTATCAGAAAATTTTTGGATGGTATCTGTCTCTGAAAGGGGAACAGTTCAGCAGGCTGATGAATAAGATTTTAGTTGCCCAGATGCAGAAACAGCAAGATGCCAGATGGTTTTATGGACTCTACTATGATATTGTAAAGAGGCAATAATAAAAACTTTTGATTTGAAAAAAAAAAGACCATGCGACCCGACTGCTCCGGGTACCCTGGCGGGCCCTCTTCAGCCTGACTCGGCCCGCTCACCCCGCCGCCCGGCTCTGGGCTGTCACGCGGGGAACCTCCATCTGCCCTGGGGCTCTAGGACTTTTGATACTACAACCATTTCAACCTGAGCGGCGTCTCTGCCTCTGATCCGGCTGGGCGCCGGAGAGTTGCACCGAAGAACCTCCACCGAACCCCTTGGCCACGCCCTCTCCTGGCGCTTCCGGTGCCCCGCCTCCCGCAGACTAGCGCAACGGGCGGGGCGGCCGCATGCGCATCCGGCCGAGAGTCCAGGTCCCACGCGTCCTTCTCTCGCGGGCCTGCGCGCGGCGTGGGCGACCGGAAGCGGCAGGTGCGTGAAGCCGGAGGTGTGGCGGGTGCAGAGCCTGGAGGGCAGCGTGGGCCTCGAGGCCGGGCAGTGGGCGAGGACCTGCGACCCTGAGGCGGGAGCGCTGCAGGGCCTGAGGGGTCCACTCAGAGCTTGGGAAGACCTGGCTCCACGGTTAGGACCGGTTTATCCCCAACACAGTAAGGTCCAAAAATTAGGCACATTGAGTGCCAGCCCTTCGCTGGCAGTGAGAGCCCAAAAGCCAAAATCAAACAGGCACACGGCCTTCCTAAGACTCTAGATAAGTTAAGTACTAAGAGATGGGATCGTTTGTCAGCACACCCACAGATTTCATTAAGTGGAGCTGGAAGACTGGTAGTGGAACTCTTTGGGAGAGAGGCCCCAAAGGCACGCCTTAGTGTTGGAGGACCCTGTATGCCTGGAATCCATCTGGTGGTGAAAACCATCAGATTTCCAGACCGTTCAAGGATCTCTTACTATTGTTGACTCTCCTGGCGTTTCTAGACATAGTGCAAATTGGTTCCGTTTTCTATAATTTATCAAGATATATCAAGAGTGATGAAAATATGAACTCTTTACTATAGGAATTACGTGCTTCTAGGACTTAACTACAAAAGAATTTGGACTAGTTATGGACTTACCCCCATCCATCCCAAGCCTTTAACCTAAAGGAAAATTATGACCATTCTAAGAAATGGAATAGAATGGTTTCTTTATAACCATACTAGTCAGAATACTTCATTATTAGAGCTAATATTTTCAACCTTTTCATCAGCACTGCTGACAGATAATGTGTAATGTGTGAAACCTTGAAACATAATAAAATTGTTCCTAGCTTTTCTATATAACCTTGCTACTCTAACCTCCCCCCTGAACTCAGGAGGGTCCATCCTAAATTAATATTGATCTAAATAAAAGTCTGCCAGTAAATCATGTATGCCACAGTCAAATAAGATTACTTTTCAAGTATAACAAGGACATACAGCTTCCCACACTGATGTTCATGAAGACATTGTTGATAACAGAAAAACTAGAAACAACCTAAACATACAAACTAGGAGATTGGTTGAATAATCTGTGGTATTCTCTGACAATAAAATATTACACATTAAAACTGATGTAAGAATTGGTTTGCCATTGAATGAAATAACATTTTGGTTACACTTCTGCTGGGGAAGTGTGTGTAGGTTTACACAAGCACAGAAAAAAGTGGTATGCACCAACATGGTAATTATGTTGTGGTTGTATTACAGATTCTTTTGGTTTTTTGCTTGGCTGTATTTACTTATTTTTCTCAATGAATGTGTATTACCTGTGAATTCAAAATATTTTGTTTGGCTTTGAGGTATACTACATAATGTATTTTCAGCTTTATTATTTGGAAAAACTGTGCCCCAACTCTATTTGAACTAAAACAATTTGAGGTTTGTATCATTTATTTCCTTTGAGTAGCCTGTTGGAGAAATTTTGCCAAAGACTAATGATAAAGCTAAAAGGCAGGAAAAGCAACCAGACTGGATACTTAGAGAACTAAGTAAGTCTGGATTAGATAACCAACAACTGATAGCTAGAAAATAGAATTTAACTTCCTTTTTCTCAATTATTAATTTGTTGGTCTTCCATTTTTAAAAGCATGCCGATCCCATTTTCCATGAAGAATTGCTTCCAGCTACTTTGGAAGGTCCCAGCAGCTGGCTTTAAAACCACAGTTAAAAGTGGGCTCATTTTACAGTCAATTTCCAATGATGTTTACCAAAATCTGGCAGTGGAAGACTGGATCCACGACCACATGAATCTAGATGACAAGCCAGTTCTTTTCTTGTGGAGGAATTCCCCCTCTGTGGTCATTGGTCGCCATCAGAACCCTTGGCAGGAGTGTAACCTGAATCTGATGAGAGAAGCAGGTGTGAAGTTGGCTCGGAGGAAAAGTGGAGGAGGCACAGTCTACCACGATATGGGTAACATCAATTTGACGTTTTTCACAACCAAGAAAAAGTATGATAGGATGGAAAACCTAAAACTAGTGGTAAGAGCGCTGAAGGCTGTCCAGCCACAGCTGGATGTGCAGGCTACCGGAAGATATGACCTCTTACTGGATGGACAGTTTAAAATCTCAGGAACAGCTTCCAAGATAGGCCGCAGTGCTGCTTATCACCATTGCACTTTGCTGTGCAATACGGATGGGACCTTCCTGTCATCGTTGCTGAAGAGCCCTTACCACGGGATCAGCAGCAATGCCACTGCCAGCACACCCGCCTTAGTGAAAAACCTCATGGACAAAGATCCCACTCTGACCTGTGAAGTAGTGATAAATGCTGTTGCCACAGAATATGCTGCTTCTCATCAAATCAATAGTCATGTTCACCTAATAAACCCAACAGATGAAACAGTGTTTCCCGGAATAAACAGCAAAGCCAGAGAACTACAGACCTGGGAGTGGATATATGGCAAAACACCCAAGTTCAGTGTGGACACGGCCTTCACTGTGTTACATGGACAGTCACACTTGGAAATTAAAGTATTCCTAGACATAAAGAATGGGAGAATTGAAGTCTGTAACATTGAAGCACCTGATCATTGGTTGCCACTGGAAATGTGTGACCAGTTAAATTCAGGTTTTATTGGTAGTAAGTTCTGCCCAATTGAAACAACGATGTTGACAAGTATATTACAAAGGACGTATCCAGGAGATGATGAAATACACAGTAGATGGAGTATTCTCTGTGAGAAAATTAAGGGAATAATGTGACTCCTAATTTCTTTTTTTTCCTGTTTTTAAAATTTGGCCTCTTTTATTGGCTATTTATTTATTTTCATCCGTATTTATTCTTTGGGCTGTGTGGGCCTCCCATCACAGTGGCCTCTTGCGTTGCAGAGCATCAGCTCTGGGCACATGCGCTCCAGAGTGCTGGCTCATAATTGGACACACCGATCCAGCCGCTCCGTGGCACATGGCATCTTCCCGGGGCCAGGGATCGAATGGGTGCCCCAGGCACTGCAAGGCAGACTCTTTACCCACTGGACCACCAGGGAAACCCGACTCCTAATTTCTTAATGTTGATAGATTTGGTAAGAAAATTAAAATGTCTATACAGTGTTCTGTATGTCTTTTTGAAATATTTTATGTATTTCTGACTGCATTTGGTCTTTGTTGCTGCATGGGCTTTCTCTAATTACAGCAAGTGGTGGCTACTCTCTAGTTGCAATGTTTGGGCTTTGCATGGTTGCAGAGTTTGGACTCTAGAGTGCAAGGTCCCAGTTGTGACACATGGGTCTAACTGCTCCTCAGTATGTGGGATCTTCCCAGACCAGGAATCAAACCTGTGTCCCCTACACTGGCAGATGGATTCTTAACCACTGGACCACCAGGGAAGTTCCTCTCTGTCTTAATTGATTTTAATATTGGATACCAATACCTGGCTACACTTGTATTTCAGCTCCTTCCTCTGTTATCATCATGGGGTTGGATACCATATTGAACACTCTGACCTCAGAAAATATAACTCGGGCTTCTTGTCCCATCTTATCCCATAAACTCTATAAAGTTATCCCTTTTTGTTATATTTCCTTATCCTTCCATCCTCTCCCACTAAATCAAGCCTATTGCACTTCTCTAAGCCAGTAACATTTCTCCAATCTCTTGCTTGGAGAGGTTCAACATCTCCATTTCTTACCAGCATTCTCCCATGTTTCTCTTGACCTAATGTAGCCACTTTTTTTTTTCCTTTTTTTCCCAACAACTAATTTTCCACTCCTATAAACAGATAGCAGGCAATGCTAGGAAAAAAATTCACAGAACCACACAGATTAGGATCTTTCAGGGTGGCGCTAGTGGTAGAGAATCCGCTTGCCACTGCTGGAGATGAAAGAGACAAGAGTTCGATCCCTGGATTGAGAAGAATCCCTGGAGTAGGAAATGGAAACTTGCTCAGAAATACCTCATCTTCCTTAAAGCCAAGCTCCTTAATTGTACTGTGAATTTTTCCTCTCCAAGTATACTTTTATTTTTTTAATATTTAAGCTTCACCAGGTGTTAGTTGCATCATTTGGGGCCTTTCATTGTGGTGGTCGGGCTTAGCACCAGATTCTCTAATTGTAGCACTCAGGCTTAGCTTAGTTTGCAAGGCAGATTCTCAGCCACTGGACCACCAGGGAATTCTCTTGCCTATGCTTTATACTATCAATTTTGTATCTCCTTTATCTTGCCTAAGTCTCTCTCAACTTTCACTGGGGCATTAGCCTTAGTGAACGGACAAGCTATAATGTCTCCCCTTTCTCAATTACTCCTCAAGGCTTTACAGTTTCTCTCCATGGCTTCCTTGCTAAACAAGAGTAGTTTTCAAACTACTCTTTAAAGGAGTAGCACCCCTGCCAACCATGTCCTGTCTCTACAGTTCACTCACACACTCCTCTTATTTCAAAGTAGTTCCTGTTTATCGAGTGCCTACTCTATGCCAGGTATTTTGCTAGTTGGTGGGTGTTCTTGGTAAAAGAGACATGGTTACCAACTTCAAGAAATAGTTCCGTGCAGTGGTTTTCAAACTCTTTAAAAACTAAAGCAAAAAAATGTATCTTATGTTGTGCACCAGCAACCAGCACACACATGTTATCTTTCACAATACAATGCTTATCGTTTGTTCCTCTCTTAGCTGATTTTTTTTGTTTTACTTTTTTTTTTTTTTTTGCCACTTCTATTGATCTTTCATTTATTTTCATCCATCTTTGTTCTTTGGCCTGTGTGGGCCTCCCATTGCAGTGGCCTCTCTGGCTGCAGAGCACCGGCTCTGGGCGCATGCGCTCCAGAGCTCCAGCTTGGTAGTTGGACACACTGGTCCAGCTGCTCCATGGCACGTGGGATCTTCCTAGGCCAGGGATCAAACCAGCACCCCTTGCACTGCAAGGCGGTGTCCTTACCCACTGGACCACCAGGGAAGCCCTTAGCTGATGTTTTATATTCAATTTTATTTTATCTTTGAAAAATTGACTTTATGACCCATTAGTAGGTCAAGAATTGAGTTGTTTAGAATCAGGGAAAGCAGACACACCAGTGAATGCTTTTAAAATGAGAAAAGTATGACAGAAGAGTCCAAGCAGTTAGATAATACAGACTCCCTAACTGGAGCGATCAGGGACCTGACACTGAAGTCAAGCCCTGAGTGAAAAGGCAGCCAGGAGAGTAGTCAGGCTATATTAGTGATCTACTGGTACCTAACAAACCACTCCAAAACTGGGTGGCTTAAAACAACAACAGTCGTTTCTTTTGTTCCAAGGTCAAGGTGACAGCAGGTTTGGTTTCTTCTGAGGCCTGTCCCCTTGGCTGGCAGGTGGTGCCTTCTCGCTGTGCCCTCATGTAGGCTTTCCTCTGCCTGTTGACTTGTGTCAGGATTTCCACTTCTTATAAGGACACCAGTCATACTGGGTTAGGGCCACCCTACAGATATCACTGCAACTTACCTCTTTAAAGACCTTATATCCAAATGTGGTTACATTCTGAGGTACCAGGGGTTGGGATTTAAATGTGAATTTCTGGGGGTGTATACGTGTGTGTGTGCAATTCAACCTTTAACAGAGGGGTTTCAGGCCCACCCCAACCCCAAGACGACTCTGCCCAGTTCTGTTCCTTTGACCTCCACCTGACTTTGTCCCTCCACACTCTTCACTCTTGATTTTAAACCTTCAGGCTTCTTCAGTTGTCATGTTCAGAAGTGCACTCTCCAACACCAGGACTTCTGTCTCCCTCTACAGACTTTGGCTTTGCTTATCCTTCAAGCTTTTGTCTGCGCACTGCCTCTTCCTTCCGGTATCCCCTCTACCAGCCGATCCCCATGTGACCTAGTCTGTCCCCAACCATTAAACTGGCATTTTGATGGATGCGCTTTCCCTGGACAGTTGATGCTAGGCTGCAGGGCTGTACAAATGTGCCAGCCAGGGTTGAGTGAGCTGCAAAGGGCAGATGGTATTACTACATGGCTTGATTTGCCTTCATGGAGTTAGGTTAATAGTGGATAACTGAATGAAGATAAATATTTGCCAAAGACTTATAACTGTAGGGACTTCCCTGGTGGCCCAGTGGGTACGGTGTTGATTTATTCACCAACATCCAAATAAGAGGAAATCTGGGGAAATGTTTCATTTACCCATATGACTTGAAATACTGTAACTGAGTAACTTGTTTATAAAAGTATTCATGATTGGTCACACAACTGAATAACAAATCCATACATTAGTAGAAATTTAAAAATTTATTATTAATTCATACATTATAGGAATGATCTGTCCAAAGTAAAAAAAAAAACCTAATATTCATTTAAAAAATATATATGTAAATGAGACTACTGTCCATCATATTTTTTGTGTGTGCTTATTATGAAAAATGTCCACTGTTGTTTCATGACATGGTCTTAAATCAAAGTCACAATATCCAAGGGAAAAACGACTCTAAGAAGAGAAGAAAAGAGGTTTTAACCAAAAGGACCAAAGCTGTTTTGTTAAAATAAAAAGAGTGCTACACAGTCACACATAAGACTATATCCTACCTGTGGTTTCTTAAAATAATCCAGTCCCCTTCCAATCTTAATTATCCATCCATTGTTGAACCTGTTGCAATTAGTATATAGTATTACATTCCAGACATTGAAGTCAGACAATAATCAAAGCTATAATGTATTGTCAGCTAAGTTTCCCCCTAATGAATAAAATCACTTCTTCCAGTGGTGAGAGTTGAACCAAACCTGAGTTTACCTATGGGCTGTGTCTACATCGAAACAAAACAGCCATGAGCTGATAAGGAGTTTTAACAATTCAATGAAACCTTCCTCTTGAATTTCATCTGGCTGAAAAGCTTCCCCTGTTCTGCTAACAAGTGGCTTCCAAGTGTACTCAGGCAGACTGTGGTGGTGTTTCAGGGACTCCCGTGCCTAGAGGTGAGGATGTATCAGGGCACAGGCAGCGCTGATAGGTACAACACAGCATCCTGCCATGCCTACTAGAAAATTCAATAAACGATGAGAAGTAAAGCCACATTAAATAAATATCAGTATTACTAGAAAAGGAAACTATCCCAAGGCTGTAACACTGTATATATAATTGAATAGACAGAAAAGTACTTCCTTGGCTCACATGACACAGAACATGTAAATTTTACTCCATTAGGAAAAAGGAAACTCACATAGGGGACAAAATAAGGCAAATTTTTTGTTTTTCTTCAAAAGTCAAAAACACAAAAATTAAGCTTTCTTTAAATTTTTAATATTTAAATTGAATCTTATATGTAATTATATATAACTTCTTAGAAATAAAAAGAAGTATTTTTCAACTGCATAAAAATTAAAATATTACTGTATACTAACCTAATTTCTCGGTCATGAATTGAAGAAGAGTATTCTAACTCCAACTGTACTCCGTGACTCCCGAGTGACTGTTTTATTTCTTCCAGGCTACTTTGCTGCTCTTTCCCAGTGCCCTGTTAATAGAAAAAAATACATTTTTTGACCCAGTTATTAATATTTTAAATCATTCCTAAGCTATGCAATATGTGCACTCAGCTGTACAGCCATGTAACTGGAAGGTGAATTCCTTACCTCTGAGTCACCTGGGAAGCCCATGCGATGTATATCATAACTTGGAAAGATAATTTTCTAAGTCCCTTCCAATCTTAATTATTCCATCCATTGTTGAACCTGTTGCAATTAGTATATAGTATTACATTCCAGACATTGAAGTCAGACAATAATCAAAGCTATAATGTATTGTCAGCTAAGTTTCCCCCTAATGAATAAAATCACTTCTTCCAGTGGTGAGAGTTGAACCAAACCTGAGTTTACCTATGGGCTGTGTCTACATCGAAACAAAACAGCCATGAGCTGATAAGGAGTTTTAACAATTCAATGAAACCTTCCTCTTGAATTTCATCTGGCTGAAAAGCTTCCCCTGTTCTGCTAACAAGTGGCTTCCAAGTGTACTCAGGCAGACTGTGGTGGTGTTTCAGGGACTCCCGTGCCTAGAGGTGAGGATGTATCAGGGCACAGGCAGCGCTGATAGGTACAACACAGCATCCTGCCATGCCTACTAGAAAATTCAATAAACGATGAGAAGTAAAGCCACATTAAATAAATATCAGTATTACTAGAAAAGGAAACTATCCCAAGGCTGTAACACTGTATATATAATTGAATAGACAGAAAAGTACTTCCTTGGCTCACATGACACAGAACATGTAAATTTTACTCCATTAGGAAAAAGGAAACTCACATAGGGGACAAAATAAGGCAAATTTTTTGTTTTTCTTCAAAAGTCAAAAACACAAAAATTAAGCTTTCTTTAAATTTTTAATATTTAAATTGAATCTTATATGTAATTATATATAACTTCTTAGAAATAAAAAGAAGTATTTTTCAACTGCATAAAAATTAAAATATTACTGTATACTAACCTAATTTCTCGGTCATGAATTGAAGAAGAGTATTCTAACTCCAACTGTACTCCGTGACTCCCGAGTGACTGTTTTATTTCTTCCAGGCTACTTTGCTGCTCTTTCCCAGTGCCCTGTTAATAGAAAAAAATACATTTTTTGACCCAGTTATTAATATTTTAAATCATTCCTAAGCTATGCAATATGTGCACTCAGCTGTACAGCCATGTAACTGGAAGGTGAATTCCTTACCTCTGAGTCACCTGGGAAGCCCATGCGATGTATATCATACTTGAACTAAAATGGAAAGATTCTACACTAGTTTCATTGTCCTTTATGGAAAAGAAGCTGAAGTTGTCTAAGAGCAACTGCTTTTATCAAAATAATTGCTTTTTTCCTAATGTGAACATAACAACTCTATCTCATCTCCTAAAATGGATTTTAATGGTGCTGTTTATTCTGATGAGGCTTTCTGCTTCTCAAGTTAATCTTAGAAATATGAACTGTTTAGGATTATTCTTATTTAAATTAAAATCAAGATAGAGATGACAGAAACTATCAATACTGAGTGATCAGGTCATTGAACACCCAAGAAACTAAACTGACAAATTATTTGAATAAGAGAGCTTAGACAAGTGGCCAAATCCAAGATGCAACACAATAAAATCAATAGCATTTTCTCCAATGTGTTTTATGCCTATTCCCAGGTGGCTTAGTAGTAAAGAACCTGCCCACCAGTGCAGGAGACACAGGAGACTTGGGCTCAATCCCTGGGTTGGAAAGGTCCCCTAGAGGAGGAAATGATGGCACCCCGACTCCCAGTATTCTTGCCTGGAGAATTCCATGGAGAGAGACGCCTAGCAGGCCATACTCTATGGGGCCTCAAAGAGTCAAACAAGACACAACTGAATGACTGAGCATGAGATAATAAGTTCATCCCTAAGGAACAGCTCTAGCCAAAGTATTACATCCATGTTTGCCTTGAACTACACCCCGCAACTAGTAAAGCTCATGACGTTAAGAAAGAGTAAATGGGAACAACAAAATTCTGTAAAAGTAAAAAGTAAAATAAAAATAATTATTAAAAAAAAAATTAAACTTTTGGAAACCAAAAAAAAAAAAAAAAACCCAAGAGTAAATGGGGACTTCCCTTGTGGTCCAGTGGTTAAGAATCTGCTGCCAATGCAGGGAGGGAACACTGGTTCGATCCCTGGTCTGGGAAGATTCCACATGTCTCAGGGCAACCAAGTTCGTGTGCCACCACTACTAAGCCCGTGGCTTTACAGTCTGTGTTCCCCAACAAAATAAACCATTGCAATGAGATGCTCTAGACTAGAGAAAGCCCCAGCACAGCAATGAAGATCCAGCACTGCCTAAATATAAATAAATAATAATTTTTTTAAAAAAAGAAAGAGTAAATGCTTTCAGATGCCTACATTATCCAGAGAGGTGAGAAGATGAATCATTTTGACTTTATGTGGTCTCTTCACCAGCATCTCACAAAATCGGAGGAAGTTATATAGCTGGAAGACATTAGGATGGGTTATTACTAACTCATACACACTAAATAATAACATTTGATTCTCGTTGAGTACATTTCACCTACCTGATGTGTTTGTCTTATGTAAGGATCTTCTATCCAAACTTCTGTAACTGTTTCACTCAGGTATTCTTGAAAAAGGGACTCATAGCTGAAACCTGTTGCATTCTCTTCTATTTTAATTTGCTTGTGATATTTTCCAGCTACAAAACACCAAAAAGGCCTTTTCCAAAAAAATAAAACCAGTTAATTCCCAGGTGGCTTAGTAGTAAAGAACCTGCCCACCAGTGCAGGAGACACAGGAGACTTGGGCTCAATCCCTGGGTTGGAAAGGTCCCCTAGAGGAGGAAATGATGGCACCCCGACTCCCAGTATTCTTGCCTGGAGAATTCCATGGAGAGAGACGCCTAGCAGGCCATACTCTATGGGGCCTCAAAGAGTCAAACAAGACACAACTGAATGACTGAGCATGAGATAATAAGTTCATCCCTAAGGAACAGCTCTAGCCAAAGTATTACATCCATGTTTGCCTTGAACTACACCCCGCAACTAGTAAAGCTCATGACGTTAAGAAAGAGTAAATGGGAACAACAAAATTCTGTAAAAGTAAAAAGTAAAATAAAAATAATTATTAAAAAAAAAATTAAACTTTTGGAAACCAAAAAAAAAAAAAAAACCCAAGAGTAAATGGGGACTTCCCTTGTGGTCCAGTGGTTAAGAATCTGCTGCCAATGCAGGGAGGGAACACTGGTTCGATCCCTGGTCTGGGAAGATTCCACATGTCTCAGGGCAACCAAGTTCGTGTGCCACCACTACTAAGCCCGTGGCTTTACAGTCTGTGTTCCCCAACAAAATAAACCATTGCAATGAGATGCTCTAGACTAGAGAAAGCCCCAGCACAGCAATGAAGATCCAGCACTGCCTAAATATAAATAAATAATAATTTTTTTAAAAAAAGAAAGAGTAAATGCTTTCAGATGCCTACATTATCCAGAGAGGTGAGAAGATGAATCATTTTGACTTTATGTGGTCTCTTCACCAGCATCTCACAAAATCGGAGGAAGTTATATAGCTGGAAGACATTAGGATGGGTTATTACTAACTCATACACACTAAATAATAACATTTGATTCTCGTTGAGTACATTTCACCTACCTGATGTGTTTGTCTTATGTAAGGATCTTCTATCCAAACTTCTGTAACTGTTTCACTCAGGTATTCTTGAAAAAGGGACTCATAGCTGAAACCTGTTGCATTCTCTTCTATTTTAATTTGCTTGTGATATTTTCCAGCTACAAAACACAAGCTTCCATAATAAAACCAGTGGCTACTTATTTTCTTTTTATACACATGATATTTAAATATGGTGATAAATCATAAGCACATACAAGTTAATTTTTTTAAACTTGTGCACTCAGCAAGTATTTTCAGATGTGTACTCTATGCCAGACACACTGCAAGATGCTACACACACACAAAGGTAAGTAAGACAAGCCATCCAATGAGAGATTTTCCTCCTTCAGGGCATCTTCCCCACCCATGTTTCCTGCATCTTCTGCATTGGTAGGGTGATTCTTTACCCCAGTGCCACCTGGGAAGCCCCTAGAGAACCAATTATAAATAGGGAACCTCACTTCCTTTATCCATTAGGCATACCTAACTGCTGAAATGTTCTAATTCAAGATAAAAATCTCAAAGTTCCAGGAGTTTCTTGAGCTACTTTAATATTTGGTCATTTTACAAAGGGAAATACAAATAAAGCACAGGCTTTACATTCAACATTCTTCTGTAGTTAATACTTACACTGGAATCCAGACTTCATGGGGATCATGAATGCGTTAGAATGGCACATGAAATTCTGCAGTGAGGAGAGCTATCCTCAGATTGTCAGGAGGATATCTGATAACCACATTCTCTCCAGCAGAAAAAAAAAAACCCAAAACGAGGCAAGGGGCTTCCCTTGTGTCTAGTGGTTAAGACCCTATGCTTCCAATGCAGGGGGCCTGGGTTTGATCCCCAGTAAAACTAGACCCCACATGCTGCAACTGAAAAAAACAAAGAAAAAGATCCTGTGTGCCTCACCTAAAACCTAGCAGAGCCAAATAAATAAATTGGTCTTTAAAAAAAAAAAAAACAGTTAAGAATAACTTGTGTACAGAAGAGTAGAAATTCAGAAGAGACCCCGAAGTTCCAAGGATAAATAGTTCAAACCACACAGTGCTCCAAAGGGCACAGTCGGAAATGCTGGGGGAAATGGGCTTTGTCCTAAGAGCTCACGCACACACTCATCAAAGCAGCCGCTTCACCTTCTTTTTCTTGGTCCAGGCATTTCTTTATGTGTTCTGCTCTATCCATGTAGTCAGAAATTCTTTTTCTGAGATTACTCTTCTTTGTTTCATCTTTGGTGCCTATAAATTAAGAAACAGACCCTCAAGTTTCAAAACAGGATTCCTCTTTGGTACCAGCAGTATTTCCTGTTTCCTAAGTTTTCCCCAGACTTCCTATGCTTGGGCATGGCTTGCCTTGGTCCTAAAATACACAAATATGAAGTCCCAATTTAGCTTGATCCTGAAGGACTCTCATTTTTTCACTGAGCATCTGAAGCACCTTTATTTAGGAGTAGAGGCCTGACACGGTGACTCATGGCTAAGGACCCCCAATCTGGTGAGGAAACAAAGGCAGCTTCTTACACATCACTGAGTCTGAGCCCTGTTTTGCCCTAACTACCCATACGTTTGAAATCTTAGCATCATCAAAAGACAGCACACAACATCTGTCTTTCTTCCATGAAACCGCCTCTGCTTCAGACTTCCCTGTATTTTAAATCTGGGTTTTAGCTACTTTAATATTTGGTCATTTTACAAAGGAAATACAAATAAAGCACAGGCTTTACATTCAACATTCTTCTGTAGTTAATACTTACACTGGAATCCAGACTTCATGGGGATCATGAATGCGTTAGAATGGCACATGAAATT
Source organism: Tragulus kanchil (assembly GCA_022376925.1). Taxonomy (NCBI): domain Eukaryota; kingdom Metazoa; phylum Chordata; class Mammalia; order Artiodactyla; family Tragulidae; genus Tragulus; species Tragulus kanchil. The sequence goes on from JAIOJX010000029.1 coordinate 99,006,122, forward strand.
CTGCAGTGAGGAGAGCTATCCTCAGATTGTCAGGAGGATATCTGATAACCACATTCTCTCCAGCAGAAAAAAAAAAACCCAAAACGAGGCAAGGGGCTTCCCTTGTGTCTAGTGGTTAAGACCCTATGCTTCCAATGCAGGGGGCCTGGGTTTGATCCCCAGTAAAACTAGACCCCACATGCTGCAACTGAAAAAAACAAAGAAAAAGATCCTGTGTGCCTCACCTAAAACCTAGCAGAGCCAAATAAATAAATTGGTCTTTAAAAAAAAAAAAAACAGTTAAGAATAACTTGTGTACAGAAGAGTAGAAATTCAGAAGAGACCCCGAAGTTCCAAGGATAAATAGTTCAAACCACACAGTGCTCCAAAGGGCACAGTCGGAAATGCTGGGGGAAATGGGCTTTGTCCTAAGAGCTCACGCACACACTCATCAAAGCAGCCGCTTCACCTTCTTTTTCTTGGTCCAGGCATTTCTTTATGTGTTCTGCTCTATCCATGTAGTCAGAAATTCTTTTTCTGAGATTACTCTTCTTTGTTTCATCTTTGGTGCCTATAAATTAAGAAACAGACCCTCAAGTTTCAAAACAGGATTCCTCTTTGGTACCAGCAGTATTTCCTGTTTCCTAAGTTTTCCCCAGACTTCCTATGCTTGGGCATGGCTTGCCTTGGTCCTAAAATACACAAATATGAAGTCCCAATTTAGCTTGATCCTGAAGGACTCTCATTTTTTCACTGAGCATCTGAAGCACCTTTATTTAGGAGTAGAGGCCTGACACGGTGACTCATGGCTAAGGACCCCCAATCTGGTGAGGAAACAAAGGCAGCTTCTTACACATCACTGAGTCTGAGCCCTGTTTTGCCCTAACTACCCATACGTTTGAAATCTTAGCATCATCAAAAGACAGCACACAACATCTGTCTTTCTTCCATGAAACCGCCTCTGCTTCAGACTTCCCCTGTATGGCTTATGCTGACTTGTTTCAGCCATCTCCAAAATGGGAGGTACTTTTGAATATACATTATCAATAAACTCTTGTCCCAATGAGTCACCAGATCACATCTGGCTCCTTCCTTTCTCCCTTTTAATTCTGCTTTCATTTTCCATTATAATTTCATTTTTAAATTTGGTGTTTTAAAACATTTTATTTTGAATTAATTGTATATTTACAGAAAAGTTGCAAAAATGGCACAGAATCCCTTCCCCCAGATTTCCCTAATAGTAACATATTACACAACCATGGTACCACTTATCAGAGCCAGAATATTAACACGGATACAACACTACCAGCTCATCTACAAACCTTACTTGTGTTTCGCTAAAGGAAGTTTAGCGAAAGGAAGTTTTCTGTTCCAGGATTCCCACATACCACGTAGGGGTTGTCTCTTGAATCTCCTCCTATCTGTAATAGTTCTTTCACTGTGTCTCTGCCTTTTATGACCCTGACATTGAGGAAGAGTAAGCAGTCATTTTGCAGAACGTGTCCTCTCATTTGGGGCTGCTGTTTTCTTTTTTTTTCTTTTTTACGTAAGAAATAGATTTATTCAGATTCAGAAAAAGCTCCGCAGACAGAGTGTGGGCCATCGTAGAGCAAATCCAGTGGCCGGAGCTGCTGTCTTTTCATGATTAGACTGAGGTTATACATTTTTTTAGCAAGAAAATCGTAGGATATGCAGTGCAGACAAAAGGGAAAAAGATGAATAGAAAACTCCCAAAGGCTGGAAAAAAAATTCTGAAAGGAAAACATCCCACCCAGACTTCCTATGCTTGGGCATGGCTTGCCTTGGTCCTAAAATACACAAATATGAAGTCCCAATTTAGCTTGATCCTGAAGGACTCTCATTTTTTCACTGAGCATCTGAAGCACCTTTATTTAGGAGTAGAGGCCTGACACGGTGACTCATGGCTAAGGACCCCCAATCTGGTGAGGAAACAAAGGCAGCTTCTTACACATCACTGAGTCTGAGCCCTGTTTTGCCCTAACTACCCATACGTTTGAAATCTTAGCATCATCAAAAGACAGCACACAACATCTGTCTTTCTTCCATGAAACCGCCTCTGCTTCAGACTTCCCCTGTATGGCTTATGCTGACTTGTTTCCCCAGCCATCTCCAAAATGGGAGGTACTTTTGAATATACATTATCAATAAACTCTTGTCCCAATGAGTCACCAGATCACATCTGGCTCCTTCCTTTCTCCCTTTTAATTCTGCTTTCATTTTCCATTATAATTTCATTTTTAAATTTGGTGTTTTAAAACATTTTATTTTGAATTAATTGTATATTTACAGAAAAGTTGCAAAAATGGCACAGAATCCCTTCCCCCAGATTTCCCTAATAGTAACATATTACACAACCATGGTACCACTTATCAGAGCCAGAATATTAACATGGATACAACACTACCAGCTCATCTACAAACCTTACTTGTGTTTCGCTAAAGGAAGTTTAGCGAAAGGAAGTTTTCTGTTCCAGGATTCCCACATACCACGTAGGGGTTGTCTCTTGAATCTCCTCCTATCTGTAATAGTTCTTTCACTGTGTCTCTGCCTTTTATGACCCTGACATTGAGGAAGAGTAAGCAGTCATTTTGCAGAACGTGTCCTCTCATTTGGGGCTGCTGTTTTCTTTTTTTTTCTTTTTTACGTAAGAAATAGATTTATTCAGATTCAGAAAAAGCTCCGCAGACAGAGTGTGGGCCATCGTAGAGCAAATCCAGTGGCCGGAGCTGCTGTCTTTTCATGATTAGACTGAGGTTATACATTTTTTTAGCAAGAAAATCGTAGGATATGCAGTGCAGACATGGGAATGATGAATAGAGACTCAAAATGGAGTCTGAAAGAATAAGGCAAAGATTTTCACATGAACCCAAGGCACCAGGCTGGGAACAAGGAAAACATCAAACACCTTGAACACAAGGTGTTTACATATCAATGTTACTGATGTAACGCCATCAGCGCCTATTCTCAGGACCAGAATCTTGGAGACAGGAATGGGAAAGGACATTGCTAGGTTTGGGGAGATAAAGTTGCTAGGATCTGACAATAAACAAAGCCATTGCAGGCCAGAGAAGACAAACAGGAATGAAACATGAAAGCAACAGGAAGTCTACACATTGTATATCTCTATCCCCATTTTTGTGATTATAGAAAACAGATGTGCGCATGTACCTGCACATACAAGAAAGCAACAAGAAACAATAAATATCATGAATGGAGTCAGTCAGTACTGGGCTAAGAGTACTGCCTAAGACAGGCATTAGCCCCCTGATCCCCACTTTAGTTCTGTGTCTTGTTTTTCTCTAGTCTTCTGTGGCATCACACTCAAGGGTTCGCTTGTTGTCGAGCTGGCCTCGACAAAAATCAAAGAACCGTTGTGCTCTTCTCAGCAGGTCCATGAAACTGACTTACTACTGGAGATGTCAACTTTGATGCCTTGGTTAAGGTGGAGTTCACACACTTCACTAGAAAGTCACTATTTTCCCTTGTGTATGAAATAGCTATCTTGTGGGTAGATATCTTCTCTCTCTTCACTCTTCATCCACTAATTTTACCATCCATTGATGGCCTTTTTTTTTCCCCCATGCATACAGGCTCTTAGCTCTCTGACCAGGGATTGAACTTGAGTCCGCTGCAGTGGAAGGCAAAGTCTTAACCAATGGACTGCCGGAAATCCCACTGATGGTCTTGGTCTGCAACAATTATTACTGCAGTATTTGCTAAATGGTGGTTTTCTGTTTCTGTCCTTCCGATTTCATGTGTTAACTGGAATTCCACGGTCAGGAAGAGCTGTCCCTTCTCTCCTGTCCACTTATTTATTCTACTAATAATTTATATCAATATAGACTCATGGATATTTTACTTTATGGGTTGTAATCCAAAAGTATCATTATTTTCTTGCTCAAATTATATCAGCATTGACTCTTAAGAGCTCCTTCATGTTGGCTCCTGTGTTCTTCTGACACGCCCCATCATTTTTTGAGCACTTCCTTCCATTCTGGTCCAAAACACTGTAGTTTTTCCTTCCCCGGCTTCAGAATCATCCATTTTTCCAAGAGGCTTTGGTTTCTTTTATTGGACAATAGTATCAAGAAATCATTGTCTGAGAGCTAAGTGTGTTCATTTGGACCTGGTGAATCTTAGTTTCTCTAGTGCCATCTTTCCCTCGACACAGGTAGAAAGTACATGGAGGTTTACTAACACACACGTACATCTCTATCTCTGTCTGTTCATCTGTATCTGTATTAAAAACCACAAATTCATGTTAACTTTGATCCCCCAGGGTTCGTTCCAACCGTCCTCCTTTCTGTACCGGGAATTTCTTTCATTACCCGCAATTTGTTTACTAGCTTGTTCAAGCTTAGTACAGACACAAAGCAGTTTCAGAATTCCTAACCCATACTGTTGTGAGAAAAAGAAAATTACCAACTAAGGTACAATGTCCAGGGACTTCCCTGGTGGTCCAGAGGTAAAGAATCTGCTTCCAATGCAGGTGACGTGGGTTCAGTGCCTGATAAGGGAACTAAGGTCCCACATACCATGGGGCATCCAAGCCTGTATGCCTCAACTAGAGAAGCCCACGCAGCAATCAAGACCCAACACAGCCAGAAAGGTATTTAAAACCAAAACTCCCTTTACCACTTTAAGCTGTGTTATTCAACCAGTTATTCAACCTCTTTGCATCTTCATCTGAAACATGGAAAGAGTAATAATATCCTGGAAAACTGTGGCGATGACTAACTATAAAAAATTAATCGCAAAGAGTCGGACATGACTTAGCAACTGAACAACTAATTAGAAACGAGACTGGCATGCAAGAAATACTCAATAAACGTTGTATCATTATCACCTAAGTAATTTTATCCACACACTGCCCTCTCAGCTTCCTTTAGAATCAGATTCTATCTACCATCTTTTCTTTACTCTTACTTTGGTACTGCCTATAAATCTATGCTATTTTCCCTTGTCCTCTAAAAACACAGTACTCCTTTCTTAATCATCATCCTCGGTCATAGTTTGACACTGTAGACCCATTCTTCACACACACCTTGGTTTTCCAGGCTTGGTCATATAGCCATCTTCGATTCCCACTGGAAACACACTCCCACATCTAATCATCCATTTTCCAAGAGGCTTTGGTTTCTTTTATTGGACAATAGTATCAAGAAATCATTGTCTGAGAGCTAAGTGTGTTCATTTGGACCTGGTGAATCTTAGTTTCTCTAGTGCCATCTTTCCCTCGACACAGGTAGAAAGTACATGGAGGTTTACTAACACACACGTACATCTCTATCTCTGTCTGTTCATCTGTATCTGTATTAAAAACCACAAATTCATGTTAACTTTGATCCCCCAGGGTTCGTTCCAACCGTCCTCCTTTCTGTACCGGGAATTTCTTTCATTACCCGCAATTTGTTTACTAGCTTGTTCAAGCTTAGTACAGACACAAAGCAGTTTCAGAATTCCTAACCCATACTGTTGTGAGAAAAAGAAAATTACCAACTAAGGTACAATGTCCAGGGACTTCCCTGGTGGTCCAGAGGTAAAGAATCTGCTTCCAATGCAGGTGACGTGGGTTCAGTGCCTGATAAGGGAACTAAGGTCCCACATACCATGGGGCATCCAAGCCTGTATGCCTCAACTAGAGAAGCCCACGCAGCAATCAAGACCCAACACAGCCAGAAAGGTATTTAAAACCAAAACTCCCTTTACCACTTTAAGCTGTGTTATTCAACCAGTTATTCAACCTCTTTGCATCTTCATCTGAAACATGGAAAGAGTAATAGTATCCTGGAAAACTGTGGCGATGACTAACTATAAAAAATTAATCGCAAAGAGTCGGACATGACTTAGCAACTGAACAACTAATTAGAAACGAGACTGGCATGCAAGAAATACTCAATAAACGTTGTATCATTATCACCTAAGTAATTTTATCCACACACTGCCCTCTCAGCTTCCTTTAGAATCAGATTCTATCTACCATCTTTTCTTTACTCTTACTTTGGTACTGCCTATAAATCTATGCTATTTTCCCTTGTCCTCTAAAAACACAGTACTCCTTTCTTAATCATCATCCTCGGTCATAGTTTGACACTGTAGACCCATTCTTCACACACACCTTGGTTTTCCAGGCTTGGTCATATAGCCATCTTCGATTCCCACTGGAAACACACTCCCACATCTAATCAGTGTGCCAATACCAGTATTCAATGGCCACGCTGCCCCTCCCTTTCCTAATACTGGTGTCATTTAGGTTCTGGTTCATTCAGGCCCTTATCATCTCTCATCCTGACTCCTGCAGGAGCTCATGAACTGATCTGCTCCACTTCAGTCTCGTCAGGGTCATGTCTCTCCTACACTCTTGCCATATTCATTCATTTATTCAAGAAATACTTACTAAGAACTTATCCCATGCTGGGCGTTATCCTAAGCCCTGGAGACACAGCAGTTAATAAAACAAATACAATTCCCCACCCCACTCCCCAACATTCAAGTAGGAAGAAAGACAACAATGAAGATAAATTGGTAAAACACGTATGTTAGATTGTGATTAGTCAGTCGCTCACACAGTCCTGTCGTGTCTAACTCTTTGTGACCCCACGGACTGTAGCCCATCAGGCTCCTCTGTCCGTGGAATTCTCCAGGAAAGAATACTGGAGTGGGTTTCCATTCCCTCCTCCAGAGGATCTTTCGGACGCAGGGATCGAACCCAGGTCTCCCACACTGCAGGCAGATTTTTTACCATCTGAGCCACCAGGCAAACCCAGAGATTGTGATAAGTGCTACTAAATAAAATAAAGCAAGGAAGAAGGTAAGGAAATTCTGGGATGGGGGTTATAATTTCACACTGGGGGACCAAGAATGGCCTCACAAATACGGTGATATTTGTATAAAGACCTGAAAGAGGAGAGACAGTAGGTCATGCAGATAATTGGGAGAAAAGCATATTCCTCAGAGAGCCTGGACCTGAACTGCAACTTCAATTTCCTTGCAGAAACTTTAAATGGTTTCACTTTGTCAAGGTAATGAATGAAAATCTCCTGGGAGTCAAGGCCAGCCACAGGGTGCTCCAAGCCGCAGTCTACCTTCCAACTTCACTTCCCTTCTTCCTCTGTAGGCGGACGCCAAGTAAGCTGAAACACTCACTTGGTAAAACAGCCCAGACAGAATTGGAACACTTTTAACTGAGTTTCTGAAATTCTACTTAACCTTCCAAAACTCCTATGGAAAGCAATCTCCATCCTTCCATCCCCAAATGACCAGTGGCTGTTTAAATCCCTGCACTTGTTCCTATGACTCCTGGTCTTACTCCCTGTAGTAATTATTTGCATTCATACCTAACCTTCCAGATCACATCGCTGTCTCTTTAAACCCCCCAGGATCAGTGGAGCACACAGGGGCAGAACTCCTGGGAGTCTGCGGCTTCAGAGTCCAACACTGTAGTCACATCCCTTTCTGGGAGTCAGCATTGCAGAGGCTTAAAAACTTTGGGTTCCAAATATGACTCTACCAATGGTGGCAGAACTGGAAAGTGAACTTTTGCTTTTTATGCTGTAAAATGAGGACAAGATCACCTCATACTTCACAGTGCAATTGTAAGGACTAACTGGGATCATACTTTTAATGTGCTCTGCACACTGCCCCACACTGAGGACTTTTATCACCATCATCATCAAATGGTTCCTGCCCCAAGACAGAGTTTTGCAGCACTAAGGAAAACACTGAACACTGAAGAGCAGCCTCTGCTGTCTCAAAGCTTCGAAAACAAATCAGAAACAGGCAGGCAAAAAGGCGCACAGAGGAGATCTTAGGTCAAACTGAGAACACCAGGAGGTGGGGAGCAGAGCTAGTCTTGACTCAACTAATACGCCATTGCTATGTGTTTACTGCCTGCCAGGGATTGTGCTGGGTGTTAGGGTTATTTGGGTACATCTGAACACTGAACAACCATGTAATAGAAAGTCTTAACTCTCACAATCCTTTATGTATCCCACATGGAATTTCAGTACATCCATTTCTCATGAAAAAATTTTAAAAACCAGTTTTGTTGTTGTTGGAGTATAGTTGTGCGTCCTATGTGATGCTAGTAGTAAAGAACCCACCTGCCAATGCAGGAGACACAGGGTTCAATCCCTAGGCCAGAAAGATCCCTGGGTCAGAAAGATCCCTAGAGAAGGAAATGGCAACCCACTCCAGTATTATTGGCTGAAGAATCTAATGTACAAAGGAGCCTGGCAGGCTACAGTCCATGGGGTCACAATGAGTCAGACAGGGTTCAAAGAATTTAGTAGTTTTCATGGTGACAATGGTGAAGTTATGATTTAAAGCCAGTAGTTTGTCTTATTTGATCTTTACCTTCAGCCATGCCTCCTCTCTACATCAACTTTCTATAAACCTAGATATGGTTAGATAAAAACATGGGGCATGGGAAGCTGTGTGTACTCCTCAGGCAAAAGGATGAATGTAAGAAACTGTTACATATGTCAGTTTAAAAATGCAATGAAACAATAAACCTGCCTGAAAATAAATAAGCATTTGTTCTAAAACTTAAAATGAAAAGTCAGACATGATTGAGCAACTAACACTTTCACTTTCACAGTTCATCTACAATGTGGTGTTAGTTTCATGGATACAACAAAGTGAATCAGTTATACATACATATATATTCCTTCTCTTTTTAGATTCTTCTCCCATGTAAGTCGTTACAGAGTACTAAATAAAGTTTCCCGTGCTATACCGTAGACCCATATTAGGTTTTTTCAACTTTTAATGAAAATGTTTAATGAGATATGGGAAAGGGTATAATGAACACTCTGATTACCTATCACCTAAATTTTAAAATAGTTAGCATTTTGCCTTACTTGCTTCAACATTCAAATTCAGACATCAGGACAATTCTTTCCCAAACACTTAAGTCTGCATCCCGAAATTAAGAATAGGTTTTGAAAAATATCATACTGCCCAACAAAGTTCATTTCAATGCTACCTGTCCCATAGACAATCTTCCTACATTGATCCCCAAATTAATACACTGTTCGTTCAAACTCAAGTCCTTTCGAGGTTTATCTATTACAGCTGGTTATGTCTCTTAAAATTCTAGACCAGTGACCCTCTTTTATCGAGGACAGCAATTTAGTAAAGATACAAAAGAAACCAGTCGGCCGGTCCGGTAGAATACCCCACCTCCTGTACTTCACTGCGGTCTCCCCCGGAATTTTACCTGGCCAGAAAGATCCCTGGGTCAGAAAGATCCTAGAGAAGGAAATGGCAACCCACTCCAGTATTATTGGCTGAAGAATCTAATGTACAAAGGAGCCTGGCAGGCTACAGTCCATGGGGTCACAATGAGTCAGACAGGGTTCAAAGAATTTAGTAGTTTTCATGGTGACAATGGTGAAGTTATGATTTAAAGCCAGTAGTTTGTCTTATTTGATCTTTACCTTCAGCCATGCCTCCTCTCTACATCAACTTTCTATAAACCTAGATATGGTTAGATAAAAACATGGGGCATGGGAAGCTGTGTGTACTCCTCAGGCAAAAGGATGAATGTAAGAAACTGTTACATATGTCAGTTTAAAAATGCAATGAAACAATAAACCTGCCTGAAAATAAATAAGCATTTGTTCTAAAACTTAAAATGAAAAGTCAGACATGATTGAGCAACTAACACTTTCACTTTCACAGTTCATCTACAATGTGGTGTTAGTTTCATGGATACAACAAAGTGAATCAGTTATACATACATATATATTCCTTCTCTTTTTAGATTCTTCTCCCATGTAAGTCGTTACAGAGTACTAAATAAAGTTTCCCGTGCTATACCGTAGACCCATATTAGGTTTTTTCAACTTTTAATGAAAATGTTTAATGAGATATGGGAAAGGGTATAATGAACACTCTGATTACCTATCACCTAAATTTTAAAATAGTTAGCATTTTGCCTTACTTGCTTCAACATTCAAATTCAGACATCAGGACAATTCTTTCCCAAACACTTAAGTCTGCATCCCGAAATTAAGAATAGGTTTTGAAAAATATCATACTGCCCAACAAAGTTCATTTCAATGCTACCTGTCCCATAGACAATCTTCCTACATTGATCCCCAAATTAATACACTGTTCGTTCAAACTCAAGTCCTTTCGAGGTTTATCTATTACAGCTGGTTATGTCTCTTAAAATTCTAGACCAGTGACCCTCTTTTATCGAGGACAGCAATTTAGTAAAGATACAAAAGAAACCAGTCGGCCGGTCCGGTAGAATACCCCACCTCCTGTACTTCACTGCGGTCTCCAGGCGCCCAGGAATCCTTTTCACTCTCGTACTCCCACCCAGGCACGGCGGATGGCAACACCTTTTCTTCCTTTTCCTCCTCGCCCCGGCTCATTGCTCACCTTTCAGAACCTGCAGGAGCAGATCAATCCCCTCCTGGTAACACACCAGGGCCTGCGGGTACCGAGACTGGGACTCTAGTTCCAGCGCACGCTTTATTACCGCGACCGCAGCTGCGCTCCCAGCGTCCTGCCCCAGGCCGAACCTCGCCATAATCCCGCAAACGAGGTTCCGCCCGGACCCTTGCCTTGGTGGGCGGGTCTGCAGCGCGCCCGGGAGCGGTCACGTGACTCCTGTGCACTGGTACTCTCTTTCCCGGGCCCTGCGTGGGAGAGCCGTGGCCGGAACAGAAATGCTGCACTGTGTGTACGCGCCGTGCCGGCCGAGTTTGAGTGTGACACGCCGGATCTTTCCTCAGCTCCGGTTCTCTTGCGTGGTTAGTGTAAGTCTGCGAGACTTCTCGGCACCGCGGGTGAGTGGGGGGAATGAGTGGCTGAAAGGATTGCATTTTTTCTAGGAGGATGTAGCTCGGAGCCCTATGTAGATGAGGATTGGTTTTCTCTATCCACTTCTGGGTTTATGGGTTGTAGTCAGCTAAATGGGCCTGCATCTAGACGCTGGCCCCTGGGGCTCCAGAAGAAAAGCTCCTGGCTGGCCGGCCGTCTCCTAGCTCGAGGGTTCCAGGGACGCGACCCGGGGAGCTCCGGCTCCTGGAGCTCCAGCGCAGAACTTCCTCGGCCGGGCCGTCTGGCGGGAAAGGGAATTCAAACGCGTGTTAGCACTTTCCGTGCTTCTTTGTTCATAACTTTGGCTTTCTGCTGGGGTCAGCCTAACGAATTGTTAATGGTGGTATGAAGTTGCCTGATTTTAAAATTGCTGCACGTTCGAACGCACACTCTGCGGAGTTGGCCGTTAAAAGATTTATCTTTGGGGTTTCCCTGATGGTCCAGTGGTTAAGACCCCGCGCTTCCCTGCGGCGGCGCGGGTTCCGTCTCGGGTCCAGAGACAGATCCCGCATGCAGTGGGGCGCGGCCAAAACCCCAAATTATAGGGACTCTGCAATTGTGTTTTGATCGCCACCTGCTCAAAGCTGCTTATTTTTTATTTTTTTCTCTGTAAGGCACGGCGGATGGCAACACCTTTCCCTTTTTCCTCCGCCCCGGCTCATTGCTCACCTTTCAGAACCTGCAGGAGCAGATCAATCCCCTCCTGGTAACACACCAGGGCCTGCGGGTACCGAGACTGGGACTCTAGTTCCAGCGCACGCTTTATTACCGCGACCGCAGCTGCGCTCCCAGCGTCCTGCCCCAGGCCGAACCTCGCCATAATCCCGCAAACGAGGTTCCGCCCGGACCCTTGCCTTGGTGGGCGGGTCTGCAGCGCGCCCGGGAGCGGTCACGTGACTCCTGTGCACTGGTACTCTCTTTCCCGGGCCCTGCGTGGGAGAGCCGTGGCCGGAACAGAAATGCTGCACTGTGTGTACGCGCCGTGCCGGCCGAGTTTGAGTGTGACACGCCGGATCTTTCCTCAGCTCCGGTTCTCTTGCGTGGTTAGTGTAAGTCTGCGAGACTTCTCGGCACCGCGGGTGAGTGGGGGGAATGAGTGGCTGAAAGGATTGCATTTTTTCTAGGAGGATGTAGCTCGGAGCCCTATGTAGATGAGGATTGGTTTTCTCTATCCACTTCTGGGTTTATGGGTTGTAGTCAGCTAAATGGGCCTGCATCTAGACGCTGGCCCCTGGGGCTCCAGAAGAAAAGCTCCTGGCTGGCCGGCCGTCTCCTAGCTCGAGGGTTCCAGGGACGCGACCCGGGGAGCTCCGGCTCCTGGAGCTCCAGCGCAGAACTTCCTCGGCCGGGCCGTCTGGCGGGAAAGGGAATTCAAACGCGTGTTAGCACTTTCCGTGCTTCTTTGTTCATAACTTTGGCTTTCTGCTGGGGTCAGCCTAACGAATTGTTAATGGTGGTATGAAGTTGCCTGATTTTAAAATTGCTGCACGTTCGAACGCACACTCTGCGGAGTTGGCCGTTAAAAGATTTATCTTTGGGGTTTCCCTGATGGTCCAGTGGTTAAGACCCCGCGCTTCCCCTGCGGGCGGCGCGGGTTCCGTCTCGGGTCCAGAGACAGATCCCGCATGCAGTGGGGCGCGGCCAAAACCCCCAAATTATAGTTTTACCAAAAGTGACTCTGCAATTGTGTTTTGATCGCCACCTGCTCAAAGCTGCTTATTCTCCGTTGTTTTGATTTGTTTTGTTTTCCAAGGAGTACTTAATAGGCATTAGGAGTTCAAAGAGGAAACTCTTCTTAACCTTCAGAGATGTCAGCTTATTGAAAGGGAAATGCTATGTTCTGTGTGCCCCACTCCTATTTGCTATTACATACATGTCTCCTTATGTTGTCGTCATTCGGGAAACAAACTCACAGAGTGACAGAGTGGATAATGGAGTGCAGTAGTTCATTATGCCAGCAGAGTCTCCTCTTAGCCAAGGTCCCCGACTGCATTTTGTGACAACCTCTTATACCCAAAGTGTGCATTCACAAATCTGCCTCCCCCAATCCCCCCAATTTTTTCCATAAATATTGTGGTGAAGAACATGATTAATGGACAGTCGGAGGTTACATTCCAAAGTGAAGTCCGGTTTCAATCAACATAGATCGATTAGGTGAGTTTACAATTGGCGATCAGTCTCTTAATGACAGTGTGTTTCTCTAAGCCATGGGAAGTTTAGATGCGGAGGTAATCTATGGCTTAGAGGCCAGGCCTGTTTCCTTAGCTACCCAGGTCTGCTAGGCAGTTAGTTCTTTCTGTCTGGGGTAACGCCTCAGTTCTTAAGGTTACATTGCTTCTAACTCCAGGGTTACAGAGTTTTAAACAAAGCTCACATAGTTCACCACAGTTGAAAATTCTCTTACAAGATGGAGTCTCTTACAAGATGGAGTCTGAGGAGAAAGGATTTGCTCTTTCCCTCCTTCACTTAGAAAGGGAATTCGTTTCTGTTTTCCTTAGAGCAGTTGTATGCACGATCATTGCAAAAGAACTGGAGCAACAAACCCACAGACATTACAGAGGCGGGGGGAAGGAGGTTAGGGAAAATCATCTCCTCTCCCCAGGTATGGTAACACTTTCTCTGATACCCTTCTGGAGTTTTCTGTGTTTCCACACCCATTCACAGATCTCTCTCTTTCTCTCTGTCTCTCTTTTTTTCTCTTTAACGCAAATGAGATCACGCGTCTCATAAGAGTCTCACAGGATGCGTTTCTTCTCCTGCTTTTGCAACTATGCGGGAGAAAACTAGTTGTATAGTGAAAGGCAGTATAATTGTTTCAAAGTCCAAGAGTTATGTGCCTAATTATTATGAATAGCCTTTACTTTATTAAAATGAAATGACCTTTTTTTGTATATATTTTACTCTTATTTTTTTTCTTTTTTGGCCACTTCTGTTGGTCTCTCATTTCTTTGTTCTTTTGGCCTGCGTGGGCCTCCCATCGCAGTGACCTCTCGCTGCAGAGCACCGGCTCTGGGTGCATGCGCTGCAGAGCTCCGGCTCCCGTCGCGGCACCCATCGGTCCAGCTGCTCCACGGCAACTGGGATCTTCCCAGGCCAGGGATCGAACTGGCCACCCTTGCACTGCAAAGCGGTGTCCTTACCCGCTGGACCACCAGGGAAGCCCTATAACGACTTTTGCCTGTCATACCTTCTCAAATCTGTAAATGAAACTTTATTCATTCAGCAGCACTTGGGTGGCTACTACAGGGCTGTACTGCTCCTGTAGATTCTTGAGATATGTCTGTGAATAGACAGAGCAAACCTAAAACAAAGTAAAATGTAAAAATCTTTGTCCTTGTGGAACTAGCATGCTGTTGAGTGGAAACAAGACAGTAAACCAAAAACCTGACACGTAATTAAATTGTGTTAGATGTTAAGTGCCATGGACAGAGAATCAAATGGAGTCGGCAAGAAGGAGAGTGCTGAGGATTGTAGTGTGAGTGAAAATTAAATAGTGGAATCAGCGTGGACCTTGTTAACAAAATGAAATTCGGGCTTCCCTGGTGGTCCAGTGGGTAAAGAGTCCACTGTGCAGTGCAGGGGGCATGGATTCGATCCCTAGCCCAGAAAGATCCCACGTGTAACTGGAGCAACAAACCCACAGACATTACAGAGGCGGGGAAGGAGGTTAGGAAAATCATCTCCTCTCCCCAGGTATGGTAACACTTTCTCTGATACCCTTCTGGAGTTTTCTGTGTTCCCACACCCATTCACAGATCTCTCTCTTTCTCTCTGTCTCTCTTTTTTCTCTTTAACGCAAATGAGATCACGCGTCTCATAAGAGTCTCACAGGATGCGTTTCTTCTCCTGCTTTTGCAACTATGCGGGAGAAAACTAGTTGTATAGTGAAAGGCAGTATAATTGTTTCAAAGTCCAAGAGTTATGTGCCTAATTATTATGAATAGCCTTTACTTTATTAAAATGAAATGACCTTTTTTTGTATATATTTTACTCTTATTTTTTTTCTTTTTTGGCCACTTCTGTTGGTCTCTCATTTCTTTGTTCTTTTGGCCTGCGTGGGCCTCCCATCGCAGTGACCTCTCGCTGCAGAGCACCGGCTCTGGGTGCATGCGCTGCAGAGCTCCGGCTCCGGTAGTTGGACACATCGGTCCAGCTGCTCCACGGCAACTGGGATCTTCCCAGGCCAGGGATCGAACTGGCCACCCTTGCACTGCAAAGCGGTGTCCTTACCCGCTGGACCACCAGGGAAGCCCTATAACGACTTTTGCCTGTCATACCTTCTCAAATCTGTAAATGAAACTTTATTCATTCAGCAGCACTTGGGTGGCTACTACAGGGCTGTACTGCTCCTGTAGATTCTTGAGATATGTCTGTGAATAGACAGAGCAAACCTAAAACAAAGTAAAATGTAAAAATCTTTGTCCTTGTGGAACTAGCATGCTGTTGAGTGGAAACAAGACAGTAAACCAAAAACCTGACACGTAATTAAATTGTGTTAGATGTTAAGTGCCATGGACAGAGAATCAAATGGAGTCGGCAAGAAGGAGAGTGCTGAGGATTGTAGTGTGAGTGAAAATTAAATAGTGGAATCAGCGTGGACCTTGTTAACAAAATGAAATTCGGGCTTCCCTGGTGGTCCAGTGGGTAAAGAGTCCACTGTGCAGTGCAGGGGGCATGGATTCGATCCCTAGCCCAGAAAGATCCCACGTGTCACAGAATGGCTGGACCAGTGTGTCCAGTGACGAGCGAGCGCTCTGGAGCACATGCGCCCAGAGCCCATGCTCTGCACCAAGAGAGGCCACTGCAGTGGGAGGCCCACATGGCCAAAGAACAGAGATGAATAAAAATAAATAAACAAAAAACCAGTAAAAGAGGCCAAAACTTAAAGAAAAAAATTTTTTTGAGAAAAAAAATTTAAAAAGAAAATGAAATCCAAGGCAGAAATTGAAGGCAGGAAGGGAATTAACTATGTGGATATCAGGGGCATTCCAAGTGAGGAAGTAGCCAGTCAAGGGAGTATGCCTGCCTGGCAAGTTCCAGGACTTGCAGCGGGGACCAGTGTAGATACAAGTAAGTGAGCAAGAGAGTAGTTGGCAAGGAAGTCCTTAAGGTGGGGGTTAAGGACTGGCTGTCACTCTGAAGTGGAGAAGTTTTTAGTTTTGTGATAAATTTTTAATTTTGGAATAATTTAGATTGACGGAGAAGTTAAGAAGAAAGTATGGAGTTCCTGTCATCCCCCCACCCCCATATACACACACATCAGATTTCCCCTTTTAACATCTTACATTAGTATGGTACACTTGTTATCATTGATGAGCCAATCAGTATTGATACCTTACTAACTAAAGGTCATACTTCACTCAGATTTTCTTTCTTTTTACCTGATATCCTTTCACCATTTCAGCGTCCCCTCTGAGGTGCCACATTATGTTTCATTGCCAAATGCTCCTCTTGATGACAGTTTCTCAAAATTTTCCTTGGTTTTTATGCCCTTGACAGTTTCAAGACAGTCAGGTATTTGAGAAAGTACTGGCAGAGTATTCTGTACACTGATCTTCAACATTCTAGCCTTCCTCTCTGGCTTGTGTGAGACCTTCTACTCAGTGAGAAACCTGCCTCATCAGAAGGTTTTGAGCAGAGGAGTTGACTTTATCTGATTTTGGATTTAATGAAGTGATCGCTGCTGTAAAGAAAGAGGTCTTAGGGAGGTTGGGCTAGAAACAGAAAGGCCAGTTAGGAAGCCTTTGTTGAAATCTAAATAAGAAAAAAGATTTAACAAAGATTGGAGCTCAATAGTGGGGTTACTACCTAATGCTTAATTGGAAGGATAAAGTATAGAGGAGAAAATAGTTTAGATTGTCTGTTTGATTGGAGGGTGAGAGAATTAAGCATCTCTTACAAAGGAGCCTTGATACGAAGGATCTAAACAGCCAACCAAGTGAATTGGATGATTTGAAGTATAAATTGCTCTGCCGAGAGTCCCTTGGAATGCAAGGAGATGAAACCAGTCAATCCCAAAGGAAATCAACCCTGAATATTCATTGGAAGGAATGATGCTGAAGCTCTACTACTTTGGCCACCTGGTGCCAAGAGATGACTGTTTGAAAAATGATAGATGACAGTAGATGGGTTACCATCTACTGAATGGTGCCGGGTTCTTGATCTCCAGCAGAGAGGAATTCACATTGGGATGAAAATGATTTGGCTTTGGTCACTCACAGCTTTGTGAAGGAAAAGTTTGTTAAGAGAAAAAGGGACAGAGAAAGCTTCCACACAGGCCCTTGAAGGGGGTCTAGAAGAGAACTCCCTATAGCCAGTTCAGGCAAGACAATTTGTACTTTCCTGCCGGTTCTTAGCAGTGGATCCAAAGAATATCTTAAGGGTGTCAAGGCCCTGCCAGGCCCACACCCACAACATTAACATAAGGTTTTTGTTTTTTTTTAATTTATTTTGGGCTCTTCTGGGTTTTCACTCCTGCCACAGGCTCTTCTCTAGTTGCAGGGAGTAAGGGCTACTCTCTACTTGAGGAGAGCAGGCTTCTCGTTGTGGTGACTTCTCTTGTTCTGGAACTCGGGCTCTAGGGCACACAGGCTTCAGTAGTTGCGGCACATGGGCTCAATAGTTGCAACTCGGAGGCTCTAGGGCACAGGCTTCATAGTTGTGGCTCACAGACTCAGTTGCTCCACAGCATGCGGGATCTTCCCGGATCAGGGATCGAACCCTTGTCTCCTGCGTTGGCAGGCGAACTCTCTACCAGTGAGCTACCAGGGAAGCCTCTCACATAAGATTAGCTAGAGAATAGTCTCTAGCCTTTAGAGCTAGGTGACACATTATAATGTAAAGGTCTTGCTAGGCCCACAATGTTAAGACAGGACTTAGTTTCGAGGTTGATCTTTATCATAACAAACATTTCAGGCTGGAGAATGTCTTTCTTTCTCTTCCTCCTTTTCCTTCCCCTCCTCCTTGGGACCCGCTGGCCTCCTTATCAGAACTGCCTATTCACCCCTTTCAAGAAGAGCCTGATGTTGGGAAAAATAGAAGGCAAAAGGAGAAGAGTGCGACAGAGGACGAGATGGTTGGCTGGCATCACAGAGTCAATGGACATGAATTTGAGCAAGCTCCGAGAGATGGGGAAGGACAGGGAGGCCAGGTGTTCTGCAGTCCCTGGGGTCGCAGAGAGTCAGACACGACTGAGCGACTGAACTGAACGGAACTTATTGTAATGTTTGAGGTCTGAAGTCCAAATGGCAGTTATAAAATTCTAATGGGCTTCTGCATTCTGGGCTGCTCAGGTGCAATGGTAAAGAATCTGCCTGCTAATGCAGGAGACATGGGTTTGATCCCTGGGTCAGGAAGATCTCCTGGAAGAGGAAATGACAATCCACTCCAGTATTCTTGCCTGGGAAATCTCATGAACAGAGGAGCCTGGAGGGCTCCAGTCCAAGGGGTGACAAAGAGTTGGATGTGCCTGAATGGCAGAGCAAGCACGCATATACACACGCACACACAAACACACACATAAATTCTGAGTTGAGCCGACAGTGGTTCTAACTCGGTGATTCACACATTCATCAAGAAATAATGGGTACCTGCTATCCATCACACAGTGTGCTGGATGCCAGGAGTAGCAGATGAATAAGACAAATGTTTTGCTTTGGGGGCACTAAGAATATAGTAGTTAACTCTTCTGACACTGATCCAGAATTAATTTTGAGAGACTGGTTCAGTTGCTGAGAATTTTTCTGAAGTCAGGCTCTTTTAAGGGGACATCTTGTGTTGATTCCCCAGCTTTATTGCTTTGTCCACAATCACAGGAAAGACCTGTAGAGCTTGAGGGAGCCACAGTCTGGTGGGTACTGAAACACAGCACTTGTCCTATTTTTGTGTGTTCGGGAGAGCTAGGTGACACATTATAATGTAAAGGTCTTGCTAGGCCCACAATGTTAAGACAGGACTTAGTTTCGAGGTTGATCTTTATCATAACAAACATTTCAGGCTGGAGAATGTCTTTCTTTCTCTTCCCCCTTTTTCCCTTTCCCCCTCCTCCTTGGGACCCGCTGGCCTCCTTATCAGAACTGCCTATTCACCCCTTTCAAGAAGAGCCTGATGTTGGGAAAAATAGAAGGCAAAAGGAGAAGAGTGCGACAGAGGACGAGATGGTTGGCTGGCATCACAGAGTCAATGGACATGAATTTGAGCAAGCTCCGAGAGATGGGGAAGGACAGGGAGGCCAGGTGTTCTGCAGTCCCTGGGGTCGCAGAGAGTCAGACACGACTGAGCGACTGAACTGAACGGAACTTATTGTAATGTTTGAGGTCTGAAGTCCAAATGGCAGTTATAAAATTCTAATGGGCTTCTGCATTCTGGGCTGCTCAGGTGCAATGGTAAAGAATCTGCCTGCTAATGCAGGAGACATGGGTTTGATCCCTGGGTCAGGAAGATCTCCTGGAAGAGGAAATGACAATCCACTCCAGTATTCTTGCCTGGGAAATCTCATGAACAGAGGAGCCTGGAGGGCTCCAGTCCAAGGGGTGACAAAGAGTTGGATGTGCCTGAATGGCAGAGCAAGCACGCATATACACACGCACACACAAACACACACATAAATTCTGAGTTGAGCCGACAGTGGTTCTAACTCGGTGATTCACACATTCATCAAGAAATAATGGGTACCTGCTATCCATCACACAGTGTGCTGGATGCCAGGAGTAGCAGATGAATAAGACAAATGTTTTGCTTTGGGGGCACTAAGAATATAGTAGTTAACTCTTCTGACACTGATCCAGAATTAATTTTGAGAGACTGGTTCAGTTGCTGAGAATTTTTCTGAAGTCAGGCTCTTTTAAGGGGACATCTTGTGTTGATTCCCCAGCTTTATTGCTTTGTCCACAATCACAGGAAAGACCTGTAGAGCTTGAGGGAGCCACAGTCTGGTGGGTACTGAAACACAGCACTTGTCCTATTTTTGTGTGTTCGGGCATTCTTATTATAGTTTTGTAAAAGTTTAGTGACTTTATAATAGTAAACGTTACCATTTACTGGGGGCTTCTTATGTGCCAAGTACTGTTTTAAATAATTCATTTGCAAGATAGGTATTATTTTCTTTCTGTTCTTTGGGGGGAAAATGGAAACATACGAATTAATTAACCTGTCCAAAATATACATGTAGTTCATGAACTTAATCTTTCTGCATTCAGTTTAAATCCTTATAGTAGTCTCTAATTGTTCTATGTCTAAATAAACATGGCTTTTACTATATGAAAGCAATGTGTGGAAACTCTCTGCTATACTCTTTCTTTAAGGTCTTGGGAGTGGCTCTCGGCCTTAAAACCCAGCACCCAGCACTACAACTAAATCCAGACATCGCTGTTACTCTTTGGGGCAGACCTCTACAGATTCATTTTCTCTGAGGAAGAAGCCCTGAAGAGGTGAAAGAGAAAAGAACTGGAGTCAGGAATGGCTCTTTCTCAGGAACAGTTGACCTTCAAGGATGTGGCCATTGTATTCACTCCTGAGGAGTGGGAATGTCTGGACCCTGCTCAGAGGGCCTTGTACAGGGATGTGGTGCTGGAGACCTACAGGAGCCTGCTGTCTGTGGTTATCTCTCATGTGCATGTGATAAAGAAGTTACAACTGAAGGCAGACACTGATAAAAGACAAGTATTCCCAATGGTCTTCAGGAAGAATTCACTACCGATGATTCGTAAGAAAGCCCACAAAGGAGAAGAATCTCACAAATGTAGTGAGTGTGGAAAGATGTTTCGGCGACGGGCCACCCTTTCAGCTCATCTGCGTATTCATACTGGAGAGAAACCTTACACATGTAGTGAGTGTGGAAAGATGTTTCGGGAAAGGGCCACCCTTTCAGATCATCTTTATGTTCATACTGGAGAAAAACCTTGTAAATGTAGTGAGTGTGGAAAGATGTTTCGGCGAAGGGGCACCCTCTTACTTCATCAGCATATTCATATTGGAGAGAAACCTTACAAATGCAATGAGTGTGGGGAAACATTTTCTTTTGTCTATTTTATCAAAAATCACCAGAGAATTCATACAGGAGAAAAACCATGTGAATCTGATGGGAAAGTGTTTGGTCACCATTCATATCTTTTATCTCATCAGAGATCTCATACTGGAGACAAACCTTACAGATGTAATGACTGTGGCAAGAGCTTTAGTCATAGGACCAGTCTTGTGTATCATATGCGTATTCATACTGGAGAGAAACTATACAAATGTAATGAGTGTGGCAAGGGCTTTAGTCATAAGACCAGCTTTGCATATCATACCCGTATTCACACTGGAGAGAAACCTTACAAATGTAATGAGTGTGGCAAGGTCTTTGAGCAAAAGTGCAGTCTTTTATTGCATCAGCATCTTCATACTGGAGAGAAACCTTACAAGTGTAATGAGTGTGACAAGCTCTTGCGGTTAAAGGTTTTCCTTTCAAGGCATCAGGATATGCATACCTTAGAGAGATTTTACAAATGTAATGAGTGTGGCAGGCTCTTTTGGTGAAAGACCAGCCTTACAAGGCATCCGGGTATTCATACCTTAGAGAGATCTTACAAATGTAATGAGTGTGGAAAGCTCTTTCAGCAAAAGACCAGCCTTACAAGGCATCAGGGTATTCATACTGGAGAGAAATTGTACAAATGTAATGAGTGTGGTAAGGTCTTTACTCAGAAGACCAGCCTTGCACATCATCAGGCCCTTCATACTTTAGAGAATCCTTACAAATGTAATGAGTGTGGCAAGGTCTTTAGTCTTAAGAGCAACCTTGCACAGCATCAGTCTGTTCATACCAGAGAGAAACCTTACAAGTGTAATGAATGTGGAAAGCTCTTTAGGCTAAAGAGTTTCCTTTCAAGGCATCAGGGTATTCATACCTTAGAGAGATCTTACAAATGTAATGAGTGTGGCAAGATCTTTAGTCTGAAGACCAACCTTGTACAGCATCAGACTATTCATACTGGGGAGAAACCTTACAAATGTAATGAGTGTGATAAGGTCTTTCAGCTAAAGAGTTTCCTTTCAAGGCATCAGGGTATTCATACCTTAGAGAGATCTTACAAATGTAATGAGTGTGGCAGGCTCTTTCAGCAAAAGGCCAGCCTTACAAGGCATCAAGGTATTCATACCGGAGAGAAATCTTAAAAATGTAGTGAGTGTGGAAAGATGTTTCAGGAAAGGGCCACTCTTTCAGTTCATCAGCATTTTCATACTGAAGGGAAACTTTATAAATGTAGTGAGTGTGGGAAAATATTTTACTAGTTTTCATCCCTCAGAAGACATCAGAGAAGGCATACAAGAGAAAAACCATATAAATGGGGTGCTCAAAATTCATATCGTTTAGCTCATCAGAGAATTCACACTGGAGAGAAACCCTAAAATTGGAATGTGTGTGGGAAGATCTTTTCTTGTGTCTGTATTTCCTCAAAAACATCAGAGAATCCATACAGAAGAAAAACCATCTAAGTGTGATGTTTGTGGGAAATTGTTTCTTTGAAATTTGTCTCTTTGAGTTCCTTGGAGCATTCATGTTGGAGAGGAACCATACAAATGTAATGAGTGTGGAAATTCGTAGAATGTCAGCTGTTTAATTCGCAATAGAATTCATGCTGGAGAGAAGCCTTACAATGTCACTAGTATGGGAAGGTCTTCAGTAGAAAGAGAAACCTTACACTTCCTAATATAAATCATACCAAAGGGAAACCTTACAAATGCAGTGAGTGTGGCAAGATCTTCCGGCCAAATACCACGCTTTCAGAGAGTGTTGGAAAACATTTTTATTATGCTTCACTCCTCGAAAAACATCTGAGAATCCATACAGGAGAATAAAATATAAATGTGCTGTATGTGGGAATGTCTTTAGTGAAAAGTCATTATCTTCTAGCTCATCAGAGAATTCATAATGAAGAAACCTCACAAATGTGGTATGTGGGACAAGGCCTTAAGTACAGAAACGAAACCAGGGCCTTCCCTGGTGGTCCAGTGGGTGGGGACACTGCCTTGCAGTGCAAGGGTGCCAGTTCGATCCCTGGCCTGGGAAGATCCCACGTGCTGTGGAATGACTGGACTGATACGTCCAACTACCGAGCCGGAGCTCTGCAGCGAGAGGCCACTGTGATGGGAGGTCCGCACAGGCCAAAGAGCAATGATGGAAATAAATGAAGGACCAATAGAAGTGACCAAAAAACAACAACAAAAAAACAAAACCATTCAAGTAAGTCATCAAGCAATTCATAATGGAGAGAGAATCTTTTGAGTGTTGAAAGCACCTGCTAGCTGGATGAGGTAATAGAAGACAGAAGGGAACTCAGCACCCATCCTTTTATGTGGGAAGGTCTACATTCAAAAATGACACTTTATTCAGGGGTGCTGTGTGATGGTCGGGAGGGGGTGGGAAGGGGGATATACATATGACTAATCTGGGAACATGCATATCTGTAAACAACAAAACTCTGTAAAAGTTAAAAGTAAAATAAAGGTTTAAAAAAAAATGACACTTTAAATGCATGGGAGTTTGATCGAGGAAGAAAATGTGCACATTGATGAGTGTGGCAAAGCCTCACCTTCAGGTTATCCATACTGGATACCCATCTGTCATGCTGGATAGAATGCTGCATAGAAATACAGGTTATGTTCAAGGTGCCCTTCCGTAGCTAGGCTGCTGTGGGTTATAGGACTGAATGCTGTACCCTCTGACCGTGAAAACAGCAGGCTGGACATTAAGGGAATTGGGCTTTTCATGGGACAGGAGAGTTGACAGGTTACGGGGAATTGTCAATATGAAATCAATACCAAAGGGAGAAGCCTTACAATGTCACTAGTATGGGAAGGTCTTCAGTAGAAGAGAAACCTTACACTTCCTAATATAAATCATACCAAAGGGAAACCTTACAAATGCAGTGAGTGTGGCAAGATCTTCCGGCCAAATACCACGCTTTCAGAGAGTGTTGGAAAACATTTTTATTATGCTTCACTCCTCGAAAAACATCTGAGAATCCATACAGGAGAATAAAATATAAATGTGCTGTATGTGGGAATGTCTTTAGTGAAAAGTCATTATCTTCTAGCTCATCAGAGAATTCATAATGAAGAAACCTCACAAATGTGGTATGTGGGACAAGGCCTTAAGTACAGAAACGAAACCAGGGCCTTCCCTGGTGGTCCAGTGGGTGGGGACACTGCCTTGCAGTGCAAGGGTGCCAGTTCGATCCCTGGCCTGGGAAGATCCCACGTGCTGTGGAATGACTGGACCGATGCGTCCAACTACCAAGCTGGAGCTCTGGAGCACATGCACCCAGAGCCGGTGCTCTGCAGCGAGAGAGGCCACTGTGATGGGAGGCCCGCACAGGCCAAAGAGCAATGATGGAAATAAATGAAGGACCAATAGAAGTGGCCAAACAACAAAAAAAAAAACCATTCAAGTAAGTCATCAAGCAATTCATAATGGAGAGAGAACCTTTTGAGTGTTGAAAGCACCTGCTAGCTGGATGAGGTAATAGAAGACAGAAGGGAACTCAGCACCCATCCTTTTATGTGGGAAGGTCTTCATTCAAAAACGACACTTTAAATGCATGGGAGTTTGATCGAGGAAGAAAATGTGCACATTGATGAGTGTGGCAAAGCCTCACTGTCAGATTATCCATACTGGATACCCATCTGTCATACTGCATAGAATGCTGCATAGAAATACAGGTTATGTTCAGGGTGCCCTTCCATAACTAGGCCGCCATGGGTTATAGGACTGAATGCTGTACCATCTGACCATGAAAACTGCAGGCTGGACATTAAGGGAGTTGGGCTTTTCATGGGAGGGGAGAGTTGCCAGGTTACTGGGGACTGATTACATGGGCGAAACGCTAACAGGGAATTGGTGGTCCTTTTCTCCCTTAACTGGGAAATTGCCGTTGTGTATAAATGATTCATGGATACTTATTCTTGGAAATTGAAGAGAATAGGAAAGTATGTGTGTGTATCTGCTTCATAGTTAATTGATGCCTTTTTATATTATGCTAGTGTTTTACTCAGAATGTATCATAAGTCTTGTGCTCTAATAAAATGTTTATCACTTTTTCAAAAAAAAAAAGACAATGAATCTTTATTAAGAATAGTTCAGGGCTTCACTGGTGGTCCAGTGGGTAAAGAGTCTGCCTTGCAGTGCTTGAGGCACCCATCCGATCCCTGGCCCGGGAAGATCCCATATGCCACGGAGCAGCTGGATCGGTGTGTCCAATTATGAGCCAGCACTCTGGAGCGCATGTGCCCAGAGCTGATGCTGTGCAACGAGAGAGGCCACTGCTATGGGAGGCCCACAGAGGACAAAGAATAAAGATGGATGAAGATAAATAAATAAAGGACCAATAAAAGGCCAAAGTAAAAAAAAAAACCGTTCAAAAATGAGAGTTTAAAAATGCAAATAAGTGAAAAAGAGCATCCTACTGTTCTTAACAGAAGGGTGTTAGGATTTAATGAAAATACGCTGGATTAAGTACTAGGAGAATTGGGTTCCAGCCCATAAACTGTTTTGAAATTTGGATGCTCTTGGATAAATGACTGAATTCTCTGGGATTCACTTTCCTTATAAAGAAAGTAACAAGGTCATTAATTCCAATTAAAGGAGTTGGAATTTCTTCTGTCCCTTCTAGCTCTTTATTTATTTATTTTTGTGTGTGTGTGTGATTCTATAGCAAGCATTGTTTTATCTGTCCTTCCTGTTGAAGATTTTTTAAATGATAGTAACCTCCATTGCCCATTTTTGTTGAATCAAATTGGGATTCAACTGTTTGGTAAAAATGGGATATGGTTAATGTATAATTACTGCCTATGGTTTTCTTGAACTCTGACTAAAACATCTATTAATAACTTAATTCCAACCAAGATTGTACTGTTCAGCTTCATCCAGTTTTTCAATATGCTACTTTTTGCTGGGAGTTGGGCTTTTCATGGGAGGGGAGAGTTGCCAGGTTACTGGGGACTGATTACATGGGCGAAACGCTAACAGGGAATTGGTGGTCCTTTTCTCCCTTAACTGGGAAATTGCCGTTGTGTATAAATGATTTGTGGATACTTATTCTTGGAAATTGAAGAGAACAGGAAAGTATGTGTGTGTATCTGCTTCATAATTAATTGATGCCTTTTGACATTGTGCTAGTGTTTTACTCAGAATGTATCAAAAGTCTTGTGCTCTAATAAAATGTTTATCACTTTTTCAAAAAAAAATAAAAAGCAATGAATCTTCATTAAGAATAGTTAAGGGCTTCACTGGTGGTCCAGTGGGTAAAGAGTCTGCCTTGCAGTGCTTGAGGCACCCATCCGATCCCTGGCCCGGGATGATCTCATGTGCCACGGAGAGCTGGATTGGTGTGCCCAATTATGAGCCAGCGCTCTGGAGCACATGTGCCCAGAGCTGGTGCTCTGCAACAAGAGAGGCCACTGCTATGGGAGGCCCACAGAGGACAAAGAATAAAGACGGATGAAGATAAATAAATAAAGGACCAATAAAAGGCCAAATTTAAAAAAATTACAGTTCAAAAAAGAGTTTAAAAATGCAAATAAGTGAAAAAGAGCATCCTACTGTTCTTAACAGAAGGGTGGCAGGATTTAATGAAAATACGCTGGATTACGTACTGGGAGAATTGGGTTCCAGCCCATAAACTGTTTTGGAAGCTGGATGCTCTTGGATAAATGATTGAACTCTCTGGGATTCACTTTCCTTATAAAGAAAGTAACAAGGTCATTAATTCCAATTAAAGGAGTTAGAATTTTTTCTGTCCCTTCCAGCTCTTTATTTATTTATTTTGTGTTTGTGTGATTCTATAGGAAACATTGTTTATCTGTCCTTCCTGTTGAAGATTTTTTAAATGATAGTAACCTCATTTGCCCATTTTTGTTGAATCAAATTGGGATTTAACTGTTTGGTAAAAATGGGATATGGTTAATGTATAATTACTGCCTGTGGTTTTCTTGAACTCTGAATAAAACATCTATTAATAACTTAATTCCAACCAAGATTGTACTGTTCAGCTTCATCCAGTTTTTCAATATGCTTAGCTTTTTGCTACCACAGCAATGGGGGAGCTGTCTGTTTCCATGAACTCCCAGACCCACAGCTCTGTTTTCTACTTCTCACAGCCTCTAAGGAGAACAGCCACCACATTCATGGCAGGGATTTTGCGCTCAATAGTTCAGAGGCCCCCAGGGAGACTCCAGGTAAGTGTTCTTTTCTTCATTTGTCTGGGACATAATCCAATGTCTTTTCATCTTGGGTATCTTTATATGATTGTGGTATTAGTTCTAAAGCCCAGTGGGATTGTAGCTCTTATTTCTTCTGTCTGCCTTTGTTTCCTTGTTGCTTCTCCTTTTGTCTTTGGATGTGGGCTATCTTTTTTCTTCATTTTTGGTGGGTTCCAGTGTCTTATTGATGTTTGTTCTGCTGCTAGTTGTGATCTTGGTGCTCTGGCAGGAGAAGCTGAGCGCATGTCCCTCAGCTCCACCATCTAAATCTCATCTCAGTGTTTCTTTGCAATAATTGTCTGTTAATTATCGATTTTCTATTCCGAAAGAACTTTTTGTCTCTTTTCTAATTAATAAAACATACAAGCAAGTGAAATTTCAAAGTTTCCCTCCCTTTTTTTTTAATGTTGAGGGTTAATCTTATTATGTGTTTATCTGCTGTTTTATCCCTAAAGAATTGAAACTGCAAAAGACCCTTTCCCGGAGAACATGCTGGTAAAAAATGACTAGTGTTGATTCCCTTAATCCACTTTCATCTTTCTAGGTTTTCTTTCCTTAAATTATGAAGAGTTCCCATTTCAACCTTAGAAAATTAGAAAGATGTAGGAAAGTACAAAGAAGAGAAACAACTTCCCAGAGACCATTCATGTTTGTGCTGTGACTGATTCCTTCTAGTGTTTTTATTTTATAAATTGCAATGGTACAGCCTAATCTCCTGAGTACCAGAGTCTAGATGAGACCTGCTATTAGATGATGATCATGTCAGGTGCTTGAGTTACTTACCTTAGCCTCAGATTAATCCTGGGTGGTCCCCATTATTTCCTGGTGGGTCAAAGCTGGTGTCCATCACTTCCCCCGACCCTGCACCCCTATTCCCTCCTGCTTATTCTCCCAGTGTCCCTGCCATCTCTGCCATCCAAGAAGGGAATGGAGGAAATGATTACTGCTCACCCAGAGGAGTTTGCTGGAATGAAGGATTGGCAGTGAATCCTTTTTCTTCAACAGCCTGGGAAAAACATGACTGGAGGATTGTAGAAAGGGGACAGGAGACAGGAACCCAGAGTTCATGGCATTGTGCTGGGACTAGAAAGAAAACTGGAAACTCATTTGGTTTTCTTTTACATTGTGTTGTTGAAGGGTTAATTACTGTGTTGTCTAGAGCACACTGATGAATTACAACATACAGGCCAAGTTCAGCCCACCATCTATTTTTGAAAAAGTTCTATTGAAACATAGCCACATCAATTTGTTTACATACTGTTGATGGCTGCTTTTGCCCTGCTGTGGCAGAGCTGACACTTGGCTCTGGGAACCCAGAGCCCAGAACTGGGAATATTGATTGTTTAATCCTTTACAGGAAAATATTGCCAACCACTGGTTTAGAAGTTTATGTTCATAGTTAATGTTAATGATAATATAAGATATATTCATTCAGCTAGAGGGTTGAGTTAAATATTTAATAATTACCGATTCGGTATGAATAAGGCTTCCGCGATGGCTTGGACAGTAAAGAATCTGCCTGCTGTGCAGGAGACCCGGGTTTGATCCCTGGGTTGAGAAGATTCCCTGGAGAGGGGAAATTGCTACCTACTCGAGTTTTCTTGCCTGGAGAGTTCCATGGACAGAGGAACTGGCAAGCTACAGGCCATAGGGTCACAAAGAGTTGGACATGACTGAGCAACTAACATAAAACAGACTAACAGAACAGAGTTTCATCACCTAAAAATAGTAGGTCTGGATTTCTGCACTACATAGAGTTCTAAAATAAAATGTTTTATGTCCTATTTTAGATGGCAACAAAAGGTGTGGAGCCTCTTTGTACAGATTGGATTCGTCACAAATTTACAAAGTCAAGAATTCCAGATGAAGTAAGAACAAAGTTTTGGGGTTTTGTTGCTATTTTTAAAAAACATGTATTGTGAAAAGTACTGGTTTTTGCATTATTAGAAACTTTCACAATGAATTATTTGTCGACACAGGTAGAAGGGTAGAGTTAAAAACATGGTAGGATTTAGGTAAATAGTTATTAAAAATAAAATTATGCCACTGACCTTTTTTTTTTGGCCACTTCTATTGGTCTTTCATCTATTTATTTTCACCCGTCTTTGTTATTTGGCCTGTGTGGGCCTCCCATCGCAGTGGCCTCTGTTGTCGCAGAGCACCAGCTCTGGGTGCATGAACTCCAGAGCTCCAGCTCGGTAGTTGGACACATCAGTCCAGCTGCTCTGAGGCACTTGGGATCTTCCCAGGCCAGGGATTGAACTGGCACCCCTTGCACTGCAAGGTGGTGTCCTTACCCACTGGACCACCAGGGCAGTCCCTGACCTTTTAAGTAGTGGGTTTTTATCATCTCAGACTGATACTTTCACTCGGTGATATTAAGTGCTTTCATGTTATCACGTGGCTATCATGGCCATCCCTCTACCGAGCTCATCTTACAAGACTAGGGCAACTCTGTGCCCATTAAACAGTAGCTCCTCATACCTTCTTCCCCGAGTCTCTGGCAGCCACCATTCTCCACTGAGTTTTTTTTTTAAAGCTAAAATAGTATTACCATTCACTATTTTGATACCTTTAATGTGCTTGATGTTCATTTGTCAGAAATATTTTTTTTCTTTTTAAGTCATGGTCTGCAACTATACTGTCTAGTATCTTCCCATATTTCTTAGGTTGTTAACTTCTGGAAGAAAAGAATAGATACAGATGGTAGGTTCATTTACCATGTGGGAGGCAGTGATTTTGATCATCTGCTGTTGTGAATGTGAAAGCTTTCCAGCCTCATAGAAGTGACTCTGAGGTGCGCATCTGCAGCGCTTTCCCTATCTTCCAGGCTTACACCTATGTTCTCAAATAATTTATAAATCTTGTTGCTTGGATAGCCTGTAAGTATTTCAAGTTATTCAGATTGAACCGACTGTCTTACCTTCCCTACAAACATCCAAACTGAAAGAATGTACTTGTTCTTTTACTGTTGTCAGTGGTCCTCTGCCTGATTTCCCAGAGTAAAAGCCTCTGAGTCAGTCTGCTTCCTCACTTACCACAAATCCACCTATTTTTCTGGCTTAATTCCTCCTTTGTTACAGCTGTTGTAATCCATACATGTAAACCATGACCCTAAGTCCTTCCTGAGTTTCCCTTGTATCAGTTTCCACCTCCTGTTCATTTGAAAGTTTTCTTTGCGAACTATTTTCGAAATACCATTTTGTTTCAAATCTCCAATAGCTTTATATCCTTTCTGGAAACTTCTAAAGACTCAGCATAGTTGAGCTTCTTTTAACTTCATCCCTGCATTGCTTTTCGTGTTTGTTTGTTTTTTAAATTTGGCCACTTTTGTAGGTTGTTTTGGTTTTTTTTTTTTTTTTTTTTCGCCACTCCTATTGGTCTTTCATTCATTTCCATCTTTGCTCTTTGGCCTGTATGGGCCTCCCATCGCAGTGGCCTCTTGTTGCAGAGCACCAGCTCTGGGCACATGCACTCCAGAGTGCTGGCTGGGTAGTTGGACACATCGGTCCAGCCACTCTGCAGCACGTGGGATCTTCCCAGGCCAGGGATCGAACCTGCACCCCTTGCACTGCAAGGCAGTGTCCTTACCCACTGGACCACCAGGGAAGCCCCCCATATTGGTTTTTTATTTATTTAAGTTTATCCATCTTTATTCTTTGGCCTCTGTGGACCTCCCATTGCAGTGCCCTCTCTTGTTGCAGGGCACCAGCTCTGGGTGCACGCACTCCAGAGTGTTGGCCTGTAATTGAACACACTGGTCCAGCCACTCTGTGGCACATAGGATCTTCTCGGGCTGAGGATCGAACTGGCACCCCTTGCACTGCAAGGTGGACTCCTTAGCCACTGGACCACCAGGGAAGCACGCTTTTCATGTTTTTTTTTCTATCTTAGTTAACGTGGAACTAGTTACTTTCCTCAGATAGTTCATGCTCATCACACTGTTTCTTTTTATCTTGTCTCTTCGGTGCACCTACCCCATCCTTCCGCCATTCTTCTCACCCTACATTTCTTGAAAATCTTTAGAAAAACACCCTTCATCCCACCCATTTGGAGACAACCAATGCCAACACCCTGCATGTACTTCTCTGTTACATATTTTTAAAGATGTGCGTCATCTTGGCTCTAATGCTTCTCTAGCTGCTTTGATCATTCAGCCATGTAACATGACCCCTCTCTGGAGAAGTTAATGATTGAATAATATCCTTTGTGATTGAAATACCCTCTTGTTGTTGTTATCCTTCCTCAGTCTGATTGCCCGGAGATATGACTCTTGACCTAATGTTTTTGAGATCTTCTACATTTAAGGGAGTGTGTGTGTGTGGGTGGGTGTGTACACACCCACCCACACACACACACACACGTATGACTTCCCTGGTGGCTCAGTGGTAAAGAATCAGCCTGCAGTGCAGGAGACCCACATTTGATCCCTGGGTTGGGAAGATCCCCTGAGGAGGGCATGGCAACCTGCTCCCGTATTCTTGCCTGGAGAATCTCATGGACAGAGGAACCTGGCGGGCTACAGTTCACAGGGTCACACAGCTGGGCACAGCTGAGCGACTAACACACACACACACATATATATAGAATTGTTAGAAGCATGTTTAAAATTTAGAAGCATGTTTAACATTTATAGAATATATCATGTACATACTCATCATGGTATAAATGAAACAAATACAGGATCATGCTACACACAGTAGTGTGGAAATTTGGGGTTTTTTAAAATTTTTTTGTGCTCAAGAATATATTATGACCAACCTTCAATGTTAGTACCTACAAAGATGGTAAACCTTACTCATTTTAATAGCAGCATTATATCCAGTAGAACAAATCAGAATTTATTTGCATCATAGCTTATTTATTATATCATTATAAGTTTTATTTAGAATGTAATAGTTGTGACTATGTAATAATCATAATTTTTTAGCTGTTCTCTTGAGGAATACAGATATGCCTTTAGAATTTTCAGTATTCCAAACAGTTTCATAATATAGGTATGTCATTTGGGGATGTAACCCAGTACATACTTCTTCTTGTTAATAATACTCATGTGTTACTGTAAGTGCATATTTATCCCCTACTCAAAGGGAGGGGATGCAGCCCTGGCCCAGCTCATATAGTGAAATCCCTTCTCCTGGCCTTTGTCATTGTTTCCTACTGCTTTGCTCTTCAGCAAAACAAAACATAGTCCCTGCCTGTGTGATGCATGAAATCCTTAGACTTCAACTATCTGAGTAGGTGGACTGGTAGCATACCTCTTGTTTTTTTTGTTATCCTCTAATGCTTCTCTAGCTGCTTTGATCATTCAGCCATGTAACATGACCCCTCTCTGGAGAAGTTAATGATTGAATAATATCCTTTGTGATTGAAATACCCTCTTGTTGTTGTTATCCTTCCTCAGTCTGATTGCCCGGAGATATGACTCTTGACCTAATGTTTTTGAGATCTTCTACATTTAAGGGAGTGTGTGTGTGTGGGTGGGTGTGTACACACCCACCCACACACACACACACACGTATGACTTCCCTGGTGGCTCAGTGGTAAAGAATCAGCCTGCAGTGCAGGAGACCCACATTTGATCCCTGGGTTGGGAAGATCCCCTGAGGAGGGCATGGCAACCTGCTCCCGTATTCTTGCCTGGAGAATCTCATGGACAGAGGAACCTGGCGGGCTACAGTTCACAGGGTCACACAGCTGGGCACAGCTGAGCGACTAACACACACACACACATATATATAGAATTGTTAGAAGCATGTTTAAAATTTAGAAGCATGTTTAACATTTATAGAATATATCATGTACATACTCATCATGGTATAAATGAAACAAATACAGGATCATGCTACACACAGTAGTGTGGAAATTTGGGGTTTTTTAAAATTTTTTTGTGCTCAAGAATATATTATGACCAACCTTCAATGTTAGTACCTACAAAGATGGTAAACCTTACTCATTTTAATAGCAGCATTATATCCAGTAGAACAAATCAGAATTTATTTGCAT
This sequence comes from Tragulus kanchil, assembly GCA_022376925.1. Taxonomy (NCBI): domain Eukaryota; kingdom Metazoa; phylum Chordata; class Mammalia; order Artiodactyla; family Tragulidae; genus Tragulus; species Tragulus kanchil. Next base: position 99,039,206 of record JAIOJX010000029.1, read on the forward strand.
CATAGCTTATTTATTATATCATTATAAGTTTTATTTAGAATGTAATAGTTGTGACTATGTAATAATCATAATTTTTTAGCTGTTCTCTTGAGGAATACAGATATGCCTTTAGAATTTTCAGTATTCCAAACAGTTTCATAATATAGGTATGTCATTTGGGGATGTAACCCAGTACATACTTCTTCTTGTTAATAATACTCATGTGTTACTGTAAGTGCATATTTATCCCCTACTCAAAGGGAGGGGATGCAGCCCTGGCCCAGCTCATATAGTGAAATCCCTTCTCCTGGCCTTTGTCATTGTTTCCTACTGCTTTGCTCTTCAGCAAAACAAAACATAGTCCCTGCCTGTGTGATGCATGAAATCCTTAGACTTCAACTATCTGAGTAGGTGGACTGGTAGAAATGTTCAGTTTGAGGATGAGGATTGTGGAATGATTAGACATGAAATCATTGGGGGCTTCCCTGGTAGTGCAGTGATTAAGACTCTGCACTCCCAATGCAGGCGTCATGGGTTCAACCCCTCGTCAGGGAACTAAGATCCCACGTACTGTGCAAGTACAACTGAACAATAAATTTGAAAAAAAAAAAAAAGATGAAATCATTATGTAGTCTCAAATGAGGTTTTTTTAGGGGAAAAAAAAAAAAAAAAAAACTAGTAAAGGGATACATCAAAGCTAAGCTGAAAATTTGGCATTTATGGTTCTTCTTTCTAGGTTTTTCGGCCTTCACCTGAAGATCATGAAAAATATGATGGGGATCCACAGCAGCCTCATAAACTACACATTGTTACCAGAATAAAAAGTACAAAAAGACGTCCATACTGGGAGAAAGATATAATAAAGATGCTTGGATTACAGAAAGTAGGTAACTTTAGTCCTCTTTAGTGTTGTTTAAATTTGCTGTAAATCTTCCACTGTTCAAACTTTTCACATATATATTTAGTATTTTTGTTTAAATGTGTTATTTCACGTACTATGTTGGAAAATTTGACTTAGATAGAAGAAGCCTTCACCTTAACCTTTTCCTGAAATGGGGGATCACCTGTACTGTTGAAATTGGTCCCTAATGTCATTTCCTTGTTTGCAGGCCCACACTCCTCAAGTTCACAAGAACATCCCTTCAGTGAATGCAAAACTGAAAATGGTTAAACATTTGATAAGGTTTGTTATTTCTAATTCTGGCCCAGGTATTGTGAATGTAATCATAATTTTTAGCTGTTCTCTTGAGGAATACAGATATGCCTTTAGAATTTTCAGTATTCCAAACAGTTTCATAATATAGGTATGTCATTTGGGGATGTAACCCAGTACATACTTCTTCTTGTTAATAATACTCATGTGTTACTGTAAGTGCATATTTATCCCTACTCAAAGGGAGGGGATGCAGCCCTGGCCCAGCTCATATAGTGAAATCCCTTCTCCTGGCCTTTGTCATTGTTTCCTACTGCTTTGCTCTTCAGCAAAACAAAACATAGTCCCTGCCTGTGTGATGCATGAAATCCTTAGACTTCAACTATCTGAGTAGGTGGACTGGTAGAAATGTTCAGTTTGAGGATGAGGATTGTGGAATGATTAGACATGAAATCATTGGGGGCTTCCCTGGTAGTGCAGTGATTAAGACTCTGCACTCCCAATGCAGGCGTCATGGGTTCAACCCCTCGTCAGGGAACTAAGATCCCACGTACTGTGCAAGTACAACTGAACAATAAATTTGAAAAAAAAAAAAAAGATGAAATCATTATGTAGTCTCAAATGAGGTTTTTTTAGGGGAAAAAAAAAAAAAAAAAAACTAGTAAAGGGATACATCAAAGCTAAGCTGAAAATTTGGCATTTATGGTTCTTCTTTCTAGGTTTTTCGGCCTTCACCTGAAGATCATGAAAAATATGATGGGGATCCACAGCAGCCTCATAAACTACACATTGTTACCAGAATAAAAAGTACAAAAAGACGTCCATACTGGGAGAAAGATATAATAAAGATGCTTGGATTACAGAAAGTAGGTAACTTTAGTCCTCTTTAGTGTTGTTTAAATTTGCTGTAAATCTTCCACTGTTCAAACTTTTCACATATATATTTAGTATTTTTGTTTAAATGTGTTATTTCACGTACTATGTTGGAAAATTTGACTTAGATAGAAGAAGCCTTCACCTTAACCTTTTCCTGAAATGGGGGATCACCTGTACTGTTGAAATTGGTCCCTAATGTCATTTCCTTGTTTGCAGGCCCACACTCCTCAAGTTCACAAGAACATCCCTTCAGTGAATGCAAAACTGAAAATGGTTAAACATTTGATAAGGTTTGTTATTTCTAATTCTGGCCGGTTTTTGGGTTACCTGGTAGGGTACTAACAGCATCTTCTTGTGTAACAGAATCAAGCCCCTGAAGCTGCCCCAGGGTCTCCCGACAGAGCAAGACATGTCTAGCACTTGCCTCAAGAGCACTGGCGAGCTAGTGGTGCGGTGGCTTCTACACCCTGTGGACCAGGAGGCAAAGAAGTGCTGACGGCCCAGCAGTTCCCCACAAGTAAAAAGTGTACGGCATTTCTATTTAACAACGGTGAGAAAGTGTTCTCATTAAAGTACTTAAAAAATTCTAGTCATCTTCACTGGCTAAAGATGGTGTGATTCTTCTTAGTGTAGGCTTGGAGCTTTTAGTGCGGTTAATTGGTTTAATTCTAACCCCCTTCCCTACCAGCAGTGGTTTCACTGGAAAATGGGTTAGAATAGCAATGCTTAAACACATGGGTCCAGGTGACACCTAAGCAGTCATCATTTAAAAAAATTGTTTTCTCATTTGATTGAATTCAACTCACTCTGAGTGGCCCTTAAAAAATATATTTTTTTAATTGAAGGATAATTGCTTTACAGTATTGTGTTGGTTTCTGCCAAACATCAACATGAATCAGCCATAGGTATACCTATACCCCTCCCTGTTGAACCTCCGGCCCACCTCCCTCCCCATCGCACCCCTCTAGGTTATTACAGACCCTGTGAGTGGCTCTTTGAGTGAAGAGTGTATTATGTGTTGCAGAAATACAGAGCTGATCAGGTGTGGTTCCTGCCCTAAAGGAGTTTAGTCTGCTCTGCTGGAGAAGAGAGGTTCAGCTAGGGGCATTAGACACCAGGTGTGGCTGAACTGACTGCTCTGTGTTGTCATGTCTATACGTACATACTTGGACTTGGCTTCATTCTATACTTAAATTTAACACGCAAAATAGTATCTGCTTTCTAATTATACATCTCATTTGGCCTAAACTTTATTTTTGTTTTTGTTTTTTTAATTTTTTGGCCTCTTTTATTGGTCCTTCATTTATTTTCATCCACCTTAATTGTTTGGCCTGTGTGGGCCTCCCATCGCGTTGGTGTCTCTCGTTGCAAAGTACTGGCTCTGGGCACATGCACTCCAGAGCGCTGGCTCATAATTGGACACACCAGTCCAGCTGCTCTCCAGCATATGGGATCTTCCCATGTCAGGGATCAAGCCGGCGCCCCTTGCACTGCAACGCGGACTCTTTACCCACTGGACCACTAGGGAAACCCAGGGAAGCCCCCTGGCCTAAACTTTATTGATAGTCCTTGAATTCTTAGAAACCTCTTCCGACAGTTATGGTTTATACTGTTTTAAACGAAAAGTGAGAAGAGAAAAATTCTTTAGGGAAAATTATATTCTTTCCTTTTTTTCTATTTCAGTTACCTGGAGTGGTGGGGAGAAGTAAAAATTTTAGGAGAGGTTCAGACAAGATTAGGTGCATTCAGGGTGGTATGGCCATAGACTTAGGAGAGTCTCAGTACTAGGAACTTCTGTGGTTCAGTACTAGGAAATTCTAGGACTTCTACTAAATTCTGGTAAGTAAAGATGATGCTGAAGGCTCAGAGTTCTAGTTGCCCTTTATTTTCTTTCCTTCGTCTCTCGTAAAACCTGGCTCAGGCAGCAGTAACACTGACATACACGTTGCCTGTGGTCCCAGCGCCTATCATAGAGTTTGGGCATTAAGCAGAAGTGCTGCCTGAAGTGAAACCAGATCTCATGAATTAATGAGCTTCAGGGCAATCACAGTTTTCAGTTCCACAATTACTGAACATCCAGTACGTGTATGGCCTGGAGAGGGTATAAAGCAGAAGGACACTAACTTCAAAGGGTTGGTTCTAACCGGAGACAGACTTGTTTGCCACAGCAGGAGCTGTCTTTGCTGCAGTTGGGTTGAGGTCAGGTGTGGAGATGAAAGTTGCCCCTGCTGATGTTTTCCCGTTTTTTACTGGGCTAATATTAATAGTGTTTAACATGGGGAGAAGACCATTGTTAATTTTGACCCAAAGAGTCTAACAAAGTTTGGATAAGGAATTTTAACCTCAGCTGTATCTGAGTAGAGGAAAATATCTAAATGCTCATGAATATTTAGAAATGAAATTGTCCAGAACAAAAGCCTGGGAGATGAGCACAGGCTAGAGTGTTAGTTTTCTTTGCTCACCTGAGGTAATACCACAGTCTCAGCCGTCCAAAACCACTCTGCTGTTTTGGTCAGGTATCTGGACATGGCTTAGCTTATAGGCCACTTAGGGTCTCACGAGTCTGCAAAAAAGACATCAGCCCAAATGGGCCTCTTTTGAGAGCCTTAGCAAGGCAGGTATCTACTTCCAGGCTTCCCCAGGTTGTTGGCAGAATTCATTTCCTCGTGGCTATAAAATTCAAGGCAAGTTGCTTCTTCAAAACCAGCATCAGAGTGATAGACTCTAGCAAGAGGGGTGCAACCCTCCCAGCCAGTTGTGTAAACACAGTCATGGCTGGAAGCAAGTTATGAGTTCAGTCCACACTCAGGGAGGAGGGAAGTTCCACAAAGGTGTGACCACCAGGGCCTGGGATTGGGGGGCCTCCAGGAAGTTGACCTGCCAAGCCTGCTCAGTCGATCCTCAGACTAGACCAGGGGATTCCCCAGAATGATATTCCTTTGTCTCCCATCATTTCAAACCTTTTAGGGACTTCTGTCCTATCCTTGTGTCTATAAGAATTGCTTTATTTCAAGTTTGTCTGGATATGCTTTAGTGACCATTGGCCCTTGGTCAGGCTCAGGGGAGACAAAGTTACCCAAGCACTATCTTTAAAAAAAACAAAAATTTATTTGGCCACTATAAGTCTTTTTTTTTTTTTCACGATAAGTCTTAGTTGCGGCACATAGGATCTAGTTCCCTCACCAGGGATCAAACTCAGGCCCCCTGCATTGGGAGTGCAGCATCTTAGGCACTGGACCACCAGGGATGTCCCACCCCAGCACTGTCTTAAAGGGCCACTTCAGTTCTCAGGGTCTTCTCTTTTGGGCCAAACACCTGTTTTCTTTATCTTTTCTTTTTAACAGTACTGTTAATAGTGTGCTTCTCATTATAACTGCCACAGTTTCACTGAGCACAATTTGGAATTGCACTGGCCATTTTTTGGGAGGTTTTTTCATGACCAAGATCGTGTGGTTGGGAGCTACTTTAGAACAAAAAAGAATAAAACTGAAGAAACCTCCATGAAGATTCTATTTGTCTTGTTTTTCTTTTTAAAAAAATTTTAAGACCGTTTTACTTAATGTAGGTGGTGTCCTCTGCTTCCTTTCTTATACTCTGAAGAGTTTTAAGTATTGGCTTTTGGTCACACAGCTTAATAAAAATATCAGAGGTCCAAGTTACTGTCTAAACCATCCATCACCTTTTTAAAAAAATACATGTCACAATCTGTTTTGTACATTTAAACTTTTCTCAATTTTAATATCTTAGGTAAATAATGAATTAAAACCAGGGACTTCCCTGGTCATCCAGTGGTTAAGACTCCACACATCCAGGGCAGGAGGTGCAGATTGGAACCCTGCTCAGGGAACTAAGATCTAAGAATGATGCCATGCAGCCTGGCCAAAAAAGGAAGACTGGAAATCTGGACAGTTTCTAAATAAGAAACAGATACAAAACATTAATCACTAAATAAAGATTTTACTGTTGTTTCTTAGAATGGCAGTCCATTAACAAATGATGAAATGCCTTTGGATAAGATTACTTATATTTCTTTTTTTCCTCAAAATTGTTAAGATGATATGAAATGAGTAGAGGAAAAAACAGCTAAACAATTCTTCATTTTCTATCCTCTAATTTTCTTCATTGTCTGGAGAAAAAATAGTCAGTCACTTTAGTTAAAGGTAATATAAATAATTAATCATGTGTCCATGCTCAGTTGATCAATTGTGTCTGACTCTTTTTGACCCCATGGACTGAAGCCCACCAGGCTCCTCTGTTTACAGGATTTCCTAAACAAGAAGACCAGAGTGGGTTGCCATTTCTTTCTCCAGAGGATTTTCCTGACCCAGGGATTAAACCCAAGTCTTCTGCATTGGGAGACAGGTTCTTTACTGTTGAGCCCCCTGGGAAGCCCAGAGGGAACATACCTCAACTTATTATGTTACAAAGGCCATATATGACAAACCCACAGCAAACATCATTCTCGGTGAAAAACTGAAAGCATTTCTTCTAAGATCAGAAAGAAAACAAGGATTTCCACTCTACACTTTTATTCAACTTAGTTCTGGAAGTCCTAGCCATGATAATGAAAGGGGAAAAAAAAAGGAATAAAAGAAATCCAAATTGGAGAAAAAGTATGTACAGAAAATCCTAAAGATGCTTCTAGAAAGCTACCAGATTCTATTTGTCTTGTTTTTCTTTTAAAAACTTTTAAGACCGTTTTACTTAATGTAGGTGGTGTCCTCTGCTTCCTTTCTTATACTCTGAAGAGTTTTAAGTATTGGCTTTTGGTCACACAGCTTAATAAAAATATCAGAGGTCCAAGTTACTGTCTAAACCATCCATCACCTTTTTAAAAAAATACATGTCACAATCTGTTTTGTACATTTAAACTTTTCTCAATTTTAATATCTTAGGTAAATAATGAATTAAAACCAGGGACTTCCCTGGTCATCCAGTGGTTAAGACTCCACACATCCAGGGCAGGAGGTGCAGATTGGAACCCTGCTCAGGGAACTAAGATCTAAGAATGATGCCATGCAGCCTGGCCAAAAAAGGAAGACTGGAAATCTGGACAGTTTCTAAATAAGAAACAGATACAAAACATTAATCACTAAATAAAGATTTTACTGTTGTTTCTTAGAATGGCAGTCCATTAACAAATGATGAAATGCCTTTGGATAAGATTACTTATATTTCTTTTTTTCCTCAAAATTGTTAAGATGATATGAAATGAGTAGAGGAAAAAACAGCTAAACAATTCTTCATTTTCTATCCTCTAATTTTCTTCATTGTCTGGAGAAAAAATAGTCAGTCACTTTAGTTAAAGGTAATATAAATAATTAATCATGTGTCCATGCTCAGTTGATCAATTGTGTCTGACTCTTTTTGACCCCATGGACTGAAGCCCACCAGGCTCCTCTGTTTACAGGATTTCCTAAACAAGAAGACCAGAGTGGGTTGCCATTTCTTTCTCCAGAGGATTTTCCTGACCCAGGGATTAAACCCAAGTCTTCTGCATTGGGAGACAGGTTCTTTACTGTTGAGCCCCCTGGGAAGCCCAGAGGGAACATACCTCAACTTATTATGTTACAAAGGCCATATATGACAAACCCACAGCAAACATCATTCTCGGTGAAAAACTGAAAGCATTTCTTCTAAGATCAGAAAGAAAACAAGGATTTCCACTCTACACTTTTATTCAACTTAGTTCTGGAAGTCCTAGCCATGATAATGAAAGGGGAAAAAAAAAGGAATAAAAGAAATCCAAATTGGAGAAAAAGTATGTACAGAAAATCCTAAAGATGCTTCTAGAAAGCTACCAGAGCTCATCAGTGAATATGGTGAAGTTGCAAGATACAGAATTACTACTCAGAAATCTTGTACATGCTTATATAAGCACTAACCATGAACGATCAGAAAGAAAAACTAAGGAAACAATCCCATTCACCATCAAATCAAAAAGAATAAGATTCCTAGGAGTGAATCTACCTATAGGGGCAAAATTACTTTAAAAAATAAATTAGCATCAGCCAAAAAAAGGGGAGGTACAGTTGTTCTGCCTATAGATTAGGTTATATAGGTTATAATTAACATGTTAATTATATGTCTATTAAATATATTTCAATGAATATATTTTTCAAGGTAAACCAAACATGGTCCTTTGACACAGAAACTGGTACAATAAGACTATTCCAGAAGTTTATTCTGTTGTTCTACATGTACCTTTCAAATGTAGTGAGTGTGGAAAGATGTTTCGGGAAAGGGTCACCCTTTCAGATCATCAACGTACTCATACTGGAGAGAAACCTTTCAAGTGTAATGAGTGTGGCATTTTTATTGCATCAGAGTATTCATACTGGAGAGAAACCTTACAAATGTAATGTGTGTGGCAGGCTCTTTCGGTTAAAGATTTTCCTTTCAGAGCATCAAAGTATTCATACCTTAGAGAGATCTAACAAATGTAATGAGTGTGGCAAAGTCTTTAGTCTTAAGACCAGCTTTGCATGGCATCAGACTGTTCATACTGGAGAGAAACCTTACAAATGTAATGAATGTGGCAAGCTCTTTTGGCTAAAGACCAACCTTATAAGGCATTAGGGTATTCATACTGGAGAGAAACCTTACAAATGTAATGAGTGTGGCAAGCTCTTTTGGCAAAAGATCAGCCTAAGAAGGCATCAGGGTACTCATACCTTAGAGAGATCTTACAAATGTAATGAGTGTGATAAGGTCTTTGGTCATAAAACCAGCTTTGCACAACATCAGAGTCTTCATACTGAAGAGAAACCTTCCAAATGTAATGAGTGTGGCAGGCTCTTTCAAGAAAAGCCCAGCCTTACAAGGCATCAAGGTATTCATACCGGAGAGAAATCTTAAAAATGTAGTGAGTGTGGAAAGATGTTTCAGGAAAGGGCCACCCTTTCAGTTCATCAGCATTTTCATACTGAAGGGAAACTTTATAAATGTAGTGAGTGTGGGAAAATATTTTACTAGTTTTCATCCCTCAGAAGACATCAGAGAAGGCATACAAGAGAAAAACCATATAAATGGGGTGCTCAAAATTCATATCGTTTAGCTCATCAGAGAATTCACACTGGAGAGAAACCCTAAAATTGGAATGTGTGTGGGAAGATCTTTTCTTGTGTCTGTATTTCCTCAAAAACATCAGAGAATCCATACAGAAGAAAAACCATCTAAGTGTGATGTTTGTGGGAAATTGTTTCTTTGAAATTTGTCTCTTTGAGTTCCTTGGAGCATTCATGTTGGAGAGGAACCATACAAATGTAATGAGTGTGGAAATTCGTAGAATGTCAGCTGTTTAATTGCAATAGAATTCATGCTGGAGAGAAGCCTTACAATGTCACTAGTATGGGAAGGTCTTCAGTAGAAAGAGAAACCTTACACTTCCTAATATAAATCATACCAAAGGGAAACCTTACAAATGCAGTGAGTGTGGCAAGATCTTCCGGCCAAATACCACGCTTTCAGAGAGTGTTGGAAAACATTTTTATTATGCTTCACTCCTCGAAAAACATCTGAGAATCCATACAGGAGAATAAAATATAAATGTGCTGTATGTGGGAATGTCTTTAGTGAAAAGTCATTATCTTCTAGCTCATCAGAGAATTCATAATGAAGAAACCTCACAAATGTGGTATGTGGGACAAGGCCTTAAGTACAGAAACGAAACCAGGGCCTTCCCTGGTGGTCCAGTGGGTGGGGACACTGCCTTGCAGTGCAAGGGTGCCAGTTCGATCCCTGGCCTGGGAAGATCCCACGTGCTGTGGAATGACTGGACTGATACGTCCAACTACCGAGCCGGAGCTCTGCAGCGAGAGGCCACTGTGATGGGAGGTCCGCACAGGCCAAAGAGCAATGATGGAAATAAATGAAGGACCAATAGAAGTGACCAAAAAACAACAACAAAAAAACAAAACCATTCAAGTAAGTCATCAAGCAATTCATAATGGAGAGAGAATCTTTTGAGTGTTGAAAGCACCTGCTAGCTGGATGAGGTAATAGAAGACAGAAGGGAACTCAGCACCCATCCTTTTATGTGGGAAGGTCTACATTCAAAAATGACACTTTATTCAGGGGTGCTGTGTGATGGTCGGGAGGGGGTGGGAAGGGGGGGATATACATATGACTAATCTGGGAACATGCATATCTGTAAACAACAAAACTCTGTAAAAGTTAAAAGTAAAATAAAGGTTTAAAAAAAAATGACACTTTAAATGCATGGGAGTTTGATCGAGGAAGAAAATGTGCACATTGATGAGTGTGGCAAAGCCTCACCTTCAGGTTATCCATACTGGATACCCATCTGTTATACTGCATAGAATGCTGCGTAGAAATACAGGTTATGTTCAGGGTGCCCTTCCGTAGCTAGGCCGCCATGGGTTATAGGACTGAATGCTGTACCATCTGACCATGAAAACAGCAGGCTGGACATTAAGGGAGTTGGGCTTTTCATGGGAGGGGAGAGTTGCCAGGTTACTGGGGACTGATTACATGGGCGAAACGCTAACAGGGAATTGGTGGTCCTTTTCTCCCTTAACTGGGAAATTGCCGTTGTGTATAAATGATTTGTGGATACTTATTCTTGGAAATTGAAGAGAACAGGAAAGTATGTGTGTGTATCTGCTTCATAATTAATTGATGCCTTTTGACATTGTGCTAGTGTTTTACTCAGAATGGATCAAAAGTCTTGTGCTCTAATAAAATATTCATCACTTTTTCAAAATAAAGAGCAATGAATCTTCATTAAGAATAGTTCAGGGCTACACATTTCTTGTGTACTTTATTTCAATTATTATTACAGGCGTTAGATCTTGGAGGTTGGGAACCCCTATGGTAAAGCATTCAGGCTCCTCAACCTCAAAGCCACAGTCAGAAACCATGTGTCCTCCCTTTTGCCTTTCTGTCCTTCACATATTTAAAACTTCAGTCATGTTTTAAGCTTTCGTCTTCTTAAAGGAAAACAGCATTGCTTTTTTGAGGAACGCAAGCAGCAGAGCAGTATAATTCCTTTGACACTTTAATTTGTGTTTTGTTCTTTGTGCTTTCTCTCCCTCATTGGTCAGATCTTTTGTGTTCCTTAGACTTTAGTCAACCTCTGTTTCAGGAATTTGTCAGGGGTTTTTTCCCTGAGAGAAGAGAAGAGGATCTTAGTTCCCCAACCAGTGATAAACATGGAGTGTTCTATTGTGGAAACCCGTAGTCCTAATCTCTGGACTAAAAATGTGAAGTTATAAAGGAGTATTAGGCTAGAGGAAGGAAAGAGAGGATGAAAAAGAGTCTCTAAATCCCATACCCAAACAAGGGCCTTCCTATATCCCTAGACATTTTGGGATTCTCAGTTGATTTACAATGGGCAGGATCTGCACCTTGGTGTCTTATGGTCTCCCTGTGGAATGGCATGGCAGACCAGAGAAGCAAAGAATTAACCTGGTCTCCCCTCAACAGGCAGGTACCTCAGTCAATGTCTCTTCTAAGTTGATGCATAGATACCCCAGCTCCTTGTCCCTGGGGTATAATAATTCTGTAGTGTATGTTTTGTACTATTCCTGATGTTCTCTTGGAGGATCAAGCTCTAGTGCCCACTCTGGTAACCAGCTTGATGACACACGTTTTATGGGCTGTCTTCCCTTCCCTGTATCCCTGAGCCACTTCATAACCAGCATTCCCTATACCTCTCAAATAAACTACCTGCACCTGAGCTCATTTCTGGGTTTGCTTCTATGGGAAGTAATCCAAGACACCTTAAATATGGACTCTCCTCTAGAGTATCTGATATCTCTTTTTCAATTATTTTGAAATGATATCACTGGGGTATACTTTGTTGTTTTAACAGTGATACTGAAGGTCCAACTCTTTGCAATTCCATGGACTATAGTCTGCCAGGCTCCTTTGTCCATAGAATTCTCCAGGGAAAATTACTGGAGTGGGTTGCCATTCCCACCTTCAGGTGATATTCCCAACCCAGCATTGCAGGCAGATTCTTTAAAATCTGAGCCACAAAGGAAGTCCTAACATTGAAAGAGTTGGCACTTATATGGAGTACATGCCAGTGGTTTTCCCCTACAGAAGAAATCATTCTTGGGCAAAGTGAATGTCTAAGGAATGTCCTGGATTGGCTACATGCAGAGATAATAATCAAAATGTTTAACAGCTGGTACAGCATAGTCCTCATCCAGTCATAAAGGGATGCTGTTTCAGGAATTTGTCAGGGGTTTTTTCCCTGAGAGAAGAGAAGAGGATCTTAGTTCCCCAACCAGTGATAAACATGGAGTGTTCTATTGTGGAAACCCGTAGTCCTAATCTCTGGACTAAAAATGTGAAGTTATAAAGGAGTATTAGGCTAGAGGAAGGAAAGAGAGGATGAAAAAGAGTCTCTAAATCCCATACCCAAACAAGGGCCTTCCTATATCCCTAGACATTTTGGGATTCTCAGTTGATTTACAATGGGCAGGATCTGCACCTTGGTGTCTTATGGTCTCCCTGTGGAATGGCATGGCAGACCAGAGAAGCAAAGAATTAACCTGGTCTCCCCTCAACAGGCAGGTACCTCAGTCAATGTCTCTTCTAAGTTGATGCATAGATACCCCAGCTCCTTGTCCCTGGGGTATAATAATTCTGTAGTGTATGTTTTGTACTATTCCTGATGTTCTCTTGGAGGATCAAGCTCTAGTGCCCACTCTGGTAACCAGCTTGATGACACACGTTTTATGGGCTGTCTTCCCTTCCCTGTATCCCTGAGCCACTTCATAACCAGCATTCCCTATACCTCTCAAATAAACTACCTGCACCTGAGCTCATTTCTGGGTTTGCTTCTATGGGAAGTAATCCAAGACACCTTAAATATGGACTCTCCTCTAGAGTATCTGATATCTCTTTTTCAATTATTTTGAAATGATATCACTGGGGTATACTTTGTTGTTTTAACAGTGATACTGAAGGTCCAACTCTTTGCAATTCCATGGACTATAGTCTGCCAGGCTCCTTTGTCCATAGAATTCTCCAGGGAAAATTACTGGAGTGGGTTGCCATTCCCACCTTCAGGTGATATTCCCAACCCAGCATTGCAGGCAGATTCTTTAAAATCTGAGCCACAAAGGAAGTCCTAACATTGAAAGAGTTGGCACTTATATGGAGTACATGCCAGTGGTTTTCCCCTACAGAAGAAATCATTCTTGGGCAAAGTGAATGTCTAAGGAATGTCCTGGATTGGCTACATGCAGAGATAATAATCAAAATGTTTAACAGCTGGTACAGCATAGTCCTCATCCAGTCATAAAGGATGCTGGCCTGTATGCTGCAGGGCTGTTGCACCAGTGGCTCTTCCCAGTGAAACCCAGGGGCTCCAGTTTGGCCTGGGTCAAATCTTCAGGCAGGGTTGAGAGGTCATTGAGCAGAGAAGGGCTTACTTGGCTTTCTCCAGGAGGGTCCAGAGGTAGGTGGGTATGACTTTTTAAATTTTTGTTTATTTTCTTTTTGGCATGCTGGGGTCTCTGTTGCTGCTTGAGGGCTTTCTCTAGTTGCAGCGAGAGGGGGTTACTTTTCATTGCAATGGGAGGACTTCTCATTGTAGTGACTTCTCTTGCTGTGGAGCACAGGCTGTAAGGCTTGAGGGCTCAGTAGTTGAGGAGCATGCGCTTTGTTGCACTGAGGCATGTGGGATCTTCCCGGGCCAGGGATCAAACCCATGATCCCTGTATTGGCAGGCAGATTCTTATCCACTGGAACAGGGAAGTCCAGGTGGGTATGATTTTGATTCCTCCTCAGAAAAAGAAATGATGGGGAGAAACATTCATGAAACATCTCTGACGGGACTAAAGGCCCAGAAGGGGCCACATCAGCAGGAAATTTGAGAGCTTTACATCCCAACACATTGCTGATGTTTTCTCCTGAGTATGGAACTAAAAGTCACACATTGCATCAGGTTTCCTTCAGGAGGAATGTCTCTTCTCCATGGTGGGTGGTCTGAGTAAGACCAAAAAACAAAGCTGCCAGCCCATATTGTACAAGGTGTGTGTGATCCAAGATAGCCCATCAGAGTCTGTCTCCTGAGACAATAAAAGTGAAGCAGGATGGTGGAAAAGCACTGGAGTTCATTTATGCAGTGAGAGCCCTAATTCATTCATGCAGTAGGGGGCTATAAAGCATGGTCAACTGGTTCCTGCTACCCAGAGCCCAGAGTTGCCTGGTTTCTTATCTTGTCCTTGGTCTTCTCATTGCCTCTGTGAGCCTTTTGATAGTCTTTCAGTAATTTCCTTTTACTGCTTAAAATTTGAAGAATTGGGGCTTCCCTGGTGAGTCCAGTGGGTTAAGGAATGTCCTGGATTGGCTACATGCAGAGATAATAATCAAAATGTTTAACAGCTGGTACAGCATAGTCCTCATCCAGTCATAAAGGATGCTGGCCTGTATGCTGCAGGGCTGTTGCACCAGTGGCTCTTCCCAGTGAAACCCAGGGGCTCCAGTTTGGCCTGGGTCAAATCTTCAGGCAGGGTTGAGAGGTCATTGAGCAGAGAAGGGCTTACTTGGCTTTCTCCAGGAGGGTCCAGAGGTAGGTGGGTATGACTTTTTAAATTTTTGTTTATTTTCTTTTTGGCATGCTGGGGTCTCTGTTGCTGCTTGAGGGCTTTCTCTAGTTGCAGCGAGAGGGGGTTACTTTTCATTGCAATGGGAGGACTTCTCATTGTAGTGACTTCTCTTGCTGTGGAGCACAGGCTGTAAGGCTTGAGGGCTCAGTAGTTGAGGAGCATGCGCTTTGTTGCACTGAGGCATGTGGGATCTTCCCGGGCCAGGGATCAAACCCATGATCCCTGTATTGGCAGGCAGATTCTTATCCACTGGAACAGGGAAGTCCAGGTGGGTATGATTTTGATTCCTCCTCAGAAAAAGAAATGATGGGGAGAAACATTCATGAAACATCTCTGACGGGACTAAAGGCCCAGAAGGGGCCACATCAGCAGGAAATTTGAGAGCTTTACATCCCAACACATTGCTGATGTTTTCTCCTGAGTATGGAACTAAAAGTCACACATTGCATCAGGTTTCCTTCAGGAGGAATGTCTCTTCTCCATGGTGGGTGGTCTGAGTAAGACCAAAAAACAAAGCTGCCAGCCCATATTGTACAAGGTGTGTGTGATCCAAGATAGCCCATCAGAGTCTGTCTCCTGAGACAATAAAAGTGAAGCAGGATGGTGGAAAAGCACTGGAGTTCATTTATGCAGTGAGAGCCCTAATTCATTCATGCAGTAGGGGGCTATAAAGCATGGTCAACTGGTTCCTGCTACCCAGAGCCCAGAGTTGCCTGGTTTCTTATCTTGTCCTTGGTCTTCTCATTGCCTCTGTGAGCCTTTTGATAGTCTTTCAGTAATTTCCTTTTACTGCTTAAAATTTGAAGAATTGGGGCTTCCCTGGTGGTCCAGTGGGTAAAGAGTCCACCTTGCAGTGTAAGGGCCACTGGTTGGATCCCTGGCCGGGGATAATCCCACATACCTCGGAGCAGTTGACCCAGTGTGTCCAATTACGAGCCAGTGCTCTGGAACACATGTGCCCAGAGCTGGTGCTCTGCAATGAGAGAGGCCACTGCAGAGGGAGGCCCACATAGGCTGAAGAATAAAGATGGATGAAAAATAAATGAATAAAAAATAAAAAGATACCAAAATTAAAAATAAAAAGTAATGTGCTGATGAGTTTGAAAACAAATATTTATTAAATTTCCAGAATTGGTTACTTTTACTTGCACCTAAAGAGCCATAACAAATGTGGGTCCTATATGTGTATCCTCAGCCACATTTTGTGGAGAATGGACCCCTTGAAAGAGCCTGTGGTGGCAGCTACTGAAAAGGGAAGAAGAGAAGCCAATCCATGGATCTTCAGCAGATAAGAGGAAGAAGATGCTGGAGGTAGGTGTGGCCCTGATGACAGGGTGTACATCCCTTGAGGAAGATCAGCTTCACCGAGGTCAGCTCTCAGGTGCCCAGGGTGCTCCAATTCCACCTTGGTTTCGCCATGGTCTCCCAGGTCAGCTTGAGTGTCAGGCATGCCTCACAAACACAGCCCTCATGGTTTGAGCAGATGCTGGGAAAAGCACAGAGGCTCAGGGCAGGCACAATTCTTGTTGGCAATTCTGTTAAGACGGAGTAGGTAGGTACTGAAGTCAGGGGCTAGGGCTTCTTTGGCAGTCCAGTGGTTAAAACTCATGGCTTCCACTGCATGGGGCACAGGTTCGATCCCTGATGAGGAAACTAAGATCCCACATGCTGCTTGGTTTAGTCAAAGTGAAGCAGGATGGTGGAAAAGCACTGGTTCATTTATGCAGTGAGAGCCCTAATTCATTCATGCAGTAGGGGCTATAAAGCATGGTCAACTGGTTCCTGCTACCCAGAGCCCAGAGTTGCCTGGTTTCTTATCTTGTCCTTGGTCTTCTCATTGCCTCTGTGAGCCTTTTGATAGTCTTTCAGTAATTTCCTTTTACTGCTTAAAATTTGAAGAATTGGGGCTTCCCTGGTGGTCCAGTGGGTAAAGAGTCCACCTTGCAGTGTAAGGGCCACTGGTTGGATCCCTGGCCGGGGATAATCCCACATACCTCGGAGCAGTTGACCCAGTGTGTCCAATTACGAGCCAGTGCTCTGGAACACATGTGCCCAGAGCTGGTGCTCTGCAATGAGAGAGGCCACTGCAGAGGGAGGCCCACATAGGCTGAAGAATAAAGATGGATGAAAAATAAATGAATAAAAAATAAAAAGATACCAAAATTAAAAATAAAAAGTAATGTGCTGATGAGTTTGAAAACAAATATTTATTAAATTTCCAGAATTGGTTACTTTTACTTGCACCTAAAGAGCCATAACAAATGTGGGTCCTATATGTGTATCCTCAGCCACATTTTGTGGAGAATGGACCCCTTGAAAGAGCCTGTGGTGGCAGCTACTGAAAAGGGAAGAAGAGAAGCCAATCCATGGATCTTCAGCAGATAAGAGGAAGAAGATGCTGGAGGTAGGTGTGGCCCTGATGACAGGGTGTACATCCCTTGAGGAAGATCAGCTTCACCGAGGTCAGCTCTCAGGTGCCCAGGGTGCTCCAATTCCACCTTGGTTTCGCCATGGTCTCCCAGGTCAGCTTGAGTGTCAGGCATGCCTCACAAACACAGCCCTCATGGTTTGAGCAGATGCTGGGAAAAGCACAGAGGCTCAGGGCAGGCACAATTCTTGTTGGCAATTCTGTTAAGACGGAGTAGGTAGGTACTGAAGTCAGGGGCTAGGGCTTCTTTGGCAGTCCAGTGGTTAAAACTCATGGCTTCCACTGCATGGGGCACAGGTTCGATCCCTGATGAGGAAACTAAGATCCCACATGCTGCTTGGTTTAGTCAAGAGAGAAAAAAAGAAATCCTGGGCTAAAAGGAGCCCTGCCAGAGTAGGTAGACTTACTCTTAAGAATATGCTAAGAACATGTCACTTACTAGTATATTCATATGTACTACACAATACTTATGCATCTGTCTATACAGATCTCATGGGAACCATAACGTGAACTGAATGGGATTTCCTTTTTTTATGCCTATTTGCATGAAGAAAAGTAGGAAATGAATTTTTTTTTGTCTTGGGTGCAATCATTCCTCTGCAGCTTTGGGTACAGCAAAACCATATCAAACCCTCACTGAGGGGCCATCTGAGCACCTGCCAATCTGGCCCACTCATGGAATTTTGTCTAGAAGCCATGTTTCTTAAAGAATTTAGCCCGGGCTAAAATATCATTGACGTATTCAACCCGTATGTCCTCAAGGGTGGCAATGGTTTCAGTTCCTGACTTGAAGGCTGACAGACCACCTGAAACAAAACCAGAGGTTCAGCTTGAACAATTAACTTTGGTCAGAAGTAAGCGATGAGCAAATCTCCCAAAACAAACGGTCCCTATGCTCTTTCCCCCTTCCCCCCTTCCTCCCCTCCTGAACAGATCCACTTCCTGAAGAGTCACCGAGAAAATTCCAGATGACTTTCCTTCTGTCTCTCTTTTCCTAAAGGCTTTTGTTTTCTCAGTGTGAAAGTCAGATGTGCTTCTCATTTCTTTGCAAATCTTCAGTCCGAGAATGCTTATAACATCCTCTCAGTCATTCAATAACTCAGTCATTTATTCATTCACTCATTCATTCAATAAATGTTTTTAAACACCTACTGGGCACCAGGATGGGTTCCACACTGAGTTGCACGGTGCACAGCGATGCTTGAGACGTACTCATACCTTCGTAGGGGTTATGTGCAGTACACGTGTGTTATAACCTAGAAGGTTAACCCTCGATAGTTACTCCTGTGTTGAACATAACCATGCTCTGCTTGGATGTATAGAGAAAATGACCCCAATCCTGATCCCTGCCTTCTAGAACCTTGAAACAGAATAGACACGGTTTGTTAAAAAATAAGGCCGTAAAGTGTGGAAGGGAGGAGGTATATACATACCATGGGTGTACGGGAGGTGTGGTTGGATGTGAAAAGAGAAGGAACCAGAGAGCCTAAGAAAACAAGCTGGTTGTTTTGGCCAGGATGACGTGATATATTTTGGTGCCTTTCACAGAGACAGAAAATAAATGAAAAAAGCAAATGTATAATGGGAGGCTAGTGAGTTAATTCACTTTTCCAGTGACTCAGTTGGTAAAGAAACTGCCTGCCAATGCAGGAGATGCAAGAAATGTGGGATCCCTGGGTCTGGAAGATTCCCTGGAGAAGGAAATGGCAACCCAACTCCAGTTTTCTTGCCTGGGAAATCCCATGGACAGAGGAGCCAGGTGGGCTACAGTTCATGGTGTCTCAAAGAGTTGAATACTACTAAGCATGCACACAGTGAGTTAATTCAGTCTGGGAGATGCTGAACCTGAGGTGGTCTGTGATCAGCCTAGCAGGCATCTCCCCCGGGACACATCATGGTACCTAAAACCCTGCTGTCACTGAGGATGCTCACAGGGTATACATTTGTTCAAACAATTCATAAAGTGGATAACAGCTTCTTGCATCAGGGGAAGAAAAACCATCAGAGAAAGGCAAACATTTTATTTTAAACGATCACGCTAACTCAAGGCTATAAAGAACCAATGAGAGGACGTCCCTGGTGTCCACTGGTTAAGAATCTGCTGCCAATGCAGAAGATGTGGATTTGATATCTGTTCCTGGAAGATCCCACATGCCATTGAGCAACTAAGCCTGTGAATCACAACACTGAGCCTGTGCTCTGGAACTCCTGAGCCTCTCCTGAACCCATGGGCTACAACTACTGAAGCCCATGCCACCAAGAGAAGCCATCACAATGAGAAGCCCACATACCACAACTAGAGAGTAGCCCCTGCTCATCACAACTAGAGAAAATCCCATGTGCAGCAGTGAAGACCCAGCACAGCCATAAATAAATGCTTTTTTGTTTTTGTTTTTTTTTTAAAAAGAACCAAAGAGATGTAAGAGGAACCCCAGCGTCTGACAGAAGAGGAACAGAAGTGGGAAGGAAGACCACTCCAAGGAACTCAGTGCTTTAGAGAGCACTAGGGCTCCTTCCAGGCCCAGTGCTGACCTGATGGGCACAGGCCCAGGGAGATCCCAGGGAGCCCCAGGGCACACCTGGCCTTCCAGGCTCTCATTGCTCTTCTAAACCAAGCATCCCACATCAGGCCTACCTTTGAGGTGTTGAGCCACACTCCAGGCTGGGAATTTTTTCTGGGTTGCCTTAATTCTGTCTGTGAGAATTCCAACAGCCTGCAAAAGGTGTTCTTTGCTGTCCCAGGCACCAACAGGACGATGAAGGTTTTTATCAAGCTGGATAATTCAAGTAAGAATGTCAGCATCTGGTTTCTCCCATCCTGATTTCCCCTCCTTATGTTCAAGGTCATGGACATGACCTCACCCCCTTTTCTCTGTTCCCACAGAATCAATTCTAAACCTCCTTTATTTCATAGAAAAGAGAGTCCAAAAAACAAAGTAAGATTTGGGAGAAGCGCATGTGGCATAGTTCTAGTTAGGCCTCAAATATTAATAAGTAAATGAAAAGGTCATTTTAAAACAAATAATCAACACCCAAAGTCTAGATAGCAGTCAAAAAATTTTTTTCCAGGTGGGGAGACGAGAAGTGTGAGTTTCTGGGACAATTTAAAATAAAGCCTAGAGGAGTTCCCTGGTGGTTCAGTGGTTGGGACATGGTGCCCTGGAACCTTGGTACCAGGACCCAAGTACTATCCCTGCTTGGGGAACAAAGATCCTACAGGCTGTGTAACCCAATGCAGCCAAAAATAATTCATATAAATTTTTAAAATAAATATAATAGTAAAACCTGAAAGCAAATATTCCAAAAATTTGGGTCCCCTTCCTCCAATTTGCTTAAAGAACAAGTTAGTTAAAGCAGGGTTTCATATAATGTTTGGATCTACATGGATGAAATTTACTATTTCATGAACCTTAAGTGGATACCTATAATAGTACCCTTTATAAGATTTCCTCAGTGTAAGTATATTGAATAGTATTTATTGCAAATATAGTTATAAAACCTGTAAGATACTCTAAAAGGAGATATCCAATAACAGGTATATCTTGACATGTTACAGAAATCCCAGCAGAAACCATACAAGTATCAGTGTTTTGAAGCCTAGAATAGATGCAAATAGTCTGTCAGGAAGGGTGGAGTGGGGCTGTACCTGCATCAAGCCAAATTTAAGCCCCGTGTGGTCCCAGCCATCCCGCAGGACGGTTCCCCCATGGCTTTCCCTGGAGACGATGGCTGCGATGAGGGCAGGGTCCACGCAGTACCTCACCCCGACCTCTTTGATCAGAATTTGGTAAGACTTTAAGGCCTTCAAATCCATCTCAGCAAACATCTCAGAACCACGGATGCCTGCATCAACAGAAAATAAATGATTTCCTCTGCTCCAGAGAAGAACCCTTTTTAAGTTTAGTAAGTTAGCCACAGGTCCTGACTGTGGCCCGTCAAACTTGGGACAACCATTTTAGAACTTTTTTTTTTTTTTTTTTATCTCTGATTGCATAAATCCAGAAAGGTCCACGGCCCCAGATGGATACCACGTCTGCTTGCTTTCCTGTTCTTCTGTTTTTTGCCACATTTGGTGCCTTGGGAAAAGTCTTGGACTAGAAGTCAGCCAACCTAAGTTTGTGTCTGGTTCTGCCACTACCTAACCCTGGGCCCTTGGGAAGTCTCTCCTCCTGGCTAAGCTCAGTTGTCTGATCTGTAAATTGGGAGGGTAAGATTAGATTGACCTTGCAGTTGCTCCCAACTCTCACAGGCCAGTACTGAGACATGAAAAAGTCTTCAGAAAAGAACTACCCAAGAGAGGACATACAGAGAGCCTTGCCCAAAATGCTCATGTTGTAACATGAAGTAAATACAGCAACAAACAAAAACACAAAGCCAGAGTTTGACTCTTTTTCTCAAGTAATCATTTCAATATGCAGAAATAAACATATCAGGACCACGTTTGGCAAGGATGAAGGAAGATGAAAAGAAGCAGTTTGTTAGGTGGGTCGGATTCTGTTTTCCTCTAGTTTTTAATTTTGTTGAGATAGCTATAAAACCTGTAAGATACTCTAAAAGGAGATATCCAATAACAGGTATATCTTGACATGTTACAGAAATCCCAGCAGAAACCATACAAGTATCAGTGTTTTGAAGCCTAGAATAGATGCAAATAGTCTGTCAGGAAGGGTGGAGTGGGGCTGTACCTGCATCAAGCCAAATTTAAGCCCCGTGTGGTCCCAGCCATCCCGCAGGACGGTTCCCCCATGGCTTTCCCTGGAGACGATGGCTGCGATGAGGGCAGGGTCCACGCAGTACCTCACCCCGACCTCTTTGATCAGAATTTGGTAAGACTTTAAGGCCTTCAAATCCATCTCAGCAAACATCTCAGAACCACGGATGCCTGCATCAACAGAAAATAAATGATTTCCTCTGCTCCAGAGAAGAACCCTTTTTAAGTTTAGTAAGTTAGCCACAGGTCCTGACTGTGGCCCGTCAGGCTTGGGACAACCATTTTAGAACTTTTCTTTTCTTTTTTTTTTGATCTCTGATTGCATAAATCCAGAAAGGTCCACGGCCCCAGATGGATACCACGTCTGCTTGCTTTCCTGTTCTTCTGTTTTTTGCCACATTTGGTGCCTTGGGAAAAGTCTTGGACTAGAAGTCAGCCAACCTAAGTTTGTGTCTGGTTCTGCCACTACCTAACCCTGGGCCCTTGGGAAGTCTCTCCTCCTGGCTAAGCTCAGTTGTCTGATCTGTAAATTGGGAGGGTAAGATTAGATTGACCTTGCAGTTGCTCCCAACTCTCACAGGCCAGTACTGAGACATGAAAAAGTCTTCAGAAAAGAACTACCCAAGAGAGGACATACAGAGAGCCTTGCCCAAAATGCTCATGTTGTAACATGAAGTAAATACAGCAACAAACAAAAACACAAAGCCAGAGTTTGACTCTTTTTCTCAAGTAATCATTTCAATATGCAGAAATAAACATATCAGGACCACGTTTGGCAAGGATGAAGGGAAGATGAAAAGAAGCAGTTTGTTAGGTGGGTCGGGATTCTGTTTTCCTCTAGTTTTTAATTTTGTTGAGATAGCTATAAAGATGAAGGTCTCAAAATTAAGCTACTTCCTAAGAAAGAATTTGAAAATGATGGAAGGGGGCCAGCCAAATGTTTGTCTGGCTTTACACGCACCGCAGGAGATCAACCTGGTGATATCACAGTGGGCACCGGGAGTCTCCATGGTCATGATGTCACCAAAGCAACCGTGGTACAGGCGGGGGTGCAGGCGAGGACCCATCGTGTGAGTGAAGGAGCGGAAGCCCCTAGAAGTGCCTGTAGAGCAGAAGGGGTAATTCCCATGAAGCCTTTGAGCAGATAGTGCTTGAGAGGCTCTTATGAACATTTCTGAGTCAATGTCAAACCTGTAGGCTTAATCCTCTCAAGCCCCACTCCAAAACCCCAGAAGGGCTCACCAGACAAGAAAGAATAGGAGATTCACCCTTCCCACTCTAGTCCAACCTTAAAAAAAAATTTAAGGGCTCTTCCCTGGTGGTGCAGTGGATAAGAATCCACCTGCTGGAGCAGGGGACACAGGTTCATCCCTGGTCCAGGAAGAATCCACATACCACGGAGCAACTAAGCCCATATGACAGCTGCTGAGCTCCCACTTTTGAGCCTGAGCACTACAGCTACGGAGGCCCACACCCTGAGAGCCGGTGCTCTGCAGCAAGAGAAGTCACTGCAATGAGAAGCCTGTGCACTGCAGTTATTAATAGACAGTTCCCTCACTGCAACTAGAGAAAGCCCACACAAAGCAACAAAGGCCTAGCACAGCCAAAAATAAATAAATGAAAATAAAATGTTTTTTAAAAATTAATGAAGTCCTTAGTTCTAAATGTCCTGCAAAGTATCATGGCAATTGGTTCTTATTCCGTCTCAGAAACATTTGCTGCAATCTTAATCAGACTGAAATCTGCCAATAGAGTTTTAAGTAAAAACTTGGAGAAAAATTTTAAGACACTTCTGACACAAGTGCTTCTGGGAATGTAAGCCTCTGAATTAATAATAGCCCTTGTTTAGGAGGCAAGACAAAATTTTAAAAAACACAGATAGTGAAAAGAAGCAGTTTGTTAGGTGGGTCGGATTCTGTTTTCCTCTAGTTTTTAATTTTGTTGAGATAGCTATAAAGATGAAGGTCTCAAAATTAAGCTACTTCCTAAGAAAGAATTTGAAAATGATGGAAGGGGCCAGCCAAATGTTTGTCTGGCTTTACACGCACGCAGGAGATCAACCTGGTGATATCACAGTGGGCACCGGGAGTCTCCATGGTCATGATGTCACCAAAGCAACCGTGGTACAGGCGGGGGTGCAGGCGAGGACCCATCGTGTGAGTGAAGGAGCGGAAGCCCCTAGAAGTGCCTGTAGAGCAGAAGGGGTAATTCCCATGAAGCCTTTGAGCAGATAGTGCTTGAGAGGCTCTTATGAACATTTCTGAGTCAATGTCAAACCTGTAGGCTTAATCCTCTCAAGCCCCACTCCAAAACCCCAGAAGGGCTCACCAGACAAGAAAGAATAGGAGATTCACCCTTCCCACTCTAGTCCAACCTTAAAAAAAAATTTAAGGGCTCTTCCCTGGTGGTGCAGTGGATAAGAATCCACCTGCTGGAGCAGGGGACACAGGTTCATCCCTGGTCCAGGAAGAATCCACATACCACGGAGCAACTAAGCCCATATGACAGCTGCTGAGCTCCCACTTTTGAGCCTGAGCACTACAGCTACGGAGGCCCACACCCTGAGGCCGGTGCTCTGCAGCAAGAGAAGTCACTGCAATGAGAAGCCTGTGCACTGCAGTTATTAATAGACAGTTCCCTCACTGCAACTAGAGAAAGCCCACACAAAGCAACAAAGGCCTAGCACAGCCAAAAATAAATAAATGAAAATAAAATGTTTTTTAAAAATTAATGAAGTCCTTAGTTCTAAATGTCCTGCAAAGTATCATGGCAATTGGTTCTTATTCCGTCTCAGAAACATTTGCTGCAATCTTAATCAGACTGAAATCTGCCAATAGAGTTTTAAGTAAAAACTTGGAGAAAAATTTTAAGACACTTCTGACACAAGTGCTTCTGGGAATGTAAGCCTCTGAATTAATAATAGCCCTTGTTTAGGGAGGCAAGAACGAAGGGTATCATTCACTTAAAGAAAGAAGGATTCACTTAAGATAGTCATTTGATATTTTGCTGTTGGGTCTGTAAGTCTAAGAAAATTGGAAATAAAATTTAACTTACTATAAAATTTAAGTTAAATTTATTCTAATTTTTTCATTTTGTTACGAAGTGGGTTTCTATTTACTAAAGGAGATAAAAAGTTTTTCTGTAAGTTGAAGTTTCTTCTACTTGTTCTTAGGATTGCTGAGTTGTTCCTTAAGGCCACAAATTTTTGTTGTAAGAAATTATATTCATTAAAACATTTGATGTAAAAACGTATGTGGGTTCACTTTGTGCTGTGAATGGTGTTTTTAACTAGAGAGGTGGATTATACTCATTTACCATAGATCTAGTTCTGATTAACTAGATGGTATAAATTTTAGAGACTCTCTTAGAATTAGGCACACAGCCAATGTTACTCTTCCTTATGTAAATGTTGTTGTTATTTAGTTGCTAAGCTATGCCCAACTCTTTTACGACCCCATGGACTGTAGACCACGAGGCTGCACTGTCCATGGGATTTCCTGACAAGAATCCTGGAGTGGGTTTCCATTTCCTTCTCCAGGGAATTCTTCTGATCCAGAGATCAAACCCAGGTCTCCTGCATGGGTAGGCGGAGAGCTTATCTTCAAAGGAAAGCATAGCAACTCTAAAGATAAACTCTTCAGGGACTTCCCTGGTGGTCCAGCACGTAAAGAGTTCGCCTTGCAGTGCACGGGGCACCGGTTTGATCCCCAGCGTGCCGCGGAACGGCTGGACCGGTGTGTCCAATTGCGAGCCAGCACTCTGGAGCACCTGCGAGAGAGGCCACAGAGATGGGAGGCCCGCACAGGCCAAAGAATTAAGATGGATGAAAATAAATAAATGAAAGACCAATTAAAGAGGCCAAAATTCAAAAAAAAAAAAAAAAAGATAAACTCTTCAAAACTATGTAATTTGTACAAAGCAAAATTCACCCACACAAATAAAAATACAGGCATAATCTTCTCTCTGCCATCTACAAACAGGCAAAAAATGAGGACTGAGATTATGAGCAACTCTATGGCAACAAACTGGACAACCTGGAAGAAATGGACAGTTTCTTGGGGAAGATCAGTCTCCCAAGACTGAGCCAGGAAGAAACAGAAACTTTGAACAACCCAATCACAAGCTCAGAAATCGAATCTGTGATTAAAAATCTACCCAAAAATAAAAGCCCAGGACCAGATGGCTTCACAGCCGAATTCTACCAAACATTTAAAGAAGACCTAATGCCTGTCCTTCTAAAACTCTTTCAAAAAATTGCACAGGAAGGAAAACTTCCAAACACATTCTACGAGGCCACCATCACCCTGATACCCAAACCAGGCAAAGACAACACAAAAAAGGAAAATTACAGACCGATTTCTCTGATGAACTTAGATGCCAAGATTCTCAACAAAATCCTAGCAAACAGAATTCAACGACACATCAAAAACTTATACAAATTTCAGCATGCAAGGCTTCTTACTAGGACTTGGAAGCCAATGTTACTCTTCCTTATGTAAATGTTGTTGTTATTTAGTTGCTAAGCTATGCCCAACTCTTTACGACCCCATGGACTGTAGACCACGAGGCTGCACTGTCCATGGGATTTCCTGACAAGAATCCTGGAGTGGGTTTCCATTTCCTTCTCCAGGGAATTCTTCTGATCCAGAGATCAAACCCAGGTCTCCTGCATGGGTAGGCGGAGAGCTTATCTTCAAAGGAAAGCATAGCAACTCTAAAGATAAACTCTTCAGGGACTTCCCTGGTGGTCCAGCACGTAAAGAGTTCGCCTTGCAGTGCACGGGGCACCGGTTTGATCCCCAGCGTGCCGCGGAACGGCTGGACCGGTGTGTCCAATTGCGAGCCAGCACTCTGGAGCACCTGCGAGAGAGGCCACAGAGATGGGAGGCCCGCACAGGCCAAAGAATTAAGATGGATGAAAATAAATAAATGAAAGACCAATTAAAGAGGCCAAAATTCAAAAAAAAAAAAAAAAAGATAAACTCTTCAAAACTATGTAATTTGTACAAAGCAAAATTCACCCACACAAATAAAAATACAGGCATAATCTTCTCTCTGCCATCTACAAACAGGCAAAAAATGAGGACTGAGATTATGAGCAACTCTATGGCAACAAACTGGACAACCTGGAAGAAATGGACAGTTTCTTGGGGAAGATCAGTCTCCCAAGACTGAGCCAGGAAGAAACAGAAACTTTGAACAACCCAATCACAAGCTCAGAAATCGAATCTGTGATTAAAAATCTACCCAAAAATAAAAGCCCAGGACCAGATGGCTTCACAGCCGAATTCTACCAAACATTTAAAGAAGACCTAATGCCTGTCCTTCTAAAACTCTTTCAAAAAATTGCACAGGAAGGAAAACTTCCAAACACATTCTACGAGGCCACCATCACCCTGATACCCAAACCAGGCAAAGACAACACAAAAAAGGAAAATTACAGACCGATTTCTCTGATGAACTTAGATGCCAAGATTCTCAACAAAATCCTAGCAAACAGAATTCAACGACACATCAAAAAACTTATACATCATGATCAAGTCGGGTTCATCCCAGGCATGCAAGGCTTCTTTAACATCCGCAAATCAATCAATGTGATACACCATATTAACAAACTGAGAGACAAAAATCACATGATCATTTCAATAGATGCAGAAAAAGCCTTCGACAAAGTACAACATCCATTCATGATAAAAACTCTTCAGAAAATGGGCATAGAAGGAACCTATCTCAACATAGTGAAAGCCATCTATGAGAAGCCCACAGCGAACATTGTCCTCAATGGAGAAAAACTGAAAGCATTCCCTCTAAGATCAGGAACAAGACAGGGGTGTCCACTTTCACCACTACTATTCAACATAGTCCTGGAAGTTCTAGCAACAGCAATAAGAGAAGAGAAAGAAATCAAAGGAATCCAGATTGGAAAGGAAGAAGTCAAGCTCTCTCTTTTTGCAGATGACATGATGTTATACATAGAAAATCCCAAAGAATCTATTACAAAGCTACTAGAGCTAATCAATGAATTCAGCAAAGTCGCAGGATACAAAGTCAACACACAGAAATCACTGGCATTCCTATACACAAACAATGAAAAATCAGAAAATGAAATCAAAGAGGCAGTCCCCTTCACCATTGCAACCAAAAGAATCAAATATCTAGGAATAAACCTACCCAAAGAAACAAAAGAACTGTACACAGAAAATTACAAGACACTCATGAAAGAAATTAAAGAAGACTTAAACAGATGGAGAGATATTCCATGTTCCTGGGTCGGAAGAATCAATATTGTGAAAATGACCATACTACCAAATATCATCTACAGATTCAATGCAATACCTATTCAACTTCCATTGACATTTTTCACAGAACTAGACCAAAGGATCACACAGTTCATATGGAAACACAAAAGACCTCGAATAGCCAAAGCAATCCTGAGAAAGAAAAACGGAGCTGGAGGGATCAGCCTCCCTAACTTCAGACTCTACTACAAAGCAACAGTCCTCAAGACAGTATGGTACTGGCATAAAAACAGAACTATAGACCAATGGAACAAGATCGAGAACCCAGAGATAAACCCACGCACCTATGGGTACCTTATTTTTGATAAAGGAGGAGAAACTATAAAATGGGACAAAGACAGCCTCTTCAACAAGTGGTGCTGGGAGAATTGGACAGCTACATGCAAAAAAATGAAGTTGGAACATTCCCTGACACCATACACTAAGATCAACTCAAAATGGATTAAAGACCTAAATGTAAGACCAGAAACCATCAAACTCTTAGAGGAGAATATAGGCAAAACCCTCAAGGACATCAATCAAAGCAAGATCTTCTCTGACCCACCAACTAAAATAGCAGAACTGAAAAGAAAAATGAACATATGGGACTTCATGAAACTTAAAAGCTTTTGTACAGCTAAAGAAATTACAAAAAAGATCAACAGACACCCCACAGAGTGGGAGAAAATCATAGCAAATGAAACAACAGATAAAGAATTAATCTCCAAAATCTACAAGCAACTCAGACAACTCAGCACAGGGAAAACAAACAACCCAATCAAAAAATGGGAAAAAGACCTAAAGAGACGCCTCTCCAAAGAGGACATACAGATGGCCCAAAAATACATGAAACGATGCTCAACCTCACTTATTATTAGAGAAATGCAAATTAAAACTACAATGAGATATCACCTCACACCCGTCAGAATGGCCATCTTCAAGAAATCTGCAGACAACAAATGCTGGAGAGGGTGCGGAGAAAAGGGAACCCTCTTGCATTGCTGGTGGGAATGTAAATTGATACAGCCTCTATGGAAGACAGTCTGGAGATTTCTTAAAAAACTAAAAATAGAAGCACCCTATGACCCAGCAATCCCACTCTTAGGCTTATATCCTGATGACAAGACAGAAATTGGCAAAGAGATATTCCATGGGGAAGAATCAATATTGTGAAAATGACCATACTACCAAATATCATCTACAGATTCAATGCAATACCTATTCAACTTCCATTGACATTTTTCACAGAACTAGACCAAAGGATCACACAGTTCATATGGAAACACAAAAGACCTCGAATAGCCAAAGCAATCCTGAGAAAGAAAACGGAGCTGGAGGATCAGCCTCCCTAACTTCAGACTCTACTACAAAGCAACAGTCCTCAAGACAGTATGGTACTGGCATAAAAACAGAACTATAGACCAATGGAACAAGATCGAGAACCCAGAGATAAACCCACGCACCTATGGGTACCTTATTTTTGATAAAGGAGGAGAAACTATAAAATGGGACAAAGACAGCCTCTTCAACAAGTGGTGCTGGGAGAATTGGACAGCTACATGCAAAAAAATGAAGGTGGAACATTCCCTGACACCATACACTAAGATCAACTCAAAATGGATTAAAGACCTAAATGTAAGACCAGAAACCATCAAACTCTTAGAGGAGAATATAGGCAAAACCCTCAAGGACATCAATCAAAGCAAGATCTTCTCTGACCCACCAACTAAAATAGCAGAACTGAAAAGAAAAATGAACATATGGGACTTCATGAAACTTAAAAGCTTTTGTACAGCTAAAGAAATTACAAAAAAGATCAACAGACACCCCACAGAGTGGGAGAAAATCATAGCAAATGAAACAACAGATAAAGAATTAATCTCCAAAATCTACAAGCAACTCAGACAACTCAGCACAGGGAAAACAAACAACCCAATCAAAAAATGGGAAAAAGACCTAAAGAGACGCCTCTCCAAAGAGGACATACAGATGGCCCAAAAATACATGAAACGATGCTCAACCTCACTTATTATTAGAGAAATGCAAATTAAAACTACAATGAGATATCACCTCACACCCGTCAGAATGGCCATCTTCAAGAAATCTGCAGACAACAAATGCTGGAGAGGGTGCGGAGAAAAGGGAACCCTCTTGCATTGCTGGTGGGAATGTAAATTGATACAGCCTCTATGGAAGACAGTCTGGAGATTTCTTAAAAAACTAAAAATAGAAGCACCCTATGACCCAGCAATCCCACTCTTAGGCTTATATCCTGATGAAATCAAAACTGAAAGAAGCACCTGTACCCCAATGTTCATTGCAGCTCTCTATACAATAGCCAGAACATGGAAGCAACCTAGATGTCCATCGACGAATGAATGGATCCAGAAGCTCTGGTACATATATACAATGGAATACTACTCAGCTGTTAAAAGAAATGCAGAAGACTCAATCCTAATGAAGTGGCTGGCTCTAGAACCTATCATAAAAAGTGAAGTAAGTCAAAAAGAGAAAGACAAATACAGTATACTAACACACATATATGGAATCTAGTAGGACGGTCTTGATATCACACACAGGAATTCATGAAAAAAAAAAAAGACAGAGCATAGACATAGGGACATCGTGGTGAATAAATAGGGAGGGGGAAGCATGGAGGAAGTAACAAGGAAACCTATAGTGTTATGTGTGGAAAAGATAGCTAGTGTCACAGTGCTAAGGGAATAGGAGTGCTTACAATGGCTTGGGGCAAAGGTCTGGAGGGGTGCGGTGGGGGATCTGGGTGGGTGGGGACCATGGATATGCATATGACTGATCTGGGAACATACATGTATGTGAACAACAAAACTCTGTAAAACCTTTAAAATAAAGAATAAAAATTAAAAAAAATAAAAAAAATAAAAAATGAGGACTGAGGAGTAAAGGAATTGTCTAACGTATCTAGATGGAGTGTCCATATATCAAAAAGTTCAGCTTCCTTTTTCTACAGAGGCTGCCTTTTGTCTGGCTCAGTGTCGACCCACAGACCACATGTGTCTGTGTGATCTGGGATGCTGTTATTAAACATGCATTGCCTCTGGGTCTGGGCTCCTTATACTAAGTCCATTGAACCAGAATCTTTGAGTATAAGGCTAAAGAATCTGCACTGAAATAAAGAGACGCCTCACCAAAGAGGACATACAGATGGCCCAAAAATACATGAAACGATGCTCAACCTCACTTATTATTAGAGAAATGCAAATTAAAACTACAATGAGATATCACCTCACACCCGTCAGAATGGCCATCTTCAAGAAATCTGCAGACAACAAATGCTGGAGAGGGTGCGGAGAAAAGGGAACCCTCTTGCATTGCTGGTGGGAATGTAAATTGATACAGCCTCTATGGAAGACAGTCTGGAGATTTCTTAAAAAACTAAAAATAGAAGCACCCTATGACCCAGCAATCCCACTCTTAGGCTTATATCCTGATGAAATCAAAACTGAAAGAAGCACCTGTACCCCAATGTTCATTGCAGCTCTCTATACAATAGCCAGAACATGGAAGCAACCTAGATGTCCATCGACGAATGAATGGATCCAGAAGCTCTGGTACATATATACAATGGAATACTACTCAGCTGTTAAAAGAAATGCAGAAGACTCAATCCTAATGAAGTGGCTGGCTCTAGAACCTATCATAAAAAGTGAAGTAAGTCAAAAAGAGAAAGACAAATACAGTATACTAACACACATATATGGAATCTAGTAGGACGGTCTTGATATCACACACAGGAATTCATGAAAAAAAAAAAAAAAAGACAGAGCATAGACATAGGGACATCGTGGTGAATAAATAGGGAGGGGGAAGCATGGAGGAAGTAACAAGGAAACCTATAGTGTTATGTGTGGAAAAGATAGCTAGTGTCACAGTGCTAAGGGAATAGGAGTGCTTACAATGGCTTGGGGCAAAGGTCTGGAGGGGTGCGGTGGGGGGATCTGGGTGGGTGGGGACCATGGATATGCATATGACTGATCTGGGAACATACATGTATGTGAACAACAAAACTCTGTAAAACCTTTAAAATAAAGAATAAAAATTAAAAAAAATAAAAAAAAATAAAAAAATGAGGACTGAGGAGTAAAGGAATTGTCTAACGTATCTAGATGGAGTGTCCATATATCAAAAAGTTCAGCTTCCTTTTTCTACAGAGGCTGCCTTTTGTCTGGCTCAGTGTACGACCCACAGACCACATGTGTCTGTGTGATCTGGGATGCTGTTATTAAACATGCATTGCCTCTGGGTCTGGGCTCCTTATACTAAGTCCATTGAACCAGAATCTTTGAGTATAAGGCTAAAGAATCTGCACTTTAACAAGGATTCCCAGCTGACTCTTAACATATACCGAAGTTTAGGGACCACTGCTTTAAGGGGATTGGAATGTGACCAAGGACCTACTTGTACTGGCATCATAAACACACAGGCCCTTCTTAATGATAGTCACCTTTCAGTTAAACACAGCTAGTGTGACAGCTCATAATTAATCTACTGACTTTACAGCTCTGGTCTCACCTGCAGTTAAAGAAGGAGTAAAAAATTTAAGCTCTGTTCCCCTGTCTAGGACCATAAGTCAGTGGAAATGATCACTTTTCAGGGGCCTCGCCTTTCCAAATTTAGAATTAAGCATTTTGGAAGCACTTCATCGTCACTCTAGAACAACTTGAACATTGTCTACAATGGCTTTTTTTTTTTTTTTTTAGGCTGAAATTTTTATCTTTTCTTACTTAAGGTCCTTTACCATCTCACTAGCCTACTTTTCCAGCCTTCCTCTCAGACATCCCCTCTTCTCTTCCAGTCACAAGGACCAACTTTCTGTTTCTCAACACACTTTTTCTATGTTTGTGTCTCTGCACATTTACTAAAGTTATTCTTTTTATCCAGCAGGCTTTGCTCCGCTCTTATTAAAGCACAAAGCCTTCTTTCACTAGCATACTAAATCACTTCAGTCATGTCTGACTCTGGGACCCCATAAACTTCAGCCCACCAGGCTCCTCTGTTCATGGGATTCTCCAGGCAAGAATACTGGAATGGGTTGCCATTCCCTCCTCCAAGGGTGATCCAGGGATTGAATCCAGGTCTCTCACATCTCCTGCATTGGCAGGTGGCTTTTTTTTTTTTAAAGAAATGTATTTTATTTGTTTATTTATTTTTGGCTATTCTGGGTTTTCACTGCTGCTGCAGGCTCTTCGCTAGTTGCAGGGAGTAGGGCTACTTTCTAGTCGAGATGAGCGGGTTTCTTATTGCAGTGACCTCTCTTGTTGTGGAACTCAGGGTCTAGGGCACACAGGCTTCAACAGTTGTGGCACATGGGCTCCATACTTGCGTCTCCAAGGCGCTAGAGCACAGGCTCTATAGTTGTGGCTCACAGACTTAGTTGCTTCACAGCATGTGGGATCTTCCCGGATCAGGGATCAAATGTGTCTCCTGCGTTGGCAAGCAAGCTCTTTACCACTGAGCTACTAGGGAAGCCTAGCAGGTGGCTTCTTTACCACCAGTGCTACTTGGGAAGCACTTCCACTGTCATATCTCACCCTCAAAGGCTTTTTGGTCACATCATACTGACTGAATGTGAATTCTTTCTTCTAAAGTCCTCCCAGACTAAAATTTTTGTTTCTATTTACACTCATTTAACACTATTACTGCCTGGAATGGACAATTTTCTCTTCATATGCATTGCCACCCAATACACTGTTGCATAAATTCCCATTGATAACACCTCCACTTGCTTGGCAAGAAAACTCTCTTAATTATAGAAATAAGCAACTGATTCACAGCCAGGCCTGTCAGGAGAGGCCCCCTCACCCCCAACCATGACATGTAATCACTGCCCTTTCTGATTCATGACTGGACTGGGTGTTTTCGTGGACACATTGCAGACAATGCTAAATGTCAATCGAGGACTTACCAATGAGGGCAAAAAACCCCCCAAACAGGACAAGAGGCAACATGGTAGGTGGTGACTCTTATCCTACAGCACCTGTGGTAATTCAAAAGAGAAACTGGTTAATTTTAAAACTTGAAAGTTTTCTATGAAACTAGTTTTTATTTTTATTTTTTTTAAAAGGCTTATTTCCAATTTAGTGCCCTTTTTAGTATCTAAGATATTATTCTCATAGACTCAGTTCATTGGATCACTTTCTATCCTACGTACCAACTCCCAACTCATTTGAACACAATTTCATATTGACATGAGCCCATGAACATTTTTTTTAATTAATTAATTAATTTTTAAAATTTTGGTCTCCTTTATTGATTTTTTATTTATTTATTTTCATCCATCTTTATTCTTCGGCCTGTGTGGGCCTCCCATTGCAGTGGCTCTCTTGTTGCAGAAGTCCAGCTCTGGGCACATGCGCACCAGAGCACTGGCTTGTAATTGGACACACCATGGCATGGTTCATGTCATGTAGGATCCTCCTGGGCCAGAGATCAAATTGGTGTCCCCTACGCTGCAAGATAGACACTTTACCCACTGGACAACCAGGGAAGCCCTTAAATTTATTTTTTTAATAAGTATAATTGCTCTACAACATTGTATTGGTTTCTGCTATACAATGGCATGAATCAACCATGTTGTTTAGTTGCTAAATCATATCTGACTCTTTGAGACCCCATGGACTGTAGCCCGCCAGACTCCTCTGTCCATGGGATTTTCCTGGCAAGAGTACTAGAGTGGGTTGCCATTCCTCCTCAGGGGAGCTTCCCAACCCAGGGGTTGAAACTGGGTCTCCTGCTTTAGCAGCTAGGCTCTTTACCTCTGAACTGTCAGGGAAGCCCAAATCAGTCCTATATCCCCTCCATCTTCTGCCTTCCTTCCACCCTCCCATTCTACCCCTTTCAAATATCACAGAAGCCCATGAACTTATTACATGTGTTACCTCCATACATACTCCCATCCATCTCCAAATGAGGTCCACCACAATTTTGTTCCTCTTCTTGCACTAGTCTCCTTAGAAAACCCAAAGAAACCACTTTTGATGAGAGGAACCTTCGCAATCATGACCCAGAAGAGGTTTCTTGTGTTCCATTTCTTCCTCCATGAGCTCTGTTCTTGGTTTCATTCAAAAGCAGCTTATGTGTTTTACAACATACAACAAGGCTAGTATTCTAAACTGTTTTCTGTAGTGGCTGTAGTGGGAGACTAGGATTGACACATATCCACTGCCATGTGTAACACATGTAGCTAGTGGAATCCTGCTGTATAGCATAGGGAGCTCAGCTTGGTACCCCGGGGTGACATAGAGGGGTAGAATAGGAGGAGTGGTTCAGGGAGAGGCCTAAGAAGGAGGGGATATATATAAAGAACCTGCTTGCCAATGCAAGAGACATAAGAGACATAGGTTTGATCCCTGAGTCGGAGGATCCCCTGGAGAAGGAAATGGCTTCCCACTTCAGTATTCTTGTCTGGAGAATCCCATGGCCAGAGGAACCTAGAAGGCTACAGTCCATAGGATCACAAAGAATTAGACTGTAAAAGGGGACATACAATATGAAATAATTTACTTAGATTTACCTGTAAGTGATTGTAAGATCATTATCTAAAAGTGATATACTTGTTAAACTGAATTACTCCCTGTCAGCATTGATTATTCCCTGTTAGTCTTTACTGAATGTAACCTGTACTGAAGGAAGAAAGAAGCTGGCTGCCCTGACTGAACTGACTCCATCTTGAGGAAGACGACTCCATCTTACGCTTTCAGTGAACTCTGGACTGTGTTTGGACTGTGGAGCCATGGAGATGAAAAATTAACTGTCGACTAGGCCTCCTGGGCTGACGAGAACCTGACCAGGGAAACCTCGTATCCAAGCCTCCCCAAAAGGGGAGGGCTTCCCAACCCAGGGGTTGAAACTGGGTCTCCTGCTTTAGCAGCTAGGCTCTTTACCTCTGAACTGTCAGGGAAGCCCAAATCAGTCCTATATCCCTCCATCTTCTGCCTTCCTTCCACCCTCCCATTCTACCCCTTTCAAATATCACAGAAGCCCATGAACTTATTACATGTGTTACCTCCATACATACTCCCATCCATCTCCAAATGAGGTCCACCACAATTTTGTTCCTCTTCTTGCACTAGTCTCCTTAGAAAACCCAAAGAAACCACTTTTGATGAGAGGAACCTTCGCAATCATGACCCAGAAGAGGTTTCTTGTGTTCCATTTCTTCCTCCATGAGCTCTGTTCTTGGTTTCATTCAAAAGCAGCTTATGTGTTTTACAACATACAACAAGGCTAGTATTCTAAACTGTTTTCTGTAGTGGCTGTAGTGGGAGACTAGGATTGACACATATCCACTGCCATGTGTAACACATGTAGCTAGTGGAATCCTGCTGTATAGCATAGGGAGCTCAGCTTGGTACCCCGGGGTGACATAGAGGGGTAGAATAGGAGGAGTGGTTCAGGGAGAGGCCTAAGAAGGAGGGGATATATATAAAGAACCTGCTTGCCAATGCAAGAGACATAAGAGACATAGGTTTGATCCCTGAGTCGGAGGATCCCCTGGAGAAGGAAATGGCTTCCCACTTCAGTATTCTTGTCTGGAGAATCCCATGGCCAGAGGAACCTAGAAGGCTACAGTCCATAGGATCACAAAGAATTAGACTGTAAAAGGGGACATACAATATGAAATAATTTACTTAGATTTACCTGTAAGTGATTGTAAGATCATTATCTAAAAGTGATATACTTGTTAAACTGAATTACTCCCTGTCAGCATTGATTATTCCCTGTTAGTCTTTACTGAATGTAACCTGTACTGAAGGAAGAAAGAAGCTGGCTGCCCTGACTGAACTGACTCCATCTTGAGGAAGACGACTCCATCTTACGCTTTCAGTGAACTCTGGACTGTGTTTGGACTGTGGAGCCATGGAGATGAAAAATTAACTGTCGACTAGGCCTCCTGGGCTGACGAGAACCTGACCAGGGAAACCTCGTATCCAAGCCTCCCCTCGGCCATGAAAATGAATATCTGTCACAAGACAAATTACCATTTGTGATCTTAGTTAATCAATTCTTGGTAGACAAGCTAAGCGATATGCTTAGGTGATTTCCGGTTGTACCTTTGTGATGGCAACCAAATCATGTTTTATTTCTTTAATGGTTCCTAGGCAACCTCAGGAGTTTGGGATATGGGTTTGTGTACATAGGCTTTAGGTATAAATGTGAGCCACAAGTTTTGCTCGGAGTCCTTGGCTAAATGAAGGCCTTGGACCCACCGGTGTAAAGCCAGCCTAATAAACCTCTTTTCCATCCACCACGAGCTGAGTTGGGTGCTTCACTGAGCGTATCCCACAACAGGACATGCTTGAAACAACTTAGAATAGCTGATGGGCTTCATTGTACAGGAGATACTAACACAACATTGTATAGCAATTATATTCCAGTTAAAACAAAAATGAAACAAACAAACAAAAAAATGAAGCTAGGACTAACCTGGTTTGCAACTTTGCAGAGATCTCCCGTCTGTTTGAGGAGGTCTTCTGAACTCAGCAGCAACCTGTCAGGACTTTACACACTGGTGGCCTTAGTCCTACAACATAGGTTTAAATTCGAAAACCCATTAGCAAATCTTCACCCTCCTGGCTTCAGTCCACTGCCTACAGTGCAGCTTTTGCGCTGTGAAGGACCTTTTAAATGCCAGCATGCATACTTGCCTGCCTCTCTCACCTTCCTCCTGGATACCTCCAATCCGGGAGAAAGGGGACATACAATATGAAATAATTTACTTAGATTTACCTGTAAGTGATTGTAAGATCATTATCTAAAAGTGATATACTTGTTAAACTGAATTACTCCCTGTCAGCATTGATTATTCCCTGTTAGTCTTTACTGAATGTAACCTGTACTGAAGGAAGAAAGAAGCTGGCTGCCCTGACTGAACTGACTCCATCTTGAGGAAGACGACTCCATCTTACGCTTTCAGTGAACTCTGGACTGTGTTTGGACTGTGGAGCCATGGAGATGAAAAATTAACTGTCGACTAGGCCTCCTGGGCTGACGAGAACCTGACCAGGAAAACCTCGTATCCAAGCCTCCCCTCGGCCATGAAAATGAATATCTGTCACAAGACAAATTACCATTTGTGATCTTAGTTAATCAATTCTTGGTAGACAAGCTAAGCGATATGCTTAGGTGATTTCCGGTTGTACCTTTGTGATGGCAACCAAATCATGTTTTATTTCTTTAATGGTTCCTAGGCAACCTCAGGAGTTTGGGATATGGGTTTGTGTACATAGGCTTTAGGTATAAATGTGAGCCACAAGTTTTGCTCGGAGTCCTTGGCTAAATGAAGGCCTTGGACCCACCGGTGTAAAGCCAGCCTAATAAACCTCTTTTCCATCCACCACGAGCTGAGTTGGGTGCTTCACTGAGCGTATCCCACAACAGGACATGCTTGAAACAACTTAGAATAGCTGATGGGCTTCATTGTACAGGAGATACTAACACAACATTGTATAGCAATTATATTCCAGTTAAAACAAAAATGAAACAAACAAACAAAAAAATGAAGCTAGGACTAACCTGGTTTGCAACTTTGCAGAGATCTCCCGTCTGTTTGAGGAGGTCTTCTGAACTCAGCAGCAACCTGTCAGGACTTTACACACTGGTGGCCTTAGTCCTACAACATAGGTTTAAATTCGAAAACCCATTAGCAAATCTTCACCCTCCTGGCTTCAGTCCACTGCCTACAGTGCAGCTTTTGCGCTGTGAAGGACCTTTTAAATGCCAGCATGCATACTTGCCTGCCTCTCTCACCTTCCTCCTGGATACCTCCAATCCGGGAGGAGCTTTATATATGCTTTAAAGCCCTCTCTTTAAACCACTGACCTCATTAGACCTGATTATAATGGTACTCATGCTTTAGGTAGCCCTTTTAATAAAAGGATTTCAAAGCATATATTAACCACTATTAATCAATTAATCTAATGAACCCCCAAGTTGTACTAGAGGTATGTATTTGGTGGACTGTTTCTGGGTATCTAAAATTGTGCACGGCAAACAGCTTCTGAACAGGAGAACAAGAAACAGATTATTAGCCTAAAAAAGATAAAGAAACAGGAAATACAGTAGATGTCACTCCTGGTTTGATTGTTTACATGAAACACTAAGCCTCCTGTTCTCTGTTCTTCCTTCTGCTGTCACATGATTCTCTTAACTCTTTACTACAATTCTACCTCTGACAAGCAGATCCAAGAGTGTCTGCCTGCTCTTGGAAGGTCACTGAAAATCCAGGGACTAGCGATATGGGTGCTGGTTCCCCAAACTTCTGAGGAAACATGAAAACAAGATTTGGCCAGGGATGAACCTGTCTTTAAGGCTGGGCTGACTTCATACTGCTGTCTGTGGGAAAAGATGTTTCTGTAAGGCTTCAGAAACAGGAAGTGGAAGGGACTTTATAAAAATTTTTATTATTTAATTTAGTTTTATTTTGGGCTTCTCTGGTGGTAAAGACTCCACCTGCCATTGCAGGAGATGCAGGTTCAATCCCTGGGTCAGGAAGATCCCCTGGAGGAAGGCATGGCAACCCACTCCAGTATTCTTGCCTGGGAAATCCCATGGACAGAGGAGTCTGGCAGCCTACAGCCCATGGAGTCTCAAAGAGTTGGTCACAACTTAGGGATGAAATAACAACAATTTTATTTTTGGCTGCGCTGGGCCTCTCTCTAGTTGTGGTGCATGGGCTTAGCTGTGGGATCTTAGTTCCCAACCAAGGGTGGAAGCCATATTCCCTGGATTGAAAGGTGGACTCTAAACCAGTAGATCATCAGCAGGCAGGCAAAGTGCATTTCCCAGAATGGAGAAGGGAGCCTGACGTGGATCCTGCACCAGGGCGAGAAGTTTTTAAGACTGTACACATCCTTTCACACATCTCCCAAGTGAACAGAGGTGTGAGGGAGACTGGTCAGGAGACAGGGAAGACAGAGGCCCGAAGTCTAGTGACTTTGAGGTTCTCTGACAGTGGGAAACCACACCTCCTGGCGGAAAATGCCCTCAAGAAGCTGATCACTGCCCCACCCTCTGCACTCACTGTTGACAGGATCAGTCTTCCTGTTTGTAGAACTGTCAGTCCTTCACATAGCCCCTGGCCTTGCATTCCAGGAAAGAAGGGGTGGGCCATCCTGAGCCAATGATACTCCTGCCACCACTATCAGGAGAATGACTCATGCAGGACCTGCTCCACCACCCCATCAACGAGAAGGTCAGGGCCTCTCTTTACAATGCGGCTTGGCGTGAGTCCAGCTGCTCCAGGGTGGCCCTCTGGAACACATGTGCTACCAGCTTTCCCAGCGCAGGGACTTATGTGGGGCTTACCGGCTAAGGATAAGGAGAAAGACCAGGAAAGGGAAAAGATTGTTAATTGGCTATATCCCAATGTAAAATGTTTTCGCATTAAAAAAGGGGGGCAGAGAAGAACAGGTGGATAAAGAATTAAGAGGCAAGAGATACTGGGTAGAGGCGGAAGCTGACACTAGAGAATAAAAGAAATCAGAAACCTCAGAAAGTTGAATGTGGAGCTGATTTTTATTCTCCCTGTTTTCATGGAGAGGACCTCCAGTCCTTTCAGGTATGAAGGTCTTAAGGTCCAGGCCCTCTGCAGTTTAAATAATTGCTTTCAAACTCATGTGACTTATGAAACGTTGCCCAAGTTATGAGACTACAG
Organism: Tragulus kanchil; assembly: GCA_022376925.1. NCBI lineage: Eukaryota > Metazoa > Chordata > Mammalia > Artiodactyla > Tragulidae > Tragulus > Tragulus kanchil. Next base: position 99,079,912 of record JAIOJX010000029.1, read on the forward strand.
ATGAGCATTCATTTGAACCCACTGTCCATGAGGTTGCTGTGGACATTGTGTCATTATGTCCTCCCAACAATCTCATGATGTAGGTTTTATTCTTTATTTTAGAGATGAGGAAAATGAGACTCAGAGAGGTCAAGCAACTTGACAGAAAGTGGACCTACGTGATCTGCACGGGCTTAGTGGGGCGCCAACCAAGGGTGGAAGCCATATTCCCTGGATTGAAAGGTGGACTCTAAACCAGTAGATCATCAGCAGGCAGGCAAAGTGCATTTCCCAGAATGGAGAAGGGAGCCTGACGTGGATCCTGCACCAGGGCGAGAAGTTTTTAAGACTGTACACATCCTTTCACACATCTCCCAAGTGAACAGAGGTGTGAGGGAGACTGGTCAGGAGACAGGGAAGACAGAGGCTCGAAGTCTAGTGACTTTGAGGTTCTCTGACAGTGGGAAACCACACCTCCTGGCGGAAAATGCCCTCAAGAAGCTGATCACTGCCCCACCCTCTGCACTCACTGTTGACAGGATCAGTCTTCCTGTTTGTAGAACTGTCAGTCCTTCACATAGCCCCTGGCCTTGCATTCCAGGAAAGAAGGGGTGGGCCATCCTGAGCCAATGATACTCCTGCCACCACTATCAGGAGAATGACTCATGCAGGACCTGCTCCACCACCCCATCAACGAGAAGGTCAGGGCCTCTCTTTACAATGCGGCTTGGCGTGAGTCCAGCTGCTCCAGGGTGGCCCTCTGGAACACATGTGCTACCAGCTTTCCCAGTGCAGGGACTTATGTGGGGCTTACCGGCTAAGGATAAGGAGAAAGACCAGGAAAGGGAAAAGATTGTTAATTGGCTATATCCCAATGTAAAATGTTTTTCGCATTAAAAAAGGGGGGCAGAGAAGAACAGGTGGATAAAGAATTAAGAGGCAAGAGATACTGGGTAGAGGCGGAAGCTGACACTAGAGAATAAAAGAAATCAGAAACCTCAGAAAGTTGAATGTGGAGCTGATTTTTATTCTCCCTGTTTTCATGGAGAGGACCTCCAGTCCTTTCAGGTATGAAGGTCTTAAGGTCCAGGCCCTCTGCAGTTTAAATAATGGCTTTCAAACTCATGTGACTTATGAAACGTTGCCCAAGTTATGAGACTACAGATGAGCATTCATTTGAACCCACTGTCCATGAGGTTGCTGTGGACATTGTGTCATTATGTCCTCCCAACAATCTCATGATGTAGGTTTTATTCTTTATTTTAGAGATGAGGAAAATGAGACTCAGAGAGGTCAAGCAACTTGTAAAGGTAAGACATAGCAAAGCTGGGACGTGAACCCAGAACTATAAAATTCCAGAATTCATGTTCTTCTGATGCATCGGAGATACTGGGACCCATTGGCTGATGACCCTGCAGAGCAATTACCCCAACAGGCTCAAATCAACCAATCTTTACACAAGGTGTTGTCTGCGGTCTGATTAAACGTTTCAGTCACAGATATTGACCAGTCAGTCATTCAGAGAGATCCTGTGGTCACACTCATACAAAGGAGTATGAGTCAACTGAGTCCTCAGTGGCCCTTTGTCACTTTTTTTTTTGAAGAGGGTATTAAATCTTTTATTGATTACACATGATACTAGATGATACACAAGCTTCATTCCCATCTATAACTTTATCTGGTACCATAATTCAATTTAGATATATTGCATAGGATGTGCCAACAATCATTAATAACCAAAAGAAAAAATATCCATGGCTTGGCATGGGTGACCTTTCACTGGTGAACCCCAGGTCACAACACAGTAACTGTCAGTTCAGCTACACCAAGTTTCTGAAGATAACAGCTTCTCCACCAAAGCAGATTGTAAAGAAACTTCAAAATGGAACCTGGTATCACCCTGAAGGAATTCTAACTTCACACTGTTGGGGTTGTTTACCGAAATGGTTTCAGAGTAGACTAACTTTACACAGCACATTAAAAAAAGAGACACATTTACTCAGCGTCATGATCAGACTATCACATTTAGCAATCAACAGCATGGGTGCAAAAAAACCAAAATCTAAATTAAACCCTTTGTTGGAATACTTTACACTTTCCACAGAACAGTATCTAAAATAACTTGTTATACGATTAGTCACGAGTACAGTCCTCGAGTTTTTTTGCCCAAACACATGAGTACTGTCTAAAACATACTTCCACTGTAGTCACTGAGTTCTTGTAGCTTATGAAACGTTGCCCAAGTTATGAGACTACAGATGAGCATTCATTTGAACCCACTGTCCATGAGGTTGCTGTGGACATTGTGTCATTATGTCCTCCCAACAATCTCATGATGTAGGTTTTATTCTTTATTTTAGAGATGAGGAAAATGAGACTCAGAGAGGTCAAGCAACTTGTAAAGGTAAGACATAGCAAAGCTGGGACGTGAACCCAGAACTATAAAATTCCAGAATTCATGTTCTTCTGATGCATTGGAGATACTGGGACCCATTGGCTGATGACCCTGCAGAGCAATTACCCCAACAGGCTCAAATCAACCAATCTTTACACAAGGTGTTGTCTGCGGTCTGATTAAACGTTTCAGTCACAGATATTGACCAGTCAGTCATTCAGAGAGATCCTGTGGTCACACTCATACAAAGGAGTATGAGTCAACTGAGTCCTCAGTGGCCCTTTGTCACTTTTTTTTGAAGAGGGTATTAAATCTTTTATTGATTACACATGATACTAGATGATACACAAGCTTCATTCCCATCTATAACTTTATCTGGTACCATAATTCAATTTAGATGTATTGCATAGGATGTGCCAACAATCATTAATAACCAAAAGAAAAAATATCCATGGCTTGGCATGGGTGACCTTTCACTGGTGAACCCCAGGTCACAACACAGTAACTGTCAGTTCAGCTACACCAAGTTTCTGAAGATAACAGCTTCTCCACCAAAGCAGATTGTAAAGAAACTTCAAAATGGAACCTGGTATCACCCTGAAGGAATTCTAACTTCACACTGTTGGGGTTGTTTACCGAAATGGTTTCAGAGTAGACTAACTTTACACAGCACATTAAAAAAAGAGACACATTTACTCAGCGTCATGATCAGACTATCACATTTAGCAATCAACAGCATGGGTGCAAAAAAACCAAAATCTAAATTAAACCCTTTGTTGGAATACTTTACACTTTCCACAGAACAGTATCTAAAATAACTTGTTATACGATTAGTCACGAGTACAGTCCTCGAGTTTTTTTGCCCAAACACATGAGTACTGTCTAAAACATATCTTCTTTGTAGTATCTAGGCTTTGCCACCACTGTGCTTGGCTGAGTTCACAAATCTATTGTAACCTGTAGCTTCCCTGTGACTTCCCTGGCTCTCCTCTCCTGCTAAGCTTTGTTTCCTGGCAGTAATTAAAACCTCCTGCCACTGCCATAGCTACTGCTGCTGCTGGAACCACCATAGCCACCTTGGTTTCGTGGCTTAGCAAAGTATTGACCTCCACCACCATAGGGGCCAGAGCTTCTGCCTCCAAAGTTTCCTCCTTTCATGGGTCCAAAATTTGAAGATTGATTGTTTTAATTGCCAAAATCATTGTAGCTTTCACCACCTCCAAAATTGCTTCCATCATTACCAAATCCATTACAACTGTCCTCACTGCCTCCACGTATCCTCCACTACCACCAAAGCCGCCTCACGCACTGAAGTTTTCTCCATGTCCAAAGTTGTCATTTCCACCAAAACCTCCTCCATGACCTCCACCAAAATTGCCAGAACCACTTCAACCTCTTTGGCTGGATGAAGCACTCGCTATCTCTTGCTTTGATAGAGCAGGGCTGCTTTTCTTACTTCACAGTTGTGGCTGTTCACAGTGTGGTATTTCTGAATGACATTCTCGTCCACGGAGTCACAGTCATCAAAGATCACAAAAGCAAAGCCTCTATTTTTGCCACTGCCTCGGTCATTCATGATCTCAATCACTTCAGTTTTTCCATACTGTTCAAAATAATCTCTCAGGTGATGTTCTTCAGTGTCTTCTTTAATACCAGCAACGAAAATCTTTTTCACAGTTAAGTGGGCACCAGGTCTCTGAGAATCGTCTCTCGAAACAGCCCTCTTTGGCTCCACAACTCTGCCATCCACCTTGTGTGGCCTTGCATTCATGGCCGTGTCCGCCTCCTCCATGGTGGCATATGTGACAAACCTGAAGCCTCTGGAGCGCTTGGTGTTTGGATCTCTCACAACCACACAGTCTGTGAGCATTCCCCATTGCTCAAAATGGCTCCTCAGACTCTCATTGGTCGTTTCAACGCTGAGTCATTTGATGAAGAGCTTCTGCAGCTGCTCGGGCTCTTTGGGAGACTCTGACTTAGACAAGATGGTGGTGGAGATGGGAGACTTCAACGACGCTTCCTCACCACCGTCCACAGGAAGAAAGAAGTAACCTAATGACGTTCTCTTGGTCCTTTGTCACTTTATGTCTTCTCCATCCATAACAGTGGTAGCTAACATGCACTCAGCTCATGCAGCAGGCCTGGTAGAGTAGAAGGATCACAGCCTAGGCCTAAACCCAGAGTGGTTGCACTCTAAAGCCTAACTCTTTAAAAAAAAAAAGACTTTATTGACATATAGTTGATTTACACTGTCATGTTAATTCTACCATACGCCAAAGTGATTCAGTTATACGTATATACATTCTTTTTCATATTCTTTTCCATTATGGTTTAATCACAGGATATTGAATATAGTCCCCTGTGCTATACAGTAAGGCCTTATTGTTTATTCATTCTATATATAATAGTCTGTATCTACTAACCTCAAACTCCCAATCCATACCCCCCGCCTAAAATTGCCAGAACCACTTCAACCTCTTTGGCTGGATGAAGCACTCGCTATCTCTTGCTTTGATAGAGCAGGGCTTTTCTTACTTCACAGTTGTGGCTGTTCACAGTGTGGTATTTCTGAATGACATTCTCGTCCACGGAGTCACAGTCATCAAAGATCACAAAAGCAAAGCCTCTATTTTTGCCACTGCCTCGGTCATTCATGATCTCAATCACTTCAGTTTTTCCATACTGTTCAAAATAATCTCTCAGGTGATGTTCTTCAGTGTCTTCTTTAATACCAGCAACGAAAATCTTTTTCACAGTTAAGTGGGCACCAGGTCTCTGAGAATCGTCTCTCGAAACAGCCCTCTTTGGCTCCACAACTCTGCCATCCACCTTGTGTGGCCTTGCATTCATGGCCGTGTCCGCCTCCTCCATGGTGGCATATGTGACAAACCTGAAGCCTCTGGAGCGCTTGGTGTTTGGATCTCTCACAACCACACAGTCTGTGAGCATTCCCCATTGCTCAAAATGGCTCCTCAGACTCTCATTGGTCGTTTCAACGCTGAGTCATTTGATGAAGAGCTTCTGCAGCTGCTCGGGCTCTTTGGGAGACTCTGACTTAGACAAGATGGTGGTGGAGATGGGGAGACTTCAACGACGCTTCCTCACCACCGTCCACAGGAAGAAAGAAGTAACCTAATGACGTTCTCTTGGTCCTTTGTCACTTTATGTCTTCTCCATCCATAACAGTGGTAGCTAACATGCACTCAGCTCATGCAGCAGGCCTGGTAGAGTAGAAGGATCACAGCCTAGGCCTAAACCCAGAGTGGTTGCACTCTAAAGCCTAACTCTTTAAAAAAAAAAGACTTTATTGACATATAGTTGATTTACACTGTCATGTTAATTCTACCATACGCCAAAGTGATTCAGTTATACATATATACATTCTTTTTCATATTCTTTTCCATTATGGTTTAATCACAGGATATTGAATATAGTCCCCTGTGCTATACAGTAAGGCCTTATTGTTTATTCATTCTATATATAATAGTCTGTATCTACTAACCTCAAACTCCCAATCCATCCCTCCCCTACTCCCCACTTGGCAACCACAAGTCTGTTCTCTGTGTGTGTGAGTCTGTTTCTGTTGCATAGGTAAGTTTATTTATGTCATTTATTTTATTATTATTGTTACTATTGGCTGCACAGCTTGAGAGATTAGACCTCCACCCTCAGCAGTGAAAGTTCGGAGTCCTAACCACTGAACCACTAGGGAATTCCCTGTGTCATATTTTAGATTATACATTTAAGTGATATCATATGATATTTGTCTTTCTCTGTCTGACTTCATTTATTATGATAATCTCTAAGTCCGTCCATGTTTCTGCAAATGGCATTATTTCAATCTTTTTAATGACTGAGTAGTATTCCATTGTGCATATGTACCACATCTTCTTTATCCATTCATCTGTCAATGGACATTTAGGTAGTTTCCATGTCTTGACTATTGTGAATAGTGCTTCTGTCAACACTGGGGTGCATGTATCTTTTCAAGTTATAGTTTTCTCTGGCTATATGCCCAAGGATGGGATTGCTGGGCCATATGGCAACTCTATTTTTAGTTTTCTGTGGGACTTTCATACTGTTTTCCATAGCAGTTGCACCAGTTTACATTTCCTAAAACCTAGTTTGTCTGTTTGTTTTTAATTCATTCGTTTATTTATTTTTGGTTATGCTAGATCTTTATTGCTGTGCACAGGCTTTCTCTAGTTGTGGTGAGTGGGGGCTACTCTTTGTTGTGGAACACGAGCTTCTCAAATTGTGATACGTGGGCTTAGTTGCTGCTTGGTTATCCAAAAGAAGTAACTATGTTCTCTTGGTCCTTTGTCACTTTATGTCTTCTCCATCCATAACAGTGGTAGCTAACGTGCACTCAGCTCATGCAGCAGGCCTGGTAGAGTAGAAGGATCACAGCCTAGGCCTAAACCCAGAGTGGTTGCACTCTAAAGCCTAACTCTTTAAAAAAAAAAGACTTTATTGACATATAGTTGATTTACACTGTCATGTTAATTCTACCATACGCCAAAGTGATTCAGTTATACGTATATACATTCTTTTTCATATTCTTTTCCATTATGGTTTAATCACAGGATATTGAATATAGTCCCCTGTGCTATACAGTAAGGCCTTATTGTTTATTCATTCTATATATAATAGTCTGTATCTACTAACCTCAAACTCCCAATCCATCCCTCCCCTACTCCCCACTTGGCAACCACAAGTCTGTTCTCTGTGTGTGTGAGTCTGTTTCTGTTGCATAGGTAAGTTTATTTATGTCATTTATTTTATTATTATTGTTACTATTGGCTGCACAGCTTGAGAGATTAGACCTCCACCCTCAGCAGTGAAAGTTCGGAGTCCTAACCACTGAACCACTAGGGAATTCCCTGTGTCATATTTTAGATTATACATTTAAGTGATATCATATGATATTTGTCTTTCTCTGTCTGACTTCATTTATTATGATAATCTCTAAGTCCGTCCATGTTTCTGCAAATGGCATTATTTCAATCTTTTTAATGACTGAGTAGTATTTCATTGTGCATATGTACCACATCTTCTTTATCCATTCATCTGTCAATGGACATTTAGGTAGTTTCCATGTCTTGACTATTGTGAATAGTGCTTCTGTCAACACTGGGGTGCATGTATCTTTTCAAGTTATAGTTTTCTCTGGCTATATGCCCAAGGATGGGATTGCTGGGCCATATGGCAACTCTATTTTTAGTTTTCTGTGGGACTTTCATACTGTTTTCCATAGCAGTTGCACCAGTTTACATTTCCTAAAACCTAGTTTGTCTGTTTGTTTTTAATTCATTCGTTTATTTATTTTTGGTTATGCTAGATCTTTATTGCTGTGCACAGGCTTTCTCTAGTTGTGGTGAGTGGGGGCTACTCTTTGTTGTGGAACACGAGCTTCTCATTGTGGTGGCTTCTCTTGTTGCAGAGCACAGACTGTAGGAACATGGGCTTTAGTAGTTGTGATACGTGGGCTTAGTTGCTCTGTGGCATGTGGAATCTTCCCAGATCAGAGATTGAAACCGTGTCCCCTGCATTGACAAGTGGATTCTATCCAATGGACCACCAGGGAAGCCCTGAAACTTTATTATTATTTATTGTTTTATTTTACTTTTACAGAGTTTTGTTGTTTACTGCCATACATAAACCCGGATCAGCCATACGTATACACATGTCCCCCCCAACTTGAACATCCCTCCCATATCCCTACCCATCACCCCTCTAGGTTGTTACAGAGCCCCTGTGTACGTTCCCCTTTGTCTTACAGCAGATTCACATTGGCTAAAACCTAATTCTTAACCATTACAATGTACTGACCTAACAGATGGTTAAATACAAGTGATATCGTGTGAGGATCTTAGTAGTTTTTGATATTTGAAAGGAATACCAAATGATTCTCCATCTGTTCCTAGGGATGCCAAAAATGGCTCTATATATGAGTTGTATTCATGTTGCCAGAAGGGGCTTGAGAGGACCTCATCTCCTACTATAAGCTCTGTCATCCCCCAGGCTTCCCAAGATACACTCTACATGCAAGCAGTGTCCTTGCTGTGCAAATGGAACTCTATGAGCAGTCCTCTGACATCCTGCCTCTTCCAATCAGTTGTCTGCCTCTCAGACTTCACAATGTAGCAATTCTCTGGTAGCATCTGGCAGGAAGGTCCCCAGCCTAGACGTCTAGGGACTTGACTTGCGCTAACCAGCTGAGGGTAACCACCAGTCCAGACTCCACTTTCCCATTGATGGAGTAAAAGTTGAATGGGGGATTGCTAAGATCTGCTCTGACTCCCACTGTCTACTGGAGTTAGTGTCCTGGTTTTTTATATGCCCAAGGATGGGATTGCTGGGCCATATGGCAACTCTATTTTTAGTTTTCTGTGGGACTTTCATACTGTTTTCCATAGCAGTTGCACCAGTTTACATTTCCTAAAACCTAGTTTGTCTGTTTGTTTTTAATTCATTCGTTTATTTATTTTTGGTTATGCTAGATCTTTATTGCTGTGCACAGGCTTTCTCTAGTTGTGGTGAGTGGGGGCTACTCTTTGTTGTGGAACACGAGCTTCTCATTGTGGTGGCTTCTCTTGTTGCAGAGCACAGACTGTAGGAACATGGGCTTTAGTAGTTGTGATACGTGGGCTTAGTTGCTCTGTGGCATGTGGAATCTTCCCAGATCAGAGATTGAAACCGTGTCCCCTGCATTGACAAGTGGATTCTATCCAATGGACCACCAGGGAAGCCCTGAAACTTTATTATTATTTATTGCTTTATTTTACTTTTACAGAGTTTTGTTGTTTACTGCCATACATAAACCCGGATCAGCCATACGTATACACATGTCCCCCCCAACTTGAACATCCCTCCCATATCCCTACCCATCACCCCTCTAGGTTGTTACAGAGCCCCTGTGTACGTTCCCTTAGTCTTACAGCAGATTCACATTGGCTAAAACCTAATTCTTAACCATTACAATGTACTGACCTAACAGATGGTTAAATACAAGTGATATCGTGTGAGGATCTTAGTAGTTTTTGATATTTGAAAGGAATACCAAATGATTCTCCATCTGTTCCTAGGGATGCCAAAAATGGCTCTATATATGAGTTGTATTCATGTTGCCAGAAGGGGCTTGAGAGGACCTCATCTCCTACTATAAGCTCTGTCATCCCCCAGGCTTCCCAAGATACACTCTACATGCAAGCAGTGTCCTTGCTGTGCAAATGGAACTCTATGAGCAGTCCTCTGACATCCTGCCTCTTCCAATCAGTTGTCTGCCTCTCAGACTTCACAATGTAGCAATTCTCTGGTAGCATCTGGCAGGAAGGTCCCCAACCTAGACGTCTAGGGACTTGACTTGCGCTAACCAGCTGAGGGTAACCACCAGTCCAGACTCCACTTTCCCATTGATGGAGTAAAAAAGTTGAATGAGAGCAGATGATTGCTAAGATCTGCTCTGACTCCCACTGTCTACTGGAGTTAGTGTCCTGGATCCAGAAGGGGGAATAAACATGCGAGGTTGAGGAGAAAGGTGTTGACATTTGGACTGCATTTCTGTTCTCATCAAAATGACAAGTCCTTCTCTACAACTCAGGATGAGCCATGCAACTCATCCTGTGTTTAGGGTGGTTTTCAAAGTGAATTTTCTCTGATTTTCCTCTCTACCTTGCAATTGATCAATAGTAGAAGGTGTCGCAGTGGTAAAGAATCCACCTGCCAAAGCAGGAGATGTAGGTTCAATCCCTGGGTCAAGATGCAGGAAGATCCCCTGGAGGAGGAAATGGCAACCTACTCTAGTATTCTTGCCTGGAAAAATTCCATGGACTGAGAAACCTGGCAGGCTACAGTCCAGGGATTCACAAACTGCTGGACACAACTAAGCAACTGAGCACACACACACAGAGATCTTTATCGTATGTAAACCCAGAATTTAAATTTAACACCCTGTTCATCAACCATTTTCATATTGCCAAGGACAATAGAGAAAGAGGGGTCCTTTGCTGACTGACTTGTTAATCTTGGCTGCAGTTTACAGAGTTCCCTGTCAAGCTGGATAACTCCTGGCAGATATGAACGCCGCCCATGAAATTTTTAAACTGCATGTGTCAAGAGTGGCCTCAAAATTTCCCAAAATAATATAAATAACTGGTAAATATACTAAATGTAGCCTGGCAAGCTACAGTCCACAGGTCGCAAGAGTCGGACATGACTTAGCAACTAAACCACCGTAGTAAATTGAAAAATCAAACTTTTTTTTTTTTTTTTTAATTGTAATTGTAATTGTCAGGAGACTCTCTGATGCAGGTTCTGATCGCTGTCACTCAGTTTCATGGCTACAGTCTGGAGACACACTATTGTATCACAGTGCTTGTCACTATGATGTTTAAGTCTGAGACAAGCATCAAAGGCCTCGGGCAGGTCCACTGACTTTTCCAGTTTTCTTTCCACTGTAAGAATCGCAAAGACACGATGGACAGCAAGCTGTTAGGGAAAGAGCCTATTTGGGAAGAGTTCCCTGGCGAGATCCACGAGTCCAAGAGGTGGGCCAGTGAAGTCGCACCCCAGAGATGAAACGAGGAGTTTTTATCTGGGAGGAGAAGGGGAAAGAAAGAAAGGGGAGGGGGTTTCTTAGAGCATGCGCAGAAACAAAGTCTTTGTCTAAACTGAGTGGGAAATTAGTGGTGAGTCCGCTGTCCTTGAGTTGTCTGTGGCAATGGGGGTGTGCAGTTCTTGTTACTTTCCACACCTGGTGGACAATCTTCATGGCCAAGGCCAGCTCCCTATCGCCAGCCTTGAGAGACTCCCAGGCACCTGCAGATCAGCAACAGCTCGCTTGCTGCTGAGTATTAACCCTTTAATAGCCCATAAACCTAACATCCACTACCTCTCTATTTCCTGACCCCAGGGTCCTCCTCCCCTTGGTCTGATCTGATAACAGAGTTGTAGTCATTGAGGACAGAGACTTAAAGTCATAACATTTTCAGGTACAATTTAATTTTTAACCAGGACTTTGCTTAAGTTTTGTATTCCTGAAATAAAAAAAATGACCCAGTCTGCTAGGGCAGGGGTCTCCAACCTCCGGGATCTAATGCCTGATGACCTGAGGCTGGGCTGATGTGATAATAATAGAAATTAAGTGCACAGTAAAGGTAATATGCTTGACTCATCCTCAAACCATCCTCCCCTCCCCAACCCTGGTCATAATCCATGGAAAGAACGTCTTCCAAGAAACCAGTCCGGGACCAAAAAAGGTTGGGGATTGCTGTGCTAGGAGACACAAGAGCACAGAAGTGACACACATCCTTGCAAAGGGGGTAGTAGTTTTCTAGTAAAACACGTACATTTAAAAATCCATACCTTTATTGTGGAAAAGAATGTGCAACCCGCCTGAATGTCTATGATGGAGCATCAGGCTCAAAAGTTTCTCTGCTCCCTCTTGTGACTGCTCAGACACCCTCTCCCCTAGGGCAGCCTCGGTGTGCCTCTGCCACGGAGAGACCTTCAGGGTTAGGAGAAGGAGGTGAGTGATGCTGGGAAGTGAAACACTGTGTGCGCCCAGAAGTCGATTTTGGTGGGTGTTCCTTGAAGGAGTCTTCAAATCACACCCCAGAAAGAAAGTTAGCCGATCAGTACCCTTGGGAGTTCAAAGGAGCATCTCAAACCCCCTCTTGTCCTCTCCCTCTTCATCCCCATTCACCTCCCTGCCAGAGCCAGTCTGTGGTATAAACACAATGTCAGGTCCACTGTGCTGCCAGTTGTAAAAGCCAGCCACGGTTCTCCATTTTTTTTGTTTGTTTGTTTGTTTGTTTGTTTTCAATAATTTTATTTATTGATTGATTTTTGGCTGTGCTGGGTGTTTGTTTCTTTGCAAACTTTTCTCTAGTTGAGGAGATTGGGGGCTACTCTTTGTTGCAGTACATCGGTTTTTCTTTGCAGGGGCTTCTCTTGTTGTGGAGCACAGGCTCTAGGATGTGCAGGCTTCAGTGGTTGTGGCTCCCAGCTCAGGGCACAGGCTTAATGGTCATGGCTCACAGGCTTAGTGGCTCCACAGCATGTGGGATCTTCCCAGCCCAGGGATCAAACCCATATCTGCTGCATTGAGGACAGAGACTTAAAGTCATAACATTTTCAGGTACAATTTAATTTTAACCAGGACTTTGCTTAAGTTTTGTATTCCTGAAATAAAAAAAATGACCCAGTCTGCTAGGGCAGGGGTCTCCAACCTCCGGGATCTAATGCCTGATGACCTGAGGCTGGGCTGATGTGATAATAATAGAAATTAAGTGCACAGTAAAGGTAATATGCTTGACTCATCCTCAAACCATCCTCCCCTCCCCAACCCTGGTCATAATCCATGGAAAGAACGTCTTCCAAGAAACCAGTCCGGGACCAAAAAAGGTTGGGGATTGCTGTGCTAGGAGACACAAGAGCACAGAAGTGACACACATCCTTGCAAAGGGGGTAGTAGTTTTCTAGTAAAACACGTACATTTAAAAATCCATACCTTTATTGTGGAAAAGAATGTGCAACCCGCCTGAATGTCTATGATGGAGCATCAGGCTCAAAAAGTTTTCTCTGCTCCCTCTTGTGACTGCTCAGACACCCTCTCCCCTAGGGCAGCCTCGGTGTGCCTCTGCCACGGAGAGACCTTCAGGGTTAGGAGAAGGAGGTGAGTGATGCTGGGAAGTGAAACACTGTGTGCGCCCAGAAGTCGATTTTGGTGGGTGTTCCTTGAAGGAGTCTTCAAATCACACCCCAGAAAGAAAGTTAGCCGATCAGTACCCTTGGGAGTTCAAAGGAGCATCTCAAACCCCCTCTTGTCCTCTCCCTCTTCATCCCCATTCACCTCCCTGCCAGAGCCAGTCTGTGGTATAAACACAATGTCAGGTCCACTGTGCTGCCAGTTGTAAAAGCCAGCCACGGTTCTCCATTTTTTTTGTTTGTTTGTTTGTTTGTTTGTTTTCAATAATTTTATTTATTGATTGATTTTTGGCTGTGCTGGGTGTTTGTTTCTTTGCAAACTTTTCTCTAGTTGAGGAGATTGGGGGCTACTCTTTGTTGCAGTACATCGGTTTTTCTTTGCAGGGGCTTCTCTTGTTGTGGAGCACAGGCTCTAGGATGTGCAGGCTTCAGTGGTTGTGGCTCCCAGCTCAGGGCACAGGCTTAATGGTCATGGCTCACAGGCTTAGTGGCTCCACAGCATGTGGGATCTTCCCAGCCCAGGGATCAAACCCATATCTGCTGCATTGGCAGGCAGATTCTTTACCCCTGAGCCATCAGGGAAGCCCCACAGTCCTCATTTCTTAAGAACAGCCAAGGATGATTATCAGGGTCACTCCTTTAACCTCTCTGAGCCTTAGTTGGCCTCAGTTGTAAAATGGACATGATAATGATGCCCTATGACTTTGTTTTGAAGATGATAAATTATACATGTGAAAACATGTTGTAAAGTGCAACACTTCCCACAGGTTCTAGTTATTATAATGGGGTTGCCCTCAGATCCTGGTGGGTTAGCTGTTTTTTGATTTATTCATTTGTTTGCTTATTTATACCTGGAACTTCAGGAACAATAATGAAGAATTGACTTATAGGACAGGAAGTAATAAGTAAAACCTAATTTCCTCCAGGAAGGAAACATGGCAGGACAAGCACAGGCTATTGCTGGGACTCTGCAGCCTGTCTGGTGGGATGAGAGAACAGAAATAGCCACACACAGCCCAGGCATCTCCTATGTGGCTTAGGAACCCATGCAATGAAGGGGCTGCCCAAACATGCATGGCAAAGGCACGTGACAGTTGGTGGGGGATATGGGGAGGCAGAAATAGACCCCTTCTAGCACATTTCAGTAAAAAGTTTAGTTTAATCTCAAGATATTTCCGTGCTTGACTTGAGCTGCTGAATGCTTTTCTTGTTTGAGGTTTAATCCACTATATGCTGGGGCTTCCCAGGTGGTGCTAGTGGTAGAGAACCCATCTGCCAATGCAAGAGACATATGGGACTCAGTTTCAATCCCTGGATCAGGAAGACCCCCTGGAAGAGGACATGGCAACCCACTACAGTATTCTTGCCTGGAGAATCCCATGGACAGAGGAACCTGTCAGGCTACTGTCCATAGGACTGCAGAGAGTCAGGAATGACTGAAGCAGCTTAGCATGAATGCACCACTATATGGTAGGTAAATTGCCATAATCTGCTGAAAATACACTTGTATGGCTTTCCAGGGTCAAATATGTGACCATCATTTCAGAAAAGAAGATATACAAATGGTCAAGAAACTCATAAAAAAGGTGCTCAACATCGTAAGACATCAGGGAAATATTATAAATTAAAACTACTATGAGAACACAGTTCAGACTCTGAAAAGACTGAAATCAAAGACTGGCTGTGCCCATGTTGGTGAGAATATCAAGCAAATAAAATTCTCATATATTTGGACTCTAGAATGATATTGCTTTGGAGAGTTGTTCAGCAGTTTCTAATGAAATTAAACACACATCTATTCTATGACCCAGCCATTTCATTCTGGGGTATTTATTCATGAGAAATGAAAACAAATGTATCCCAAAGATTATTAGTAGAAGATATTTGTTTTCATATTCAGAAGAATGCTAATAGTGGTTTGATTCAGAATAGACCAACACTCCAAAGTTCATCTGCAGGGGAATGGATTAACAATTTTGGTGTATGGGGACTTCCTGGTGGTCCAGTGGTTAAGACTCCATCTTTCCACTGCAAGAGGCATGGGTTCAATCGCTGGTTATAAGTAAAACCTAATTTCCTCCAGGAAGGAAACATGGCAGGACAAGCACAGGCTATTGCTGGGACTCTGCAGCCTGTCTGGTGGGATGAGAGAACAGAAATAGCCACACACAGCCCAGGCATCTCCTATGTGGCTTAGGAACCCATGCAATGAAGGGGCTGCCCAAACATGCATGGCAAAGGCACGTGACAGTTGGTGGGGGATATGGGGAGGCAGAAATAGACCCCTTCTAGCACATTTCAGTAAAAAGTTTAGTTTAATCTCAAGATATTTCCGTGCTTGACTTGAGCTGCTGAATGCTTTTCTTGTTTGAGGTTTAATCCACTATATGCTGGGGCTTCCCAGGTGGTGCTAGTGGTAGAGAACCCATCTGCCAATGCAAGAGACATATGGGACTCAGTTTCAATCCCTGGATCAGGAAGACCCCCTGGAAGAGGACATGGCAACCCACTACAGTATTCTTGCCTGGAGAATCCCATGGACAGAGGAACCTGTCAGGCTACTGTCCATAGGACTGCAGAGAGTCAGGAATGACTGAAGCAGCTTAGCATGAATGCACCACTATATGGTAGGTAAATTGCCATAATCTGCTGAAAATACACTTGTATGGCTTTCCAGGGTCAAATATGTGACCATCATTTCAGAAAAGAAGATATACAAATGGTCAAGAAACTCATAAAAAAGGTGCTCAACATCGTAAGACATCAGGGAAATATTATAAATTAAAACTACTATGAGAACACAGTTCAGACTCTGAAAAGACTGAAATCAAAGACTGGCTGTGCCCATGTTGGTGAGAATATCAAGCAAATAAAATTCTCATATATTTGGACTCTAGAATGATATTGCTTTGGAGAGTTGTTCAGCAGTTTCTAATGAAATTAAACACACATCTATTCTATGACCCAGCCATTTCATTCTGGGGTATTTATTCATGAGAAATGAAAACAAATGTATCCCAAAGATTATTAGTAGAAGATATTTGTTTTCATATTCAGAAGAATGCTAATAGTGGTTTGATTCAGAATAGACCAACACTCCAAAGTTCATCTGCAGGGGAATGGATTAACAATTTTGGTGTATGGGGACTTCCCTGGTGGTCCAGTGGTTAAGACTCCATCTTTCCACTGCAAGAGGCATGGGTTCAATCGCTGGTTGGGGAACTAAGATCTCATATGCTGTGCAGTGTAACCAAAGGAAAAGAAAAGAAAAGAAAGGGCTTCCTTGTTGGCTCAGTGGTAAAGAAACTGCCTGCCAATGCAGGAGACATGAGTTTGATCCCTCATTGAGATTTCACATGCCAAGGAGCAGCTAAGCCTGTGTACCACAATTACTGAGCTTGTGTTCCAGAACCCAGGAGACACAACTATTGAGCCTATGTGCTGCACCTGCTAAAGCCTCAGCACCCTGGAGCCCAGGTTTCACAACAAGAGAAGCCACCAAAATGAGAAGCCCGTGCACAGCAACTAGAGAGTAGCCCTGCTGTCCACAACTAGAGAAAAGCCCTGGCAACAACAAAGACCCAGCACAGACAAAAGTAAATGAGTAATTTTTTTAAAAAGGAAGAAAAGAAAAAAACAAATGTGGTATAGTTATATTATGGAGTAATACTCAGATTAACAAACAAACAATAGAACTCCCATCCCTCGGTTGGGTCAGGTTCCCACATTTAACTACATCTAGAAGCAGATTTGTTTGAAAAGCAATTTCCCTGTGGCTTAAAGAGGAGAAAGGAGAGGTCTGTATTTTTCAGACATGTGCCAGGGTTGCTCACTCTGCCTGTGGTGGAGACAAACACTGTGGTGGCATCTGGAGGAAGATGTGGGTGGGGCCGTTTTGTTAGGGTTGTTGCTGTGTGTGACTCAACGTATTTACGTCCTTTAGGAGGTATTGAGGATGTTGAGTGTGGAAGCGTTATGTGATCAGCTAAGGTTAAAGGCATGAGTTTAAAAGCATAGAGACTGGCCTCGGGCAGGAATGAGAACCCCTCTTCCATTGTAGCAGGAGGAAGAGAGGAAAAAATGGGATAGCAATGAGTTCAATGTATAGGGTTTTTGATTCCCAAAGATTATTAGTAGAAGATATTTGTTTTCATATTCAGAAGAATGCTAATAGTGGTTTGATTCAGAATAGACCAACACTCCAAAGTTCATCTGCAGGGGAATGGATTAACAATTTTGGTGTATGGGGACTTCCCTGGTGGTCCAGTGGTTAAGACTCCATCTTTCCACTGCAAGAGGCATGGGTTCAATCGCTGGTTGGGGAACTAAGATCTCATATGCTGTGCAGTGTAACCAAAGGAAAAGAAAAGAAAAGAAAGGGCTTCCTTGTTGGCTCAGTGGTAAAGAAACTGCCTGCCAATGCAGGAGACATGAGTTTGATCCCTCATTGAGATTTCACATGCCAAGGAGCAGCTAAGCCTGTGTACCACAATTACTGAGCTTGTGTTCCAGAACCCAGGAGACACAACTATTGAGCCTATGTGCTGCACCTGCTAAAGCCTCAGCACCCTGGAGCCCAGGTTTCACAACAAGAGAAGCCACCAAAATGAGAAGCCCGTGCACAGCAACTAGAGAGTAGCCCTGCTGTCCACAACTAGAGAAAAGCCCTGGCAACAACAAAGACCCAGCACAGACAAAAGTAAATGAGTAATTTTTTTAAAAAGGAAGAAAAGAAAAAAACAAATGTCGTATAGTTATATTATGGAGTAATACTCAGATTAACAAACAAACAATAGAACTCCCATCCCTCGGTTGGGTCAGGTTCCCACATTTAACTACATCTAGAAGCAGATTTGTTTGAAAAGCAATTTCCCTGTGGCTTAAAGAGGAGAAAGGAGAGGTCTGTATTTTTCAGACATGTGCCAGGGTTGCTCACTCTGCCTGTGGTGGAGACAAACACTGTGGTGGCATCTGGAGGAAGATGTGGGTGGGGCCGTTTTGTTAGGGTTGTTGCTGTGTGTGACTCAACGTATTTACGTCCTTTAGGAGGTATTGAGGATGTTGAGTGTGGAAGCGTTATGTGATCAGCTAAGGTTAAAGGCATGAGTTTAAAAGCATAGAGACTGGCCTCGGGCAGGAATGAGAACCCCTCTTCCATTGTAGCAGGAGGAAGAGAGGAAAAAATGGGATAGCAATGAGTTCAATGTATAGGATATTTTCTATTATGTAATTAGTCAGTTTCTTGGTCGTGCTGTGTCTTTGATGCAGCATGAGGGGTTTCCCTTGTTTCGGCACCTGGACTCAGCAGTTGCGGTGCACTGGCTCTCTAGTTGTGGCACTCAGGTTTTAGTTGCCCCACAACATGTGGGATCTTAGCTTCCCAACCAGGGATTGAACCCGTGTCCCCTACATTGGAAGGTGAATTCTTAACCATTGGAGCACCAAGGGAGTCCCCAGTTTATAGAAATGATGGGAGAAAATGGAGAGAGCTCTTTAACCATTCCTAATTCCTCTGTGAAATAGGAGTTCAAATTGTGTGCCAAGAGTGAAAAATATGTAGAATTAGAGACTTAAGGAAATGGAGAAAATACGGAAAAGTCACTCTGGAGACTCAGAACTGACAACATTATGGATTGTTGTTCAGTCACAAAGTCATCTCCGACAATTTGGGACCCCTTGGACTGTAGTCTGCCAGGTTCCTCTGTCCTCCACTGTTTCTCAGAGTTCAAAGTCATGTCCATTGAGTCAATGATGCTATCTAACCATGTCATCTTCTGCCACCCCCTTCTTTTACCTTCTATTTTTCCCAGAAAATTAAAAATTAAATCGTACCTGGAAATGTTAGGACCTTAATCTTTCCCAGCGAAAAGATTACTGAGTTCCATATATAGACTCACTCAGATTGGAGCCCATCAATCTTTAGAGGCACCAAAATGCTAGATTTTGGCTTAGCAACCCCTGCATGGACAGGGAGAAAGCAGTGGATTTTCCTTTGTCCCATGTGACCACCCCTCCCTGTCACCTCTGACTCCACCCACTGCTGCAGCTTATAGCCAGCTTCCACCTGCTGTGCCCTGGCCCTTCCCTACTGCCGCTTCACTCCCTGTTCCAGCCTCCTGCAGTTTTCATTTCTAGGAGGACTGGAAAGCATTAGCATCTCCTCTCAGTCGCTGGAACAAAACCAAGGACAGAAGGACAATTTGGGGAGTGGGCAGTGGATCGATGAGAGGAACAGATCAAGCATGCAGCATCTCCACTGGTGGTGGAGAAGCCTTCAGGTGTGGATGGCCCTGGGATGGCGTGTGCAGATGGTTCCAGTGACCTTTCATCAGGCCAGGGCCCCTAGAGATGAGGAGGGAGGAAATGCGTGTTAGACCTCAGCTGGAGGCTATTTAATAATAAGCATTCTTGTTTATTAACAAGAAATGTTCCTGACATATTGTTATGTGCTTTATGTAAGCAGATTATTAAAGAGCACTAATGAATATTACCAATTTTGTTTTAAGCAGGTATGTATACAGTCATGGAAAATAAGCCGAATTGCATCTGCTGCAGCACCAAGGAGTCCCCAGTTTATAGAAATGATGGGAGAAAATGGAGAGCTCTTTAACCATTCCTAATTCCTCTGTGAAATAGGAGTTCAAATTGTGTGCCAAGAGTGAAAAATATGTAGAATTAGAGACTTAAGGAAATGGAGAAAATACGGAAAAGTCACTCTGGAGACTCAGAACTGACAACATTATGGATTGTTGTTCAGTCACAAAGTCATCTCCGACAATTTGGGACCCCTTGGACTGTAGTCTGCCAGGTTCCTCTGTCCTCCACTGTTTCTCAGAGTTCAAAGTCATGTCCATTGAGTCAATGATGCTATCTAACCATGTCATCTTCTGCCACCCCCTTCTTTTACCTTCTATTTTTCCCAGAAAATTAAAAATTAAATCGTACCTGGAAATGTTAGGACCTTAATCTTTCCCAGCGAAAAGATTACTGAGTTCCATATATAGACTCACTCAGATTGGAGCCCATCAATCTTTAGAGGCACCAAAATGCTAGATTTTTGGCTTAGCAACCCCTGCATGGACAGGGAGAAAGCAGTGGATTTTCCTTTGTCCCATGTGACCACCCCTCCCTGTCACCTCTGACTCCACCCACTGCTGCAGCTTATAGCCAGCTTCCACCTGCTGTGCCCTGGCCCTTCCCTACTGCCGCTTCACTCCCTGTTCCAGCCTCCTGCAGTTTTCATTTCTAGGAGGACTGGAAAGCATTAGCATCTCCTCTCAGTCGCTGGAACAAAACCAAGGACAGAAGGACAATTTGGGGAGTGGGCAGTGGATCGATGAGAGGAACAGATCAAGCATGCAGCATCTCCACTGGTGGTGGAGAAGCCTTCAGGTGTGGATGGCCCTGGGATGGCGTGTGCAGATGGTTCCAGTGACCTTTCATCAGGCCAGGGCCCCTAGAGATGAGGAGGGAGGAAATGCGTGTTAGACCTCAGCTGGAGGCTATTTAATAATAAGCATTCTTGTTTATTAACAAGAAATGTTCCTGACATATTGTTATGTGCTTTATGTAAGCAGATTATTAAAGAGCACTAATGAATATTACCAATTTTGTTTTAAGCAGGTATGTATACAGTCATGGAAAATAAGCCGAATTGCATCTCTGGCTGCACCAGATCTTACAAAGTCACTCTTCAAAGCAGCCACCCTCTAGAGCAAGGGGTGACGGGAGCATCTCTACCAGTGTTTCTATTATTGGACTTTTTTTTTTTTGGAGGGGGCGGGTTGGGGAGGGAGGAGGGCGTGCGGGCCACTTCCATTGGTTTTTCATTTATCCAGTTTCATCCATCATTGTTCTTCAGCCCGTGTGGGCCTCCCATCTCGGCGGCCTCTGTTGTCACAGAGCACCGGCTCTGGGCGCATGCACTCCAGAGCTCTGGCTCAGTAATTGGACACATCGGTCCAGTCGCTCCGCGGCACGTGGGATCTTCCCAGGCCAGGGATTGAACTGGCGCCCCTTGCACTGCAAGGTGGTGTCCTTACCCACTGGACCACCAGGGAAGCCCTATTATTGGACTTTTAAACTGGGTGAGAAACGTGTCATTTCCCACATTGAGGTTGATTGTCTTTTTCTCATTTTTAAAAAATAGCAATCCTTATTACAAGGTAGTCTGGGTCCAAGTCTTTTGTTAATCATATGAAAACTAAGGAAAAGAATTGTTCCTCTGTAGGGATACTAAAAAAAGAGACATCACTTTGCTGACAAAGGTGTCCATATAGTCAAAACTATGGTTTTTCCAGTAATCCTGTACGAATGTGACAGTTGGATTATTAAGAAAGCTGAGTGCCGAAGAACTGATGTTTTCAAATTGTAGTGTTAGAGAAGAAGACTCTTGAGAGTCCCTTGGATTGCAAGGAGGTCAAACCAGTCAGTCCTAAAGGATATCAACCCTGAATATTCGTTAGAAGGACTGATGCTGAAGCTGAAGCTCCAACCCTTTGGCCACCTGATGTGAAGAGCTGATTCATTGGAAAAGGCCTTGATGCTGGGAAAGATTGAGGGCAGGAGGAGAAGGGGATGACAGAGGATGAGATGGTTAGATATCATCACTGACTCAATGGACATGAATCTGAGCAATCTCTGGGAGATACTGGAGGACAGAGGAATGTGGTTTGTTGCAGTCCATGGGTTACAAAGAGTTGGACACGACTGAAGCAACTTAGCATGAATGTACAAGCACATTGCATCCCAGTATTCATTTGTCTTATAACTGGAAGTTTGTACCTTTTGATCGCCTTCATTCTAGTCCCCCTCCCTACCCCACCCCTCTGGCAACCACAGATCTGGAGATCTGCTCTCTTTTTCTATGAGTTTGTTTGTTCTTGAAGTACAATTAACCTACAACACTGTGTTAGTTCCTATTACACAATATAGTGTATATTTCTATACATTTTGTACTGACCACCATGATAAGTTTAGTTGTGATACATCACCACACACAGACATTACATAGAGATTGACTATATTCCCTGCATAGTACATTTCGTACTTGCAACTCATTTATTTTGCATCTGGAAGTTTGAACCTCTAATTCTGCCCTCATCTATTTATTTCCACTCACAACCTGTTTCCCCTCTGGCAGACAGCTTTTTTTTTTTTTTTTTAAATCTGTTTCTACAGCTCTGTGGGTTTTTTTAAAACAAATTTTTAAAATTTTTATTGGGGTAAAGTTGATTTACAATGCTGTGTTAGTGTAACTGTGTTTTTCTTGTTTTTTTCTTTTGTTTTGTCTTTGTAGTGTTATGAGGCGCGCTCAGTGAAGCACCCAACTCCGTAAGTGGTTGTTAAAAGGAAGTTTATTAAGCTGGCCCACGACCACTCGCTAGGAACAGTCTCCTGCAAGGGCCCTGACCTCAGGTAGGGGATGGCTTTTAAGGCATAAAACCACATCCCGGTTGGCGCCCGTTTCTTGCAGACCCGCTAGCAGTCACGTTTACACATTCCGTTGTTTCAGATAAAAGTTAATGGTACACTGAGGCCCTGGAAACCCAGTCAGTCCTAAAGGAAATCCACTCTGAATATTTGTTGGAAGCACTGATTCTGGATCTGAAGCTCCAATGCTTTGGCCACCTGATGTGAAGAGCTGATTTGTTGGAAAAGACCCTGATGCTGGGAAAGATTGAGGGCAGGAGGAGAAGGGCATGACAGAGGATGAGATGGTTAGATAGCCTCACTGACTGCATGGACATGAATCTGAGCAAACTCTGGGAGATACTGGAGGACAGAGGAATGTGGTTTGTTGCAGTCCATGGGTTACAAAGAGTTGGACACGACTGAAGCAACTTAGCATGAATGTACAAGCACATTGCATCCCAGTATTCATTTGTCTTATAACTGGAAGTTTGTACCTTTTGATCACCTTCATTCTAGTCCCCCTCCCTACCCCACCCCTCTGGTAACCACAGATCTGGAGATCTGCTCTCTTTTTCTATGAGTTTGTTTGTTCTTGAAGTACAATTAACCTACAACACTGTGTTAGTTCCTATTACACAATATAGTGTATATTTCTATACATTTTGTACTGACCACCATGATAAGTTTAGTTGTGATACATCACCACACACAGACATTACATAGAGATTGACTATATTCCCTGCATAGTACATTTCGTACTTGCAACTCATTTATTTTGCATCTGGAAGTTTGAACCTCTAATTCTGCCCTCATCTATTTATTTCCACTCACAACCTGTTTCCCCTCTGGCAGACAGCTTTTTTTTTTTTTTTTTAAATCTGTTTCTACAGCTCTGTGGGTTTTTTTAAAACAAATTTTTAAAATTTTTATTGGGGTAAAGTTGATTTACAATGCTGTGTTAGTGTAACTGTGTTTTTCTTGTTTTTTTCTTTTGTTTTGTCTTTGTAGTGTTATGAGGCGCGCTCAGTGAAGCACCCAACTCCGTAAGTGGTTGTTAAAAGGAAGTTTATTAAGCTGGCCCACGACCACTCGCTAGGAACAGTCTCCTGCAAGGGCCCTGACCTCAGGTAGGGGATGGCTTTTAAGGCATAAAACCACATCCCGGTTGGCGCCCGTTTCTTGCAGACCCGCTAGCAGTCACGTTTACACATTCCGTTGTTTCAGATAAAAGTTAATCATGCGGTACCACCACTGGGGGAAAACGAATCAGGCAATTTATCAGAAGCAGACTGGCCTTGTGCTCAAGATACAGAAGTCAGAAATATGCAGTTATGCACTTAGGTTAAGCACAACGGGGTTGCAGTTTTTTCCAAGGAGTACAAATGGTTTTAACAGAGAGCAAACAGTAACAGTCTTAACAGAGAGCAAACAATTTTAACAAAGAGTGGTTAGGGTTTTCAAGTGAGCCATTTTACAGTAGATTCCACATATAAACAGAATAATGCTGTATTTGTCTTTCTATATCTGATTTACTTCACTTGGCATAATACCCTCTGGGCTTCCCAGGTGGTGCTAGTGGTAAAGACTCTGGCCGTCAGGCAGGAGATGTTAAGAGATGCAAGATTGATCGCTGGATCAGGAAGATCCCTTGGAGGAGGGCATGCCAACCAATACCAGTATTCTTACCTCAAGACTCCCACAGACAGAGGAGCCTGGCAGGCTACAGTTAATAGGGTCACAAGAGTCGGAAACAATCAGGGAAACCCAACCCAACACAGCACAGTACCCTTTAGGTCCATCCGTATGGTCTTAAGCAGTCCCAGGGAATGGGGTTGTCTCAGAAAGTAGGAGTGGCCCTGGGAGAAATATACCCCCCAAACAGTGTGGGCTGTCTCAGAAGATGAGAGGCCTTGAAATGTGAGGTGGTTAGTTTTCATGGGTTGGGTAATTTCATAGGCTAATGAGTGAGAGGATTAGTCCAACTATTTTGGAGAAGAGGCAGAGATTTCTAGGAATTGGGACACTGTCCACTTTTTTGGCCTTTTATTGTTCGCCTTAGAACTGACAAGGCAACTGAGTGTGTCATTTAGTTGATTTATTTCAATGAACTTGCAATGAGGTTCAAAGTCTACTGGAAGTCAAATCTTCTGCCATCTTGGACCTAGTTGGTTCTAACAGGGTTGTCACAGCCTCAATGGCTCTTTCATTCTTTTAAAGGTTGTGCCCTGCCCCCTTCCCTCCTGTTTCAGAGGCTGGTTCTTTTCCTCTGGGGACCCCCTACTCTGTCTGCCTACAAGAGCTACCCTGGTGTGACTTCAGGATGTTACTCACCCAACTGTTTCCTATGTGTACTCAGTCCACTGGGGACTGAGTCCTCTGTGCCAGGGAAATGGAACTTTCCAAAGGTGTGCTCCTGAGGTCTTCATAGTCTTGTTGTCCTGAATCCCTTCACTGGATTCAGCCTTCAGACTAGATCTTGGAAGGCAGAGCATGGGAGAGACGAAGGAAGCAGCCCTGGAGGAGTTCAAGGGCACTGATGGCCATGAGCAGCTTCCATACACCCCTGGCACAGAAGGTAAGCATTTACATTTTATCACCCAGTTGGGTCATAATGCTGTATTTGTCTTTCTATATCTGATTTACTTCACTTGGCATAATACCCTCTGGGCTTCCCAGGTGGTGCTAGTGGTAAAGACTCTGGCCGTCAGGCAGGAGATGTTAAGAGATGCAAGATTGATCGCTGGATCAGGAAGATCCCTTGGAGGAGGGCATGCCAACCAATACCAGTATTCTTACCTCAAGACTCCCACAGACAGAGGAGCCTGGCAGGCTACAGTTAATAGGGTCACAAGAGTCGGAAACAATCAGGGAAACCCAACCCAACACAGCACAGTACCCTTTAGGTCCATCCGTATGGTCTTAAGCAGTCCCAGGGAATGGGGTTGTCTCAGAAAGTAGGAGTGGCCCTGGGAGAAATATACCCCCCAAACAGTGTGGGCTGTCTCAGAAGATGAGAGGCCTTGAAATGTGAGGTGGTTAGTTTTCATGGGTTGGGTAATTTCATAGGCTAATGAGTGAGAGGATTAGTCCAACTATTTTGGAGAAGAGGCAGAGATTTCTAGGAATTGGGACACTGTCCACTTTTTTGGCCTTTTATTGTTCGCCTTAGAACTGACAAGGCAACTGAGTGTGTCATTTAGTTGATTTATTTCAATGAACTTGCAATGAGGTTCAAAGTCTACTGGAAGTCAAATCTTTTGCCATCTTGGACCTAGTTGGTTCTAACAGGGTTGTCACAGCCTCAATGGCTCTTTCATTCTTTTAAAGGTTGTGCCCTGCCCCCTTCCCTCCTGTTTCAGAGGCTGGTTCTTTTCCTCTGGGGACCCCCTACTCTGTCTGCCTACAAGAGCTACCCTGGTGTGACTTCAGGATGTTACTCACCCAACTGTTTCCTATGTGTACTCAGTCCACTGGGGACTGAGTCCTCTGTGCCAGGGAAATGGAACTTTCCAAAGGTGTGCTCCTGAGGTCTTCATAGTCTTGTTGTCCTGAATCCCTTCACTGGATTCAGCCTTCAGACTAGATCTTGGAAGGCAGAGCATGGGAGAGACGAGAAGGAAGCAGCCCTGGAGGAGTTCAAGGGCACTGATGGCCATGAGCAGCTTCCATACACCCCTGGCACAGAAGGTAAGCATTTACATGATCACCCAGTGTCTGTACCTGTGTGGCTGGCTGCTATTCTTAGCTCAGTTGTGTGATTTAGCAGTTCATGAGGGCAGAAACTCTGATACAGTGCTTCATATATGCTGAGACATAGTCATTGTTACCAAAAATTCTTTTTGCTAGAATGACCCTCTGTAAAGTGTTGATAGATGGACCATTAATTACTTTTATAGCATACAACCCCTAGACTTAAACAGTTTAGCAGTGTAGTGTGTGGTCAGTGTCCTTGAGGGCAGATCCAACTGAGGAATCACTTGTGTCTGAGGTGAACTCTCAGAGCTTCTCCCTCAAATACTCCTAACTCTGCGGTCTGGTGAGATGCTTGTATCTGCTCTAGAGAAATACTTATGAAGCCTAATCCTCCCCAAGAACCCAACCTAGACTCAAAGTGAAGGCACAGCTGGTAAACCAGACTCTGAGTTGGCTTCATCTGCTCTCGGGCACACTTCTAGGTGGAAGGCTAAGACAGCAAAGAGGAGAAGAGACTTTGTGAAGTCAAGGACCAGGTCTCTGTGCTGGGCTTTCTATTTCCCCTTCTTCCCTTTGTCTCCTTGCCCTGCCAGCTCTCTCCTTAACTCTCATTCTAGTCACTGACAGGATGGGTATTCCCTGGAATTTACCATTCACACCAGAAGAAGGGCACATGAGCCAGCAATAAGTTACCTTCAGAGGGCAGGAAACTGCCCCCTGACAGAATCATCTCACTGTTATCAGTCTGTAAGGACTTGGCTTTAGATTACTCTTTCTGATTTATTTAATTTTTGGCTAAATTAGATTATATTATCATATCTTCATGATATGTAGATGTTGGGAAATGTATCTGTTGCACATCATCATCTGTGTCCTGTAAGTTTGCCTGCTAAGTTGCTTCAGTCATGTCTGACTCTGTGACTCTGTGGACCATAGCCCACAAGTCTCCTCTGTCCATAGGATTCTCCAGTCAAGAATACTGGAGTGGGGCTTCCCTGTTGGTCCAGTGTGTAGGGACACCGCCTTGCAATGCAAGGAGCACCGGTTTGATCCCTGGCCTGGGAAGATCCCACATGCCGTGGAGTGGCTGACCCATTGGACCGATGTGTCCAATGACCAAGTAGAGCTCTGGAGTGCATGTGCCCAGAGCTGGTGCTCTGCAACAAGAGAGGCCACTGCGATGGGAGACCCACATGGGCCAAAGAACAAAGATGGGTGAAAATAGATAAATGAAAGACCAATAGAAGTGGCCCACCCTCCCCCCCTCCCTCTCCAACTACCACCCCCCCAAAAAAAACATAAAAAAAAATTTAAAAAAAGAATACTGGAGTGAGTTGCTGTTTCCTCCTCCAGGGGATCTTCCTGACCCAAGGATCAAACCTGAGTCTCTTATGTCTCCTGCATTGGCAAGTGGGTTCTTCACTACTAGTGCCACCTGGAAAGCATACTGTAGTTTTAGATAAACACATTCGGGGTGGGGGGGTGGTTATTCTGAGTGTGATGGGAAGTTATTGGAAGATTCTGAGCAAAGATGTGTATGATGAAACTATTTTTGTTGTTGTTTTGAAATGCAGTTCATTCATTTAATTTTGGCTATTCTGGGTTTTCACTGCTGCCACAGGCTCTTCTCTAGTTGCAGGGAGTGGGGGCTACCCTCTAGTTGAGGTGAGCAGGCTTCTTGTGGCGGTGACTTCTCTTGTAGAACTTGGGCCCTAGGGCACACTGGCTTCAGTAGTTGCAGCACGTGGGCTCAATAGTTGCAGCTCCGAGGCTTAAGAGCACAGGCTCAATAGTCGTGGCTCACAGGCTCAGTCGCTTCACAGCATATGGGATCTTCCTGAATCATGGATCAAACCCGTGTCTCCTGCATTCGCAGACAAACTCTTTTACTTAAACACAGTTTTAAAGTTCTCTTTTCTTACTAAGAGCTTCGTGGGGTTGACATCTGAAAATACAGGTATTTTGGCATAAATACTTCTACTTTAAAAAACTTTTGATGAGTAATCTAAGAGAAATGAGGAAATGAAATGACTTGGTCTTTTATGAGTATACTAAAAATTAAATGAGCCACATGTCCTTGTTTATTTTTTAATCAGTGCACTTTTATCTTTATAATTGGTGACAAATACCCTTAATAGTAGTTGGTTGTGTTACTCATCACTCCTTGCCTTGTAGCCTCTCCCTAGTCACATTATATGTGCCCAAAGTCCCTTTTGTTTCTTTGTAACAGTCTTTAAAGTCTAATATTCATATTTTATCTAATATGAATATTGCTACTCCAGCTTTCTCTTGATTTCCATTTGCATGGAATACCTTTTTCCCTCCCCTCAGTTTCAGTCTGTATATTTCCCTAGATTTGAAGTGAGTCTTTTGTAAATAGCATATATATGGATCTGTGTTTCTATCCGTTTACCTAGTCTATGTCTTTTGGTTGGAGCACTTAATCCATTCATTTTATTTTATTTTACTTTTGGAACTTTTATTGGTTTTTTATTTATTTATTTTCATCCATCTTCGTTCTTTGGCCTGTGTGGGCCTCCCATTGCAGTGGCCTCTCTCCTTGCAGAGCACCAGCTCTGGGCGCATGCGCACCAGAGCGCTGGCTCGTAATTGGACACACCGGTCCAGCTGCTCTGCAGCACATGGGATCTTCCCAGGCCAGGGCTCAAATCAGTGTCCCTTGCACTACAAGGCGGACTCTTTACCCACTGGACCACCAGGGAAACCCATGGAGCACTTAATCCATTTATGTTTAAGGTAATTACCAATATGTAGGGCTTCCCAGATGGCTCAGTGATAAAAGAATTTGCCTGCAATGCAGGAGACACTTGTCCCTGGGTTTGATTCATGGGTTGGGAAGATGCCCTGGCTCAGTTTGCTCTGCACCTATGGACAATCTCCTCCCTCTGGCAAAAATGCCCTGTGTCTTCTTTGTCTTCGCAGCCCCAGCACCTAGCAGTCTGCCCAACACTCATGAATTACTCAACCCATGGACTAAATGGCTTGCCCATTGGCTGACTTGCTGATAATCTGTCTCCTCTGCATCCCCTGCCTTCTCCCTACCCCCGCCTCCTGCCCTGACATAACTGGAATGTAGGCTCCATGAGAGCAGTGAACCTGACAGCTTCATTCATGGCTGAATTCTCAGATCCCATATCAAAGTCTGGCACATTGTGTGTATGTTCAGTAAATATTAATTGAATCAGTCAGTGCTGAAAGAATTCCTTCAATCTCACCTAGCAAGGTTAGGATCTGGTCTCCAGCCCTACATCCTAGCTTGGGTACCACAGTGCCTGGTGGATATTTAAGCCTGAAAACAACTTGAGAGCAAGGACTGGCTCTTTTTTCCTGTATCCTCTGAATGGCATAATACCTAAGAGGTATTCAGCAGTTGTTGATGGAATGAATAAAAGAGCTAATGGATAGTCATGACTCTTCTGTGACTCAGATTTTGGAGGCTGGGATTTCCTGGTTCTGTCCCCTTGGCAGAGTTGGTGGGGCTACAAGAAGGTGGGGTGCTCTGAGCAAGAATCCAGACCCAGAGTCCAAGAGTTCCTGAGCTTTACATTTGTGGAGAGGGTGTGAGAGTGCTGGTCTCCTCTCTGTTGTTGAGACCTCTGGAGAAGGAAATGGCAACCCACTTCAGTATTCTTGCCTCGAAAATTCTATGGACAGAGGAGCCTGGCTGACTACAGTCCATGGGGTCATAGAGTTGGATACGACTGAGTGACTGATCACATCTCTATTGTTGGCAGAGTCAGGATGAAAAGTAGATACATAGGGACTTCCCTGGTTGTCCTGTGGTTGAGACTTCGCCTTCCAGTGTAGGGACTGTAGGTTCAATCCTGGTCAGGGAGCTGAGATTCCACATGCCTCGTGGCCAAAGAACCAACACATAAGACAGAAGCAATATTGTGACAAATTCGACAAAAACTTTAAGAATAGTCCAAGTCAAAAACTATCTTTTTTAAAAAAAGCAGATAAATAATATATCCCCATTAGAAACTATAACCCTACCAAACAATAGAATCTGTTTTCTTTATTTTGTCTACCAAGGTCTTGCACACACCCACAACAGCTCAAATTTATTAGAGTGTGTGGACATTTGGGAAAGCCCTGGCCTCATCTGTAAAGGCACCATGTCTCCAGCGCCCATGTAACCCAGTACCAAGAGCCCATATTAAAATCCTGGAAGGCTCTCTCCTTGCTGACAGCCCACATGTTACCTGGCAACAGCTCCATGGAAATGATGCCCACCAGCGTCCTCAGACTTGTTCAGTCCTCAGCACGTCTGTGTGGACAACCTCCCTTTCAAAGACCTGGCCGACACCCAGTGGGTAGGCCGGGGGAGGTATTGAAAAGAAAGCCTGCTGCACCTGCTCTTAAGCAAGACTAAATAGAAGCAGCTCAAGATATTCCCTGCCACACCTCCTACAATTCTGACACCAATTCTGACGTGTGTCTTGTTCCATTCAAGTAGTCCTGTGACACCAGCTGAGTCCTACAATTTAACTCAGTTCTGATACCATCTACCTGGAAATCATGTCAGAGCCCACAGAGGAAGGTTTCAGTCCTCAAAGATTGCCCTCAGCCCCCACCTCCAGCTTCAGAAGGGGTTCTTGGGTACCATCTACCCCTTTTGGGTACTCACTTAGTCATGTCTGACTCTTTGCGATCCCATGGACTGTAGCCCGCCAGATTCACCTGTCAATGGGAATTCTCCTGGCAAGAATCCTGGAGTGGGTTGCCATTTCCTTCTTCAGAGGATATTCCCAATCCAGGGATCGTGGAGAGGTGTGAGAGTGCTGGTCTCCTCTCTGTTGTTGAGACCTCTGGAGAAGGAAATGGCAACCTATCTTGCCTCGAAAATTCTATGGACAGAGGAGCCTGGCTGACTACAGTCCATGGGGTCATAGAGTTGGATACGACTGAGTGACTGATCACATCTCTATTGTTGGCAGAGTCAGGATGAAAAGTAGATACATAGGGACTTCCCTGGTTGTCCTGTGGTTGAGACTTCGCCTTCCAGTGTAGGGACTGTAGGTTCAATCCTGGTCAGGGAGCTGAGATTCCACATGCCTCGTGGCCAAAGAACCAACACATAAGACAGAAGCAATATTGTGACAAATTCGACAAAAACTTTAAGAATAGTCCAAGTCAAAAACTATCTTTTTTAAAAAAAGCAGATAAATAATATATCCCCATTAGAAACTATAACCCTACCAAACAATAGAATCTGTTTTCTTTATTTTGTCTACCAAGGTCTTGCACACACCCACAACAGCTCAAATTTATTAGAGTGTGTGGACATTTGGGAAAGCCCTGGCCTCATCTGTAAAGGCACCATGTCTCCAGCGCCCATGTAACCCAGTACCAAGAGCCCATATTAAAATCCTGGAAGGCTCTCTCCTTGCTGACAGCCCACATGTTACCTGGCAACAGCTCCATGGAAATGATGCCCACCAGCGTCCTCAGACTTGTTCAGTCCTCAGCACGTCTGTGTGGACAACCTCCCTTTCAAAGACCTGGCCGACACCCAGTGGGTAGGCCGGGGGAGGTATTGAAAAGAAAGCCTGCTGCACCTGCTCTTAAGCAAGACTAAATAGAAGCAGCTCAAGATATTCCCTGCCACACCTCCTACAATTCTGACACCAATTCTGACGTGTGTCTTGTTCCATTCAAGTAGTCCTGTGACACCAGCTGAGTCCTACAATTTAACTCAGTTCTGATACCATCTACCTGGAAATCATGTCAGAGCCCACAGAGGAAGGTTTCAGTCCTCAAAGATTGCCCTCAGCCCCCACCTCCAGCTTCAGAAGTTGTAAGTCCAAGTTGGACCTGAGCTTCTGATGCCAATGACCTCTCCTTGTGTGCATGTTACTCACTTAGTCATGTCTGACTCTTTGCGATCCCATGGACTGTAGCCCGCCAGATTCACCTGTCAATGGGAATTCTCCTGGCAAGAATCCTGGAGTGGGTTGCCATTTCCTTCTTCAGAGGATATTCCCAATCCAGGGATCAATCTGGGTCTCTTGCACTGCAGGCACATTCTTTACTGTCTGAGCCACCAGGGAAACAAAAAGAAGTAAGTTCAGAGCCAGGACCCTGTTGAAGTTCGTCAGGGACACCCTACTATCTGGACTACTTTAATTCTCCAAGGCAGGGGTTGCTTTACCACAGTTGAGCTGAGTGTGACCCTGGTGCCAAGACCTCTCCTTGGGTTTCATTAATTTGCTAAAAGAGGTCACAGAACTCAAGAACTTTTTATTTACTAGATCACCAGTTAATTATAAAAGATGTAACTCAGGAACAGCTGGATGAAAGATGCCCCAGGGCAAGGGGTAGGGAAGAGGTGCAGAGCTCCTTTGTGCTGGGACCACTCTCCTGCATCTCCACAAGCTCACCAGCCCAGGGCTCTGTGATCCCTCTCTGTCAGGGTTTTATGGAGGCTTCATCATCAAGGCAGGATTGATTAAATCACTGGTTATTGGTGACTGCACTCAAGCTTCCGCACCTCTCCCCTCCCTAAGAGGTAGAGGGTGGAACTGGAAGTTCCAACCCTCTGATCACATGACTGACTCCCTGGAAACCAGCCCGCATCCTAGGAGTCTGTCATTAAAATAACAAAAGACAACTTTATGGTTCTCATCACAGGATATTCTAAGAGCTTTAGTCTTTAGGAACTCTGTGGGTAGGCCTTGAAAAGAAAACCTGCTGCACCTGCTCTTAAGCAAGACTAAATAGAAGCAGCCTCCCACACCTCCTACAATTCTGACACCAATTCTGACGTGTGTCTTGTTCCATTCAAGTAGTCCTGTGACACCAGCTGAGTCCTACAATTTAACTCAGTTCTGATACCATCTACCTGGAAATCATGTCAGAGCCCACAGAGGAAGGTTTCAGTCCTCAAAGATTGCCCTCAGCCCCCACCTCCAGCTTCAGAAGTTGTAAGTCCAAGTTGGACCTGAGCTTCTGATGCCAATGACCTCTCCTTGTGTGCATGTTACTCACTTAGTCATGTCTGACTCTTTGCGATCCCATGGACTGTAGCCCGCCAGATTCACCTGTCAATGGGAATTCTCCTGGCAAGAATCCTGGAGTGGGTTGCCATTTCCTTCTTCAGAGGATATTCCCAATCCAGGGATCAATCTGGGTCTCTTGCACTGCAGGCACATTCTTTACTGTCTGAGCCACCAGGGAAACAAAAAGAAGTAAGTTCAGAGCCAGGACCCTGTTGAAGTTCGTCAGGGACACCCTACTATCTGGACTACTTTAATTCTCCAAGGCAGGGGTTGCTTTACCACAGTTGAGCTGAGTGTGACCCTGGTGCCAAGACCTCTCCTTGGGTTTCATTAATTTGCTAAAAGAGGTCACAGAACTCAAGAACTTTTTATTTACTAGATCACCAGTTAATTATAAAAGATGTAACTCAGGAACAGCTGGATGAAAGATGCCCCAGGGCAAGGGGTAGGGAAGAGGTGCAGAGCTCCTTTGTGCTGGGACCACTCTCCTGCATCTCCACAAGCTCACCAGCCCAGGGGCTCTGTGATCCCTCTCTGTCAGGGTTTTATGGAGGCTTCATCATCAAGGCAGGATTGATTAAATCACTGGTTATTGGTGACTGCACTCAAGCTTCCGCACCTCTCCCCTCCCTAAGAGGTAGAGGGTGGAACTGGAAGTTCCAACCCTCTGATCACATGACTGACTCCCTGGAAACCAGCCCGCATCCTAGGAGTCTGTCATTAAAATAACAAAAGACAACTTTATGGTTCTCATCACAGGATATTCTAAGAGCTTTAGTCTTTAGGAACTCTGTCAGAAAGGGGACAAAAGGCGGGATGGAGCTTAGGGTAAGAGCCAACCCTGTTTGGCCCTAACTGCTGTTCCAGGTGGCATTCAGGTCTTCTTCTTTTTGAAATATTTGTAGGGCTTCCCTGGTGGTCCAGTGGTTAGAGAGTCTACCTTGCAGTGCAAGGGGTGCTGGTTCGATCCCTGACCTGGGACGATCCCACGTGCCACGGAGTGGCTGAACCAGTGTTTCCAATTATGAGCCAGCACTCTGGAGCGCATGCACCCAGAGCTGGTGCTCCGCTACAGGAGAGGTCACTGCAATGGGAGGCCCACACAGGCCAAAGAACAAAGATGGATGAAAATAAATAAGTGAAAGACCAATAAAAGAGGCCAAAATTTAAAAAATAAATTGTATATTTATTTATTTTGCTGTGTTGGGTCTTGGTTGCAGTGTTATAACCAGGCTTCAGGAAACAACTCATACAGCGCGACAAAAGTAACAGTGGAGGGCATTTATTACACTGGGGGGTCCAAGGCCTCACTTTAGCCAAGGACCCCTGTAAGGCTGGAAGATAGAAGGAATACTTTGTTCAAATGATTCTGCTTTTTCACCTAGTTTCATTGACCACAGGGGCTGGCGATTCAGAGGCGATGTGACAGACCTCATACCTAACCCCTCAGTCTTAGAATCAACACTCTTTTGTTAAGCTGTAGCCACTGGCACCGATGGGGCTATAGCTAGGCCTACCTGTGTCACTCTCTGCTTAATCTTATGCAGTGAGAAAGGGGGACCTTTGTTCTCAGGATACCTATAGATCTGTTAAGCTATAAACACTGGCATCCGATGTGACTATAGATAAGCATACTTGTGTCACCCTCTCCTTAATCTCTGTAAACAACTTATGCAGTGGGAAAACAGGAAGTGGAAAATTCAAGATTGTGTAAAAAAATGTGATGATTGCCTATAAATCCGTGTACCCCCAAATCAAGGTTGAACACTCACTTTCAGTCAGGGCTGCATGCCCAAGCCACCATTAGGCTGCGAGTAGCCGCTGGCCGGCAATAAAGACTCCTAATTCGGCTTTTTTCCTGCTAAGAGTGAAAGTGTTCAACCTCAGTTTGAGACTTAAACCCAGGGCCCAGACTTAATCAAACCTGTTTGGGACTTGAACCCACGCGGCCGAGACTCGAACCCAGCCTAAACCCTGTTAATTAAAATCACTCACCCAATGTCTGGACCCACTGAGGTTCAGGTTCTTCATGTCTCTTTGCAGAGAAGAATTCAGCAAGAGACAAAGTGATAGGTAAGAAATGGATTTATTCCGATTCAGAGAAAGCACACTCCACAGAGTGTGGGCCATGGCAGAGAAATTCCAGTGGCCCTGAGAGTATGGTGTTCTTAGTTTTTATAGGCTGGGTAATTCCATATGCTAATGAGTGGGAGGATTATTCCAGCTCTTTTAGGGAGGGGTAGAACTGTCATGGCCCCTCTGGGTGTGTCATTTAGCTTGCTGACTGAGGATCAAGGTCTGGTCTGCCATCTTGGACCCATGTGATTCTAATGGGTTTATGCTGTGTCCTTGGGCTGTCATTCTTTTCAAAAATTGTGCCCTGCCCCTTTCCCTCCCAACCCTTACAAGAGTGGTCTCTGTTTCTTCTCGGCATAACACCCCGAGCAGAACTTGTGGCTAATACTTATACCTAAAGCCTATGGGCACAAACCCACATTCCAAACACCTGAGGTTGCCTAGCAAACATTAAAGGAAAAAATACGATTTGGTTGCCATCACAAAGGTATAATTGAAAATCACTTAAGCATATCACCTAGCTTATCTTCAACAAGGATTAATTAACTAAGATCACAAATGGTAATTTATCTTATGACAGATATTTAATTTTCATGTGGGAAAACAGGAAGTGGAAAATTCAAGATTGTGTAAAAATGTGATGATTGCCTACCTTTAATCTCTGTAAACAACTTATGCAGTGGGAAAACAGGAAGTGGAAAATTCAAGATTGTGTAAAAAAATGTGATGATTGCCTATAAATCCATGTACCCCCAAATCAAGGTTGAACACTCACTTTCAGTCGGGGCTGCATGCCCAAGCCACCATTAGGCTGCGAGTAGCCGCTGGCCGGCAATAAAGACTCCTAATTCGGCTTTTTTCCTGCTAAGAGTGAAAGTGTTCAACCTCAGTTTGAGACTTAAACCCAGGGCCTAGACTTAATCAAACCTGTTTGGGACTTGAACCCACGCGGCCGAGACTCGAACCCAGCCTAAACCCTGTTAATTAAAATCACTCACCCAATGTCTGGACCCACTGAGGTTCAGGTTCTTCATGTCTCTTTGCAGAGAAGAATTCAGCAAGAGACAAAGTGATAGGTAAGAAATGGATTTATTCCGATTCAGAGAAAGCACACTCCACAGACAGAGTGTGGGCCATGGCAGAGAAATTCCAGTGGCCCTGAGAGTATGGTGTTCTTAGTTTTTATAGGCTGGGTAATTCCATATGCTAATGAGTGGGAGGATTATTCCAGCTCTTTTAGGGAGGGGTAGAACTGTCATGGCCCCTCTGGGTGTGTCATTTAGCTTGCTGACTGAGGATCAAGGTCTGGTCTGCCATCTTGGACCCATGTGATTCTAATGGGTTTATGCTGTGTCCTTGGGCTGTCATTCTTTTCAAAAATTGTGCCCTGCCCCTTTCCCTCCCAACCCTTACAAGAGTGGTCTCTGTTTCTTCTCGGCATAACACCCCGAGCAGAACTTGTGGCTAATACTTATACCTAAAGTCTATGGGCACAAACCCACATTCCAAACACCTGAGGTTGCCTAGCAAACATTAAAGGAAAAAATACGATTTGGTTGCCATCACAAAGGTATAATTGAAAATCACTTAAGCATATCACCTAGCTTATCTTCAACAAGGATTAATTAACTAAGATCACAAATGGTAATTTATCTTATGACAGACATTTAATTTTCATGGCCGAGGGGAGGCTTGGGTACGAGGTTTCCTTGGTCAGGTTCTCATCAGCCCGGGAGGCCTAGTCGACAGTTAATTTTTCATCTCCATGGCTACACATTCCACATACAGTCCAGAGTTCACTGATAGTGCAAGATGGAGTCCTCTTCCTCAAGATGGAGTCAGTTCAGTCAGGTTAGCCTGTTCCTTTCCTCCTTCATTCCCCTGTCTTGATGCTCTTAATGTCCAGTAAGAGCATCATTCATAGGGATATATTGGACATTAGGCCTCCTAGCATGTATCTGAGTAAATGCAGCTAATCTCATTGACACAAACTGGACAATACATTGGAGAATACAAGGCCCACATAACAAAATTACCAAGGCAACTATAACTACAGTGAGCAAAGTTTTCCACCAATCACTCCTTATCCAGGATAAAACAGAAGCCCAGGAAAGTACAGTATCAGTATCATCTGACATCTGTCTGACATGGGCCTGCATGCCTTCCAGTGCCTCACACACATTTCCTGACAAGTCAGGAATATATACACAACATTATACTTTTATTATAGCATATGTTCCACCTTGGGCAGAAGTTAGAATGTCTAATGTCATCCTGTTTTGGATTACAGCTTTTCTCATTTGTACTTGTTCTGTGTTAAGAGCCTGTATTTCCCTCATGCTGTTGTTGATGGCTTGTTGGGTGAATTTGGTCAGTGCTTTAACTCTCATCATAATATCTGCAGTCCCAAGGGAGGGGACAAATATGCCTCCCAGATAATCATACCAGTGGAATAGTTAACAGGCCCATCTGCACGTAGATGTGGCATAGGTCTGGTCTGCCATCTTGGACCCATGTGATTCTAATGGGTTTATGCTGTGTCCTTGGGCTGTCATTCTTTTCAAAAATTGTGCCCTGCCTCTTTCCCTCCCAACCCTTACAAGAGTGGTCTCTGTTTCTTCTCGGCATAACACCCCGAGCAGAACTTGTGGCTAATACTTATACCTAAAGTCTATGGGCACAAACCCACATCCCAAACACCTGAGGTTGCCTAGCAAACATTAAAGGAAAAAATACGATTTGGTTGCCATCACAAAGGTATAATTGAAAATCACTTAAGCATATCACCTAGCTTGTCTTCAACAAGGATTAATTAACTAAGATCACAAATGGTAATTTATCTTATGACAGATATTTAATTTTCATGGCCGAGGGGAGGCTTGGGTACGAGGTTTCCTTGGTCAGGTTCTCATCAGCCCGGGAGGCCTAGTCGACAGTTAATTTTTCATCTCCATGGCTACACATTCCACATACAGTCCAGAGTTCACTGATAGTGCAAGATGGAGTCCTCTTCCTCAAGATGGAGTCAGTTCAGTCAGGTTAGCCTGTTCCTTTCCTCCTTCATTCCCCTGTCTTGATGCTCTTAATGTCCAGTAAGAGCATCATTCATAGGGATATATTGGACATTAGGCCTCCTAGCATGTATCTGAGTAAATGCAGCTAATCTCATTGACACAAACTGGACAATACATTGGAGAATACAAGGCCCACATAACAAAATTACCAAGGCAACTATAACTACAGTGAGCAAAGTTTTCCACCAATCACTCCTTATCCAGGATAAAACAGAAGCCCAGGAAAGTACAGTATCAGTATCATCTGACATCTGTCTGACATGGGCCTGCATGCCTTCCAGTGCCTCACACACATTTCCTGACAGGTCAGGAATATATACACAACATTATACTTTTATTATAGCATATGTTCCACCTTGGGCAGAAGTTAGAATGTCTAATGTCATCCTGTTTTGGATTACAGCTTTTCTCATTTGTACTTGTTCTGTGTTAAGAGCCTGTATTTCCCTCATGCTGTTGTTGATGGCTTGTTGGGTGAATTTGGTCAGTGCTTTAACTCTCATCATAATATCTGCAGTCCCAAGGGAGGGGACAAATATGCCTCCCAGATAATCATACCAGTGGAATAGTTAACAGGCCCATCTGCACGTAGATGTGGCATATTTTTTGAGGGGGGTGGTGAGGGTGCATTGGGGAGGGAGAGGGGGCGGACGGGCCACTTCTATTGGTCTTTCATTTACCTATTTTCATCCATCTTTGTTCTTTGGCCTGTGCAGGCCTCCCATCGCAGTGGCCTCTCTTGTTGCAGAGCACCGGCTCTGGGAGCATGCATTCTAGAGCTCTGGCTTGGTAATTGGACACATCAGTCCAGCTGCTCCACGGCACATGGGATCTTCCCAGGCCAGAGATTGAACCCGCGCCCCTTGCACTGCAAGGTGGTGTCCTTACCCACTGGACCACCAGGGAAGCCCAGATGTGGCATATTTAAGGGTTTTTGTATGGCAGGCCTAATGTTTCCATGAGTAAAGGCCAGCCCTATGGTGCATCTCCCCACCCATACAGGTGTTAACCAAGGCCACAAATTAGTGCCACAAACCCATTGAGTTCCACTGGGGGCTACCCATCTTATCCCGGGGCTGGATTTCTAATCTGTCCCTGCCACCAGGTAGATTGAGCAGGACTATAAGTCACTTTAAAAGTTTTATACCATTGTTTTACCCAGAGAAAGCCCATATGTTTTAAATCTTTAGGGTCAATAGGTTAGTCACTAAAGCCTATTGTATGGGCACTTTATTCCTAGCAGATATTGGCTGTCATAATTAATTTGGCCTTTCTCAGGAGTGATCCACATATAATCATCCCATATTTGATAAAATTGATCAAAATACCTACTTTCATGGGTTTGTTTTGTTTCCTTGTTTATAATAAAATATAAGTAAACAGCTTTGCTGGTAGCAGCAAAATCAAAAGAATATTATGACCTCTTATGGGCTTGCCTGGGATCTGACCTAGCTGTTGTTCGGAATGGTCTAATGTCATGTTTTGGATTACAGCTTTTCTCATTTGTACTTGTTCTGTGTTAAGAGCCTGTATTTCCCTCATGCTGTTGTTGATGGCTTGTTGGGTGAATTTGGTCAGTGCTTTAACTCTCATCATAATATCTGCAGTCCCAAGGGAGGGGACAAATATGCCTCCCAGATAATCATACCAGTGGAATAGTTAACAGGCCCATCTGCACGTAGATGTGGCATATTTTTTGAGGGGGGGTGGTGAGGGTGCATTGGGGAGGGAGAGGGGGCGGACGGGCCACTTCTATTGGTCTTTCATTTACCTATTTTCATCCATCTTTGTTCTTTGGCCTGTGCAGGCCTCCCATCGCAGTGGCCTCTCTTGTTGCAGAGCACCGGCTCTGGGAGCATGCATTCTAGAGCTCTGGCTTGGTAATTGGACACATCAGTCCAGCTGCTCCACAGCACATGGGATCTTCCCAGGCCAGAGATTGAACCAGCGCCCCTTGCACTGCAAGGTGGTGTCCTTACCCACTGGACCACCAGGGAAGCCCAGATGTGGCATATTTAAGGGTTTTTGTATGGCAGGCCTAATGTTTCCATGAGTAAAGGCCAGCCCTATGGTGCATCTCCCCACCCATACAGGTGGTAGCCAGGGCCATAGATTGGTGCCACAAATCCACGGAGTTCCACTGGGGGCTACCCATCTTATCCCAGGGGTGAATTTCTAATCTTTCCCCAGCCACCAAGTAGATTGAACAGGGCTGTAAGTCACTTTAAAAGTTTTATACCATTGTTTTACCCAGAGAAAGCCCATATGTTTTAAATCTTTAGGGTCAATAGGTTAGTCACTAAAGCCTATTGTATGGGCACTTTATTCCTAGCAGATATTGGCTGTCATAATTAATTTGGCCTTTCTCAGGAGTGATCCACATATAATCATCCCATATTTGATAAAATTGATCAAAATACCTACTTTCATGGGTTTGTTTTGTTTCCTTGTTTATAATAAAATATAAGTAAACAGCTTTGCTGGTAGCAGCAAAATCAAAAGAATATTATGACCTCTTATGGGCTTGCCTGGGATCTGAACCCTTTGCTTAAACTTGGTTAATGATTCTTGGCACCAAGTCAACAATGTAAGATCTTCATTGCTTAAACTTAACATTTGAGACTTCTGTTGATGTAGATAATCACATAAACTAGGTATATCTCCCTCTCGAAGGGGAGACACCCACCAGGGAAGTCCCTCCATTACTGACACGGGCATAGCCCCACAGACCCAGCAATCAGACGCATTGTGGAAGCCAGCATAAGAATGTGTCCATGAGATAAAAACAATATCTTGAGCTGAGATTATAGTTAAAATAATGATGGTACCATAGAGTCCATAGAGCAAAGACTGATTGTAGGAGTTAATTCTTTTTCTTTTTCTTTAAGATGATCTTAGTTTCTCGAGGATCAAAGGGGTCCCTCTGTGTAGTCCACTCAGTGTCCTCTGGATCTGTAGTGCATGTCCTCTTCACCCTGATGTGGTGGATCCAGGGGACAATGCCTGCAACTTTAACTGCTATAGGTGTGGCTAGAACAACTGTGTATGGACCCTTCTATTGTGCAGCTAGAGAATCATATTTCCAGTCTTTGACCCATACTTGATCCCCAGGCACAAACCCATGAATCTGTTCCCCTAGGGGGAATGGCACCCTCTCTTGAACATATTTAGTTACCTGATTTATTACCTTACCCAATTGTTCCCTCTGCTGAGAAACTCCATCCTCTTTTACCTGTGGCAAACTTGCCAATACCTGTCCCACTATGGGAGGTCTCCCATAAATGATTTTATAAGGAGAATAGCCTTGAGAACGTGGGGTCACTCTTAGTTTGAGCGAGCATAAGTTAAAAGTTTTATACCATTGTTTTACCCAGAGAAAGCCCATATGTTTTAAATCTTTAGGGTCAATAGGTTAGTCACTAAAGCCTATTGTATGGGCACTTTATTCCTAGCAGATATTGGCTGTCATAATTAATTTGGCCTTTCTCAGGAGTGATCCACATATAATCATCCCATATTTGATAAAATTGATCAAAATACCTACTTTCATGGGTTTGTTTTGTTTCCTTGTTTATAATAAAATATAAGTAAACAGCTTTGCTGGTAGCAACAAAATCAAAAGAATATTATGACCTCTTATGGGCTTGCCTGGGATCTGAACCCTTTGCTTAAACTTGGTTAATGATTCTTGGCACCAAGTCAACAATGTAAGATCTTCATTGCTTAAACTTAACATTTGAGACTTCTGTTGATGTAGATAATCACATAAACTAGGTATATCTCCCTCTCGAAGGGGAGACACCCACCAGGGAAGTCCCTCCATTACTGACACGGGCATAGCCCCACAGACCCAGCAATCAGACGCATTGTGGAAGCCAGCATAAGAATGTGTCCATGAGATAAAAACAATATCTTGAGCTGAGATTATAGTTAAAATAATGATGATACCATAGAGTCCATAGAGCAAAGACTGATTGTAGGAGTTAATTCTTTTTCTTTTTCTTTAAGATGATCTTAGTTTCTCGAGGATCAAAGGGGTCCCTCTGTGTAGTCCACTCAGTGTCCTCTGGATCTGTAGTGCATGTCCTCTTCACCCTGATGTGGTGGATCCAGGGGACAATGCCTGCAACTTTAACTGCTATAGGTGTGGCTAGAACAACTGTGTATGGACCCTTCTATTGTGCAGCTAGAGAATCATGTTTCCAGTCTTTGACCCATACTTGATCCCCAGGCACAAACCCATGAATCTGTTCCCCTAGGGGGAATGGCACCCTCTCTTGAACATATTTAGTTACCTGATTTATTACCTTACCCAATTGTTCCCTCTGCTGAGAAACTCCATCCTCTTTTACCTGTGGCAAACTTGCCAATACCTGTCCCACTATGGGAGGGGGTCTCCCATAAATGATTTTATAAGGAGAATAGCCTTGAGAACGTGGGGTCACTCTTAGTTTGAGCAGAGCTATAAGAAGAGTGTTTTTTCTAAGAGTCGGATTAATTCTTTCCACCGTTCCAGAGCTCTGAGGCCTATATGCTGTATGTAGTTTCTATTTGACATTTAAGGTTTCACATACCTGCTGGATCAAGTCAAC
Source organism: Tragulus kanchil (assembly GCA_022376925.1). NCBI lineage: Eukaryota > Metazoa > Chordata > Mammalia > Artiodactyla > Tragulidae > Tragulus > Tragulus kanchil. The sequence continues at coordinate 99,122,867 of JAIOJX010000029.1, forward strand.
TATAAAGGCAGGACCATTATCTGACCCTACGCTGGTTGAAAATAATATCTTTTCCGCTAGCTGTTCAGAATCCTCTTTCTTTATATAAGGCTCCGTGTACACGTAAGGTGGCAAAGGCATCTCTTTCAGTCACATAAAGGGTAAATGGCTTAGTCAGGTCCAGCAGGCCCAGCGTGGGGCCAATGTAATTTCTACTTCTAAGTTTTCAATGGCCTGTTGTTGCCTTTCAGTCCAATTTAATGAATCTCTTCCTGGTCCTGTTAAGAGTTCATATAAGGGCTGGGCCATCTGAGAGTATCTTGGAACCTAAATCCAGCAGAACCCAGCAGCTCCCCAAAATTTTCGGACTAGCCTCTGAGTCAGTGGTCAGGGGATTTTTAAGAATTATCTCTTTTCTCAACTGTCCAGCAGTCTTGTGCCTCGCCTCAAAACAAACCTGAGGTACCTTACTTTCTCCTTGTAGATCTATGACTTTTCTTAAAACTCTGTAGCCTGCTTCCATGAACAGTGCCAGCAAAGTCTTGGTTCCTTTCCAGCAGTCCTCTTTGTTTTCAGCTGCCAGTAGTAAATCATCCACACATTGTAGCAACCAACAACTAAATTTCTCTGGCTGAAATGGGTCTATGTCAGAAGCCAAGGCTTCCCGGAAAATAGTCAGGGAATTTTTAAATCCTTGCAGGAGGCGAGTCCAGGTAAGCTGTTGTTTGATGCTCCTTACTGGATCTTCCCATGTGAAGGCAAAAATGGGTCGAGACACAGAAGCAAGACGACCTTAAAATCTAGCACTAGGTGGGGGAGGCTGAGTAGGGGCACCCTCTCATTCGTCTTTGACCCATACTTGATCCCCAGGCACAAACCCATGAATCTGTTCCCCTAGGGGGAATGGCACCCTCTCTTGAACATATTTAGTTACCTGATTTATTACCTTACCCAATTGTTCCCTCTGCTGAGAAACTCCATCCTCTTTTACCTGTGGCAAACTTGCCAATACCTGTCCCACTATGGGAGGGTCTCCCATAAATGATTTTATAAGGAGAATAGCCTTGAGAACGTGGGGTCACTCTTAGTTTGAGCAGAGCTATAAGAAGAGTGTTTTTTCTAAGAGTCGGATTAATTCTTTCCACCGTTCCAGAGCTCTGAGGCCTATATGCTGTATGTAGTTTCTATTTGACATTTAAGGTTTCACATACCTGCTGGATCAAGTCAACTATAAAGGCAGGACCATTATCTGACCCTACGCTGGTTGAAAATAATATCTTTTCCGCTAGCTGTTCAGAATCCTCTTTCTTTATATAAGGCTCCGTGTACACGTAAGGTGGCAAAGGCATCTCTTTCAGTCACATAAAGGGTAAATGGCTTAGTCAGGTCCAGCAGGCCCAGCGTGGGGCCAATGTAATTTCTACTTCTAAGTTTTCAATGGCCTGTTGTTGCCTTTCAGTCCAATTTAATGAATCTCTTCCTGGTCCTGTTAAGAGTTCATATAAGGGCTGGGCCATCTGAGAGTATCTTGGAACCTAAATCCAGCAGAACCCAGCAGCTCCCCAAAATTTTCGGACTAGCCTCTGAGTCAGTGGGCAGGGGATTTTTAAGAATTAGCTCTTTTCTCAACTGTCCAGCGGTCTTGTGTCTCGCCTCAAGACAAACCTGAGGTACCTTACTTTCTCCTTGTAGATCTATGACTTTTCTTAAAACTCTGTAGCCTGCTTCCATGAACAGTGCCAGCAAAGTCTTGGTTCCTTTCCAGCAGTCCTCTTTGTTTTCAGCTGCCAGTAGTAAATCATCCACACATTGTAGCAACCAACAACTAAATTTCTCTGGCTGAAATGGGTCTATGTCAGAAGCCAAGGCTTCCCGGAAAATAGTCAGGGAATTTTTAAATCCTTGCAGGAGGCGAGTCCAGGTAAGCTGTTGTTTGATGCTCCTTACTGGATCTTCCCATGTGAAGGCAAAAATGGGTCGAGACACAGAAGCAAGACGACCTTAAAATCTAGCACTAGGTGGGAGGAGGCTGAGTAAGGTATAGGGGTTAGGGAGAGTGGGGAGCAAAGTTAAGGCTGACTCAGGCATTTCCAGATCTACTGGAGTATAGACCCAGAAAGTCTCACACAGTCTTTCACAAAACCCAGTGGGCATTGCAATTTTTCTCTACAGTACTTCAGCAGTCTTTGCCATATTCATAGGTTTATGGGCCCCCCGTCTTGAGACCTTGTAAAATAGTAGTTTGATATTTCTCCAGGTGGGTCCTCCCTTCTTCTGTGTTATAGTCCCAATTAGGTCTCTCATCAGGGGAGCGGGCTGACTTGTTCTGCCCACCGCTGGGGGTTCACAGTACTCTCTGTAGCTGTTTCTCTTAACCATTTCTTCGCCTCAATAAGTACCACTGAATGGGGAGGGGTGTTGGTAAAATTGCCTGTCTGTTTTCTAAACTGGGGGCTGTTGTAGCTCTCAGGGGCCCTTTCCCTGGGCTACTTGGCAGAGCGCAGTCTTCTTTCCCCCTCCCATCTGTACTCACTGGGAGAGGCAAGTACAGCTTAGGAGTTTCAAATGCAGTTCAGCCATGTAGATCAGAGACTTCTGCTGTCTGGATCAGAGCCTGTGGAGGTCACAGCTCTATGATCGATCGCCAGGGGTGCAGGGGAAGCTGTCAGAAGGGTCAGTGGATTTTAAGAATTATCTCTTTCTCAACTGTCCAGCAGTCTTGTGCCTCGCCTCAAAACAAACCTGAGGTACCTTACTTTCTCCTTGTAGATCTATGACTTTTCTTAAAACTCTGTAGCCTGCTTCCATGAACAGTGCCAGCAAAGTCTTGGTTCCTTTCCAGCAGTCCTCTTTGTTTTCAGCTGCCAGTAGTAAATCATCCACACATTGTAGCAACCAACAACTAAATTTCTCTGGCTGAAATGGGTCTATGTCAGAAGCCAAGGCTTCCCGGAAAATAGTCAGGGAATTTTTAAATCCTTGCAGGAGGCGAGTCCAGGTAAGCTGTTGTTTGATGCTCCTTACTGGATCTTCCCATGTGAAGGCAAAAATGGGTCGAGACACAGAAGCAAGACGACCTTAAAATCTAGCACTAGGTGGGAGGAGGCTGAGTAAGGTATAGGGGTTAGGGAGAGTGGGGAGCAAAGTTAAGGCTGACTCAGGCATTTCCAGATCTACTGGAGTATAGACCCAGAAAGTCTCACACAGTCTTTCACAAAACCCAGTGGGCATTGCAATTATTTCTCTACAGTACTTCAGCAGTCTTTGCCATATTCATAGGTTTATGGGCCCCCCGTCTTGAGACCTTGTAAAATAGTAGTTTGATATTTCTCCAGGTGGGTCCTCCCTTCTTCTGTGTTATAGTCCCAATTAGGTCTCTCATCAGGGGAGCGGGCTGACTTGTTCTGCCCGCCGCTGGGGGTTCACAGTACTCTCTGTAGCTGTTTCTCTTAACCATTTCTTCGCCTCAATAAGTACCACTGAATGGGGAGGGGTGTTGGTAAAATTGCCTGTCTGTTTTCTAAACCGGGGGCTGTTGTAGCTCTCAGGGGCCCTTTCCCTGGGCTACTTGGCAGAGCGCAGTCTTCTTTCCCCCTCCCATCTGTACTCACTGGGAGAGGCAAGTACAGCTTAGGAGTTTCAAATGCAGTTCAGCCATGTAGATCAGAGACTTCTGCTGTCTGGATCAGAGCCTGTGGAGGTCACAGCTCTATGATCGATCGCCAGGGGTGCAGGGGAAGCTGTCAGAAGGGTCATCGTTGCTGGGGTCCCACAGGGTCCTGGGGGCAGGTACAGGGGCAGCCTCTGGTCCTGATGCAATTTGAGGAGCCACTGCTAGCGGAGGGATGGGCGCAGCAGCTGTAGCTGGGGTGGGTGCAGCAGGGGGCAAACGTCCCCTTCTGGATCCTATAAAACCTCCTTCCTGTCATCTGTTAATTTTCAGGCCATCAATATTTTCCCTGTGATTGTTTTAAGTCCATGATGCCTTCTGGTGGCTATCCCATTCCCACAGTTACCTCCAAATCCTTTCTTAAAATTCTTTTTTTTTTTTGCCACTTCTAATTGGTCTTTCATTTATTTATTTTTCTTTGTCCTTTGGCCTGTGTGGGCCTCCCATCACAGTGGCCTCTCTCACCGCAGAGCACAGGCTCTAGGCGCATGTGCCCCAGAGTTCTGGCTAGGTAGTTGGACACATCGGTCCAACCGCTCCACAGCATGTGGGATTTTCCCAGGCCAGGGATAGAACCGGCGCCAGTTGCAATGTAAGGTGGTGTCCTTACCCACTGGACCACCAGGGAAGCCCCTTTCTTAAAATTCTTAATCATGCATTCCCAAACAGTTGCTTTTGATTCATTTCCTCCCATCTTACTTACCTTCTTGGACCTTCTTCTTTCCTGATGAGAACCACAAAGGTACAATCGAAAATCACTTAAGCATATTGCCTAGCTTGTCTTCAACAAGGATTAATTAACTAAGATCACAAATGGTAATTTATCTTATGACGGACCTTTCATTTTCATGGCCGAGGGGAGGCTTGGTTACAAGGTCTCCCTGGTCAGGTTCTCATTGGCCTGGGAGGTCTAGTCGACAGTTAATTTTTCATCTCCATGGCTCCACAGTCCACACACAGTTCAGAGTTCACCGAAGGTGCAAGATGGAGTTCTCTTCCTCAAGATGGAGTCAGTTCAGTCAGGGTAGCCTGCTCCTTTCCTCCTTCAGCAGTGCGTGGAATCTTTGATCTTGGTTGCAGCATGCAAATTCTTAGTTTCAGCGTGTGGGATCTAGTCCCCTGACCAGGTATTGAACCCAGGCCACCTGTATGTGGAGCATGGAGTCTTAGCCACCAGGGAAGTCTGGAAGCCCTGGCATTTGGTTCTTAAGTTCCGGACAGTCTCTTTGAAGAAGGTGCTTCCTGGACTCTTCTGTTGAGTCTCTGCTCTGCTCAGTGTTTGACCTTTCCAGCACTGCCAGTCTTGAATGGAGCTCCCATCTTTGGCTGCTATTCACATCTCTGGGAAATGACTTCTTACAGACCCGGCCAATTCTGTGTTGACCTCTAACTCCTTCCACCTTAAGAATCCTCATAGTCTAAGAGATCGTTTTCCAAAAATCCTCCTGGACACTGCAGAAAAAATGACAGCAGATTTATGTACTATTGAATATGTTGGAGTGCAGCAATACTCCTGGTGGCCTTTAGTGAGAGGTGGCTGGTTGGGGTGGATGCTGTGGTGTGTTGGGCTCTAAACTTTCCCCAGAGAAAACTTGGCAACTCTTCTTCTTCTTCTTTTTTTATAATATTTATTTATTTGGTTGCACTGGGTCTTAGTTGCAGCATGCAGGCTCTAGTTTCCTGACCACGGATTGAATCCAGACCCACTGCATTGGAAACATGGAGTCTTAGCTGCTAGACCCTCAGGGAACTTCCTTTGCAGCTCTTTTTGCCCTGTCCTGAGGCTGGCCCCAGACACAGGCTTGGGGTGCAGTCTCAAAGAATGTATCCCCCGGATACTGGGTGTGGTGTCCACTCACTCAGTGGGCAGGCTAAAGAGTTTTTTCTTGGGCTTCCCTGGTGGCCCAGTGGGTAAAGAGTCCACCTTGCAGTGCAAGGGGCACCAGTTTGATCCCTGTCCCTGGAAGATACCACATGCCACGGAGTAGCTGGACCGGTGTGTCCAATTACAAGCCAATACTCTGGAGCGCATGCACCCAGAGCTGGTGCTCTGCAGTGAGACAGGCCACTGCAATGGCAGGCCTACACATGCCAAAGAATAAAAAAAAAAAAAAAGGATGAAAATAAATATATAAATAAAAGAAGCATGATGGAGGGAAAATTTAAAAAAAAAAAAAAAAAAAAGACTTTCCTCTTCTCATATCCTATAAAGGTCTTGTTAATACTTTTCTAAGAGCAAAGGAAGAATCTGATCTGATGTACACCTATGGAATCTATTCATCTGAAAAGACTCTACAGTTATACACTTTATTACTGCTCTTTCTCACGCATGCATGCATGCTCAGTCGCTTCAGTCATGTCTGACTCTTTACGGCCCCATCAACAGTAGGCCACCAGACTCTTCTGACCTTGGAACTCTCCAGGCAAGAATACTGGAGTAGGTTGCCATTTCCACCTCCAGGAGATCTTCCTGACCCAGGGATGGAATCTGAGTCTCCTCACTGAGCCATCAGGGAAGCCCGCTCTTTATCAAAGATTAATCAAAACACCAGGAACAATAAAATCTATGTGACTTTTTTTTTTTTTTTCAATACATTGAGCACAAAATTTATGGATGATTTTTTTCTATTTCTTTTCACAGTGTAGGATGCTATCTTCAGAAACAAAAGTCTACACTCTTGTCTCAAAAGTCTGTATCTTCCAGTTTTCATTAAGGTCAATGCGAAGGAAAGCTATGATTGAAATTTCATTATCAGAAAAGTTTGACTACCTAAACCTGTCAGATGGGAAAAAGTACCATGTCTAAATATACGGCTGGTTGCTGCAAGGACAATTTGAAACCTTACTGCTTTTCTTATCAGCGATTGTTGGAAGAACAGAAGTATTTAGATCAGTCTTGCTCACAAGAAGCCTCCCGCCAGCTCTGGGGTGCAGTCTCAAAGAATGTATCCCCTGGATACTGGGTGTGGTGTCCACTCACTCAGTGGGCAGGCTAAAGAGTTTTTTCTTGGGCTTCCCTGGTGGCCCAGTGGGTAAAGAGTCCACCTTGCAGTGCAAGGGGCACCAGTTTGATCCCTGTCCCTGGAAGATACCACATGCCACGGAGTAGCTGGACCGGTGTGTCCAATTACAAGCCAATACTCTGGAGCGCATGCACCCAGAGCTGGTGCTCTGCAGTGAGACAGGCCACTGCAATGGCAGGCCTACACATGCCAAAGAATAAAAAAAAAAAAAAAAAAGGATGAAAATAAATATATAAATAAAAGAAGCATGATGGAGGGAAAATTTAAAAAAAAAAAAAAAAAAGACTTTCCTCTTCTCATATCCTATAAAGGTCTTGTTAATACTTTTCTAAGAGCAAAGGAAGAATCTGATCTGATGTACACCTATGGAATCTATTCATCTGAAAAGACTCTACAGTTATACACTTTATTACTGCTCTTTCTCACGCATGCATGCATGCTCAGTCGCTTCAGTCATGTCTGACTCTTTACGGCCCCATCAACAGTAGGCCACCAGACTCTTCTGACCTTGGAACTCTCCAGGCAAGAATACTGGAGTAGGTTGCCATTTCCACCTCCAGGAGATCTTCCTGACCCAGGGATGGAATCTGAGTCTCCTCACTGAGCCATCAGGGAAGCCCGCTCTTTATCAAAGATTAGTCAAAACACCAGGAACAATAAAATCTATGTGACTTTTTTTTTTTTTCAATACATTGAGCACAAAATTTATGGATGATTTTTTTCTATTTCTTTTCACAGTGTAGGATGCTATCTTCAGAAACAAAAGTCTACACTCTTGTCTCAAAAGTCTGTATCTTCCAGTTTTCATTAAGGTCAATGCGAAGGAAAGCTATGATTGAAATTTCATTATCAGAAAAGTTTGACTACCTAAACCTGTCAGATGGGAAAAAGTACCATGTCTAAATATACGGCTGGTTGCTGCAAGGACAATTTGAAACCTTACTGCTTTTCTTATCAGCGATTGTTGGAAGAACAGAAGTATTTAGATCAGTCTTGCTCACAAGAAGCCTCCCGCCAGCTCTGGGGTTCAGAAAGAATTGTCTTGCTCTTAATAGTCAAACCCCAGTTCACTTCCATGCTTGTTTTATTCTGGGGGGCGGAGGGGGAGAAATCTTCTACTTTGCAAGCCTATTTTTTGAATCTTTGGCTTGGCACATCCTTAAGTTGTGAAATCCCTTTGTGTGTTAAGAGCCATGATTTAATACCAATTTATAAACATGTGAGTACCTATATAAATTCAGACATGTTAACACACATCTTTTATTGCCTTTCTCTTATACCTAATAAAATCTCCAAGAAAAATGCTTTTCAATTGTCAAAAACTTCTATTACATGGACCATAAAACTATTATATATCTGCCTGAAAGCATCAGGGAGATTGTCTACATCTATGTCTGGACCTTTAATTTGTGCTGATTACTTCTAGTTCATGAGGAAGAAATCGGCATTTGAATTATGAACTTAACATAGGCACTGCACTTTTGTGCATTTTTCTATTTATATTCATATGATGCCTTTTCTCCAATATAACGGAAATAAAATATTGACCTTGCGTTAAAAAAAATACAAAAACAAGGCAAATAACATATGCTTAGGCTGGTTATGGAGAAAAGCAATTCCAGGAAGCAAGTAACAACATTATTCTTTTCAAAGTATTTCTGTCTATCCATTAAATATGTGTTTACTTAGTACCTGCAATGTATCAACCATTGGGTTTGTACAAGGAATAAAACGTTGAATAAGACACAGCCTCTGAGCTCAAGGAGTTCACTACGAAGTATTTATTGATACTTTTTTTTCTAATTATTTTTTGTTTAGTTTTTGGCCTCTTTTATCACTTTTTGTTGTTTGTTTATTCATTTTCATTCATCTTAACTCTTTGGCCTGTGTGGGCCTCCCATCGCGGTGGCCTCTCTCACTGCAGAGCACTGGCTCTGGGCATATGCGCTCCAGAGTGCTGGCTTGTAATTGGACATACCGGTCCAGCTGCTTCATGACATGTGGGATCTTCCTGGGCCAGGGATCAAAATGGTGCCCCTTGCACTACAAGGCGGACATTTTACCCACTGGACCACTGGGGAAGCCTGACTGATTGGGCTAAGGGGCTAAACTGCTGGCTTCCCTTGGAGCCAATATCTAACCTTTTCATGTACAGACCATAAAGTTCCACAGAATTAGCCAGCCTGCAGCAAACTGATGAAGTAATGCTAAGTAGAGCTCTTTATTGTTCACAGTAGTGAAGTGTGAGACCAATAAAACCGTCATACTAAGGAGGAAATAAAACTCTTTGTTTGTTGAAGGATTTAGCAATCTTTGTCAGATAAATGTAACGTCGCTGTCCTCTGGGTGTAAGTATCTACCAACTGTCTTTTTTTCATTCAGTTGGAGATCTTACTGATGGTGTGATCAGTGATTTTTAGTTGAACCCTGGACATTTGAAATGTCATGAGACTGAATCTTACTGAAACTTTCGATTGTAACTAGCTCCTTCTAAATGGGCTGAACAGGCCAAGGGAGAGGTGTCATATGTTTACTGTAAGTGGGGATGGAAATTCAGGCTCCTTTGACACTGAGTGGGGAGTAAACCCTTATTACTGCTGTGCAGGGTGGAGGGGGTGGATTCCCAAGCAGGCCTCCACTGACATCTGCTGGCTGGAAAGAGTAGGCGTGCCCTGCGGCTCCCCTGACATTAAGAGCTCCTCCTCATTCAGCCTCTGCAGCTAGGGGTGGGGCCACAGTTTTGTCTCTGCCTGGAGTAGAGCTGGCAATTGTCAGAGGTGGTCTGTCCTCCTAAGTTGCTCCTTTCCCGGTCCTCTGGTTAGACACAGCAGGTTTTGTTGAGGTCTTTTGGGGAGGGAAGAGGGTTTTGGGGGACCTTGAGGGTTCCCAGGATGCTGGCTTCTTTGGCTTCAAGTCTAGCGTGTGTGGAGCAAAAAACCAACCAAACAAAAAACAAAGCAAAAGAAAACAAACAAAACCTGGAGGATTCATTGCTCTGTCATTATTCAGGTCACTAGCCTTTTCTTGACCTTTCAGTTTTTTTATGTTTCTGTTGTCGCTGTTGGGTTTTATAATTTTATTTTATTCAAGTATGCTGAGGCTAGTGTTAAAGAACCCGCCTACCAGTGCAGGAGACATAAGAGATGTGGGTTCCATCCCTGGGTAGGGAACATCCCCTGGAGGAGGGCATGGCCACCCACTGCAGTATTCTTGCCTGGAGAATCCCATGGACAGGTGAGCCTGGTGGGCTATGGTCCAACAGGTAGCAAAGCATTGGACACAACTTAGCGGCTCAACAGCAACAGCAGCCCCTTAAATGGAGCAATGGAAAGTCTTGGAGCAGGTAAGGTAACTTGTGCTGAACAGGCAAGCTCTGATTGGTTGACCTGACCCTTCCTTTAACGGAAGAGCCGAACGTAGCGTGAACAACTTTGTCTTGGGTTTAATCTGGTTCCTTTAACAGTTGTTAAGTAAAAGTAGGTTGTCAGGAAGGTTAAATGGTGTACAAATAATATAAGTATCTAGGACGGTGCTAGATGCATATGTGTGTTCTGTTTCATTAGAACAGTGGTTTTCAATGGCTGGTCATTAGAGCCGCCTGGAGAACTTTAACATCATCAAGATGCCTAGCCACATCCCAGGCCAATTACGTCGGAGTCTTTCGGGGTTGGACCCAGGCATGGGTACTGTTTGAAGCTCCCCAGGTGTAGTGGGCTGAACAATGGAGTTGCAAAAATGATCATGTCTTAATCCCCAGAACCTTTGACTTGTTCTCTGGATGTATGTTACTAGAAGGGAATCAAGGCAGCAGGTGGAATTAAGGTTGCTAAGCAACTGATCTTAAAATCTGTAGAATATTCTGGATTACCCAGGTGGGTCCAGTGTATTTTCAGGGCTGTCCGAGTGTGGAAGCAGGAGACAGAGGAGTCAGCCGCAGAGACGCTATCAGGTGTCAATCCTTACGAAGATGGAGGAAAGGGCCCTAGCAGAGGAGTGAGGCAGCTTCTAGGGGAAAAGACAAGAAATGGATTCCCCATGGAGCACCCAGGAAGAGGACATTTGAGCCCAGTGAGCGACCCAGACTTCTGACATCCAGAACTATAAGGTAATACGTTTCCATTGTTTCGGACCACCGCATTTGTGGTAGTTTTTACAACAGGAACTGGTATGTGCAGCCAAGGTTAAGAACCATGCAAAAGCCAAACCAAATCCCTCTCAGCTGCAGTTTTTGTTGGCTCTCAGCTATCATTTGTCAAAATCTTTTCTTAAAATCTTTTAGGAGTGGGGCTTTGCCTAAGAGAAAACGGCTTGCTGAGGCTCTTTCACAGTTTCCAGTTCTTTTTTTTTTTAATTTCTAAATTTTAAAAACTGAGATATAATTTATGTCTAATGTTGCCTAAGTTTAAAATGTATATGTTGATTTGATACAATTACATATGGCAATTTGATTGCCACTGTAGTTTTATTTTTTATTTTTTTTATTTTTTTTTACTTTTTCCTATTTAAAGTGCTTTATTTATAACTGATATTCATAAGCTTTTAATTTGAATTATTATGCTCACTAAATTTGATGTGTCTAACATTTTTTAATTTGAAAAATATGTATGTATGTATTTTTTGGCTGGGTCAGGTCTTAATTGTGGCACATAGTATCTAGGACGGTGCTAGATGCATATGTGTGTTCTGTTTCATTAGAACAGTGGTTTTCAATGGCTGGTCATTAGAGCCGCCTGGAGAACTTTAACATCATCAAGATGCCTAGCCACATCCCAGGCCAATTACGTCGGAGTCTTTCGGGGTTGGACCCAGGCATGGGTACTGTTTGAAGCTCCCCAGGTGTAGTGGGCTGAACAATGGAGTTGCAAAAATGATCATGTCTTAATCCCCAGAACCTGTGACTTGTTCTCTGGATGTATGTTACTAGAAGGGAATCAAGGCAGCAGGTGGAATTAAGGTTGCTAAGCAACTGATCTTAAAATCTGTAGAATATTCTGGATTACCCAGGTGGGTCCAGTGTATTTTCAGGGCTGTCCGAGTGTGGAAGCAGGAGACAGAGGAGTCAGCCGCAGAGACGCTATCAGGTGTCAATCCTTACGAAGATGGAGGAAAGGGCCCTAGCAGAGGAGTGAGGCAGCTTCTAGGGGAAAAGACAAGAAATGGATTCCCCATGGAGCACCCAGGAAGAGGACATTTGAGCCCAGTGAGCGACCCAGACTTCTGACATCCAGAACTATAAGGTAATACGTTTCCATTGTTTCGGACCACCGCATTTGTGGTAGTTTTTATAACAGGAACTGGTATGTGCAGCCAAGGTTAAGAACCATGCAAAAGCCAAACCAAATCCCTCTCAGCTGCAGTTTTTGTTGGCTCTCAGCTATCATTTGTCAAAATCTTTTCTTAAAATCTTTTTAGGAGTGGGGCTTTGCCTAAGAGAAAACGGCTTGCTGAGGCTCTTTCACAGTTTCCAGTTCTTTTTTTTTTTAATTTCTAAATTTTAAAAACTGAGATATAATTTATGTCTAATGTTGCCTAAGTTTAAAATGTATATGTTGATTTGATACAATTACATATGGCAATTTGATTGCCACTGTAGTTTTATTTTTTATTTTTTTTATTTTTTTTTACTTTTTCCTATTTAAAGTGCTTTATTTATAACTGATATTCATAAGCTTTTAATTTGAATTATTATGCTCACTAAATTTGATGTGTCTAACATTTTTTTTAATTTGAAAAATATGTATGTATGTATTTTTTTGGCTGGGTCAGGTCTTAATTGTGGCACATAGTATCTTTAGTTGTGGCATTTGAACTCTTAGTTGCTGCATGTGGAACCTAGATCCCTGTCCAGGGGTCAGACCTCTGCCTCCCACCTTGGGAGTCTTAACCACTAAACCAGGGAAGTCCCTAGCTTGGCATTTTTAGATTGCACATGTAAATGATATCATATAATATTGGTCTATGGCTTATCTCCCTCAGCATAATGCCCTCAAGATCCATCCATGTTGTTGAATAATATTTCAATCTCTGGGGCTTCCCTGGTAGTCCAGTGGGTAAAGAGTCTGCCTTGTGATGCAAAGGGGCACCGGTTCAATCCCTGGTCCATGCTGAGGAGCGGCTCGACTGGTGTGTCCAATTATGAGTCAGCGATGTGGAGGTCAGAGCTGGTGCTCTGCAACGAGAGCAATGGGTGGCCCACACAGGCCAACGAATAAAGATGGATGGAAAAAAATTAAAAATAAAAGAGGCCAAAACTTAAAAAGAAAGTATTTCATCCTCAGTGTGTGTGTGTGTGTATATATATATATATACACTCAGTCTGATCTTCTTTTTCCATTGACAGATAGGCTCTTTCCATGTCCTGGACACTGTGAATATTGCTGCAATAAGGGTGAGAAAGCAGAAATGTTTTTAATATCCTGCTTTCATTTCCTTTGGATACATACCTAAAAGTAGGATTTCTGGGTCATTTGCTAGTTCTGTGTTTAGTTTTTTGAGAAAACTCCATACTGTTTTCCACAGTGGTTCACCAATTTACTTATACTCTTTTTTTATCTCTATTTTTGCCAACATTTGTTGTCTCTTACCTCCTTGGTGTTTTCCACAGTGGTTCATCAGTTTACTTATACTCTTTTTATCTCTATTTTTGCCAACATTTGTTGCCTCTTATCTTCTTGGTGATAGCTGTTTTAACAGGTATCAGGTGATGTATATATCTATTCTTGTAAGCAGTACCACACTGTTTTGATTACTGTAGCTTTGCAACTCTGGTGTGTTTTTTTTTTTCTGGCCTCTTTTATTAGTTTTTCATTTGTTTATTTTTCATCCATTTATTTGTCCTTTGGCTTGTGTGAGCCTCCCATTGCAGTGGCCTCTCGCGTTGCAGAGCACAGGCTCTGGGCTGGGCGCATGCGCTCCAGAGCTCTGGCTGGTAATTGGACACACCCATCTTCTGCTTCGCGGCACGTGGGATCTTCCGGGGCTAGGGATCTAACCAGTACCTTTTGCGCTGCAAGGCGGAGTCTTTACCCACTGGACCACCATAGAAGCCTTACTGTAACTTTGTATTATTAAGTCTGGAAGGGTTATGTCTCCAGCTTTAATCTCTTTCCTCAAGATTTCTTTGTCAATTCTGGGTCTTTGTGGTTTCATATATATTTAAAATTATCTGATCTAGTTCTGTGAAATGTCAGGGGTAATTTGATAGGAATCACATTAAATCTGTAGATTGCTTTGGATAGTATAGCTATTTTAACTATATTCTTCCAATCCAAGAGCATAGGATATCTTTCCGTTTGAATCATCTTTGATTTCCTTTATCAATGGAAACATACTTGATTTCTGTATGTTGATTTTCATATCTTGCAATGTTACTAAATTCATATAGTTCCAACAGTTTTTTTTGGCTGGCTTTTTATGATTTTCTTTATAAGAAATCATGCATGTGTGCTCAGTCATATCTGACTCTTTTCAGCCCTAGTGACTGCAGCCCACCAGGCTTCTCTGTCCATGAGATTTTCCAGACAAGAATACTGGAATGGATTACCACTTCCAACCCACGGATCTTCCCAGCCCAGGAGTTGAATCTGTGTCTCCTACATCTCCTGCATTGCAGGTAGATTCCTTTTTTTTTTTTTTTGCCTCTAAGTCGTCATTTGTTTTCATCCATCTTTATTCTTTGGCATGTGTAGGCCTCCCCTTGCAGTGGCCTTTCTCATTGCAGAGCACTGGCTCTGGGTGCATGCACTCCAGAGCACTGGCTCATAATTGGACACACCAGCCCAGCTGCAGAGAATCTTTCCAGGCCAGGGATCGAATTGGTGCCCCCTGCACTGCAAGGCAGACTCCTTACCACTGGCGCACCAGGGAAGCCCAGATTCTTTATCAATTGAGCCATTGGGGAAGCCCATAAGAGATCATATTAACTATGCTATGCTGTGCTACTGTGTTCAGTTGCTTCAGTCATGCTCAAATCTGTGGCTCCATTGACCGTAGCCTTCCAGGTTCCTCTGTTTATGGAATTTTCCGGGCAAGAATACTGGCATGGGTTGCCACTTCCTACTTGGAAGATCTTCCTGACTGAGGATCAAATCCATGTCTCTTGAGTCTCTTACACTGACAGGTGACTTTTTCTTTTTTTTTTTTTTTTTTTAACCACTAGCGCCTTCTGGTATGCCTCATATTATCTATAAATAATGACAAATTCACGTCTTCCTTTCTAGTGAATGAATGCCTTTTATTTCTTGCCTAATTGATTTAGCTAAGACTTTTAATACTATGCTGAATAAGAGTGGTGAGTACGAGTACCCTTGTCTTGTTCCTGATATTATAGGAAAGCTTTCAATCTTTCACCACGGGTGATGATGTTAGTTTGTAGCTTTCTATGGCATCTTTAATTTCCTTTATCAATGGAAACATACTTGATTTCTGTATGTTGATTTTCATATCTTGCAATGTTACTAAATTCATATAGCTCCAACAGTTTTTTTTGGCTGGCTTTTTATGATTTTCTTTATAAGAAATCATGCATGTGTGCTCAGTCATATCTGACTCTTTTCAGCCCTAGTGACTGCAGCCCACCAGGCTTCTCTGTCCATGAGATTTTCCAGACAAGAATACTGGAATGGATTACCACTTCCAACCCACGGATCTTCCCAGCCCAGGAGTTGAATCTGTGTCTCCTACATCTCCTGCATTGCAGGTAGATTCCTTTTTTTTTTTTTTTGCCTCTAAGTCGTCATTTGTTTTCATCCATCTTTATTCTTTGGCATGTGTAGGCCTCCCCTTGCAGTGGCCTTTCTCATTGCAGAGCACTGGCTCTGGGTGCATGCACTCCAGAGCACTGGCTCATAATTGGACACACCAGCCCAGCTGCAGAGAATCTTTCCAGGCCAGGGATCGAATTGGTGCCCCCTGCACTGCAAGGCAGACTCCTTACCACTGGCGCACCAGGGAAGCCCAGATTCTTTATCAATTGAGCCATTGGGGAAGCCCATAAGAGATCATATTAACTATGCTATGCTGTGCTACTGTGTTCAGTTGCTTCAGTCATGCTCAAATCTGTGGCTCCATTGACCGTAGCCTTCCAGGTTCCTCTGTTTATGGAATTTTCCGGGCAAGAATACTGGCATGGGTTGCCACTTCCTACTTGGAAGATCTTCCTGACTGAGGATCAAATCCATGTCTCTTGAGTCTCTTACACTGACAGGTGACTTTTTCTTTTCTTTTTTTTTTTTTTTTAACCACTAGCGCCTTCTGGTATGCCTCATATTATCTATAAATAATGACAAATTCACGTCTTCCTTTCTAGTGAATGAATGCCTTTTATTTCTTGCCTAATTGATTTAGCTAAGACTTTTAATACTATGCTGAATAAGAGTGGTGAGTACGAGTACCCTTGTCTTGTTCCTGATATTATAGGAAAGCTTTCAATCTTTCACCACGATGATGATGTTAGCTGTAGGCTTGTCATATATGGCCTTAATTATGTTAAGGTGCATTTTTTCTATACATAATTTGTTGATTTTTTATCATATGATTTTTATCTTTCATTCTATGAATATGTTTTATCTCATTGATTTATGGATGTTGAACAAGCCTTGTATCCCAGGGATAAATTCCACTTGGCCATGGTATATGGTCCTTTTAATGTGTTGTTGAATTAGATTTAATACTTGGAGAATTTTTGCATCTATATTCATTTGGGATATTGGTCTGTAGTTCTTTCATGTAGTGTCCTTATCTGGTTTGGTATACCATTATCAAGGTAATGGTAACCATCAGAAAATGAGTTTGGAAGTGATTCCTCTTATTTTTTGGAAAAGTTTGAGGAGGACTGTTATTAATTATTCTTTATATGTTTGGTAGAATTCATCCGTAAAACTTTTATCCCCCTCTAGCTGTTTTTAAGATCTCTTTAATATTTTATATTTTCATTATAGTGTATCTTAGAGAATTGGGGGTTTTTATTGAAAAAATAGTGATTTATTAGTTTCATGAACTTAAATGCCCAAGTTTTTCCAAAGTTTGAAAAATTTTCAGTTATTACTTGAGTGAACTTTTTAAAATCTCCTTCTCCTTTGTTTCTCTTTCTTAAATACTAATTATTTTTAAAAAATTATTTTACTTTTACAGAGTTTTGTTGTTTACCGCCACACATAAACCTGAATCAGCCATAGGTACACACATGACCCCTCCCACTTGAACCTCTCTCCCATCTCCTCTGTTTATGGAATTTTCCGGGCAAGAATACTGGCATGGGTTGCCACTTCCTACTTGGAAGATCTTCCTGACTGAGGATCAAATCCATGTCTCTTGAGTCTCTTACACTGACAGGTGACTTTTTCTTTCTTTTTTTTTTTAACCACTAGCGCCTTCTGGTATGCCTCATATTATCTATAAATAATGACAAATTCACGTCTTCCTTTCTAGTGAATGAATGCCTTTTATTTCTTGCCTAATTGATTTAGCTAAGACTTTTAATACTATGCTGAATAAGAGTGGTGAGTACGAGTACCCTTGTCTTGTTCCTGATATTATAGGAAAGCTTTCAATCTTTCACCACGATGATGATGTTAGTTGTAGGCTTGTCATATATGGCCTTAATTATGTTAAGGTGCATTTTTTCTATACATAATTTGTTGATTTTTTATCATATGATTTTTATCTTTCATTCTATGAATATGTTTTATCTCATTGATTTATGGATGTTGAACAAGCCTTGTATCCCAGGGATAAATTCCACTTGGCCATGGTATATGGTCCTTTTAATGTGTTGTTGAATTAGATTTAATACTTGGAGAATTTTTGCATCTATATTCATTTGGGATATTGGTCTGTAGTTCTTTCATGTAGTGTCCTTATCTGGTTTGGTATACCATTATCAAGGTAATGGTAACCATCAGAAAATGAGTTTGGAAGTGATTCCTCTTATTTTTTGGAAAAGTTTGAGGAGGACTGGTATTAATTATTCTTTATATGTTTGGTAGAATTCATCCGTAAAACTTTTATCCCCCTCTAGCTGTTTTTAAGATCTCTTTAATATTTTATATTTTCATTATAGTGTATCTTAGAGAATTGGGGGTTTTTATTGAAAAAATAGTGATTTATTAGTTTCATGAACTTAAATGCCCAAGTTTTTCCAAAGTTTGAAAAATTTTCAGTTATTACTTGAGTGAACTTTTTAAAATCTCCTTCTCCTTTGTTTCTCTTTCTTAAATACTAATTATTTTTAAAAAATTATTTTACTTTTACAGAGTTTTGTTGTTTACCGCCACACATAAACCTGAATCAGCCATAGGTACACACATGACCCCTCCCACTTGAACCTCTCTCCCATCTCCCTCCCTTTCCCACCCCTCCAGGCTGTTACATAGCCCCTGTGCAGGGTCTCTTAAGTCTTATAGCATATTCACATTGGTTGTCTCTTTTAATTATTTTAATATTTGTTCATTTCATTGAATCCCATAGATCATCAGACTTTTTTGTTCATTTTTCTTTATTCTCTCCTGTGTTATTTCAGAGTTCCAATCCTCTTGCTCACCTAGCTATCTTCCATTTCATCTACTTTGCAACATGTGTAGATGTTTTTATATTGCACTTTAAATTTTTATTCACTGAATTCATCACCTCCAGAATTTGTTTGATCCTTTCATTTATTTATTATTTTTTAACTTTTTTGGTCCTTTTAAATAATTTCTACGTCTTTGTTAAATTTCTCATTTTTTTCATGTATTTTTTTTTTAAGATTTATTTATTTATTTATTTTGGTGGGAGTGGGGTAGGGAGGGAGGGGAGCAGGCAGGCCACTTCTATTGGTCTTTCATTTGTGTATTTTCATCCATCTTTCTTCTTTGGCCCATGTGGGCCTCCCATCACGGTGGCCTCTGTTGTCGCAGTGCACCAGCTCTGGGCACATGCGCTCCAGAGCTCCGGCTTGGTAATTGGACACATTGGTCCAGCCGCTCCGCGGCACATGGGATCTTCCCAGGTCAGGGATCGAACCGGCGCCCCTTGCACTGCAAGGTGGTGTCCTTACCCACTGGACCACCAGGAAGCCCTCATGTATTTTCTTAATTTCATTGAGTTGTCTGTGTTTTCTTTCTAGTAACATACTAGATTTTCCTCAGAATTCTATTTTGAACTCTTTATCAGCTAGATCTCAAAATTGGGGTTTATGAAAAATAGTGATTTATTAGTTTCATGAACTTAAATGCCCAAGTTTTTCCAAAGTTTGAAAAATTTTCAGTTATTACTTGAGTGAACTTTTTAAAATCTCCTTCTCCTTTGTTTCTCTTTCTTAAATACTAATTATTTTTAAAAAATTATTTTACTTTTACAGAGTTTTGTTGTTTACCGCCACACATAAACCTGAATCAGCCATAGGTACACACATGACCCCTCCCACTTGAACCTCTCTCCCATCTCCCTCCCTTTCCCACCCCTCCAGGCTGTTACATAGCCCCTGTGCAGGGTCTCTTAAGTCTTATAGCATATTCACATTGGTTGTCTCTTTTAATTATTTTAATATTTGTTCATTTCATTGAATCCCATAGATCATCAGACTTTTTTGTTCATTTTTCTTTATTCTCTCCTGTGTTATTTCAGAGTTCCAATCCTCTTGCTCACCTAGCTATCTTCCATTTCATCTACTTTGCAACATGTGTAGATGTTTTTATATTGCACTTTAAATTTTTATTCACTGAATTCATCACCTCCAGAATTTGTTTGATCCTTTCATTTATTTATTATTTTTTAACTTTTTTGGTCCTTTTAAATAATTTCTACGTCTTTGTTAAATTTCTCATTTTTTTCATGTATTTTTTTTTTAAGATTTATTTATTTATTTATTTTGGTGGGAGTGGGGTAGGGAGGGAGGGGAGCAGGCAGGCCACTTCTATTGGTCTTTCATTTGTGTATTTTCATCCATCTTTCTTCTTTGGCCCATGTGGGCCTCCCATCACGGTGGCCTCTGTTGTCGCAGTGCACCAGCTCTGGGCACATGCGCTCCAGAGCTCCGGCTTGGTAATTGGACACATTGGTCCAGCCGCTCCGCGGCACATGGGATCTTCCCAGGTCAGGGATCGAACCGGCGCCCCTTGCACTGCAAGGTGGTGTCCTTACCCACTGGACCACCAGGGAAGCCCTCATGTATTTTCTTAATTTCATTGAGTTGTCTGTGTTTTCTTTCTAGTAACATACTAGATTTTCCTCAGAATTCTATTTTGAACTCTTTATCAGCTAGATCTCAAAATTCCATGTCACTGAGTTCAGTTGCTGGAGGATTATTGTTTTCTTTTGGTGGTGATATTTTTATGTTCCTTGGAGTTCTGCAGCTTTTACATTGAAGTAGTAGTTGTTTAGTCGCTAGGTTGTGTCCGACTCTTTGCGACCCCATGGACTGTAGACTACCATGCTCCTCTTTCTTCCACTATCTTCCAGAGTTTGTGCAAATTCATGTTCACTAAGTCTGTGATGCTACCTAACCATCCCGTTCTCTATTGCCTTTTCCTTTTGCCTTCAGTCTTTTCCAATGAGTTGGCTCTTCCCCTCAGATCTTTACCAGTCGCCTTCAGGTGGGATATACTGTTTACTGTCCTGTTACATCTGGATTTTCTCTGACCCTGCATGGGTACCCCCGGACCACACTTCTTTCTCCCTCTTGCAGTGTCATTTTTAAGCTATTAAACCTTCTCTGGTTCGTACAACTCATCAGGTTGACCGCTGAAACCTCTGTTTGCCGGAAGGTGGCACTATCGCACAAGTTGGAGGTTTCTCTCTTGTGCACAGATCCTGGTCTGATTTTTCTGAAAACACTCTGGCCACTGCACTCAGGAGCACACACACAGAGTCCACTGCAGAGCAGGTAGAAAGTGTGGGTTTAGCACGCAGGGCACTGGGGGTACCTGCGGCCCAGAGAGGAGATCGTCATGTGAGCCTCCCAGAGGCTCATGGGCAGACTTCCTGCTGCATTCCTGAACACAGTCAGTGGGAACCATGTCCCTTTAATGCTGTTTGATACTCTCTTTTTCTTAAAACATTTTATTGGGGTTTAGTTGACTCGCAATGCTGTGTTAGCTTCAGGTGTGCAGCAAAGTGAATCAGTTATTCGTATATCCACTCTTTTAAGGATTCTTTTCCCATTTAGGTCCTTACAGACTGTTGAATAGAGTTCCCTGTGTAGGGCATGAGTATCTGCTAAGTCGTTTCAGTTGTGCATGACTCTTTGTGACCCTATTTCTTGTAATCTGCCAGGCTCCTCTGTCCATGAGATTCTCCAGACAAGAATACTGGAGTGGGTGGCCATGCCCTCCTCCAGGGGATCTTCCTGACCCAGGGATGGAACCGAGTCTCTTACATCTCCTGCATTGGCAGGTGGGTTCTTTACCATTAGCTCCACAGTAGGTCGTTATTATCTATCTCTTTGATATTTTTATCCTCTTAGCCTCTAGAGTCCTGGAGGCTCTGCCTCAATACTCTGAGTGCTGCTGGAGAGAAATGGGTTTTTCCAGCAGATTCCTGCACAGCCCAGGAAGCCAAGCACTCACACACAGCCCTCCCCAATCTCACCCCGCTCTGGGAGGGGTAGCACTGGCAAATGTCTTCTTACCCCTTCCAGTGCATTCACATCCACTCTTGTTTTTCCTCCAGTAGTGTGTTGGACTCTCTTCTCTGGAGTACTAGACATCTCCCATGTTAGCACTCTGCAGGTCTTACCTGATGGTGGCTGGGAGGGATCGGGGAAGGTTCCCCAGTTCTGCTGACTCCATGGCCTGTACAAAGGTCTGCCTATTACCAGATACATGGGTGGTGAGACTACTCCTGAGTCCGTTGGATTTTGATGTTGGACCCCACAACTCCCACACAGTACTTTTGTTTGTGGATGGATGTGTAATTAGTTGTTGTTTTTAAGGGTTTTTTTGTGTGTGCTTTATTTAAGTTTATTTAGGCACTATCGCACAAGTTGGAGGTTTCTCTCTTGTGCAAAACAAACTCTGGCCACTGCACTCAGGAGCACACACACAGAGTCCACTGCAGAGCAGGTAGAAAGTGTGGGTTTAGCACGCAGGGCACTGGGGGTACCTGCGGCCCAGAGAGGAGATCGTCATGTGAGCCTCCCAGAGGCTCATGGGCAGACTTCCTGCTGCATTCCTGAACACAGTCAGTGGGAACCATGTCCCTTTAATGCTGTTTGATACTCTCTTTTTCTTAAAACATTTTATTGGGGTTTAGTTGACTCGCAATGCTGTGTTAGCTTCAGGTGTGCAGCAAAGTGAATCAGTTATTCGTATATCCACTCTTTTAAGGATTCTTTTCCCATTTAGGTCCTTACAGACTGTTGAATAGAGTTCCCTGTGTAGGGCATGAGTATCTGCTAAGTCGTTTCAGTTGTGCATGACTCTTTGTGACCCTATTTCTTGTAATCTGCCAGGCTCCTCTGTCCATGAGATTCTCCAGACAAGAATACTGGAGTGGGTGGCCATGCCCTCCTCCAGGGGATCTTCCTGACCCAGGGATGGAACCGAGTCTCTTACATCTCCTGCATTGGCAGGTGGGTTCTTTACCATTAGCTCCACAGTAGGTCGTTATTATCTATCTCTTTGATATTTTTATCCTCTTAGCCTCTAGAGTCCTGGAGGCTCTGCCTCAATACTCTGAGTGCTGCTGGAGAGAAATGGGTTTTTCCAGCAGATTCCTGCACAGCCCAGGAAGCCAAGCACTCACACACAGCCCTCCCCAATCTCACCCCGCTCTGGGAGGGGTAGCACTGGCAAATGTCTTCTTACCCCTTCCAGTGCATTCACATCCACTCTTGTTTTTCCTCCAGTAGTGTGTTGGACTCTCTTCTCTGGAGTACTAGACATCTCCCATGTTAGCACTCTGCAGGTCTTACCTGATGGTGGCTGGGAGGGATCGGGGAAGGTTCCCCAGTTCTGCTGACTCCATGGCCTGTACAAAGGTCTGCCTATTACCAGATACATGGGTGGTGAGACTACTCCTGAGTCCGTTGGATTTTGATGTTGGACCCCACAACTCCCACACAGTACTTTTGTTTGTGGATGGATGTGTAATTAGTTGTTGTTTTTAAGGGTTTTTTTGTGTGTGCTTTATTTAAGTTTATTTATTTGGCTGTGCTCAGTCTCTGTTGCTGCTTGGGCTTTTCTCTAATTGTGGTTAATGGGGGCTACTCTCTAATTGTGGTGCATGGGCATCTCATTGCACTGGCTTCTCTTGTTGTGGAGCACAGGCTCTAGAGCATTCAGGCTTCTGTAGTTGCAGCATGTGGGCTCAGCAGTTGTGGCTCCCAGGCTCCAGAGCACAGGCCCAGTAGTTATGGCACACAGGCTTAGTTGCTCCACAGCTTGTGGGATCTTCCCCGACCAAGGATTGACCCTGTGTCTCCTGCATTGGCAGGTAGATCCTTTACCACTGAGCCACCAGGGAAGTCCAGTTGTTATTTTTCAAAGGGATGGAAAGGAGAAACATCTTATGCCACATTTTGCTTAGGTCATTCCCCATTTCCAGTTTTCACCTCAAGGCTTCTCCCTTTACTCATGAGATTCAGCCTGCTTTAGTTTTATTTTTGTCTTTCTAAAGGATCACACTCTTATTATTTTTCCTGTGCAATTCAAAACCTAGAAAACCTAGAAAGACAAATAAGAAAATGGGTTTCTTCACAAGGATGGTAATGACTAGCACAAATAATGTCAGTTGGCTTAAAATGCATGAAAATGAGAATGTATATTATATGTAGGGAAAAAAGTGCACAGTCATTACTTTTCATGGAAGAAAGACTAGAAAAGTCTAAGATAGTTTCATGAAGAGGGCATGTATTAACTTGTTTGCTTGGAGGGACCTGCAAAGAGGACACTAAGGAGCTGGAGTCACTCAGAGAAGTGGAGGAAAGTGGAGAGGAAAGACCTTGGCTGGGACCTGAGGGAAGGGAAGCCTTCTTACCCCTTCCAGTGCATTCACATCCACTCTTGTTTTTCCTCCAGTAGTGTGTTGGACTCTCTTCTCTGGAGTACTAGACATCTCCCATGTTAGCACTCTGCAGGTCTTACCTGATGGTGGCTGGGAGGGATCGGGGAAGGTTCCCCAGTTCTGCTGACTCCATGGCCTGTACAAAGGTCTGCCTATTACCAGATACATGGGTGGTGAGACTACTCCTGAGTCCGTTGGATTTTGATGTTGGACCCCACAACTCCCACACAGTACTTTTGTTTGTGGATGGATGTGTAATTAGTTGTTGTTTTTAAGGGTTTTTTTGTGTGTGCTTTATTTAAGTTTATTTATTTGGCTGTGCTCAGTCTCTGTTGCTGCTTGGGCTTTTCTCTAATTGTGGTTAATGGGGGCTACTCTCTAATTGTGGTGCATGGGCATCTCATTGCACTGGCTTCTCTTGTTGTGGAGCACAGGCTCTAGAGCATTCAGGCTTCTGTAGTTGCAGCATGTGGGCTCAGCAGTTGTGGCTCCCAGGCTCCAGAGCACAGGCCCAGTAGTTATGGCACACAGGCTTAGTTGCTCCACAGCTTGTGGGATCTTCCCCGACCAAGGATTGACCCTGTGTCTCCTGCATTGGCAGGTAGATCCTTTACCACTGAGCCACCAGGGAAGTCCAGTTGTTATTTTTCAAAGGGATGGAAAGGAGAAACATCTTATGCCACATTTTGCTTAGGTCATTCCCCATTTCCAGTTTTCACCTCAAGGCTTCTCCCTTTACTCATGAGATTCAGCCTGCTTTAGTTTTATTTTTGTCTTTCTAAAGGATCACACTCTTATTATTTTTCCTGTGCAATTCAAAACCTAGAAAACCTAGAAAGACAAATAAGAAAATGGGTTTCTTCACAAGGATGGTAATGACTAGCACAAATAATGTCAGTTGGCTTAAAATGCATGAAAATGAGAATGTATATTATATGTAGGGAAAAAAGTGCACAGTCATTACTTTTCATGGAAGAAAGACTAGAAAAGTCTAAGATAGTTTCATGAAGAGGGCATGTATTAACTTGTTTGCTTGGAGGGACCTGCAAAGAGGACACTAAGGAGCTGGAGTCACTCAGAGAAGTGGAGGAAAGTGGAGAGGAAAGACCTTGGCTGGGACCTGAGGGAAGGGAAGCCTTCTAAACAGACCTGCACCATCCAGGAAACAGAGAGCCACGTGTCTTCTCCCACCTCACCAACCCCTTCCCACCAACCCAATATACACCCCTTATTCTGGGGCGTGTTTTCTATACAATAGAAGACTTCGCATTCATTAGAGAGACAGGTAGTTCTGTATGTACTGATATGGGGCAATGTTCAAGCTATGTAGCTAAGTGTATGTTTAGGGATGGGGGAAGCAGAGTCCATGTTAGAGGCTGTCCTAGCCTCAGTTTCTTATCAGCAAGAACAGTCCAGTTTGCCAGTGACAACCTGAAGACTGACTTTTCTATCCCCTCTGAGTTTTTCTAAAATTGTTCATATCCCTTATCTTTCCCTTCTGCCTCATTTCATTCCCATGTGGGTTTAGTAGCTCAGTTGTGTCCAACTCTTTGTGATCCCATGGACTATACCTCGCCAGGATCCTCTGTCCATTTTCATGTGAGCATATTGAAGTAGGCTGCCATTTCCTCCTTCATGGTATCTTCCCAATCTAGGAATTGAACCTATGTCTCCTTTGTCTCTTGCATTGCAGGCTGATTCTTTACCCACTGAACCATCAGGGAAGCCCTGTCTCATTCCTAAAATCCCCTATATTTGGCTTCTATCCCAATCACAATGGTGACAAGATGGGTTTTCCAGTGTGGTTCCTTTTCATTAGATAAATTTTTGTTCAATAATGATTCAGTTCAACATTTGAAAAAGATTTCAGAAAGGATTCAACACAGAGTTTCAAAAGATGAAAGAAAAAAAAAAAACAGAAAAAAACAACTGGTGCATAAGGATCTCTCCACCACCTTGCAGCTAACAATCAGCTCTATGGATTTACCTCTTTTGAACACTTCATGAAATTGCTATCATAAAATATGTAACTTTGTGTTTGTCTTCTGTTTGTCTTAGAACAATGCTTCTGAGGATCACTCATATCATATCATCTGTTAGGACATCGCTCCTTTTTGTGGCTAAGTAATATCACATTGCATGCATGTATCACTGTTTGTTTATCCATTCATCTTAAGATAGAGATTTGGGTTGTTTCCACCTTTTGACTATTACGGAGTCACTCAGAGAAGTGGAGGAAAGTGGAGAGGAAAGACCTTGGCTGGGACCTGAGGGAAGGGAAGCCTTCTAAACAGACCTGCACCATCCAGGAAACAGAGAGCCACGTGTCTTCTCCCACCTCACCAACCCCTTCCCACCAACCCAATATACACCCCTTATTCTGGGGCGTGTTTTCTATACAATAGAAGACTTCGCATTCATTAGAGAGACAGGTAGTTCTGTATGTACTGATATGGGGCAATGTTCAAGCTATGTAGCTAAGTGTATGTTTAGGGATGGGGGAAGCAGAGTCCATGTTAGAGGCTGTCCTAGCCTCAGTTTCTTATCAGCAAGAACAGTCCAGTTTGCCAGTGACAACCTGAAGACTGACTTTTCTATCCCCTCTGAGTTTTTCTAAAATTGTTCATATCCCTTATCTTTCCCTTCTGCCTCATTTCATTCCCATGTGGGTTTAGTAGCTCAGTTGTGTCCAACTCTTTGTGATCCCATGGACTATACCTCGCCAGGATCCTCTGTCCATTTTCATGTGAGCATATTGAAGTAGGCTGCCATTTCCTCCTTCATGGTATCTTCCCAATCTAGGAATTGAACCTATGTCTCCTTTGTCTCTTGCATTGCAGGCTGATTCTTTACCCACTGAACCATCAGGGAAGCCCTGTCTCATTCCTAAAATCCCCTATATTTGGCTTCTATCCCAATCACAATGGTGACAAGATGGGTTTTCCAGTGTGGTTCCTTTTCATTAGATAAATTTTTGTTCAATAATGATTCAGTTCAACATTTGAAAAAGATTTCAGAAAGGATTCAACACAGAGTTTCAAAAGATGAAAGAAAAAAAAAAAACAGAAAAAAACAACTGGTGCATAAGGATCTCTCCACCACCTTGCAGCTAACAATCAGCTCTATGGATTTACCTCTTTTGAACACTTCATGAAATTGCTATCATAAAATATGTAACTTTGTGTTTGTCTTCTGTTTGTCTTAGAACAATGCTTCTGAGGATCACTCATATCATATCATCTGTTAGGACATCGCTCCTTTTTGTGGCTAAGTAATATCACATTGCATGCATGTATCACTGTTTGTTTATCCATTCATCTTAAGATAGAGATTTGGGTTGTTTCCACCTTTTGACTATTACGAATAATACGGCTATAAATGTGCATTTATATTTGTTTGTGGAGCTGTTTTAAATATACTCAGGAGTTCAGCTGCTAAGTCATAAACTATTTCTGTTTAACTCTTTAAGAAACCCAAAACACTTCACCTGGGTAGCTACACCCTTTTACATTTCACTGGTGAGTTACAAGGGTTTCAGTCCATACGTATGCTAGCAGTTGTTCTCTCTGAATTATTTTTCTTTTTTAAAAAAATTATTTAATTTTATTTTTTGAAAAATTTTACAGTTTTGTTGTTCACAGAAATGTATGTTCCCAGATCAGTCATATGCGTATAGCTGGCACCCTCCCACCTCCCAGTGCCCCCCATCCCACCCCTCCAGTCCATTGCACCCCGCCTCTGCAGGATCTCCCATTCCCTCACGCAATGACAATAGCTATCTTTTTCACATATGATAGTATAGGTTTCCATGTTACTCCCTCTATGCCTCTCACCCACTGTTCATACCCCACAATATCCATATGTCTGTTCTCTATGTCTGTTTTTCCATTGCTTCACTCTGTATGTTACCATTACCCTCTTACTAGATTCCATACATATGTGTTAGTATACTGTACTTGTCTTTATGTTTTTGGCTTACTTCACTTTTTATGATAGGTTCTTGATCCATCCACCTCATTAGGGCTGATTCTTCTGCATTTCTTTTTACAGTGAGATATATTCCATTGTATATATGTACCAGAGTTTGTTTATCCATTCATTCATCAATGGACATCTAGGTTGCTTTCATGTTCTAGCTATTGTATAGAGAGCTGCAATGAGCATTGGGGTACAGGTGCTTCTTTCAGTTCTGATTTCACCTGGGTATAAGCCTAAGAGTGGGATTGCTGGGTCGTTTTTAGTTTTTTAAGGAATCTCCATACTGTCTTCCGTAGTGGCTGTATCAATTTACATTCCCACCAGCAATGCAAGAGTGTTCCCTTTTCTCCTCACCCTCTCCAGCATTTATTGTCTGTTGATTTGTTGATGATGGCCATTCTGACTGGTGTGAGGTGATATCTCATTGTAGTTTTGATTTGCATTTCTCTAATAGTAAGTGAGGTTGAGCATTGTTTCATGTGCTTTTTGTGTATCTGTATGTTCTCTTTGGTGAGATGTCTATTTAGATCTTTTTCCCATTTTTGATTGGAGGGATCAGACTCCTTTTCCCAAACATATTCATTGTTTCCACCTTTTGACTATTACGAATAATACGGCTATAAATGTGCATTTATATTTGTTTGTGGAGCTGTTTTAAATATACTCAGGAGTTCAGCTGCTAAGTCATAAACTATTTCTGTTTAACTCTTTAAGAAACCCAAAACACTTCACCTGGGTAGCTACACCCTTTTACATTTCACTGGTGAGTTACAAGGGTTTCAGTCCATACGTATGCTAGCAGTTGTTCTCTCTGAATTATTTTTCTTTTTTAAAAAAATTATTTAATTTTATTTTTTGAAAAATTTTACAGTTTTGTTGTTCACAGAAATGTATGTTCCCAGATCAGTCATATGCGTATAGCTGGCACCCTCCCACCTCCCAGTGCCCCCCATCCCACCCCTCCAGTCCATTGCACCCCGCCTCTGCAGGATCTCCCATTCCCTCACGCAATGACAATAGCTATCTTTTTCACATATGATAGTATAGGTTTCCATGTTACTCCCTCTATGCCTCTCACCCACTGTTCATACCCCACAATATCCATATGTCTGTTCTCTATGTCTGTTTTTCCATTGCTTCACTCTGTATGTTACCATTACCCTCTTACTAGATTCCATACATATGTGTTAGTATACTGTACTTGTCTTTATGTTTTTGGCTTACTTCACTTTTTATGATAGGTTCTTGATCCATCCACCTCATTAGGGCTGATTCTTCTGCATTTCTTTTTACAGTGAGATATATTCCATTGTATATATGTACCAGAGTTTGTTTATCCATTCATTCATCAATGGACATCTAGGTTGCTTTCATGTTCTAGCTATTGTATAGAGAGCTGCAATGAGCATTGGGGTACAGGTGCTTCTTTCAGTTCTGATTTCACCTGGGTATAAGCCTAAGAGTGGGATTGCTGGGTCGTTTTTAGTTTTTTAAGGAATCTCCATACTGTCTTCCGTAGTGGCTGTATCAATTTACATTCCCACCAGCAATGCAAGAGTGTTCCCTTTTCTCCTCACCCTCTCCAGCATTTATTGTCTGTTGATTTGTTGATGATGGCCATTCTGACTGGTGTGAGGTGATATCTCATTGTAGTTTTGATTTGCATTTCTCTAATAGTAAGTGAGGTTGAGCATTGTTTCATGTGCTTTTTGTGTATCTGTATGTTCTCTTTGGTGAGATGTCTATTTAGATCTTTTTCCCATTTTTTGATTGGAGGGATCAGCCTCCCTAACTTCAGACTATATTACAAAGCAACAGTCATAAAGACAGTATGGTCATGGCACAAAAATGGAAATATAGACCAATGGAACAAGATAGAGAACCCAGAGATAAACCCACACACGTAGGGATACCTTATTTTTGACAAAGGAGGTGAAAATATAAAATGGAACAAAGACAGCCTCTTCAACAAATAGTGCTGGGAAAATTGGACAGCTACATGCAAAAAAACGAAGTTGGAACATTCCCTGACACCATGCACAAAGATCAACTCAAAATGGATTAAAGACCTAAATATAAGACCAGAAACCCTAAAACTCTTAGAGGAGAATATAGGCAAAACACTCAAGGACATAAACCAAAGCGAGATCTTCTATGACCTGCCTACTAGAATAGTGGAACTAAAACCAAAAATTAACATGTGGGACCTAATGAAGCTTAAAAGATTTTGTACACCAAAAGAAATTACATAAAAGGTGAACAGACAGCCCACAGAATGGGAGAAAATAATAGCAAATGAAACAACAGACAAAGAATTAATCTCCAAAATCTACAAGCAACTCTGAATTTTAATTACAGTCATTCTAGTGGGTAATGAAGTGATATCTCCTTGCAATTTTGATTTGCATTTCCCTGATGTCTAATGATGATGAACACTGAATGTGCTTGTTGACTATTTGTATATTTTCTTTGAAGAAATATCTATTCTAGTCCTTCATTCATTTTTAAATTGATGGTTTGCCTTTTTAAAAAAAATTTGGCTCTGCTGGATCTCACTCGTGGCACATGGGATCTTTAGTTGCAGCGTGGAGACTCTTTAGTTTCAACATGTGGGATCCAGTTTCCCATCCATTTACTTCCACGCAATGCAAGAGTGTTCCCTTTTCTCCTCACCCTCTCCAGCATTTATTGTCTGTTGATTTGTTGATGATGGCCATTCTGACTGGTGTGAGGTGATATCTCATTGTAGTTTTGATTTGCATTTCTCTAATAGTAAGTGAGGTTGAGCATCGTTTCATGTGCTTTTGGGCTATCTGTATGTTCTCTTTGGTGAGATGTCTATTTAGATCTTTTTCCCATTTTTTGATTGGAGGGATCAGCCTCCCTAACTTCAGACTATATTACAAAGCAACAGTCATAAAGACAGTATGGTCATGGCACAAAAATGGAAATATAGACCAATGGAACAAGATAGAGAACCCAGAGATAAACCCACACACGTAGGGATACCTTATTTTTGACAAAGGAGGTGAAAATATAAAATGGAACAAAGACAGCCTCTTCAACAAATAGTGCTGGGAAAATTGGACAGCTACATGCAAAAAAACGAAGTTGGAACATTCCCTGACACCATGCACAAAGATCAACTCAAAATGGATTAAAGACCTAAATATAAGACCAGAAACCCTAAAACTCTTAGAGGAGAATATAGGCAAAACACTCAAGGACATAAACCAAAGCGAGATCTTCTATGACCTGCCTACTAGAATAGTGGAACTAAAACCAAAAATTAACATGTGGGACCTAATGAAGCTTAAAAGATTTTGTACACCAAAAGAAATTACATAAAAGGTGAACAGACAGCCCACAGAATGGGAGAAAATAATAGCAAATGAAACAACAGACAAAGAATTAATCTCCAAAATCTACAAGCAACTCTGAATTTTAATTACAGTCATTCTAGTGGGTAATGAAGTGATATCTCCTTGCAATTTTGATTTGCATTTCCCTGATGTCTAATGATGATGAACACTGAATGTGCTTGTTGACTATTTGTATATTTTCTTTGAAGAAATATCTATTCTAGTCCTTCATTCATTTTTAAATTGATGGTTTGCCTTTTTTAAAAAAAAAAATTTGGCTCTGCTGGATCTCACTCGTGGCACATGGGATCTTTAGTTGCAGCGTGGAGACTCTTTAGTTTCAACATGTGGGATCCAGTTTCCTGACCAGGAATTGAATCCAGGCCCCCTGTATTGAGAGTCCAGAGTTTTAGCCATTGGACCACCAGGGACCTCCCTGCCTTTTTTGTTGTCAAGTTGTAATTTCATGTGAATTTGAATTGGTCTTTCCATTTTTGCAAAAAAGGCCATTGGAATTTTTATAGGGATTGTATTGAATCTCTAGATTGCTTCTGATAGTATTGTTATCTTAACAATATTGTATAATTCATAAATCTGAGAGATATTTCAATTTTTAAAATAAATATTAATTTGCTTCAGTGATGTTGTATAGTTTTCAGTGTATAAATATTTCATTTCCTTGAGTAAATTTATTCTTGGTATTTTGTTCTTTGGATGCTTGTGTGTGTGTGTGTGTGTGTGTGTACACACATACGCGCGTGGTCATGTCCAATTCATCTTCTGTCCATGGAATTTTCCAGGCAAGAGTACTAGAGGTGATTGCCATTTCCTCCTTCAAGGGACTCTTCCTAACTCAGGGATCAAACCCGCGCCTCCTGCATCTCCTGCACTGGCAGATGAATTCTTTAGCATTGTGCCATCTGGGAAGCCCTGGATGCTACTGTAAATGCAATTATACTCTCAATTGCTTTACTGATTGTTCCTTGCTAGTATATTGTCAACACAAAACTGATCTTCTATGTTCATTTTGTACATTGCAACTTTGCTGAATTCATTTATTCTAGTAGTAGTGTTTTTGTCTGTGTGTTGTTTGGCATTGTCCATTCATAGGAGCATAGCGAGTTGAGGTAGACTGCTTCTTTCTTTCCAATTTTTTTGACAGAATTAATCTCCAAAAATTCTAAACAAGCAACTCTGAATTTTAATTACAGTCATTCTAGTGGGTAATGAAGTGATATCTCCTTGCAATTTTGATTTGCATTTCCCTGATGTCTAATGATGATGAACACTGAATGTGCTTGTTGACTATTTGTATATTTTCTTTGAAGAAATATCTATTCTAGTCCTTCATTCATTTTTAAATTGATGGTTTGCCTTTTTTAAAAAAAAAAATTTGGCTCTGCTGGATCTCACTCGTGGCACATGGGATCTTTAGTTGCAGCGTGGAGACTCTTTAGTTTCAACATGTGGGATCCAGTTTCCTGACCAGGAATTGAATCCAGGCCCCCTGTATTGAGAGTCCAGAGTTTTAGCCATTGGACCACCAGGGACCTCCCTGCCTTTTTTGTTGTCAAGTTGTAATTTCATGTGAATTTGAATTGGTCTTTCCATTTTTGCAAAAAAGGCCATTGGAATTTTTATAGGGATTGTATTGAATCTCTAGATTGCTTCTGATAGTATTGTTATCTTAACAATATTGTATAATTCATAAATCTGAGAGATATTTCAATTTTTAAAATAAATATTAATTTGCTTCAGTGATGTTGTATAGTTTTCAGTGTATAAATATTTCATTTCCTTGAGTAAATTTATTCTTGGTATTTTGTTCTTTGGATGCTTGTGTGTGTGTGTGTGTGTGTGTGTACACACATACGCGCGTGGTCATGTCCAATTCATCTTCTGTCCATGGAATTTTCCAGGCAAGAGTACTAGAGGTGATTGCCATTTCCTCCTTCAAGGGACTCTTCCTAACTCAGGGATCAAACCCGCGCCTCCTGCATCTCCTGCACTGGCAGATGAATTCTTTAGCATTGTGCCATCTGGGAAGCCCTGGATGCTACTGTAAATGCAATTATACTCTCAATTGCTTTACTGATTGTTCCTTGCTAGTATATTGTCAACACAAAACTGATCTTCTATGTTCATTTTGTACATTGCAACTTTGCTGAATTCATTTATTCTAGTAGTAGTGTTTTTTTGTCTGTGTGTTGTTTGGCATTGTCCATTCATAGGAGCATAGCGAGTTGAGGTAGACTGCTTCTTTCTTTCCAATTTGGATGCCTTCCTTTTTCTTGCCAAATTGCTCTGGCAAGAACTTCCAGAAAGTGTTGAGTACCAGTGATTAAAGTGGGGGCTTCCCTGGTGGTCCAGTGGGTAAAGACATCGCCTTGCAGTGCAAGGGGCGCCGGTTCGATCCCTGGCCTGGGAAGATCCCACATGCCGTGGAGCAGCTGGACCAATGTGTCCAAATACCGAGCCGGAGCTCTGCAGCGCGTGCGCCCAGAGCCAGTGCTCTGCAGCGACAGAGGCCACTGTGCTAGGAGGCCCACACAGGCCAAAAGAACAAAAATGAAAATAAATGAAAGACCAATAGAAGCGGCCAAAAAAAAAAGAAATAAGTAAATAAGTTAAAAAAAAAGTGGGCTTTCTTGTCTTGTTCCTACTCTAAGTGGTGGGGGGAACTTTTACCACTGAATATGAAGTCAGCTTTGAGGTTTCATGAGGGAGTTCTCTTTTACTCCTAGCTTCCTGAGTGTTACTATTCAGCAAGGATGTTAAATATTTTCAAAAGTTTTCTCTGCATCAATGAAGATGATCATATGGGTTTTTCCTTTGTTCTATTACTATAGTATATTATATTGATTTTATTATGTTAAACCATCTTTGCATCCTGGAATAAATCCTACTTGGCCATGGTGTATAATTATTTTTGATATGTTGTTCAATTCCATGTGCTAGTATTTGATGAGGATATTGCAACTATATTTATGTGATATTGGTCTGCAGTTTTTTGTTCTTTAGGTACCTTTGTATGGCTTTGGTATTAGGGTAATATGACTGCATTGGAATACATTAGAAATTGTTTCCTCTTCAATTTTTTTAACAGTTTGAAGGACTAGTGTTATTCCTTTAGACATTTGGTATAATTCACCAGTGAAGCCATGTGGCCTTGGATTTTCTTTCCTGGAGAGTTTCTTTCTTTTCTTTTTTAAAACAATTCAATCTCTTTACTCAGTATAGTTCTTTCAGATTTTCCTATTCCTTCTTTTTTTTTTTTTAATTTTGGCCTCTTTTATTGGTCCTTCATTTATTTGTTTTCATCCACCTTAATTCCCTGGCCTGTGTGGGCCTCCCATTGCAGTGGCCTCTCTTGTCGCAGA
Source organism: Tragulus kanchil (assembly GCA_022376925.1). Taxonomy (NCBI): domain Eukaryota; kingdom Metazoa; phylum Chordata; class Mammalia; order Artiodactyla; family Tragulidae; genus Tragulus; species Tragulus kanchil. The sequence goes on from JAIOJX010000029.1 coordinate 99,157,239, forward strand.
GCACCGGCTCTGGGCACATGTGCTCCAGAGCACTGACTCGGAATTGGACACACTGGTCCAGCTGCTCCGTAGCATGTCGGATCTTCCCATGCCAAGGATCGAACCAGCACCCCTTGCACTGTAAGGCGGACTCTCTACCCACTGGACCACCGGGGAAGTCCTCCCATTCCTTCTTGAGTCAGTTTTGGTAAGTTGTGCATTTTCTAGGAATTGGTCTGTTTCTTCCAGGGTATCTAATTTGGTATGTAATTGTTCATAACATCCTCTTATAATCCTAATCCTAATTCTGTAAGGTCAGTAGTAACATCTCCCATTTCATTTTTTAAAATATTTTATTTATTTATCTTTTGGGGGGTGGGGTGGGGAGGGAGGGGAGCAGGCGGGCCACTTCTATTGGTCTTTCATTTGTCCATTTTCATCCATCTTTGTTCTTTGGCCCGTGTGGGCCTCCCATAGCGGTGGTCTCTGTTGTCGCAGAGCACTGGCTCTGGGCGCACGCGCCCCAGAGCTCCAGCTCTGTAATTGGACACATCAGTCCAGCCGCTCCACGGCAGGTGGGATCTTCCCAGGCCAGGGATTGAATCGGTGCCCCTTGCACTGCAAGGCGGTGTCCTTACCCACTGGACCACCAGGGAAGCCCCCCATTTCATTCTTGAATAACTCGTTTGCACATTTTTCTCAATCTAGCTAACAGTTTGCCATATTGGCTAATAGTCTCAGAGCCATTTTTAGTATCATTAGTTCTATTTTTTAAATTTCATTTGTCTCTGCTTTAATCTTTATGAGTTCCTTCTGCTATATCTGGGTTTGGCTTGTCTTTTGACTTCCTTAAGATGTAAAGCTAGCTTGCTGAGATTTTCCCTTTTTTAAAAATATATATTTTCAAGAGCAGTTTAAGTTCACAGGAAAACCGAGTGTAAAGTGTAGAGATTCTTCATATATTCCATGCTTTCATTCCTGTATGGTCTCCCTGATTATCAACATTCCCAACCAGTGTGTCACACTTGTTACAATTGATCACCTACCTATCTTGACACATCATTATCACCCAAGTCCATAGCTGAGGGTTCATTCTTGTTGTTGCTCTTTTTCTTGGACGTGGACAAATGTATAACATATATGTAGAGAAGGACGTGAATCCACTGTTACAGCATCATTCAGAGTGAAGATGTTCCTGAACTGCTGATGGTTCAACTTAATGATTTTTTGACTTTATAATGGTGTGAAAGCACATAAGCATTCAGAAGGAACCAAACTTTGAATTCTCACCTTTTCCTGGGCTAGTGGTTTGTTGGATAGAACTCTGACAATGCTAGGCAGCAGTAGTGAGCCTCAGTTCCCATCAGCACATTATTCCCAGGGTAAGTAACTGATACATTTATAACTATCTGTACCCATAGAATTGTGTTTTCATTCACTTCTAGTACAGTATTCAATAAATTACATGAGATAGTCAATATTTTATATAACAGGCTTTGTGTTGCATGATATTTCCCAGCAGAAGACTAATGTGTGCCCCAAGCTAAGCTATGGTGTTAGATAGGTTAGGTGTATTAAATGCATTTTCAACTTATGACATCTTCAATTTATGGTGGTTTTATCAGGTAGCTTAGTTCATAAAGAATCCACCTGCAGTACAGGAGACCCTGGTTTGATTTCTGGGTCAGGAAAATACCCTGGAGAAGGGAATGGCAACCCACTCCAATATTCTTGCCTGGGAAATCCCATGGACAGAGGAGCCTGGCAGGCTACAGTCCATGGGTTTGCAAAAAGCCAGACATGACTTACTCCATTGTCTGAATGTACCATAGTTTATCCATTCACCAACTGAAGACATTTTGATTGCTTCCAAGTTTAGCAAGTATGAATAAAGTGATTGTAGGCATTCATGTATAGGTTTTTGTGTTCAAATACATTTTAAACTCATTGAGGTATATATCCGGTGTGCAATTTCTGGATCATACATTAAGAATATTTTGTAAGAAACAGCCAAACTGTCTCCCAAAATGGCTGTGCCACTTTACATTATTACGAACAGTGAATGAGTTCCTCTTGCTCTACATCTATGCCAGCATTTGGTGCTGTGTTTGGAATTTGGGCCATTCTAATAGGTGTGTAATGATATCTCATTGTTTTAATTTGCATTTCCCTGATGACATACAATGTGGAACATCTCTTCATGTGTTTATTTTCTGCATATCCTCTTGGTGAAGTTTCTGTTTGGGTGTTTGGCCTATATTTTAATTGGGTTGGTTTCTTATGGGCTGCTGTGTTGTTAGATTTTACAGCATCATTCAGAGTGAAGATGTTCCTGAACTGCTGATGGTTCAACTTAATGATTTTTTGACTTTATAATGGTGTGAAAGCACATAAGCATTCAGAAGGAACCAAACTTTGAATTCTCACCTTTTCCTGGGCTAGTGGTTTGTTGGATAGAACTCTGACAATGCTAGGCAGCAGTAGTGAGCCTCAGTTCCCATCAGCACATTATTCCCAGGGTAAGTAACTGATACATTTATAACTATCTGTACCCATAGAATTGTGTTTTCATTCACTTCTAGTACAGTATTCAATAAATTACATGAGATAGTCAATATTTTATATAACAGGCTTTGTGTTGCATGATATTTCCCAGCAGAAGACTAATGTGTGCCCCAAGCTAAGCTATGGTGTTAGATAGGTTAGGTGTATTAAATGCATTTTCAACTTATGACATCTTCAATTTATGGTGGTTTTATCAGGTAGCTTAGTTCATAAAGAATCCACCTGCAGTACAGGAGACCCTGGTTTGATTTCTGGGTCAGGAAAATACCCTGGAGAAGGGAATGGCAACCCACTCCAATATTCTTGCCTGGGAAATCCCATGGACAGAGGAGCCTGGCAGGCTACAGTCCATGGGTTTGCAAAAAGCCAGACATGACTTACTCCATTGTCTGAATGTACCATAGTTTATCCATTCACCAACTGAAGACATTTTGATTGCTTCCAAGTTTAGCAAGTATGAATAAAGTGATTGTAGGCATTCATGTATAGGTTTTTGTGTTCAAATACATTTTAAACTCATTGAGGTATATATCCGGTGTGCAATTTCTGGATCATACATTAAGAATATTTTGTAAGAAACAGCCAAACTGTCTCCCAAAATGGCTGTGCCACTTTACATTATTACGAACAGTGAATGAGTTCCTCTTGCTCTACATCTATGCCAGCATTTGGTGCTGTGTTTGGAATTTGGGCCATTCTAATAGGTGTGTAATGATATCTCATTGTTTTAATTTGCATTTCCCTGATGACATACAATGTGGAACATCTCTTCATGTGTTTATTTTCTGCATATCCTCTTGGTGAAGTTTCTGTTTGGGTGTTTGGCCTATATTTTAATTGGGTTGGTTTCTTATGGGCTGCTGTGTTGTTAGATTTTAAGAGATCTGAAATAAGTCTTTTATAATGTCTTTTGCAAATATTTCCTCTAAGTCTACGACCTGTCTCCCCATTTTCCTTCACACTTGTTTTCACAGAGCACAGACTATCAATTTGAATAAAGTCCAGCTTATCAATCTTTTCATTCAAGGGTTGCACCTTTAGTGTTACATGTAAAAAGTCATCACCATACCCAAAGCTTTCAAGGTTTTCTCCTTGGTTATCTTCTAGGAATTGCAGAGTTTTATGCTTTTACACTTAGTTCTGAAATCCATTTTGAGTTAATGTTTGTGAATGACATAAAGTCTGATTCTTTTTCAGGAGGAAGGCATATGAATGTCTAGTTATTGTAGCACTACTGTTGAAAAGGTTATCTTTGCTTCATTATATTGCCATTGCCTTTTTGTCAAAAATCAGTTGACTGTATCTATAATACGGGTTTATATCTGGGCTCTTTATTCCATTGATTTGTCCATTCTTATACCAACACCACACTGACATTACTGTTGTTGTTCAGTTGCTAATTCATGTCCGACTCTGCGACCCCATGGACAGTGGCACACCAGGCTTTCCTGTCCTTCACTATCGTGTGGAGTTTACTCAAATTCATGTCTGTTGAATCGGTGATGCATCCAACCATCTCATCCTCTGTTGCCCCCTTCTCTTCCTGCCCTCAATCTTCTCCAGCATCAGGGTTTTTTCCAATGAGTCAGCTCTTCGCATCATGTGGCCAAAGTATTGGAGCTTCAGCTTCAGCATCATTTCTTCCAATGAATATTCAGGGTTAATTTCCTTTAGGATGAACTGGTTTGATCTTCTTGCTATCCAAGGGACTTTCAAGAGTCTTCTCCAGGACCACAGTTTGAAAGCATCAATTTTTTGGCACTCAACCTTCTTTATGATCTCTCATATCCATACATGACTACTGGAAAAAGCATAGCTTTGACTATTAGTCACTTCGTCATGTCAAACTCATTGGGACCCCATCTGTAGCCCAAAAGGCTCCTCTTTCCATGGAATTCTCCAGGCAAGAATACTGGAGTGGGTAGCAATCCCTTCTCCAGGGGATCTTCCTGACCCAGGGATCAAACCAGGGTCTTCTGCATTGTAGCCTACTCTTTACCATCTGAGCTACCAGGAATATACGAACCTTTGTCAGCAAAGTGATGTCTCTGCTTTTTAATGCTCTAAATTTGTCATAGCTTTTCTTCCAAGGAGCAAGTGTCTTTTAATTTCATGGCTGGATTATCTTAAGCCTTTTTTTGTGTGAAATTTGAACAAAATATGTACTTTAGTTAATAATGTATTGCAGGCTAATTTCCTTTTTATTTTTTAACCACATAGTATTTCTTTATATTCTCAGGATTTGATCAGAAGTTTCAAGACTTACTCAGTATTTTTTTAAGAGAATTAAAACAAAAAATTTGTTTTTGGCTGTGCTGAGTTTTTGGTGCTTTAGGCAGGCTTTCTCTAGTTGCAGGAAGTGGGGCTACTCCCTAATTGCTGCTGGCAGGTTCAGTTGCCCCAGGGCATGTGGGATCTTCCCAAGTCAGGAATTGAACCGGTGTCCCTTGCATTGCAAGGCGGATTCTTAACCACTGGACCACCAGGGAAGCCCTCAATTTTTTTTTTTAAAATCACTAAGGTAATAAACCTTCTAGACTTTTAGCAGTAGTACCACATGCCAAAAACATGGAACTATATCAAAGTTTTGAGTGAATGTAAGTTAGAAATCTAACATTATATTCACCCTAAATCAAATAGGTGTAATCACAATGTCATAGATTTTTAGGTAGGAAAAAATTAATGTTTTCTAAAATACATACATTATACATACTACATATGAAAGCTTTTCTTGCACGCTTGATAACAATAGAAATGGAGAAACTGGGAAACATAAACTAAATGAAATGGGAGCATTGAATATGAAACAGAAGTGAGACAAACTAGGTAAAACATTTATCAGAATTATCTTGTAATTTGTTTTGAAAAATAAAATGCCCAGATACTGCTTTTTTCCTCCAAAGCTCCGGCGGTGTTTCTAGTGGGAAGCCACGTTTAGAAACAACTGGAGTTTATGATCATCTTGGATCATAGGTCTTAAAAGTTGGGTAGTGTCAGCCTTCTGTCTTCTGTTGTTCTCCTTCAATACTGTGTTGGTTCTTCTGAGTCTTTTTCTTCTTCATGTAAACTTGAGCATTTGTCAGTACCCATAAAATGAATTTTTGGGATTTGGATTGGGTCTGTGTTGAATTTATTGCATCTTTACCATCTGAGCTACCAGGAATATACGAACCTTTGTCAGCAAAGTGATGTCTCTGCTTTTTAATGCTCTAAATTTGTCATAGCTTTTCTTCCAAGGAGCAAGTGTCTTTTAATTTCATGGCTGGATTATCTTAAGCCTTTTTTTGTGTGAAATTTGAACAAAATATGTACTTTAGTTAATAATGTATTGCAGGCTAATTTCCTTTTTATTTTTTAACCACATAGTATTTCTTTATATTCTCAGGATTTGATCAGAAGTTTCAAGACTTACTCAGTATTTTTTTAAGAGAATTAAAACAAAAAATTTGTTTTTGGCTGTGCTGAGTTTTTGGTGCTTTAGGCAGGCTTTCTCTAGTTGCAGGAAGTGGGGCTACTCCCTAATTGCTGCTGGCAGGTTCAGTTGCCCCAGGGCATGTGGGATCTTCCCAAGTCAGGAATTGAACCGGTGTCCCTTGCATTGCAAGGCGGATTCTTAACCACTGGACCACCAGGGAAGCCCTCAATTTTTTTTTTAAAAATCACTAAGGTAATAAACCTTCTAGACTTTTAGCAGTAGTACCACATGCCAAAAACATGGAACTATATCAAAGTTTTGAGTGAATGTAAGTTAGAAATCTAACATTATATTCACCCTAAATCAAATAGGTGTAATCACAATGTCATAGATTTTTAGGTAGGAAAAAATTAATGTTTTCTAAAATACATACATTATACATACTACATATGAAAGCTTTTCTTGCACGCTTGATAACAATAGAAATGGAGAAACTGGGAAACATAAACTAAATGAAATGGGAGCATTGAATATGAAACAGAAGTGAGACAAACTAGGTAAAACATTTATCAGAATTATCTTGTAATTTGTTTTGAAAAATAAAATGCCCAGATACTGCTTTTTTCCTCCAAAGCTCCGGCGGTGTTTCTAGTGGGAAGCCACGTTTAGAAACAACTGGAGTTTATGATCATCTTGGATCATAGGTCTTAAAAGTTGGGTAGTGTCAGCCTTCTGTCTTCTGTTGTTCTCCTTCAATACTGTGTTGGTTCTTCTGAGTCTTTTTCTTCTTCATGTAAACTTGAGCATTTGTCAGTACCCATAAAATGAATTTTTGGGATTTGGATTGGGTCTGTGTTGAATTTATTGCATCTGTGCATCAAAGTTGAATGTAATAATCAACTGACATCTTAACACTGAGTCTCCCTATCCCTGAACATGGACTATCTCCAATTATTTAGTCCTTCAATATTTTTCATGTTTTCTAGTTTTCTGTCAAGTTTTGTACATACTTTATGTCCATTTCATTTAGTGCTAATGTAAATGGTACTATCTTTAATTTCAAATTTCATTTATTCATTGCTGATACATAGAAAGGTCATAGACTTTTGTGTATTAACCTTGTATTCTGAAACTGTTACCTTTCATTAGTTCCAGAAGGACTTTTGTTTGCTTGTTTTTGTCAGTTCTTCTGGATTTTGCATTAATAGATGATCATGTCATCTACAAACTAATACAAGTTTACTTTTTCCTTCTCAATCTCTGTATTTATTTTTTCTTTTATTAGGTAAGGGTTCCAATATGATACTGAAAAGCAGAGGTGAGGGGGAAAAGACATTTTACCTTGTTTGTGATCTTAAGGGGAAAACTTCAAGCTTTTTCTCATTAGGTGTGATTTTAGCTGTAAGTATATAGGTTGTAGATTTTTGTAGATATCTCTACAGATTTTTTCAAATCAAATTGAGGAAATTCCTTTCTATTCCTAGACTGTTTTTATTTTTTACCATGAATGGTGTTGAATTTTGTCAAATGCTTCTTTTTGCTGTATCCATTGATGTGGGTATGTGATTTTTTTCTTTTTTTCAATTTTGGTCTATTCTACTGGTTTTTATTTATTTATTTTCATCCATCTTCATTCCTTGGCCTGTGTGGGCCTCCCACTGCAGTGGCCTCTCTCGTTGCAGAACACCAGCTCTGGGCTCATGTGCTCCAGTGCACTGGCTCATACTTGGGATACACTGGTCCAGCTGCGCTGCAATATATGGGATCTTCCCAGGCCAGGCACTGAACTGGTGCCCCTTGCACTGCAAGGCAGACTCTTTACCCACTGGACCACCAGGGAAGCCCAGCTCATGGTTATGTGATTTTAATTCTTTAGTCTGTGATTACATCAACTGAAACAGTCTTGCATACTTGGGATCTCACTTGGTTGTGGTGCATGGTTATTCTTTATACACTGTTGGATTGAATTACTAATAGTTTAAGGATTTTTGCATCTGTTCAAGAGAGAGATTAGTCTGTATTTGCTTGTAATGTCTTTTTCTTTTTTTGATTAGAGTAATGCTGGTCTCATAAGTTAGGAAGTACTCCCTCTGCCTCCATCCTCTGAAAGTGACTATAGAGAATAAAACCTCCTCATTAATTAATGCTTGCTGTAATTCACCAGTGAACCACTATGGATTTGGTGCTTTCTGTTTTAGAAGGTTAGTAGTTGTTGATTCTATAATAGAGACCTATTCAAACCATCTATTTCTTGTGTGAGTTTTACCAGAATCATGGTTCAAACACCATGGAGACTCACTATCAAGATTGAGTACTTTATAGGAAACTTCAAGTTTATTTCCTTCTCAATCTCTGTATTTATTTTTTCTTTTATTAGGTAAGGGTTCCAATATGATACTGAAAAGCAGAGGTGAGGGGGAAAAGACATTTTACCTTGTTTGTGATCTTAAGGGGAAAACTTCAAGCTTTTTCTCATTAGGTGTGATTTTAGCTGTAAGTATATAGGTTGTAGATTTTTGTAGATATCTCTACAGATTTTTTCAAATCAAATTGAGGAAATTCCTTTCTATTCCTAGACTGTTTTTATTTTTTACCATGAATGGTGTTGAATTTTGTCAAATGCTTCTTTTTGCTGTATCCATTGATGTGGGTATGTGATTTTTTTCTTTTTTTCAATTTTGGTCTATTCTACTGGTTTTTATTTATTTATTTTCATCCATCTTCATTCCTTGGCCTGTGTGGGCCTCCCACTGCAGTGGCCTCTCTCGTTGCAGAACACCAGCTCTGGGCTCATGTGCTCCAGTGCACTGGCTCATACTTGGGATACACTGGTCCAGCTGCGCTGCAATATATGGGATCTTCCCAGGCCAGGCACTGAACTGGTGCCCCTTGCACTGCAAGGCAGACTCTTTACCCACTGGACCACCAGGGAAGCCCAGCTCATGGTTATGTGATTTTAATTCTTTAGTCTGTGATTACATCAACTGAAACAGTCTTGCATACTTGGGATCTCACTTGGTTGTGGTGCATGGTTATTCTTTATACACTGTTGGATTGAATTACTAATAGTTTAAGGATTTTTGCATCTGTTCAAGAGAGAGATTAGTCTGTATTTGCTTGTAATGTCTTTTTCTTTTTTTGATTAGAGTAATGCTGGTCTCATAAGTTAGGAAGTACTCCCTCTGCCTCCATCCTCTGAAAGTGACTATAGAGAATAAAACCTCCTCATTAATTAATGCTTGCTGTAATTCACCAGTGAACCACTATGGATTTGGTGCTTTCTGTTTTAGAAGGTTAGTAGTTGTTGATTCTATAATAGAGACCTATTCAAACCATCTATTTCTTGTGTGAGTTTTACCAGAATCATGGTTCAAACACCATGGAGACTCACTATCAAGATTGAGTACTCTCTTGGATAAATGTTGCTTGATATATGATCTTATGACAATTCCCAGAGACTTCTTTAGAAAAATATTTACCAGTTACAGTTGTTTCTCTGAGGGGTCTATAGATCCTGCCGCCATTGCCCAAGTGCTTCTTGACTGTTTAAGGCATGTCCTAAAATACAAGCAGTCAGGACCTTTTAAGGCAATATGCTCACAACCCAAAAAAGCTTTCTGATGCCATCAGTTGATTAAACAATACCAAGCAACATACAGAATAAATAAACAGTTCTTTAATAATTACTTAAATATAATCCAGAAGTGAAAAGTATTTCTAATCCATTTATAAGTGCAGGCTGTTATACCAGTAAATGTTATTTGACTACTTTATAAAGTAAATAATGCTGGGTAAGAATGAATCCTGGACTAGTGTGCTGAATTTCTATTTCCAATTCGGTAGATGAAAAGCACAATTGTGAATGGAACCATGGCTTCTTGTGAATAGTATAAAAATGTAAGAATCATTGTGATAAAACCAATCTCAAAAATAGAGAATCCAGACCCTTCTCCGACAATTTTAGAAACTCAGAAGTTTTCCTCCACTTAAACACGAGCTCCACAAATATTAAAGATGTTTTTCAATGTGATATCACTGGATAAAACTCTAGAATCAGGAGATGACTGCACTGAAATCAATTGTTTAGAAAACATATCTAATTGTGAAGGAAGAAGAAATAAAAAAGGCAATTTACAAATTGTTATATCTGATTTCTAATCATCATCAGAATCTGAATCATATTTCTTTCCTCGAATAGTTTTCTTTTCCAGCTTTGTGAAGTTTGTTGCAAATTTCTTTTGGCTCTGAAATGGTGGCTCCATTAAGTTTCCACTAAAAAGAAAACAAATTTGAAAAGCTCTTATTCTCTGTGATTTGAGTACAGCTGGTATACTAAAACTACACAAAAATCTATCCTCACTGTAACACATGGAATAGAGTAAAATTTTCTTTAAAATCTGGTGTTGAAGAAGTATGGATACTTAATGCTGAAGTAAAAAGTTCTGGATTCTTTTAGAAGGTTAGTAGTTGTTGATTCTATAATAGAGACCTATTCAAACCATCTATTTCTTGTGTGAGTTTTACCAGAATCATGGTTCAAACACCATGGAGACTCACTATCAAGATTGAGTACTCTCTTGGATAAATGTTGCTTGATATATGATCTTATGACAATTCCCAGAGACTTCTTTAGAAAAATATTTACCAGTTACAGTTGTTTCTCTGAGGGGTCTATAGATCCTGCCGCCATTGCCCAAGTGCTTCTTGACTGTTTAAGGCATGTCCTAAAATACAAGCAGTCAGGACCTTTTAAGGCAATATGCTCACAACCCAAAAAAGCTTTCTGATGCCATCAGTTGATTAAACAATACCAAGCAACATACAGAATAAATAAACAGTTCTTTAATAATTACTTAAATATAATCCAGAAGTGAAAAGTATTTCTAATCCATTTATAAGTGCAGGCTGTTATACCAGTAAATGTTATTTGACTACTTTATAAAGTAAATAATGCTGGGTAAGAATGAATCCTGGACTAGTGTGCTGAATTTCTATTTCCAATTCGGTAGATGAAAAGCACAATTGTGAATGGAACCATGGCTTCTTGTGAATAGTATAAAAATGTAAGAATCATTGTGATAAAACCAATCTCAAAAATAGAGAATCCAGACCCTTCTCCGACAATTTTAGAAACTCAGAAGTTTTCCTCCACTTAAACACGAGCTCCACAAATATTAAAGATGTTTTTCAATGTGATATCACTGGATAAAACTCTAGAATCAGGAGATGACTGCACTGAAATCAATTGTTTAGAAAACATATCTAATTGTGAAGGAAGAAGAAATAAAAAAGGCAATTTACAAATTGTTATATCTGATTTCTAATCATCATCAGAATCTGAATCATATTTCTTTCCTCGAATAGTTTTCTTTTCCAGCTTTGTGAAGTTTGTTGCAAATTTCTTTTGGCTCTGAAATGGTGGCTCCATTAAGTTTCCACTAAAAAGAAAACAAATTTGAAAAGCTCTTATTCTCTGTGATTTGAGTACAGCTGGTATACTAAAACTACACAAAAATCTATCCTCACTGTAACACATGGAATAGAGTAAAATTTTCTTTAAAATCTGGTGTTGAAGAAGTATGGATACTTAATGCTGATAGTTAACAGTCAATACTAATAGTTAATAGTGTTAAATCTTACTTTGTACCACTAAATGCTTTAGATAAGTATTTTATTTTCTCATTATTAATTACTAACAGTTCATGGGACACAGCAACAAAACTTCTGACTGAAAACCACAGAAGGCAGTTATTTTCATCTGTTCTGGTTATGCTGAATCTGTATTAGATTCTTGTCACTGTGAGACTGACACAGGAAAATCGCGCTCTATTTTCAGTAGCTTGTTATGACCAGTTTGAGTCTATTTCACATCCTTGAATGTTTAGAACGCTATATACATCAACAAACTCATGGAACTCATTATCATTAACCCAGCACTAGTATGGAATGCTTTTCATGATGCTTGAAAAATATTTCAAGAATATCTGGAAATACTCCTAGCACCTAGATCTTGGTTTGGAAATATCGTCTGCCAGTGGGGGGAACCAAGGCTTCTTGGAGGAAAAAATCAGTTCCTATGCACAGCACCACACGAGTCCTCCTAAAATATCTTACCTGTACCAGACAGAAAGCACTCAAAGAATTATGGAGATGTTTTAAAAAGACACAGAAGCCAGTATGTAAGACTCTCACTGGCCAAATGTGAGGTAATCTGAGCTTCAAAGTAAATAACAATACTAACAGGCTATATACCCCATTGAATAAAATAATCCATTGTCCATTCTAATACAAATAAATGAAAAAGTAAGCTAATGCGGGGTCTGGAAAAGTTATTCCTTAAATTACCAGTTGGCTATGGAGTTAACTGGTTAACCAGTACTCAGTTATCACCATCAGCAATGAGACAAACCACAGAAAGTCTCCTAACATGGCACACATCCATATAACACCTGTGGAAAACATGCAATGCCCAAATCTAATTGTGAAAACATGAGATGAATCCAAACTTAGAGATGCTTCATGAAACAACTAGCCTGGACTCTTGGAAAATGTTAAAACTATTGGAAAACAAGGGGAACAAACAGCTACAGGTTAACTGAAACTAAAAATTCATAGTTATTACAAGTGGCTCATTTTTTCAGTATGGAGGACATTATTGGGACAGTGATGGAAATTCAGTAAGGTCTGTGAACTATGTATTTTGTCTTTTAGTAACTGTACTGTGGTTGTACAAGATTGTCCCTGTTCTTAGGAAATGCACACAGAATTATTTAGGAGTAAAGGGAAAATACATCTATAGCACCCAATCAGATGGTTCTGAAAAAATATTGTATATACCCAGAAACAGAATGATAAAGCAAACATAAAATGTTGAAAATTGAGGGACATGGGTAAATGATATGAGAATTCTTTGTATTAGTTTCTAATTTATTTAAAGTTGAAAACCACAATTTTATTTACTATTAACATTTTCCTTAATATTAAGAAAATAAAACCTGAAATGTAGAAATGTATGATGTAGAAATGACTTATGCATGTATAGACGAGATTCAGAGAAAAAGGAGAAAGGGAAATAAAAAGATGAGGGAATTTTCTACTTATTGAAAGGCACTCTCACAGGAATAACTGGAAGATTTTACCAATTATTTTAGCAGATCAAAAACAGGTACAGAAGATAATGTGCTCTAATCTGTGGAATTAGATAAATTGATCTGTCTGGAGAAGTGAGCAAAGAGATGAGTGGAAAATGGAAGTTGGATTTTAGATCACTTTCTACTGAGACTGTTCCTCATAGTAAGTAATTTAAGTTAAATATAGAAATGAGATTTTACATAGTTTATCTGAGTTGACAAGTGATACAGGAATAACTATATTAAAAATCTAATGTTTGAAAATAAGTCATCAATTTGAGTAATCTGGCTTCCCTCAGGAAGGAGTCAATTCTTCTGGAGTTTCACCTTGGCTTTCCAGATGAATACAGAATTAGATTCCATAGGATCTGTTAGTCTGAAAACTCTTAAGAGTTAGGTGGACTCCAAAATCCAAGATCAACTTTATCTAGAACTACGATTTTGCTGTGAGATGATGCTAAGGTACACTTTAAGAGACATGCTTTTGCTTTGCGACAGTTTTCCTCCATCTTAGCTTCAAGATCTTATCTTAAAGACTGACATAAAAAAATTTTCTAAAAATTGCAACTGAACATGGAAATTAAAACAAATTGATGGTGTGCTAGAAGTTACCTGTAATTGAGAATATCAGAACAGCCCAGCCTCCACTCTAAAGTTTCTGTGGTGAAGTCATCTGTATTTCCTAGGTCAGTAAATCCAACAACGAAATCCTGTGTTTTTCCGTCTTTTACCAGCGCTAGCGTGGGAATGACTCTGATACGCAGTCTCTCACAAAGGAAAGGTGCTTTTTCTACATTCAGTTTCAAAAACTTGGTCTCCAGATGTTTCTTGGACAGTATCACTAAATGCCTGTCTAGGATTTTACACCTGTAAATAAAAACGCACAGAAAATCAAAAGCTAGAGATGAGATTTCTTTTTCGAAATTAATATTAAGGCACACCCAAGTTTTACCTTTTTCCAAATCTCATCATGTGGCAGTCAACCAATGCCTCTATCAGATAACCTCGTTTTCATTTCACAGCTTAGGTACCTCTTATTGCTACTGTAGTCTAGAAAGTTGAATCTGCCTTAATGATATTTATAAAGAACAAAATATTCAATATATGCCTTCAGTCTTAAGTGGTTCATAAAGTTACCATGTTCATGGTCAAGAATAAAAAACAGTCATTTTTCTTATGCACGTTTCCTGCATCTCGTACGTGACAAACCTCAGTCAGAAGGCACCTCTCAGAATTAGAAATGTACAGGTGGTTCCGTATCTGGAAGTCACTAAGAAAAGACTGAATGTGTCACTAAGAAGGAACATTGCCAACTCCTTTAGTGGGAGTTCAAGGTTAAGGGCTACAAATATGTGGTCATTATGGTTCTAAAAAGAAAAAATTGCAAAATACCATCAGTAATTTTTATTAAGCCACCTGAAAAGGGAAAGTGGTAATTTCTTTGAATTATACTTTAAATTAGTCAACCCTTGAATGTATCTGAGATACTATAAAAACTCTTTGAGTAGTAGTTCTTGCCCAGAGGCGATTATACAATCAACTTTTTTTATTTTGGCTACTTCTATTGGTCTTTCATTTATCTATTTCATCCATCTTTGTTCTTTGGCCTGTATGGGCCTCCCATTACAGCAGCCTTTCTTGCTGCAGAGCACCAGTTCTGGGTGCATGCGCGCCAGCTCTGTAGTTGGACACATCGGTCCAGCTGCTCTACAGCACGTGGGATCTTTCCAGGCCAGGGATCGAACCGAACCGGTGCCCCTTGCACTGCAAAGTGGTGTCTTTATCCCCTGGACCACCAGGGAAGGCCCTATAATCAACTTTTAAAATACAGATGAATCAAAATTTTCTGGGACTTGAGCTGAGAAACATGCAAGTGATTCTCATGCCTAGTGAAGTTGGCTAACTGCTCTGCTTCCAATGATTAAGACACCAAATGCTTCATAGTTGATTCTACCAGCAGGCTTTTTGGGTACTTCTTGGTACAGTTTTTCCTGAGTTAAGTTTGGGTCCAGAGTTTCTTATAACCTTGACGCCTCATCACCTCTGAGCAATTCTTTTTACATAACACTTATGCAATGCAGCAGTGAAATTCTATTAATAGGGAAAAATCGCAAGAGAGAATAAGCGGTTTCTGTATGAAGTTCCAAACAAGTGACAGATCATTTGGAGAAATATATTCTTAAATGCCCTTGAAGATTTCTACATGAATCAACTCCATGATTTTACTGAAATAATATGGGAGTTGATTTTAAATCAGTCTATGTGCCACTGGCCAATTAATCCAGTTTTAATTGGATTTTAAATCCAATTTAACCCCCAAAGTAGCAGTCATGATGCAGTTAAAACAGCTATCATTTAGTATCTGAATGACATCAGGCAGGTCACTTAATTTCTCCAAGTCTTGGTGTCCACACACAAAAACGCACAGGGATTATACAAAGCTACCTCAAAGGGAGATTGTGAATGTACCAGGATTTTATACCACATGAAGTGTCTAGCGTACCATGTGCTAGAAACTCTGATATTTATCTGTCTATATCTGTATCAACTTATTCAACCTTGACTTTTTTTTTATTTGTATTTTATTAGTTAATAAATCCCAGGCACTAATAACCACGTTATTGGTTAAGGAGGCAAAAGCAAGGACCAGGCAGGCTATAGATATGATAAAAGAGGGCAGGGCTGGGGCCACAGTGAACAGTGGAGACTCGGTGTTGTAGTGTGAGGTTCCAGGGGCAGGAGCTACTCAGCATCAGCAAAATGCTTTCAACAATTCTGGGTCTGTTTTCACGTTATCTGATGTTGGCAACTATTTAAACTTTGGAGCTGGAAAAAATAAAAAAGGCTTAAGCCCTATGGTTTAAGATGTTACCTCTTCTGGGGCAATTTTTACATTGAGGGGTCTGCCTCCAAAAAGAGGTTGGGGTTCATTTAAGAGAGATCACTTTCTCCCCCTTCCAGTGAAGCCTGCCGTCCCAACTCTGCTTCTGGAGAAAGACTTGGTCAAGTCATTGTCTCCCTGTGAATTGCCAGCTGAGAAAGAAGTAACTGAATTCAAAGTTGGTGTTCAGGTGTTGGCCCCATTTATAGCACTGTGGCTATATCATAACAGTAGGGATAAAGGAAGAATTCTTGCGGAATTGATTAAAAAAAAAAAACCTGTGCATTGTTAAAATGTTTTAAAATTAGCTAGTGAAAATATTGTTCATAAAACAGTCACTTCTATGGAAATGCTGAAATTTAGTACTTTATACTTTTGCATGTCACTGGTTTTTAAGCTAGTCTTTGATTGCTTAACTTTAATATACGGAAGTTCAGTACATAGGGACAACTCAGGAATTAGTTCTTTTCACATTGTTCTTAATTTCTCTAAGTCGGGGTATCTATTTGACAATCTCATCATGTTCAGGAGCAATCACTGAGGGGAAACCAAGTTACCTGAATGTGGAATCTCTGTAGAAATGGCAAACCACTTTTTTACTCTCCTTGACTTCTTGAAAAAAGTCTCTCTCACTAGGAATTTCTCTGTATTCCCCATGTCCTTTGGAAAGCCATTCCTAATTTGAAGAAAAGGGAAATGTCATACATTTGAAATATCTGTCAATATCACTTTATATCCTATGTCCAGGTCACTATAGTATTTTGTAATTAAATAGATTTTCTTTTAGAAATAAATTTCTTTTGGTGATGTACTTTCCTGTTTCTAGTGTCAATGAAGAAAGAGTCTGTGGACCATGGGTATTTCCATAGCATGACTCATATTTAAAACAATTATCTATCTCAGAAACTGAACGTGGAAATTAAAAATTTAGACTATAGAGATTTAGAATGTAAACATCTACTTAATTTCTTTGCACTTAGATAACTAAAATAAGAAGCATCTGATCCAGTTACTGCAAAGCTTTATAAAAGAAGTACATTGGTTCTTGGGGAGGGGGCAAGTACTGGGGCAAGCTCAGGAGCCCTCCTTGCTTTCTGTGACCACCTCAGAGACAGCAAATCTCTTCTGGCCTGGCCACCCACGGGTGGTATCCAGGGAAGAAAAAGGTGTTTTCTCACATGGTGTCTGGAAACAGGGACCCAAAAGTCATTGAATCCAACTTTCCAAATCGCTGTATCCACTCTTATCATCCATGTTGGACATCTTCAGTTTTTCAAATCTTTCCTGTGGCAGGAAGCTGGTTGGGCCTAAACACTTGGTTTTAAGGAAAAGGATGGAAGATTCTTTCCATTGATTAAAAAAAACCTGTTTAAAATGTTTTAAAATTAGCAGTGAAAATATTGTTCATAAAACAGTAACTTCTATCGAAATGCTGAAATTTAGTACTTTATACTTTTGCATGTCACTGGTTTTTAAGCTAGTCTTTGATTGCTTAACTTTAATATACGGAAGTTCAGTACATAGGGACAACTCAGGAATTAGTTCTTTTCACATTGTTCTTAATTTCTCTAAGTCGGGGTATCTATTTGACAATCTCATCATGTTCAGGAGCAATCACTGAGGGGAAACCAAGTTACCTGAATGTGGAATCTCTGTAGAAATGGCAAACCACTTTTTTACTCTCCTTGACTTCTTGAAAAAAGTCTCTCTCACTAGGAATTTCTCTGTATTCCCCATGTCCTTTGGAAAGCCATTCCTAATTTGAAGAAAAGGGAAATGTCATACATTTGAAATATCTGTCAATATCACTTTATATCCTATGTCCAGGTCACTATAGTATTTTGTAATTAAATAGATTTTCTTTTAGAAATAAATTTCTTTTGGTGATGTACTTTCCTGTTTCTAGTGTCAATGAAGAAAGAGTCTGTGGACCATGGGTATTTCCATAGCATGACTCATATTTAAAACAATTATCTATCTCAGAAACTGAACGTGGAAATTAAAAATTTAGACTATAGAGATTTAGAATGTAAACATCTACTTAATTTCTTTGCACTTAGATAACTAAAATAAGAAGCATCTGATCCAGTTACTGCAAAGCTTTATAAAAGAAGTACATTGGTTCTTGGGGAGGGGGCAAGTACTGGGGCAAGCTCAGGAGCCCTCCTTGCTTTCTGTGACCACCTCAGAGACAGCAAATCTCTTCTGGCCTGGCCACCCACGGGTGGTATCCAGGGAAGAAAAAGGTGTTTTCTCACATGGTGTCTGGAAACAGGGACCCAAAAGTCATTGAATCCAACTTTCCAAATCGCTGTATCCACTCTTATCATCCATGTTGGACATCTTCAGTTTTTCAAATCTTTCCTGTGGCAGGAAGCTGGTTGACTCAAGTGGAAGATTCTTTCCTTTTTAAACACTTGGTTTTAAGGAAAAGGAGGACTGGACTGGCAGGCAGAAGGACTTGAGTCACTGCTCTCCCACTTACTAGGCTATCAATTCTCATAACCTTTCTGAGTCTCACTTTCCTCAATTATAACATGGAGATCATAAAGCAACTACCTCATTGAGTTAGTGTGACAAGACAACAAGAAAATAACTCAAGAGTGGCTGGCACATCACATGTGCCTGAAAAGCATTTGTATGTGTACCCTCTAGATCTTAGAAAAGTCTTCTCCCGTGTTCTCCACTATATCCTGAACTTTGGTCTGGGGATCCCAGTCTGGACTTCAGATGACAGAGAGAGAAGTTCTAACCTCTCTTTCACGTGGCTCTTCAAGTATCGAATGTTGCTTATGTCTTCCTTGTTCTACGGTAAACATTTCTGTTTGCTTTTGACCTTCTCATATTAAATGACTTCTAGGCTTCCTCTTCTTCCAGAAATGGTTTAGCTAGAAAGGGGCAGGAGCCCAGACTGCATCATGACTTCTGGTATCTATTTCACAGTGGCTTATGCTGAGCTGAGTCCTACGGGAGGCCCTGGTACCTTCACCCCGTTTCTTTAGTAAAGCTTCCATAAAGAGTTTATGGAACTCCTTCAAAGGGAAGGAGTTTAAACCCCCTCAATGATGCACTTGCTTTGAGCGCTGCTAAGTTACGATAGGCTTTCTCCTAACTGTGCCTGAAAGGGAACCCACTGATTCCTATTTTTCCCAATGTTTTTCTTCATCCATAGTCCCTTCAACTATACACATCTGAGCTCAGAAAACAACCCTGGGCATGCATTTCTTGTATTGACTGTGGAGGAACATATGGATCAGGCTAATTCTGAATGTGCTTTAAAACTACCCCTGACCTGCCCCTGGGCAAATTTTTAATGGCATGGATTTGGCAAATCTCGCTGATCCAGTTTTTCCATGTTGGAAACAGGGACCCAAAAGTCATTGAATCCAACTTTCCAAATCGCTGTATCCACTCTTATCATCCATGTTGGACATCTTCAGTTTTTCAAATCTTTCCTGTGGCAGGAAGCTGGTTGACTCAAGTGGAAGATTCTTTCCTTTTTAAACACTTGGTTTTAAGGAAAAGGAGGACTGGACTGGCAGGCAGAAGGACTTGAGTCACTGCTCTCCCACTTACTAGGCTATCAATTCTCATAACCTTTCTGAGTCTCACTTTCCTCAATTATAACATGGAGATCATAAAGCAACTACCTCATTGAGTTAGTGTGACAAGACAACAAGAAAATAACTCAAGAGTGGCTGGCACATCACATGTGCCTGAAAAGCATTTGTATGTGTACCCTCTAGATCTTAGAAAAGTCTTCTCCCGTGTTCTCCACTATATCCTGAACTTTGGTCTGGGGATCCCAGTCTGGACTTCAGATGACAGAGAGAGAAGTTCTAACCTCTCTTTCACGTGGCTCTTCAAGTATCGAATGTTGCTTATGTCTTCCTTGTTCTACGGTAAACATTTCTGTTTGCTTTTGACCTTCTCATATTAAATGACTTCTAGGCTTCCTCTTCTTCCAGAAATGGTTTAGCTAGAAAGGGGCAGGAGCCCAGACTGCATCATGACTTCTGGTATCTATTTCACAGTGGCTTATGCTGAGCTGAGTCCTACGGGAGGCCCTGGTACCTTCACCCCGTTTCTTTAGTAAAGCTTCCATAAAGAGTTTATGGAACTCCTTCAAAGGGAAGGAGTTTAAACCCCCTCAATGATGCACTTGCTTTGAGCGCTGCTAAGTTACGATAGGCTTTCTCCTAACTGTGCCTGAAAGGGAACCCACTGATTCCTATTTTTCCCAATGTTTTTCTTCATCCATAGTCCCTTCAACTATACACATCTGAGCTCAGAAAACAACCCTGGGCATGCATTTCTTGTATTGACTGTGGAGGAACATATGGATCAGGCTAATTCTGAATGTGCTTTAAAACTACCCCTGACCTGCCCCTGGGCAAATTTTTAATGGCATAAGGTACTTTGAGATCACACAACCCTGAAAGCTGAGGACTGACATGACTGCTGCAGCACGGGTATAAGAAGTGGTTAGAAGCATACTGGGAGAGCAATTTCAGAAAGCAGAGCAGAGAGGTTACTTGTTTCTGCTGTTGAGCTTTCTTCAGAGCCTCGAGTCTCTTTTCTTTGAGGCGTTCCAATTCATCCTCATCCATCTGGTCCAGTTTCTGAATTTCCGAATCCAAATGTTCTTCCACTAGCTTGGTGGTCTGAAGCAGCTGATTCTCCAGGACTTTTGATAACATGTCAACAGATGCATTTGCTTCCATTCTAGATGGTGTGGTTCAGCCTTGATGCTGGGGAGAAGGTTTACAAAGTTAGAAAAATAAGACAGGGACGTTTTTTCTTCTTTCCCCAAATGCTAGAAAATACACAATTTGGAGTTCACAAAAGTATTCTGCTGACAACCATGCACGTCATGTTAAGAATTTTTATTTAAATGTTTTAAAATTTAATTTTCAACAGACACTAGTCAAAAATTATTTAGACCAAAGGTCAGTGTGCTTTGACTTAGTTTGTTCTTACTATCCTAAGGCAAAGAACAAGTCTTTTAAGACCATTCCCAGACCAGAAAGAAATGAGTAGTTGAAATTAAACCTACTGCTGTATACTGACAGTGTTCTTTACCAGAGGAAAAAGGGAAGCAAAGCAGAACTGCCTGTGAATATAAAGTTTAACTGTAGCAAGGTTTTAAAACACATACACACACCAAACTTTTCTTCAATGTAGAGCAGAATTGAGCAGAAGACCTGTTTTTCATCTCTGCCTAATGACTCTCACTGAACTCTGAAGAGAGCTCTTTATAGCTTATATGAAGAACTCTGCCCAGTGTTCTTTAAGCTCTAGTTTCCAATTCTGTCCTCTCACTACCTAATAAAGTCTACAAGGCCACAAAGATTGACACTAGTATTGACTTACTGACACTGAGTGCTCTCACTTAGATGTCAAACAATGTAACACTCAAGTATTAAAAGACTGGGCATGAGCTAGACGATCAGGCTATTTACTAAAACTACCTGACCTGCCCCTGGGCAAATTTTTAATGGCATAAGGTACTTTGAGATCACACAACCCTGAAAGCTGAGGACTGACATGACTGCTGCAGCACGGGTATAAGAAGTGGTTAGAAGCATACTGGGAGAGCAATTTCAGAAAGCAGAGCAGAGAGGTTACTTGTTTCTGCTGTTGAGCTTTCTTCAGAGCCTCGAGTCTCTTTTCTTTGAGGCGTTCCAATTCATCCTCATCCATCTGGTCCAGTTTCTGAATTTCCGAATCCAAATGTTCTTCCACTAGCTTGGTGGTCTGAAGCAGCTGATTCTCCAGGACTTTTGATAACATGTCAACAGATGCATTTGCTTCCATTCTAGATGGTGTGGTTCAGCCTTGATGCTGGGGAGAAGGTTTACAAAGTTAGAAAAATAAGACAGGGACGTTTTTTCTTCTTTCCCCAAATGCTAGAAAATACACAATTTGGAGTTCACAAAAGTATTCTGCTGACAACCATGCACGTCATGTTAAGAATTTTTATTTAAATGTTTTAAAATTTAATTTTCAACAGACACTAGTCAAAAATTATTTAGACCAAAGGTCAGTGTGCTTTGACTTAGTTTGTTCTTACTATCCTAAGGCAAAGAACAAGTCTTTTAAGACCATTCCCAGACCAGAAAGAAATGAGTAGTTGAAATTAAACCTACTGCTGTATACTGACAGTGTTCTTTACCAGAGGAAAAAGGGAAGCAAAGCAGAACTGCCTGTGAACATAAAGTTTAACTGTAGCAAGGTTTTACACACACATACACACACCAAACTTTTCTTCAATGTAGAGCAGAATTGAGCAGAAGACCTGTTTTTCATCTCTGCCTAATGACTCTCACTGAACTCTGAAGAGAGCTCTTTATAGCTTATATGAAGAACTCTGCCCAGTGTTCTTTAAGCTCTAGTTTCCAATTCTGTCCTCTCACTACCTAATAAAGTCTACAAGGCCACAAAGATTGACACTAGTATTGACTTACTGACACTGAGTGCTCTCACTTAGATGTCAAACAATGTAACACTCCAAGTATTAAAAGACTGATTTTTCCATCACTCCTCTATGTAAGACAGGAGTTTAAAAATGGAATCTAATTCAGATTAGAAAAGAAAATCTATTTCAATGACATGTTGTATTTATTTAAAATTTTTATTTTATATTGCTGTGTAGTCGACTTACAATGTGGTGCTAGTTTCAGGTGTACAGTAAAGTGATTCATTCATACATATCCATATGTCTATTCTTTTTCAAATTCTTTTCCCATTTAAGTTATTACAGAATACTGAGTGGAGTTCCCCATGCTATACCATAGGTCTCTGTTGGTTATCTATTTCAATTGCATATTTTAAAATAAATTTTCTACCAGCAACAATCATAGGGTGACCGTTGTGTGTACCCCTAGGTTATTACTACAGAAATTTGATTTATAATTTGCCTATCAAAGCAGGAGGCCATTGATCGCAATTAACTATGATTATGTTTGCAACCATTACTGACGCACTTTCAAAAATCTGAATCAACTAGTGAACTCCTTCGCCCAGCTTCTGACATATAGCCTGGCCCACCAAACCCTCTCTAACTGCTGAACTGAAGATAAATAGCTTTTTTTCCACATGAAAAGCATACTCGATTTCATGTTTGTGTTCCTGGAGTAAACAGTGCTGGGAACTGCCAGGTGCACAGAAAACATCTGTCAATAGTTGAAAGAACATGTGCCCAGCTATTGTTCAAATTAAGTTTCGAAAGTCTTTACGGGCTGGGACTTCGCTGGTGGTTCAGCGGTTGAGAATCCGCCTTCCAACGCAGGGGATGAGAGTTCGACTCCTAGTCAGGGAACTAAGATCCCACATGCTGCGGGCCAACCAAACCCTTGCACCACAATGAAGATTCCACCTATTGCAACTAAGACCCAACGTAGCCAAAAACATACATTTTTTTTTTTTTTAAACGTATGGGTTTAAAAAACCAAAATGTTAAGTTGCTCACATGCTATGAAATTTTAAAGAAGCTGTACTTCAAATACAGGCAATGAAATTTCACACTCCCTAACTTCCCAAGAAAAACGTTAAGGTTGTGACTCTCAGGATCGGTGCCGGATGAGACAGAAAAACAATTATTAAACACCGACTTGCTTGTCAGACCCTATTCTTTATCTTATCCCTGGAGTTTTACAGGCTGAGCTTAGAATCTATTTCTAGGATAATTGGGAGCAGAAGGGTTAACAAGAGCTGTTCAGGGAGCTGGTGGTGCTGGTCACTGATTTCAGAAAGGGGGAAAGGAGACAGTGAGGGGATCCTCGTTAACTTCATTTCCAGACCACAAGGTTCTGATTCTTTTTTCAGCCCAAATGAATGGTGGGCAGGGAGCTGTCCTCAAATCATCTAACCATTTCCGCGATTCCCCCGCGTGTACCCGTCGAAACCACATGAGGCCTCACTCTTTACCGCACCGCAGCCGCTTTCCTCAAGTACCGTCGCCACTCCCAGCGCCCCCGGGGGCCTATGAGGGCAGAGTGGAGGTGGCCCCGGCTTCAACGCCACCTGGGGCGCATGCGCCAAAGCCGCCTCCGTGGCGGGGACATCGGCGCCCGAGCCGCGCCCCTCCCCCGCCCTGGCCGGAAGCGGGGCAGTCGGGCGTCCGTTAGCACCAGGTGCATGGCCGGTTTTTCCCACCACGCTTGGCCTCACCTGAGCTCTCGGCGATACCTAAGATGCGAGGAACCAGCTCCTCCAGAAGAGCAGTCCACTCTGGCTTGAGCGTCCTAGGAGCTGCGGGTGGCTGCGAAGCGGCCGTCACTTCCGCCTCCTCGTTGGCCGCGGATCTCACGCGATACCATCTGCGACGCCCCAGGAAGTGGAGGGAAGTGGGAGCGGGGAGACGAGCATGCGGCGCGTGCTTCTGCGCGTGCGCGTCTCTCCGCCCCTTCCCCCGCCCCGGCTCGCGAACTCTTGGTGACGGAACGTGTCCCTCCCTTCGAGTAAACAGCCCAGAGGGCGAGAGAGAGAAGTATGCTGGAGGTTGTAGTTTCTTAGTGGTCACCCTGGAGTTTTGACGTTCTTAGGTTCTGAGGCAGGTTACATCAGAAAGGCAGTAGTTATAATCTTTCTCGGGTGTGGCATACACCAGTTTCGTTTCTGTTCGGTTTATTGAACAATTCTCCCCTTTTATAAAACAGTTGAACTATAACTTATATGACATGATTAGTTTTTACATAGTTCACATAGTTGACACATAGTGTCATCGTCCAGATCCGGATATAAAACACTTTCACAACCCTAGTAAGCTCCCTCGCGGCTGCCTTGACAGATTCTTAGCACTTGTTTCTCGCCTTCAATGTAAAGAGTATGATCTGTCTTGGAGAGTTAATGAGTGCGTCCTTGTCTTATGGTCTCTGCTTATTTGTTTTGGTAATTCATGGATAGGACTAAGGGGCTCAGTGTTGCCCTGGATTTCTCTTGGCTTCCTTTGGAACACCCAGACGGGTCACGGACAGTTCACTGGGCTTCTCTACTAAACTTCACGCCGCTGAGTATAAAGGGACAGAGGTTAAAGGTGGAAGGAAAGCCCAAAGTCTACTTCTGAACTGAGATCCAGTTCCCTGACAGGGAGCAGGGCCGGCGAGGGTAATTTTCGGCCTCTTTGTCCACCTGGGGGTTCTAGAATCTTGAAACCGCGTGGACGTCGGGGGCGCCGCGGACGCGTGCCTGCAGGGGGCGCACGGGTTCCCCCGGGCTGGCGGGTTAACTGGCTCCGCTCTAGCCGCGGCGCCGCTCTCGATGCTCCGCGCCCTGCGTCCCCACGCCGAGGCGGCGGGGCGATGCGCCTGCGCACTCGGAGCTCTCACCATATGTGCCCTGTCCCAGTGCGCGGGTCTGTGGAGAGCCGGGTGCGAGAGGCGGCAGCGCGAGTGGGACGGCGCCCCGCGGAGCCTGGAGTTGGCCGAGGGACAGTGGGTCTGAGAGAGACCGAAGAGAGGAGCTGAGGCTGGCGAGCGCCACTGACACGCGATGGGGAAGAAGCAGAAAAACAAGAGCGAAGACAGGTAGGCAGTGGCGGAGTCCCCACGGCGGCGGCCGGCCGGCTCAGGGGTCTCGCGGCGCCCGGCGGCGGCGCGGGCCGGGCCGGGGTCGAGGCTCGAGAGCTGCCCCGCGGGGCCCTGGCGGGCGGCGCGGGCCCGAGACCCCAGTTCCGGCCGGCGCTGAGGGCCTCGGCGGCGGGCAGGCTCCCAGCAGAGAGTCCGTCCCCTCGCCCGGCCCGGGAGAAGGGGTTCTCCGGCCTGAGGAGCCGGGAGGTCGTTTGGGGGTTCGCGGCTCCGCGGGGTAGAATTCGGTGGGTCTCCCAAGGCCGGGAGCTGCTCCGCCAGCGTGGCCCGGGTGGGTGGAGTTGTTGCGGCGCAACTCTTGACGGAGGTCTTAAGAGTTCTTTTCATGCCAGTGTACCTGTGAATTGTTGGGAGACAGAAGGGTCTGGAATCCGATGTGGCTCAGCCAGGTGTTCCCACTCTGTCGGAGCGGCTCGGGCGCGTTGGAGACGTGCTCAGGAGCGTAGCAGGTAGCTCCCTGTCAACTTCACTTAATTTGCTTCAGCTTCAGCTACTTACGCGCTGATAGTCCAGAAGCTCCATGCTTTTCGTGTTCCTTCTTCCGGCCTTTCGGTCATTTCTTTGCTCGCTAGCACCTCCCCTAAGAAAGGAGGAGATGAAACAAGCCAACCAGGGTCGCTCTTTTCGAACCACTTTAAAAGGCTTCAGGGGCGAGGGAGCCGAGGGGTGTGTGTGGAGTTGCGGACCCCGAGTTGATTGGAACATCCCCGGGTGTCACTTTTGGTTGAGTTCTTTTCGCCCCTCTTCCTGGAAAGCGCTGACTTCCCGGGAGTGAACCACATCTGTTCCTTCTCACTTTTGTCACCGACTCACCCAACTTAGTTCCGATAAATCCTCGGGCAAGTAAGCGAAATTCGAAACAGGAGCCACAACCTGGGATGGTTCATTTTCCCAAAGGGTATGTGTGTTCTTAGCGGGGGTATATGTCCGAGGGACAGTGGGTCTGAGAGAGACCGAAGAGAGGAGCTGAGGCTGGCGAGCGCCACTGACACGCGATGGGGAAGAAGCAGAAAAACAAGAGCGAAGACAGGTAGGCAGTGGCGGAGTCCCCACGGCGGCGGCCGGCCGGCTCAGGGGTCTCGCGGCGCCCGGCGGCGGCGCGGGCCGGGCCGGGGTCGAGGCTCGAGAGCTGCCCCGCGGGGCCCTGGCGGGCGGCGCGGGCCCGAGACCCCAGTTCCGGCCGGCGCTGAGGGCCTCGGCGGCGGGCAGGCTCCCAGCAGAGAGTCCGTCCCCTCGCCCGGCCCGGGAGAAGGGGTTCTCCGGCCTGAGGAGCCGGGAGGTCGTTTGGGGGTTCGCGGCTCCGCGGGGTAGAATTCGGTGGGTCTCCCAAGGCCGGGAGCTGCTCCGCCAGCGTGGCCCGGGTGGGTGGAGTTGTTGCGGCGCAACTCTTGACGGAGGTCTTAAGAGTTCTTTTCATGCCAGTGTACCTGTGAATTGTTGGGAGACAGAAGGGTCTGGAATCCGATGTGGCTCAGCCAGGTGTTCCCACTCTGTCGGAGCGGCTCGGGCGCGTTGGAGACGTGCTCAGGAGCGTAGCAGGTAGCTCCCTGTCAACTTCACTTAATTTGCTTCAGCTTCAGCTACTTACGCGCTGATAGTCCAGAAGCTCCATGCTTTTCGTGTTCCTTCTTCCGGCCTTTCGGTCATTTCTTTGCTCGCTAGCACCTCCCCTAAGAAAGGAGGAGATGAAACAAGCCAACCAGGGTCGCTCTTTTCGAACCACTTTAAAAGGCTTCAGGGGCGAGGGAGCCGAGGGGTGTGTGTGGAGTTGCGGACCCCGAGTTGATTGGAACATCCCCGGGTGTCACTTTTGGTTGAGTTCTTTTCGCCCCTCTTCCTGGAAAGCGCTGACTTCCCGGGAGTGAACCACATCTGTTCCTTCTCACTTTTGTCACCGACTCACCCAACTTAGTTCCGATAAATCCTCGGGCAAGTAAGCGAAATTCGAAAAACAGGAGCCACAACCTGGGATGGTTCATTTTCACTCAACGGGTATGTGTGTTCTTGCAGTTCAAATGGTGGGATGACTAGTCGTGAGCTGGAATCCCTTGGTATATCCTGACCTGGCTGATGCATGGAGTTAAAAAGGACGCCAGAGTGAGTCTGGTGTTTCAGTTAGAGGCCTATTGGAGGAAATTAATTGAAGAGTAGCCAGATAAATCGTCACGTCAGATAAAATAAAATTTAAAAAAGCAGAATTCTGAGGTGATTTAGTGGGACAAAAATTTCTGTGCTTTCGACAGGATGTTTTGGTGCTTAAGACACTTTCCCCCCCCTTTCAATCTTGCACAAGAAATAGATGAGTGTAATAAAGCTTCCTGTACCAGTTACCTAGCTTCAGCCATTGCTGTCATGTGACTGGTCCTGTTTCTTTCTGCCTGGTGGATATTTTAAAACAACTCCGAAAATCCTTTCATATGTAAATCCTTCAGGTGTATCTGTAAGGTGAATACTTGAGGGAAAAAGCCATCTGAAAGGTGAATACTTGAGGGAAAAAGCCACAGAAACACAACATAAAACACAACCACGGTGTCATTAAACCTAAGGAATACTGGCAATGATTTTTAAATATCATCGTTTAGTCAGTTTTCAAATTTCACTTGGTTTGTTTGGATCAGGATTACGGAAGTCTTTTCTTTAGATTAAAAAAAGTATGTGTATATATATGTAATTTTAGTTTTTTATTTTCCAAAAACTCTTATTTCACAGTGGAAGATGTTCCTTCTTCCGGCCTTGCGGTCATTTCTTTGCTCGCTAGCACCTCCCCTAAGAAAGGAGGAGATGAAACAAGCCAACCAGGGTCGCTCTTTTCGAACCACTTTAAAAGGCTTCAGGGGCGAGGGAGCCGAGGGGTGTGTGTGGAGTTGCGGACCCCGAGTTGATTGGAACATCCCAGGTGTCACTTTTGGTTGAGTTCTTTTCGCCCCTCTTCCTGGAAAGCGCTGACTTCCCGGGAGTGAACCACATCTGTTCCTTCTCACTTTTGTCACCGACTCACCCAACTTAGTTCCGATAAATCCTCGGGCAAGTAAGCGAAATTCGAAAACCAGGAGCCACAACCTGGGATGGTTCATTTTCACTCAACGGGTATGTGTGTTCTTGCAGTTCAAATGGTGGGATGACTAGTCGTGAGCTGGAATCCCTTGGTATATCCTGACCTGGCTGATGCATGGAGTTAAAAAGGACGCCAGAGTGAGTCTGGTGTTTCAGTTAGAGGCCTATTGGAGGAAATTAATTGAAGAGTAGCCAGATAAATCGTCACGTCAGATAAAATAAAATTTAAAAAAGCAGAATTCTGAGGTGATTTAGTGGGACAAAAATTTCTGTGCTTTCGACAGGACGTTTTGGTGCTTAAGACACTTTCCCCCCCCTTTCAATCTTGCACAAGAAATAGATGAGTGTAATAAAGCTTCCTGTACCAGTTACCTAGCTTCAGCCATTGCTGTCATGTGACTGGTCCTGTTTCTTTCTGCCTGGTGGATATTTTAAAACAACTCCGAAAATCCTTTCATATGTAAATCCTTCAGGTGTATCTGTAAGGTGAATACTTGAGGGAAAAAGCCATCTGAAAGGTGAATACTTGAGGGAAAAAGCCACAGAAACACAACATAAAACACAACCACGGTGTCATTAAACCTAAGGAATACTGGCAATGATTTTTAAATATCATCGTTTAGTCAGTTTTCAAATTTCACTTGGTTTGTTTGGATCAGGATTACGGAAGTCTTTTCTTTAGATTAAAAAAAGTATGTGTATATATATGTAATTTTAGTTTTTTATTTTCCAAGCTCTTTCACAGTGGGAAAAAGCTATTCAAAGGAGAGATATTTATTTTTGTGTGTGTTTTATTAGAGGAAAGTGTTACTGATTCATAAAGATGTTCATGGACGACATGAAGTTTAAATTGCAAACTCTTGAGCCTGTTAAATGGTTGGTTAGATAGATAATACAGAAAGTATGCTACTGAATTTTTTTGCCCTAAAAATGCAGTCTTTATTTTTTGGTTCATATTGAAGTAAAAATGGTGACAATGTAATTGAAAAACACTTTCTCATAAGCCGATAGCAAGTTTTTTTGTTTTTTTAATGTTTTGTGGACTCCTCCCACCTCCCCTTACCTTCTCAGTTGTCTTAAGCCGGAAGTGTTATGTATTTGCTTAGGAAGAGCTAGGTGAGAAATGAGCAGCTGCTTATTAGCTATCAAGTTAAGGCATTGGGCCACTTTTCATTTCTTGGAAAGAACGTAAAATATTTGACTATTTGTTAATGTTGTTGTTTTAAATTCTTAGCCACTCTGTTCATTTAAAGTTAGATTTACTGTCTAATCTGAGGGCTTTCCAGGTGTCTTAGTTAGTAAAAAAAAAAAAAATCCATCTGCCAATGCAGCAGACACAGGAGATGCAGGTTCAGTCCCTGGGTTAGGAAGATAGCCTGGAGGAAATGACAATCTGTTGCAGTTTCTTGCCTGCAGAATCTCATGGACAGGGGATCCTGGCAGGCTACAGTTCATGGGGGGGGGGGGGGGGGTTTGCAAAAGAGTCAAACCAGACTGAGCGCATGTGCGCGCACACACAGACACACACACACACATCTAATTTGAGTAAGGTTATTCATATTACACATATTTTGTTATATCAGTAACCTTTGTTTAAACGTAGAGTTCTAGAATTTTGTTTCAGCTTATGGAATTCTGAGAATGAGTTTTTGATAAGATATTAGGCAGGTTTTCTTTTCTTTTTCAGTTGACTGGGGTCAGAATTCAGTATTCACAGATAATACAGACAAAATACATGGCCAATATTTTCATTTCTTCCTGGGCTTCCCTAGTGGCTCAGATGGTAAAGAATCTGCCTGCTATGCAGGAGACCGAGATTCAATCCCTGGGTTTGGAAGATTCCCTGGAGAAGGAAATGGGAACCCACCGCAGTATTCTTGCCTGGAGAATTCCAGTCAAGCAGTGTTTGACATGGATAGAGGAACCTGGCAGGCTAGAGTCCATGGGGTGGCAAAGAGTCGGACGTGACTGAGTGACTAATGTGTAACAAGCATACCCTTCCCGTTCATCAGTTTACATAATGGGATTATTTCTTACAGGATCTTGTGTGCTTTAGCAGTGTCCTACTGTTTCCATTTATACAACACAATGGATGTTCTTTTATTGGTGTCTTCAGAGATAAAAATTATCCTGATTACCTACTTTTTAACATTTAACCTCTAAATCATCATTCTAATAATCCATTGTTTTTTAAACCTCGAAGTGTTGTAGTTTTATTTTTCAAGTTGTTAAGGAATGTGTTAATATATTTCCACTGGGAAAAGTACATTTTTGCTGCCTCACAAAGGTTGTGGAGGGAAGAGCATTATTTCATAGTTAGACATGAAGATGAAGGGGTTATTCAGGAATTAGAGATCTTTCAGGATTGAATGCAATTCTGGGGTATATTCAGGTATGATTCTACACTTGTTGTGACCTAGTAATTCAGTCATTAAGTCCTACACAGCTCTTTGCAACCACATGGACCGCAGTACGCCTGTCTTCCTTGCCCTTCACCATTTCTCAGAGTTTGCTCAAACTCATGCCCATTGAGTTGGTGATACCATCCAACCATCTCATCCTCAGTCACCTTCTTCTGCCCCTGCCCTCAACCTTTGCCAGCCTTGGGCTTTGAGTGAGTGGGTTCTTCACATCAGATGACTTGAGTATTGAAACTTCAGCTTCAGCATCATCAGTCCTTCCAGCGAATATTTAAGGTTGATTTCCTTTAGGATTGACTAGTTTGATCTTGCAGTCCGAGAGTCTTCTCCAGCACCACAGTTGTAAAGTGTCAGTTCTGTGGTGCTCAGCCTTTATGGTCCAGCTCTCACATCCATGCATGACTACTGGGAAAACCATAACTTTGACTGATACGGACCTTTATCAGTAAAGTGATACCTCTCTCTCTTTTTTTTAATATTTATTTATTTGGTTGTTTAGGGTCTTAGTTGTGGCACACAGACTCCTTGTTGCAGCATGTGGGATCTAGTTCCCTAACCAGGGAATGAACCCTGGCCTCTCACATTGAGAAGAGGAAGTCTTAGCCACTGGACCATCAGGGAAGTCCAGTAAAGAGATCTGTTTTATAATAAGCTGTCTAGGTTTGCCATAGTTCTTCTTTCAAGGAGCACATGTCTTTTTAATTTCATGGCTATAGTCATCATCTGCAGTGATTTTGGAGACCAAGAAAATAAAATCTGTAACTTTTTCCCCATCTATTTGCCATGAAGTGATGGGACCAGATGCCATGATCTTTGGTTTTTGAATATTGAGCTTTAAGCCAGCTTTTTCACTCTCCTCTTTTACCCTTATCAAGAGACTCTATAGTTCCTGAATTTTCTGCCATTAGAGTGGTATCATACCTGAAATTGTTGATATTTCTCCCGGCAATCTATTTTTTTTTGTTAAACTTTTTCTTTTTTGAACTTTGGCCGCCTCCATTGGCCCTTTGTTCATCCATCTTCATCCATCTTCACTTTTTGGCCTGCGTGGGCCTCCCACTGCAGTGGCCTTTCTCGGTGCAGAGCAATGGCTCTGGGCACATGTGCTCCAGAGTGCTGGCTCGTAATTGGACACACCTGTCTAGCCACTCCACCACGTGGGATCCTCCTGGGCCAGGGTTCAAACCACCACCCCTTGCACCCCAAGGCAGACTTCCTACCCACTGGGACACCAGGAAAACCCCTCTCCCAGCAGTCTTTTTTTTTTAAGTTTATAACATGTTGTTTTTATTTTATTTTACTTTGAGTCCAGTTCATTGAAGAGTCCAGTTTGACACATTTTGGGTTAATATTTTTATTTCATCCGGCAGTCTTGATTCTAGCTTGTGATTGATCCATCCCAAACTTTTGCTTGATGTACTCTGCACATGAATTAAGTAAGCTGGTGAACTAAAAAAGTGGTGCTCAGCCTTTATGGTCCAGCTCTCACATCCATGCATGACTACTGGGAAAACCATAACTTTGACTGATACGGACCTTTATCAGTAAAGTGATACTTCTCTCTTTTTTTTAATATTTATTTATTTGGTTGTTTAGGGTCTTAGTTGTGGCACACAGACTCCTTGTTGCAGCATGTGGGATCTAGTTCCCTAACCAGGGAATGAACCCTGGCCTCTCACATTGAGAAGAGGAAGTCTTAGCCACTGGACCATCAGGGAAGTCCAGTAAAGAGATCTGTTTTATAATAAGCTGTCTAGGTTTGCCATAGTTCTTCTTTCAAGGAGCACATGTCTTTTTAATTTCATGGCTATAGTCATCATCTGCAGTGATTTTGGAGACCAAGAAAATAAAATCTGTAACTTTTTCCCCATCTATTTGCCATGAAGTGATGGGACCAGATGCCATGATCTTCGTTTTCTGAATGTTGAGCTTTAAGCCAGCTTTTTCACTCTCCTCTTTTACCCTTATCAAGAGACTCTATAGTTCCTGAATTTTCTGCCATTAGAGTGGTATCATACCTGAAATTGTTGATATTTCTCCCGGCAATCTATTTTTTTTTGTTAAACTTTTTCTTTTTTGAACTTTGGCCGCCTCCATTGGCCCTTTGTTCATCCATCTTCATCCATCTTCACTTTTTGGCCTGCGTGGGCCTCCCACTGCAGTGGCCTTTCTCGGTGCAGAGCAATGGCTCTGGGCACATGTGCTCCAGAGTGCTGGCTCGTAATTGGACACACCTGTCTAGCCACTCCACCACGTGGGATCCTCCTGGGCCAGGGTTCAAACCACCACCCCTTGCACCCCAAGGCAGACTTCCTACCCACTGGGACACCAGGAAAACCCCTCTCCCAGCAGTCTTTTTTTTTTAAGTTTATAACATGTTGTTTTTATTTTATTTTACTTTGAGTCCAGTTCATTGAAGAGTCCAGTTTGACACATTTTGGGTTAATATTTTTATTTCATCCGGCAGTCTTGATTCTAGCTTGTGATTGATCCATCCCAAACTTTTGCTTGATGTACTCTGCACATGAATTAAGTAAGCTGGTGAACTAATACAGTAGCTCTTTGCTTTTAACTACACATAATGCTCCTGTCATTCCTGGCAAGATTCCTGCTTTTGGGGGAGTGCTGACTGTCTCTGAGACAGCTGCCTACGTTCTAGGCTTTTGTCTTGGTTTCGGACATTTGTCTTAACTCAGATATGATCAGGGTAGCAGGTACCTCCCCCGAGATAGAAATATGGTAATTTGCTTAAGGTGCCTGTGCAGAGGAGCTTGAGAGCATAGCAGGTACTCCAGAACTTCCTAGGGAGGAAGTAGTCCAAGTGGCAAATGTGTCAGGTACTCCAGTTCAACAAAGGAGTTGACTTCTCCTTTATATGTGTTTGAATTAATAATAAACTATCTGCATAGATTAGATCAAAAAAGAAAAATAGATGTATAATCTGGGAATTCACTTAATTTACTGTATTCCTATGCTGAAACTTCAGGTATTTGATAGGTGGAAAGAGGGGAAGAAGTCCTAGCTTGCCATAAATGAATAAAAAGGCAGATAATGAACTTGTTAGCTTCTAGTCAACATCTTCAGCGTTCTATACTGGTGATATCTGGAGAACTGATGTAGGTACTTTGATGTAACTTCCAAACTAGTTGAGCTTTACTTATCCTTCTGCGTTTATTCTGGCAATTAGGCTGTATGTTGGACAAAGCATTGTTTGAGAAACGAGTGTTTGGTTAGGTTAGAAAAGCAGTTCTCAGTGTGGAACCCAAAAGACTTTTCCTTATGGGGGTGTGTGTGTGTGTCTGTGTGTGTCTGTGTGTGTGTGTGAGGTATGTCCAGCTCTTTGCAACCCTATGGACTATAGCCCACCAGATTTCTCTGTCCTGGAGATTATCCAGGCAAGAATATTGGGGTGGGTTGCTTTCCCTTCTCCAGGAGATCTTCCTGATCCAGGGATCAAACCTGAGTTCCTTGCATTGGCAGGCAGATTCTTTATCAACGAGCCATCTGGGAAGCCCATGTGAGTCCATAACACAATGCAAATGAAAACTGAAACGTTCTTTAAATATAATGATTTAAAAATAAAACATTAGCATAAATGAAATAGCACTGTTAAGTAATCATTCTCAGAAATTAATGAAACGCATGGTGTTAAGCATTTTGTAAACCTCTGCTGTCTGGCTTAGTCAAAGATAACTTGATTCTTAACTGCTTGTGCATTCAGTCTGTAGCAGTGTCACACATGTGGCCTCTTGAAACACCACTGTACAGTCGTGAGGAATGAGAATGAAAAAAGGCTGATAGCCTCCTGGTATTATGTGGAAAATAGTTGTGACCCCTTGAGTTAGTTTAGACTCCCTGAATAAGTCTTGAGGGGAAACTGCCCTGTGAACTGTTTCTTTAAACTCTAGAGTTAGAGACTTGGAGACATTTCCCATGCATTTTAACTTCCATTAATGTTTGTCCAACAGGTGCTTACAATGCTTGAGAATCACTCAGGAAAAATTGTGGGCATGTTTATGCTCTTGATATTTTACCCACTCATGATTTTGTTTTATGTAATATGTGAGTTTATCAAGGTCTGTTAAGAAATCTGTTAGAACTGATTTTAATCAGGAGTTTCATTAAGTTTTTAGACTATTTGGTACACTTTTATCTTTATGGTATTGTATCATTCCCTTCAAGAAATAAATTTAGCGTCTGTATAAGCGTTTAAGTGCCAGATACTGATGAACAAATTAGTAATGACTTCTCTGGATAATTATCAGTAAAGGTGTATTGTTGTCTTCATTAGCACCTTTAGGATGGCTCTTGTTTGGTTTATTCCTATTCTTGTTTGGTTATTCTTACAGGTTGGTTGTTGTTAATACTGGAAAACTGATTTTCAAGATGATCTGACTTATTTACTGAATTCTTTTATTATTAAAAGTAGGTATGTGAAGGATGAGGCCTCAAGTGCCATTAACTTATTAGTTTGTGATAATATGCAATAGAGGGAAAGAGCACGGAGAAAAATTAGATATAGCAGCTTTTAAATGCTTTAGTTAGTGACTCACAAATGACTCCTTTTTCGCTCGCTTTCTAACTTACGTTTTTGTTCAGGGGCTAAGTTGCATCTGACATTTTTCTACCCCAGGGACTGCAGCACACCAGGCTCTGCTGTCCTTCACTATCTGCTGGGGTTTGTTTGCATTTGTGTCCATTAGTCGGTGATGCTATCTAACCATCTCATTCTCTGCCTTCCCCTTTTCCCTTCAGTCTTTTCCAGCATCAGGGTCTTTTCCAGCGGGTTGCTTCTTTGCATCAGGTGGCCAAAGTATTGGAGCTTAAGCAACAGTCCTTCCAGGGTTGATTTTCTTTAGGATTGACTGGTTTGATCTCCTTGTAGTCCAAGGGACTCTCAAGAGTCTTCTTTAGAGAGCGGTACAATTTGAAAGCATCAGTTCTTCTGTGTTCAGCCTTTATGGTCAAACTCTTACATCTGTATATAACTACGGAAGAAACCATAGCTTAGACTAGATGGACCTTTGTTGGCAAAGTGATGCCTCTGCATTTTTTTTTTTTTCTTCTTTTTTTTTTTATTCTTTATTTTAAAGGTTTTACAGAGTTTTGTTGTTCACAGACATGTATGTTCCCAGATCAGTCATATGCAAATCCATGGTCCCCATCCACCCAGATCCCCCCATCCCACCCCTCCAGACCTTCGCCCCAAGCCATTGTAAGCACTCCTATTCCCTTAGCACAATGACAATAGCTATCTTTTCCACACATAACACTATAGGTTCCCTTGTTACTTCCTCCATGCTTCCCCCTCCCTATTTCTTCCACGATGTCCCTATGTCTATGCTCTGTCTGATCATTCCTTCAAGAAATAAATTTAGCGTCTGTATAAGCGTTTATGCCAGATACTGATGAACAAATTAGTAATGACTTCTCTGGATAATTATCAGTAAAGGTGTATTGTTGTCTTCATTAGCACCTTTAGGATGGCTCTTGTTTGGTTTATTCCTATTCTTGTTTGGTTATTCTTACAGGTTGGTTGTTGTTAATACTGGAAAACTGATTTTCAAGATGATCTGACTTATTTACTGAATTCTTTTATTATTAAAAGTAGGTATGTGAAGGATGAGGCCTCAAGTGCCATTAACTTATTAGTTTGTGATAATATGCAATAGAGGGAAAGAGCACGGAGAAAAATTAGATATAGCAGCTTTTAAATGCTTTAGTTAGTGACTCACAAATGACTCCTTTTTCGCTCGCTTTCTAACTTACGTTTTTGTTCAGGGGCTAAGTTGCATCTGACATTTTTCTACCCCAGGGACTGCAGCACACCAGGCTCTGCTGTCCTTCACTATCTGCTGGGGTTTGTTTGCATTTGTGTCCATTAGTCGGTGATGCTATCTAACCATCTCATTCTCTGCCTTCCCCTTTTCCCTTCAGTCTTTTCCAGCATCAGGGTCTTTTCCAGCGGGTTGCTTCTTTGCATCAGGTGGCCAAAGTATTGGAGCTTAAGCAACAGTCCTTCCAGGGTTGATTTTCTTTAGGATTGACTGGTTTGATCTCCTTGTAGTCCAAGGGACTCTCAAGAGTCTTCTTTAGAGAGCGGTACAATTTGAAAGCATCAGTTCTTCTGTGTTCAGCCTTTATGGTCAAACTCTTACATCTGTATATAACTACGGAAGAAACCATAGCTTAGACTAGATGGACCTTTGTTGGCAAAGTGATGCCTCTGCATTTTTTTTTTTTTCTCTTCTTCTTTTTTTTTTTTATTCTTTATTTTAAAGGTTTTACAGAGTTTTGTTGTTCACAGACATGTATGTTCCCAGATCAGTCATATGCATATCCATGGTCCCCACCCGCCCAGATCCCCCCATCCCACCCCTCCAGACCTTCGCCCCAAGCCATTGTAAGCACTCCTATTCCCTTAGCACAATGACAATAGCTATCTTTTCCACACATAACACTATAGGTTCCCTTGTTACTTCCTCCATGCTTCCCCCTCCCTATTTCTTCCCCACGATGTCCCTATGTCTATGCTCTGTCTGTTTTTCCATGAGTTCCCTGCGTGTGATATCAAGACCGTCCTACTAGATTCCATATATGTGTGTTAGTATACTGTATTTGTCTTTCTCTTTTTGACTTACTTCACTTTTTATGATAGGTTTTAGAGCCAGCCACTTCATTAGGACTGAGTCTTCTGCATTTCTTTTAACAGCTGAGTAGTATTCCATTGTATATATGTACCAGAGCTTCTGGATCCATTCATTCGTCGATGGACATCTAGGTTGCTTCCATGTTTTGGCTATTGTATAGAGAGCTGCAATGAACATTGGGGTACAGCCTCTGCATTTTAATACACTAGATTTTTCATAGCTTTCCTTCCTTGTGTCAAATATGTACCGTTAAGAAATTATAAATCAGGTATTTTGAACTGTTATTAAAACAGTATTGAAATAATCACAATATATTACTTGCCCTCGCAGTTATTTACATAATTTTAATAATGAGAGCACTTAATGTGAAAGCAATAACTGTGCAGTAAATAGTTCAAGAATCTGGAGGAAAACTTCAAAGATAAAAGAACTACTTTATAACATGTAGTAGAGGAAACATTTATCATGATAATGTGCTCTAGGCATAGAACCTCTCAGCTAGTAAGCCAAACTGGACTCCAGAACCTATGGTTTATCTGTGCTGTATGAGCTGATTTAAGGAATGCTGCTCTTCCAAAATGTAGACTTTGCTAAGAAAAATTTATATCTATGTGCATTCTTTACTGAACAAGAATTTAACAGAAGAGGGAGACCAGAAGAATGGCAGCCATTGTCCATAGGTCAGTTTGTGCCAAAAAATCTTTCTCACTTAACCTTCAGTGAATAACTGCCTGTCTCAGAGCCTGACTGTTCACTGTGAAAGCTATGATGGTTTGATGTTTCATTCCTTCCCCTTTCAGACATGGTATATAAAATGTTAGGTGTGTTATTTCAGAGGAATGCCTGCTTTTTGCCCAAGGTTGCAGTCATTTTTTAGAATTATTGGTTTTCAGACCTCCCTTTGGTGTTAACAAGGTACTTTTATTGAGTTACAAAATATTATTTGGTTTTTCTGTTTTTGAAACTTGTTTCAAACTGTAAGCTTTATATAAACAGTCTCTGAAAATACAAGTACTGTTTTAATGAAATTGAATTTATGTCATTAGATTTCAGGTACTGAGCTGTTTGATTTTGTTAAATGCTTTTTCTTCATCTGTTGGGATGATTTATGTGGTTTTGGTCTCTTATCCTGTTTATACATGATGGATTGCATTAATTGGATTTCATTTGTTGAACCAACTTGCCATCCTGGGATGGATCCCACTTGGTCATGGTGTGGCATCCTTGTTATATGTTCTTGGTTGCTAGTGTTTTGTTGAGGATTTCATTTTTTTTTTTTTTTAATCTTTAACCTTTCTATGTACTTGTTTGAGTTCTTTGGATAAATTTCTTAAAACTGAATTCTTATTAATACCCTCTCCAAGAGTTAAAATTACTTTACATACATTGTTTGTGATTAATGATATATTTAATCTTATTTCAGCCACTGTGTGTTTCTTTTTTGTTGTTGGCCACTTCCATTGGTCTTTCATTTATTTCCACCTTTGTTCTTTGGCCCATGTGGATCTCCCATCGCGGTGGCCTCTCTCGTTGCAGAGCACCAGCTCTGGGCGCATGCGCCAGAGTTCCAGCTCGGTAGTTGGACACATCAGTCCAGCTGCTCGCGCATACGGGATCTTCTCAGACCAGGGATCGAACCGCGCCTTGCACTGCAAGGTGCTGTATGAGCTGATTTAAGGAATGCTGCTCTTCCAAAATGTAGACTTTGCTAAGAAAAATTTATATCTATGTGCATTCTTTACTGAACAAGAATTTAACAGAAGAGGGAGACCAGAAGAATGGCAGCCATTGTCCATAGGTCAGTTTGTGCCAAAAAATCTTTCTCACTTAACCTTCAGTGAATAACTGCCTGTCTCAGAGCCTGACTGTTCACTGTGAAAGCTATGATGGTTTGATGTTTCATTCCTTCCCCTTTCAGACATGGTATATAAAATGTTAGGTGTGTTATTTCAGAGGAATGCCTGCTTTTTGCCCAAGGTTGCAGTCATTTTTTAGAATTATTGGTTTTCAGACCTCCCTTTGGTGTTAACAAGGTACTTTTATTGAGTTACAAAATATTATTTGGTTTTTCTGTTTTTGAAACTTGTTTCAAACTGTAAGCTTTATATAAACAGTCTCTGAAAATACAAGTACTGTTTTAATGAAATTGAATTTATGTCATTAGATTTCAGGTACTGAGCTGTTTGATTTTGTTAAATGCTTTTTCTTCATCTGTTGGGATGATTTATGTGGTTTTGGTCTCTTATCCTGTTTATACATGATGGATTGCATTAATTGGATTTCATTTGTTGAACCAACTTGCCATCCTGGGATGGATCCCACTTGGTCATGGTGTGGCATCCTTGTTATATGTT
The DNA here is from genome assembly GCA_022376925.1 of Tragulus kanchil. Taxonomy (NCBI): domain Eukaryota; kingdom Metazoa; phylum Chordata; class Mammalia; order Artiodactyla; family Tragulidae; genus Tragulus; species Tragulus kanchil. Next base: position 99,197,274 of record JAIOJX010000029.1, read on the forward strand.
CTTGGTTGCTAGTGTTTTGTTGAGGATTTCATTTTTTTTTTTTTTTAATCTTTAACCTTTCTATGTACTTGTTTGAGTTCTTTGGATAAATTTCTTAAAACTGAATTCTTATTAATACCCTCTCCAAGAGTTAAAATTACTTTACATACATTGTTTGTGATTAATGATATATTTAATCTTATTTCAGCCACTGTGTGTTTCTTTTTTGTTGTTGGCCACTTCCATTGGTCTTTCATTTATTTCCACCTTTGTTCTTTGGCCCATGTGGATCTCCCATCGCGGTGGCCTCTCTCGTTGCAGAGCACCAGCTCTGGGCGCATGCGCTCCAGAGTTCCAGCTCGGTAGTTGGACACATCAGTCCAGCTGCTCCGCGGCATACGGGATCTTCTCAGACCAGGGATCGAACCGGCGCCCCTTGCACTGCAAGGTGGTGTCCTTACCCACTGGACCACCAGGGAAGGCCCCACTGTGTTTTTTTATTTGTGCCAGTTCTGCAGTTCTTTGTTTCTATTTTCCCCCCTCTTATCCTGGGATTTATACATGCTGTTTCTACATTTTAAGTGGCTTGACTTAAAATTTTACTTTGGTTTGACTTAAAATTTTACCTTGCATATAGAAAGTCAGTGTATAATGTCCTGTAAAATCATACATGGATAGTAATGTTACTGTCTGGTATTTTCGTTTTATTTTATAATCCCTCCCACTCCAAGTCAGTGACCTTTTACTAAAGGTTGGATGTTCCTTAGAGGCATAACTTGTCAGGTATGAACCTTGGGTAGGGAAAAAAAAGTCATGTATATAGTGAATTATCCATCCTTCTCTTTAGAATATAAGAGAACAAAATGATTATGAAAAGTGTTTCTTTTAGACATGCTAGTAGCTAATCTTAATGATGAATGTTGGGGGCTTCCCTGGTGGTCCAGTGGGTAAGGACACCGCCTTGCAGTGCAAGGGGCGCCAGTTAGATCCCTGGCCTGGGAAAATCCCACGTGCCGCGGAGCGGCTGAACTGATGTGTCCAGTTACCGAGCCGGAGCTCTGGAGCGCATGTGCCCAGAGCCAGTGCTCTGCGACAACAGAGGCCACCGCGATGGGAGGCCCACACGGGCCAAAGAACAAAGATGGATGAAACTAGACAAATGAAAGACCAGTGGAAGTGGCCCGCCCACCCCCCGCCCTCCCCACCCCCGCCAAAAAAATAAATAAATAAATGTTTAAAAAAAAATGAATGTTGGAAAAAAATGACATGTTGGGATTAAAGTTTAAATTTTTAACTTTTTATTATAAAAAATTTCAAGCACACAAAACATTTGAGTGAATAGTGTAATGAATCCCCATATATTTATCACTTAGATGTAGTCATTATTAGTATTTTGTCCTTGTTTTTGCTTTATTTCACTTTATAACATCTTAACATTTTCTCTCTAAATATTTTCCTGTGTAATCATAATACCGTTATCCCACCTAGTGCAGTTAACAAATTCTCTAATATTTAATATCCAGTTCATATATAAGGTTTCCAACTTTACAAAGGCTTTTCATTGGGTTGTTCAAACCAGATCGAAAGCAAGGTCCAAACTGCATTTCATTATGGTTGTAGCACACAGTGTTTAAATTGCACTTTCATTATAGGTATCTGGCTAAAATTCTCTACCGACATGCACCCGCTTGCACATCTTCTTTTCACATTCTCACTCTGAACTTAAGAGTTTTCAAGACTTGATTATCTGAGCCTACTGGGAATCAGAATGCTGGGGAATTATTAGAGAGATTTGCAGTTAGCAATTACATTCTGTGCGTTGTTTGATTTGAGGACAAAATCCTTTACAGGCCTAGAAATCTCACTCCTGAATGGTGATTGAAGTGCTAAATTATTGTAGTTGACTCCTATTCAGGTTGGTATGAAGTATCTTATCAGTTTTGTGCAATGTTATTGAAGATAAGTTCACATACAGTTAACCATTGTAAATGTACAGTGCTGTGACATTTAGTACATTCACAGTGTTCTAGTTTCAAAACATTTTCATCACCCTCAAAGGAGATCTTGTACCCATTAAGCAGTTACTTTCCCTTTTCATCCACTTCTGAAACTTTAGCAACCAGTAATACACTGTGTCATTTGATTTACCTACTCTTGATATTTCATATAATGGAATCATACCATTTAGGATATTTCTGTGTGGGTTGTTTCATTTTGCATGTTTACGAGCTTTATACGTGAGTAGAATGTATCAGTGCTTCATTTTGTTTCTATGGCTGAGTAATAACATTCTGTGTGTATATACCACATCATGTCTACCTATTCATCTGAGGATGAACGTTTTCATTATTTCCACCTTTTGGCTGTTGTGAAGAGTGCCGCTTTGAACATTGCATGTAGTTTTTTTTGAATCCCAGTTTTCAGTCATTTTGAGTGTAGTATATACCTGGGAGTGGAACTCATAGATCTATGTTTAACTTTTTTTGAGGAACCACTAAACGTTTCTATAGTGGCTGCACCATTTTACATTACCACCAGAATGTATAACAGTTTTGGTTTCTTAATATCTTTGCCAGCAAGTCTCTTCCTTTTTGTTGCAGTTAATAGCCATCCTGGCAGTTGTGAAGTAGTGCCTCATTGTGATTTGATAGCATTTCCCTGGTTACTAATGATGTTGAACATCTTTTTATGTACTCATCATTTGTATTGTTGTTGGTTAGTCTGTAAGTCTTGCCTGACTCTTTGCCACCCCATGGACCGTAGCCCGCCAAGCTCCTCTGTCTATGGAATTTTCCCAGGCAAGAATGCTGGAGTGGGTTGCCATTTCCTTCTTTAAGGGAGCTTCCCAACCCAGGGATTGAACCTCGGTATCCTGCATTGGTAAGTGGATTCTTTACCGTTGAGACACCAGGGAAGCTGAGTCATTTGTACGTCTTTGGAGAGATGTCTGTGCAAGTTCTGTACTCATTTAAAAAAGAAAAATATTTATTTGGGTTCAGTTGGGTCTTGGTTGCAGTTGTGGAGTGTGGGGCTCTGCAAGGTGTGGCATGTGGGTCTAGTTGCCTCAGGGCATGTAGGATCTTAGTTCCCAGACTATGAGTCAAACTTGCATCCCCTCAATTGCAAGGTGGATTCTTAACCACTGGATCATCAAGGAAGTCCCTACTCATTTTAAAATCGGTTGGTCCTCTCAAGTTGTAAGAATTCTTTGAGCATGCTTCATCCTTACTGGGTATATGATTTGTAAATGTTTTCTCCCATTGTGTGAGTTGTCTTTTTATTGTCTTGATAGTGTCACTTTTACAAAACATTTTTAAATTTTGATAAAATTCAGTTTTTTGTTGTTGTTGCCTGTACTTTGGGTGCTGTACCAAAGAATCTACTGCTAAGTCATGCCAGGTCATGAAGATTCAGCTATATGTTTTCTTAAGAGTTTTGGTGTTTTAGCATTTAAGTTAGGTTATATCTCATTTTGAGTTAGTTTTTGTAGATAGTGAGAAGTAGGGGTCCAGCTCTATTCTCTTATGTGTGGAGTTCTAGTCCCAGCACCATTTGTTCTTTCCCAGTGATTGATTTTGGCACCACTGTCACATCAGTTGGCCATGGGTAAATGGATTTATTTCTAGACTAACATCTTTTTTCTTTTGATGTTTATGTTTATCCTACTACCAGTACCACATTGTTTTGGTTACTGGGGAGTAAATTCAACAGTACACACAAGTAGAACAGTTTAATGAACACAACTATTCTTCACTCAGTTTCAGATATTAACTGATTCATAGATGACCTTGTTTCATGTACATTCTACCCATTCTCCTCCTCCCTCTCCCCACTATATTGAACTCCAGACATGTGTAAATATTTCACATGTAATTATAGGAAAGCTTTACATCTTAAATAGTTTTTAATTTTAATATAATTTCCATTCATGTGGAAAATTCACATGTGGGGAATCCTTATCTTTGTTAGATAAATGAAATACTGTAGTTTTCTCTCAGTGGAATTTTTAAACTGTTGTCTGAACTTATTGTCTCAGAAAATTCAATTTGGAAGTCTTACAATGATCAAAATACTGTAATTGTTACAGTGGTAGACAAGGTTTTTATTAAGCTGAAGTGATGAAACTGGTAAGCCTTGCCTGTGGTTTGTAGATTTTGGTTACCATTCCAGAATAGGACTTTTTCCTTAATAATGCCTGTTAGGAAATGTGATATATTCCCTGATGGTTGCTAGTTGTAAAAGGTAGGGAGGTGAGTTGAGCATACAAAAAGGTGTTTTCTGTTCTTAAAAGAGGTTACATTTTGATAGAGCAAATAGACATAATAGAGTGAGGAGGTCTTGATTTGCTTCACCATTGCCTGTACTCAGGTGCAGCCAGACTAATGGTGGTGTTCAGCAAGTGAGAGGTTCCCTCTTCTAAGAATTACCTGCATTGAAATTTTATTAATATTTGTTTGGTAATCTCAGGTGGGAATCAATCCTTTGACAGTAATTAAGGACCAGAGTTCTCTCACAAAATAGAGATTGAGTTGGTTCTCTGAATGCTGAAAGTGCTCACTTCCTTCGATTAATTTAGAACATAAGTTGTGTCCTTAAGGTATTCATTGAGAATGGCGAATTATCAGTATTTCATGTATATACATGAAATATTCATACACACACACATATCTTCAAGCCCCATACTGAGTATAAACTCTTAGGCAGTTTGAAATCCCAAATACTCTTACATCAAATAGAAACAAATATGAAACTTTTGGACATTTGTATGTCACAGCATTGATGTGAAGAATGATAGTGTTTTGTTTTTATTCTAAACTCCAGACATGTGTAATTTTAATTTCATAGATGACCTTGTTTCATGTACATTCTACCCATTCTCCTCCTCCCTCTCCCACTATATTGAACTCCAGACATGTGTAAATATTTCACATGTAATTATAGGAAAGCTTTACATCTTAAATAGTTTTTAATTTTAATATAATTTCCATTCATGTGGAAAATTCACATGTGGGGAATCCTTATCTTTGTTAGATAAATGAAATACTGTAGTTTTCTCTCAGTGGAATTTTTAAACTGTTGTCTGAACTTATTGTCTCAGAAAATTCAATTTGGAAGTCTTACAATGATCAAAATACTGTAATTGTTACAGTGGTAGACAAGGTTTTTATTAAGCTGAAGTGATGAAACTGGTAAGCCTTGCCTGTGGTTTGTAGATTTTGGTTACCATTCCAGAATAGGACTTTTTCTTTAATAATGCCTGTTAGGAAATGTGATATATTCCCTGATGGTTGCTAGTTGTAAAAGGTAGGGAGGTGAGTTGAGCATACAAAAAGGTGTTTTCTGTTCTTAAAAGAGGTTACATTTTGATAGAGCAAATAGACATAATAGAGTGAGGAGGTCTTGATTTGCTTCACCATTGCCTGTACTCAGGTGCAGCCAGACTAATGGTGGTGTTCAGCAAGTGAGAGGTTCCCTCTTCTAAGAATTACCTGCATTGAAATTTTATTAATATTTGTTTGGTAATCTCAGGTGGGAATCAATCCTTTGACAGTAATTAAGGACCAGAGTTCTCTCACAAAATAGAGATTGAGTTGGTTCTCTGAATGCTGAAAGTGCTCACTTCCTTCGATTAATTTAGAACATAAGTTGTGTCCTTAAGGTATTCATTGAGAATGGCGAATTATCAGTATTTCATGTATATACATGAAATATTCATACACACACACATATCTTCAAGCCCCATACTGAGTATAAACTCTTAGGCAGTTTGAAATCCCAAATACTCTTACATCAAATAGAAACAAATATGAAACTTTTGGACATTTGTATGTCACAGCATTGATGTGAAGAATGATAGTGTTTTGTTGATTCTAAACCATTGCTCCTCATATTTCAATGTGCATGTGATTCACCTGTGGGTCTTGTTAAAATAGAGATTTTGATTCAGTAAGTCTTGAGTTAGACCTGAGATTTGGCATTTAGAAATGCCGAAGGAGGTATACTAATGCGGCTTATCTTGGGTTTATCTTTGAGTAGCAGTGTCTGAATAACCATTTTATTGTGAGTGTATTGCCTCCTATGATGGCAAAACCTCAAAACCTAAACTTGAGTTCAGCATGCTATACTAGTAACGGCTCAGTTTTTCTGATATCTTTTTAAGTATGAAGTAGAAGTTTGTTTTATAGCACCTTCTTGGCAAAAATACTTGATTTGGGGCTTCCCCTGGTGGTCCAGTGGGTAAGGACACCGCCTTGCAGTGCAAGGGGCGCCGGTTCGATCCCTGGCCTGGGAAGATCCCACGTGCCACGGAGCGGCTGGACCGATGTGTCCAATCACTGAGCCGGAGCTCTGGAGCACATGCGCCCAGAGCCGGCGCTCTGCAACGACAGACGAGGCCCACAGGAGCCAAAAGAACAAAGACGGATGGAAATAGAGAAATGAAAGACCAATAGAAGTGGCCCGCCCGATCCCCCCCCCCCTCCCCCAAAATACTTGATTTGCACATTGTTTGCTTCTGATCTTTTTCATCAGTGTGAAACTACTTAGTGGAGGGTTATAAACAAAAACTTCAGTTGATGTCCTAATAACAGTAAACTGTGATAAGTGACCATCTATGTAATTCATGGAATGTTTAATTAAATACATAAAAGTTACTGAGGAGAACTTTCAGATTTCTGAAATTACCCACAACCCTGTGTTTCCTCCTCTTAACCCATTCCACCCAGTCGTCCTTTGAGGGTACTTGTTTCAGTTTGAAAAAGTAGCCCTAAACTGATTTATAGTTCGACACATTGAAATCCATAATAATGCATGAACTTACATGTGTATATTTGGAGGGCTATAAGATGGTGCTTGTACTTTTGTATTTTTACTACTTCAGTTATGAGGTATTTAGAAGGTGGAGAATTAGGCTGCATTTTGTGGACGGTAATAAGATACATTCTGTTTGCTTGTGTTGTACAATGGAGTATGGTTTTACATCCCTTTTAAGGGTGTCAAGACTCAGTTCATAAGGAAATTTTAAGGCAGGAGTGGCTTTTCCTTTTTCCTGTAAGACATGATTAGGTACTTTGGAATTTATTAATGGGTTGTACTTAGTATGGAACTCCACTGAGTAGAGAGAACTGTCAGATTCTGTGGTTGTGCAAGTGGTGAGAGCTAGTGAGGGGCAGTGACTGCTGGGCTTTTTTTCCTGTTTTGTTTTTCTTGTTTGTATATGTAACTTGTCAAGAGGTGCTTGACAAGTGTTGTCAAAATAAGAAGAGATGGAGGTTGGAGGAAAAGAGTTGCCTAAAGGTGTCTTATGGAGAAGGCAGGACTAGATTTCTCTGTTTCCTTATTGCTACTGGCTCTGCTGACAGAGGAGTGAAAAATGGGAGTCCTTGTGGTTTTCTTCTTATTTGCTTTCATTGATAAGCCTGTTGCAAGGGGAGAAGCAAAACTGAAGTAAAGTGAAAAGGGTTAGTTACCACTATTCCTTTTCTCAGTACTTAGAGATATGGACTCTTTTTTTTTTTTTTGGCATGGGAGCAGGTCAAGTTGTGGGTGGGGAGGGGAGGACTGATGTGGTTTGGATTTTACCTCCTTCTATTGGTATGCTTTCTGCTAATAGGTATCCATTAGAAACAGAGATACATGTGAGTGCTTCAGTTATTATTGTATCCTGGCAGATCATTCCCATGCTTAGTAGTTTAAATCAATGAAGATCATCATCTCTCTTGGTTCTGAGGGTTGACTAGGATCAGATAGGTTTTACTCTGAGATCGCCATGTGGTTGCTGGTAAATGACAACTGGATCTTCTTACCTGACAGGGCCCCTCACTGGCCATCACTCCTGATGGTTGATGGTAGCAGTCTGTTGGGATGTCAGCTTGAACACCCATCCTTGACCTCTCTATGTGGTCTGCACATGCTCATTAGCTTGACAATGAATATCTCAAGAGCCAGGAAGTAAAAGACCTGGGCTCAGAAATTGTAGCATCATTTCTGCCATATTCAATTGAGCAAACACAAAATCTTGTATTAAAATGGAGGGATGTAGATTCCCACCTGTCACAATGTCAGAGAAATTTTGGGCCAGGCTGTAAGACCTCCACAGAGGGTAAAATAAAGACACACCGGAGAAAAGGAATTGGGAGAACAGAATCCCCAGGAGCTTGGAGATTTTGAATTGTGCCATTATTTGGGAAGGGGTTGGTTTTTCTGTGTTTTTAGCTAACTTAAGTTAGACAGCTTTTTAGTGGACAGTGCCTGTCATTAATAAATGAAATTTGCCAAGTTCAGAATTGAGAGGAGATTTGCAAGTAAGTTATTTTTTTCTTTTACTCCCTCACAGTGAACTATTCAGGGTGGGGTTATACTATGTATAATTAAAAGGCTTTGGCATATTGATCTCAAAAGAAAGTGTCTAATTTTTAGTTTTTATATATTTTTTGATTATTCCAAAAGGTCAGGCACCAAAGTTGATCATGTCTTTTAATACAGTTAATAAATACCATGTTGTATAGAAAAGTCCTTCACAGTTGCATCATTTCAGTTACATATTGTGTTAGAAATTAAGGTATTCTAAAATTATACATAGATTATAAAATATATATAACTTATAAGTGAGTAAAATGACTTACTAGATATATATAATTTTAACTTCTCTGTTTTCAATAAACTGATAAATCCATTCTGTAGCCTCTCAATTGCTTTTATAGTATCTCTAGGGTGTAATTGACATAAAATAAAAGAACACAGGGCTTCCCTGTTGGTCCAGTGGGTAAGGACACCGCCTTGCAGTGCAAGGGGCGCTGGTTCGATCCCTGGCCTGGGAAGATCCCAAGTGCCACGGAGCGGCTGGAGTGGCCCAGTAGAAGTGGCAAAAATAAAATAAAATAAAAAATACAGATTTCAAGTGTGGAGTCAATAAGTTTTTTGGGGTTATTTGGGCCACTTCTATTGATCTTCCATCTGTTTATCTTTGTTCTTTGGCCTGTGTGGGCCTCCCATCACAGTGGCCTCTCTCCGTTGCAGAGCACTGGCCCTGGGCGCACGTGCTCCAGAGCTCCAGCTCGGTAGTTGGACACATAGATTTAGCTGCTCCGTGGCTGTTGGGATCTTCCCAGGCCAGGGATCGAATGGTGCCCCTTGCACTGCAAGGCGGTGTCCTTACCCACTGGACCACCAGGGAAGCCTAGTCAATAAGTTCTGACAAATTATACAGTTGTGCTTCTTTCACCACAGTCATGATACTGAATATTTCCATTAACCCTACAGATTCCCTCATGATCCTTTGTAGACAGTCTTTTTTGGCCAAAAATAACTGTAGCTTTTGTTTTTTGGGGGAGAAGGAGAGTCACTGTAATTTTCCTTTTTCTAGAAGTTCATGTAAATAGAATAATAGAGTATGTAGCCTTTATTGATGGGCTGGGTTTCATTTAAAATACTGCTTTTGAAATTCATCTATGTTGGTGTGTGTAACATTAATTCTTTTATCGTTGAGTAGTATCCTACTGTGTGGGTAAATGACAGCTTATGAATTATCTGGTAGTTGGATATCTTGGGTTTTCTTCAGCTTCTTATGATTATGAATAAAGCTGTTATGACACTTGAGTACAAGTCTTTGTGTGGACATGTTTTCATTTCTCTTAGGTAAATGCCTAGGAGTGGGTTTGCTGGGTTATATGGTAAGTATGTATGTTTAACTTGAAGCAACTGCCAAACTGTCTCTTCCAAAGTGGCTATGACACTTTTGTGTATTCCCTCTCGGGGTGTGTTCCAGTTGCTCCGCGTCCTCTCTTAACACTCAGTATTATTAGTCCTTTTAGTCACTCTGGTGATTGTGGAGTGATGTCTCATTGTGGCGTGAGTTACATTTCCTTATTAGTTAATGGTACTGACCATCTTGTCATGTGTTTGCCATTGTTGTATCTTATTTGGTTAAGTGTTGAAATCATTTGCCTATTTAAAAAATGTGTTCTTTAATGGACTGTAGAAATTACTCATATATTATACACAAATCTTTTATTAGATATATGTATTGCAAAACATTTTTCTCAGTATGAGGTTTTTACCTTCTCATTTAAACAGTGTTTAGCTGTGTTAGTTAAATTTTTTTTTTTTTTTTTTTTTTTTGTGGGGAGCGCAGGTTGGGGAGGAAGTGGGGTGCGCAGGCCACTTCTATTGGTCTTTCATTTATTCAGTTTCATCCATCTTTGTTCTTTGGCCTGTGTGGGCCTCCCATCGCAGTGGCCTTTGTTATCGCAGAGCACTGGCTCTGGGTGCATGCGCTCCAGAGCTCTGACTCGGTAATTGGACACATCGGTCCAGCCGCTCTGCGGCACGTGAGATCTTCCCAGGCCAGGGATCGAACCTGCACCCCTTGCACTGCAAGGCAGTGTCCTTACCCACTGGACCACCAGAGAAGCCCCCTGTTAGTTAAACTTTTAAGATTATTGTAGATTTACGTGCAGTAGTAAGAATTAATAGAGAGATTCTTGTATTTTTTATTCAGTTTCCTCTAGTAAAATCTTGCAAAACTGCACAGTATCACAACCTGTATATTGATATGATTCAGTTCACTGATCATATTCAGATTTGCCCAGTTTCATTTGTACTAATATATGTGTGTGTGGTTGTGTTTGGTGTTACACAGTATTGTCGCATGTGCAGATTTGCATATTCACTACCACAGTCAAAATACAGACCATCACTTCAAGGATCTTTCATGTCATTCGTTTGTAATCATAATCATCTCCTTTCTGAGAACCTCCCCCTACAAACGCCTAGTAACCATGAGTCTGTTCTATACTTATAAAATTTTCTATTTTCAAGAACTCATAAGTGGAATCATTTATGTATATATAACCTTGGGAATTGGCTTCTTTCCAGTCAGTCTGATTTTCTTGAGATCCGTCCAAGTTGTTGCATGTATCAGTAGTTCAGTTCCATTTTGTTGCTGAATAGTATTCCATGAAATGGGGATGAATCACAGTTTATTTAACTATTCACTCATTGAAGGACATATGGGTTATTTCCAGTTTTTTTTTTTTTTTTAATTTTGCTTTCTTTTACTGTTTTTTTTATTTGTTTTTCATCCATCTTTATTCTTTGGCCTGTGTAGGCCTCCCATTGCAGTGGCCTATTGCTGCAGAGCACTGGCTCTGGTGCTTGCTCTTCAGAGCAGTGGCTTGTAATTGGGCACACCAGTCCAGCCACTATGTGGCACATGGGATCTTCCTGGGCCAGGGATTGAACTGATGTCCCTTTCACTGCATGGCAGACTCTACCCATTGGACCACCAGGGAAGCCCTGTTTCCAGGTTTTAATTGCAACAAATATTTGTCTACAAGTTTCTGTATGAGTTAAATTTTTTGTTACTCTGAGATAAATGTGCACAGAGTGCAACTGCTGGGTTAATATAGTAGGTACGTTGTTAGTTTTACGGGAAAGTGATAGACTGTTTTTCAGTGTGGCTGTACCACTTGATATTTTCACCAGCAGTGTGTGAGTGAGCCAGGTCCTCTACCTCCTCAGTCAACATGGTTATCACTGTTGTAGGGGGTAAGGATCTTCTGATGGTGTGTAGTGACATTGCACTGTGGTTTTATTTGCATTTCCCAAACGGCTCATGATTTGGAAGATCCTTTATTTGCCAGCTGTGACTAGTCTTTAGTGAAATGTCTTTTCATGCCTTTTGTCCATTTCTAATTGGATTATTCATGGAGTTTTACTGATGTGTTTGGAAATTTCTTTATATAGTTTAGATACTAGTTTTTTTTTCTGGATATGAAGTTTGAAGATACTTTCCTTTACTTCGTGACTTGTTTTTTTTTAATTCTCTTCACATGGTTTCTTGTACAGCCAATGTTTTAAATTTTGATGAACTCCAGTGGTTTTTTTTTTTTTTTTTTGATGAGGTGTTGTACAAATCATAACTCCTTGCTTAGTGCAAAGAACTGATAAGTGAGTTCAATGAATGAGTGGTTGGAGTATGCCAGATCAACATAAAGAAAATTCATTCACATTTTTTTCTGTATTAGAAATGAGTATGTAGAAACAGAAATCAAAAAATACCACTTCAGATTACTTCCAAAATTAAATACCTTGAATACACTGATTTTAAAAAAAAAGGTCTCTAAGTTGAGAAACACTGTGTTCATGGATTGGAAAATCAACATAATGAAGATGTCAGATTTTTGTAAATTCATATACAGTCAATGCAATTGCTATTAAAATTACAGCAAGGCGTTTTTGGTAAATTTGTGCAGGAATATTCTAAAATTTATTTGAAAGGTCAGAAGAGTTAAGAATAGAGAAAACAATTCTGGTATTGAATAAAAGGAATCATTCCATTTCAAGATTTATAGCTACATTAATTTTGACAGCTTAGTGGTGTCACGGGGAAGGACACATCAGTCACTAGAGCAGAATAGAGGACTTAGAAATAGCCCCAAATGAGTACAGCTGAGTGGTTTCTGACAAAGGTGGAAAAGCAGTTCTGTGTAGGATGGATAGTTGAAATGTTGCTGGAACTGTTAGCTACCCATGGGCAAAAAATCAAAATACAAACACTGAAATACCCAACTTTTAGAATATAAAATAGTTCTAAAAATCTTCAGGACCTAGGAGTTGGTGAAAAATTCTTTTTCATGACCCTAAAAACATAAAGAAACAACTTGATAAATTCAGATTTTTGCTTTGATTAAAAACCCCGTTAGCCTTTTTTTTCGGCGCTACCTGGAGAAGGGTCCATACGGCGTTGTTCTTGATTCCCATCGTAACTTAAAAGGGAAACTTTCACGATGTCCGGAGCCCTTGATGTCCTGCAAATGAAGGAGGAGGATGTCCTCAAATTCCTTGCAGCAGGAACTCACTTAGGTGGCACCAACCTGGACTTCCAGATGGAACAGTACATCTACAAAAGGAAAAGTGATGGCATCTACATCATAAATCTGAAGAGAACCTGGGAGAAGCTTCTGTTGGCTGCACTGGCCATTGTTGCCATTGAAAATCCAGCTGATGTCAGTGTCATATCCTCCAGGAATACTGGCCAGCGAGCTGTGCTGAAGTTTGCTGCTGCCACAGGAGCCACTCCTATTGCTGGCCGCTTCACTCCAGGAACATTCACTAACCAGATCCAGGCAGCCTTCAGGGAGCCAAGACTTCTGGTGGTTACTGACCCCAGGGCTGACCACCAGCCTCTCACAGAAGCCTCCTACGTTAACCTGCCAACCATCGCCCTGTGTAACACAGACTCTCCCCTGCGCTATGTGGACATTGCCATCCTGTGCAACAACAAGGGAGCTCATTCGGTGGGTCTCATGTGGTGGATGCTGGCCCGGGAAGTCCTGCGCATGCGTGGCACCATCTCTCGAGAACACCCGTGGGAGGTCACGCCCGATCTCTACTTCTACAGAGATCCTGAAGAGATTGAAAAGGAAGAGCAGGCGGCAGCTGAGAAGGCTGTGACCAAGGAGGAATTTCAGGGCGAATGGACTGCTCCAGCTCCAGAGTTCACTGCTACTCAGCCTGAGGTGGCGGACTGGTCTGAAGGGGTGCAGGTGCCTTCCGTGCCTATTCAGCAGTTCCCCACTGAGGACTGGAGTGCTCAGCCTGCCACTGAAGACTGGTCTGCTGCTCCCACTGCTCAGGCCACTGAGTGGGTAGGAACAACCACTGAGTGGTCTTAAGCTGTTCTTCCACTAACTCTAAAAATGGAAATTTGTTGGATGGAAAATAAACCATTTCTAAAAATTAAAAAAAAAAAAAAAACCCCGTTAGGTGGAAAGACAAGCTACAAATTGGAACAAAGTATACATAAACCACATATGAAGAGTTCTCAGAAGTTAACATTAAAAGAAAATCATTCCAGTTAAAAAATGGGTAAAAGATGTGAAGAGACTTTTCACTGAATGTTTATGAATAGCAAGTAAGTACGTGACAAAAATGTTTAACTTCACTAGCCTTTTTTTTTTTTTTAAAGATTTATTTATTTATTTATTTTTTGGGGGTGGGGTGAGGCGGGGTGGGGTGGGGAGGGAGGGGGCGGGTGGGCCACTTCTATTGGTCTTTCATTTATCTTTTCATCCATCTTTGCTCTTTGGCCTGCATGGGCCTCCCATCGTGATGGCCTCTGTTGTCGCAGAGCACTGTCTCTGGGCACACGCACTCCAGAGCACTGGCTCGGTAATTGGACACATCAGTCCAGCCGCTCCGCGGCACGTGGGATCTTCCCAGGCCAGGGATCTAACTGGCGCCCCTTGCACTGCAAGGCGGTGTCCTTACCCACTGGACCACCAGGGAAGCCCTTCACTAGCCTTTAAGGAAATGAAAAGGATGAGTTTTGATATCACCACACATCTATTAGAACAGCTTAGAGGAATGGAAACCTTAATACTAAATACTGGCTGGGGTTTGGAAGACAGTGCATATCTCCATGCATTGCTGGTGAGAATATTAAATGGTGAAGCCACTTCAGAAATTAGTTTGGCTGTTTCTTGAGCTACACGTGCAGTGTTATTAATAGCTTTTTCGTTTCTTTCTTTTTTTTTTTTAAGGCCATTCAGTTAAAACATTTTAATCTGTGTTGATAACAAAGGACTGTGCTGTGACCTCTGAAAACACCGAGTTGAATACCATAGAAATTTGCCTTTTATTTCTGGAAGTTTGCAGTAAGTTTGGAGTAGAGGATTAGGAGCTATAAGGGGAAATATTACTGAAATACTCTTTTTGTAAAGGAAAAAGTGGTCTGCAGAAAGATACACCTACAGAAAAATACTCTTACAGATTCCCTAAAGGTTTTAAAGCTTTGATTATCAACGTGACTGGATTTTAGATTCGGCTCTTAGTTACTGAAACCTTCAAGCTATAGTGTGTAGGGATAGGTACAAAAGTAGGGCTAAAATGTAGATTATGATTTAAAATCTTAAGTTAAATCACTGATGCTAATTGTCACTTTCATGACCTGTCATGGTGGACTTGACATTTTAGGACATTCTCTTGAATCAAGGGCAGGAAGGTCAGTACATATTGAAATAATGCTTTAGAAACAATGATAATTAATACTGTTAAGCATGTTATATCATTGATATATTAGTTGTGTTTGGATTTCTCATAATTTTCAGGAACTTGATTACTAAATTTTCTGTTTTCTAGGAAGTAACTATAATTTTGGAATCATTTTGGGCTTGACTTCCTGGTGTGTGACTTTCTAGTGAGATGCCCTTTAAAAACTGTATCGTCTTTAAGCTTAATTTCATAGATGTGTTGGGAGGATTAAATGACACAATAAATTGTGTGCCTAGTGATTGGTCAGCACAATGCCTGATAACATAGGAAGCACTCAGAAACTTAATTTCTGTTACTACCCAGGAGAGGTTTTTCAAACTCAAGAGCATACACATGTAGTCCTGTGTTTTGTTATTCTAGAGTTGTTTGTTAATAAGTACTTTGGCAGTATACCAATCATAAGCTGTTTTGATGAGAGCTATAAGGGGAAATATTACTGAAATAATAGGGTATAGTTAGGTGAGGGCTGACGAGGCTTTGGAGGTGAGGTGCCAAACTTTAGTCGTTAACCACCCTCACCGTCCTTTCTCACCCTGTCTTGGAAGCTGCTGTCATGTGAACTGTTGGCAGGATGGCCTTGCAGGATAGTGCAGGTTGATCTCATGCTTGGCCAGATGGCTGATGCTGGGCCAGGTTAGGTTTCCATTGCCTGATAAGACCTGAGAATGGTCCTTGATTCTTCCCTCAGCCTTTCTGTTTACATCCAGTTGATCACTTGTGTTGCTGATTGATCCCCTTAGTATTTACCTGATTCATGTGTCTTCATCTTGCCTGTCACTGCTGCCAGTTAGGAGTTTGTCATCTAAATTAACTGTAAAAGCTTTCTCCCTTTCCTTGCTTCCTAACTAGTTGGGAGTCTACTCTGCCAAATATTTATACCAGAAGCAACTTTCTAAAATGCAAATTTGATTATGTCAGCAGGGTTAAGATTTTTTATTAATTCTTTTTTTTTGGCTACTTCTATTGGTCTTTCATTTATTTGTGTTCATCCGTCTTTGTTCTTTGGCCTCTGTGGGCCTCCCATTGCAGTGGCCTCTCTCGTCGCAGAGCACTGGCTCTGGGCACATGTGCTCCAGAGCTCTGGCTCGGTAATTGGACACATTGGTCCAGGCACTCTGTGGCACGTGGGATCTTCCCGGGCCAGGGATCCAGCTGGCACCCCTTGCACTGCAAGGCAGTGTCCTTACCCACTGAACCACCAGGGAAGCCCTGGGTTAAGATTTTTGACTTCTAGTGAGATGCCCTTTAAAAACTGTATCGCCTTTAAGCTTAATTTCATAGATGTGTTGGGAGGATTAAATGACACAATAAATTGTGTGCCTAGTGATTGGTCAGCACAATGCCTGATAACATAGGAAGCACTCAGAAACTTAATTTCTGTTACTACCCAGGAGAGGTTTTTCAAACTCAAGAGCATACACATGTAGTCCTGTGTTTTGTTATTCTAGAGTTGTTTGTTAATAAGTACTTTGGCAGTATACCAATCATAAGCTGTTTTGATGAGAGCTATAAGGGGAAATATTACTGAAATAATAGGGTATAGTTAGGTGAGGGCTGACGAGGCTTTGGAGGTGAGGTGCCAAACTTTAGTCGTTAACCACCCTCACCGTCCTTTCTCACCCTGTCTTGGAAGCTGCTGTCATGTGAACTGTTGGCAGGATGGCCTTGCAGGATAGTGCAGGTTGATCTCATGCTTGGCCAGATGGCTGATGCTGGGCCAGGTTAGGTTTCCATTGCCTGATAAGACCTGAGAATGGTCCTTGATTCTTCCCTCAGCCTTTCTGTTTACATCCAGTTGATCACTTGTGTTGCTGATTGATCCCCTTAGTATTTACCTGATTCATGTGTCTTCATCTTGCCTGTCACTGCTGCCAGTTAGGAGTTTGTCATCTAAATTAACTGTAAAAGCTTTCTCCCTTTCCTTGCTTCCTAACTAGGTGGGAGTCTACTCTGCCAAATATTTATACCAGAAGCAACTTTCTAAAATGCAAATTTGATTATGTCAGCAGGGTTAAGATTTTTTATTAATTCTTTTTTTTTGGCTACTTCTATTGGTCTTTCATTTATTTGTGTTCATCCGTCTTTGTTCTTTGGCCTCTGTGGGCCTCCCATTGCAGTGGCCTCTCTCGTCGCAGAGCACTGGCTCTGGGCACATGTGCTCCAGAGCTCTGGCTCGGTAATTGGACACATTGGTCCAGGCACTCTGTGGCACGTGGGATCTTCCCGGGCCAGGGATCCAGCTGGCACCCCTTGCACTGCAAGGCAGTGTCCTTACCCACTGAACCACCAGGGAAGCCCTGGGTTAAGATTTTTGACTTCAGAATACCTCCTGGGTTCAAATTTCATCTCTGCTTTGTATGATTTTAGACAAGTTCTGCCTCAATTTCTTTGTTTATTAAAATAAAGAAAAACTGTTTAGATATCACTGTGGTCACCTGGGAAGATCACTAAAAATTCACTTTCTGGCTCCCACCACAAATTCTTTTTTAATTTTTTACAGAGTTTTGTTGTTTACTGCCCCACATCAACCTGAATCCACTATAGGTATACATATGTCTCTCTCCCCATCCCACCCCTCCAGGTTGCCACAGAGCCTCTCTTTGAGTTCCCTTAGTCCCACCGTCCCTCACCCCAATGTCCATAAGTCTGTTCTCTGTGTCCATTTCTCCATTACTGCTCTGCATATACATTTACCAGCACCATTTTTGTAGATTCCATGTATATGTGTCAGTATACAATATTTATCTTTCTCTTTCTGACTTACTTCACTCTGTATTATAGGCTCTAGTTTCATCCACCTCATGAGAACTGACTCAGATGCATTTCTTTTTATGGCTGAGTATTATTCCATTATATATATGCTGCACAATTTCTTTATCCATTCGCCTGTCAGTGGACATCTATGTTGTGTCCATATTCTAGCGAGTGTAAATAAGGCAGCAGTGAACAATGGGGTATATGTGTCTCCTTCAGTTTTGGTTTCCTCAGGGTATATGCCTAGTAGTGGGATTGCTGGGCAACGGTGGTTATTCATGCTTTTTTGTGCAGTCTGTTCTTTGGCCTCTTTTTTTGGGCCTCCCAAATATTTATACCAGAAGCAACTTTCTAAAATGCAAATTTGATTATGTCAGCAGGGTTAAGATTTTTATTAATTCTTTTTTTTTGGCTACTTCTATTGGTCTTTCATTTATTTGTGTTTATCCGTCTTTGTTCTTTGGCCTCTTTGGGCCTCCCCTTGCAGTGCCCTCTCTCGTCGCAGAGCACTGGCTCTGGGCACATGTGCTCCAGAGCTCTGGCTCGGTAATTGGACACATTGGTCCAGGCACTCTGTGGCACGTGGGATCTTCCCGGGCCAGGGATCCAGCTGGCACCCCTTGCACTGCAAGGCAGTGTCCTTACCCACTGAACCACCAGGGAAGCCCTGGGTTAAGATTTTTGACTTCAGAATACCTCCTGGGTTCAAATTTCATCTCTGCTTTGTATGATTTTAGACAAGTTCTGCCTCAATTTCTTTGTTTATTAAAATAAAGAAAAACTGTTTAGATATCACTGTGGTCACCTGGGAAGATCACTAAAAATTCACTTTCTGGCTCCCACCACAAATTCTTTTTTAATTTTTTACAGAGTTTTGTTGTTTACTGCCCCACATCAACCTGAATCCACTATAGGTATACATATGTCTCTCTCCCCATCCCACCCCTCCAGGTTGCCACAGAGCCTCTCTTTGAGTTCCCTTAGTCCCACCGTCCCTCACCCCAATGTCCATAAGTCTGTTCTCTGTGTCCATTTCTCCATTACTGCTCTGCATATACATTTACCAGCACCATTTTTGTAGATTCCATGTATATGTGTCAGTATACAATATTTATCTTTCTCTTTCTGACTTACTTCACTCTGTATTATAGGCTCTAGTTTCATCCACCTCATGAGAACTGACTCAGATGCATTTCTTTTTATGGCTGAGTATTATTCCATTATATATATGCTGCACAATTTCTTTATCCATTCGTCTGTCAGTGGACATCTATGTTGCTTCC
This sequence comes from Tragulus kanchil, assembly GCA_022376925.1. Taxonomy (NCBI): domain Eukaryota; kingdom Metazoa; phylum Chordata; class Mammalia; order Artiodactyla; family Tragulidae; genus Tragulus; species Tragulus kanchil. Next base: position 99,216,344 of record JAIOJX010000029.1, read on the forward strand.
ATATTCTAGCTATTGTAAATAATGCAGCAGTGAACAATGGGGTATATGTGTCTCCTTCAGTTTTGGTTTCCTCAGGGTATATGCCTAGTAGTGGGATTGCTGGGTCATACGGTGGTCCTATTCCTAGTTTTTTAAGGAATCTCCATGCTGTCTTCCATGGTGGCTGTATCTATCTACATTCCCACCAACAGTGCAAGAGGGTTTTCTTTTCTGCACACCTCCTCTAGCATTTATTGTTTGTAGACTTTTTGATGATGGCCATTTTGATGGATGTGAGGTGATATCTCATTGTAGTTTTGATTTACATTTCTCTAATAATGAGTGATGTTGAGCATCTTTTCATGTGTTTGTTGGCCATTTCTATGTCTTCTTTGGAGAGAGATCTGTTTAGGTCTTTCTCTCTCTTTTTTTTTTTAATTCTTGGCCTCTTTTATTGGTTTTTTATTCATTTATTTTGATCTATCTTTATTCTTTTGGCCTGCGTGGGCCTCCCATTGCAGAGCACTGGCAATTACTGGCACGTAATTGGACACACTGGCCCAGCTGCTCCTCAGCACATGGAATCTTCCCGGACCAGGGATCCAGCTGGTGCCCCTTGCACCACAAGGCAGACTCTTTACCCACTGGACCACCAGGGAAGCCTTTTTTCCCATTTTTTAATTGGGTTGTTTGGTTTTTTTGGTGTTGAGTTGTCTGAGTTGCTTGTATATTTTGGAAATTAATTCTTTGTCTGTTGTTTCATTCGCTATTATTTTCTCCCATTCTGAAGGTTGTCTTTTCACCTTGTTTATAGTTTCTTTGGCTCTGCAAAAGCTTTTAGGTTTAATTAGGTCCCACATGTTTATTTTTGATTTTATTTCCATTACTCTAGGAGATGGGTCATAGAAGATCTTGCTTTGAATGTCATCGACCATGTATATGTGTCAGTATACAATATTTATCTTTCTCTTTCTGACTTACTTCACTCTGTATTATAGGCTCTAGTTTCATCCACCTCATGAGAACTGACTCAGATGCATTTCTTTTTATGGCTGAGTATTATTCCATTATATATATGCTGCACAATTTCTTTATCCATTCGTCTGTCAGTGGACATCTATGTTGCTTCCATATTCTAGCTATTGTAAATAATGCAGCAGTGAACAATGGGGTATATGTGTCTCCTTCAGTTTTGGTTTCCTCAGGGTATATGCCTAGTAGTGGGATTGCTGGGTCATACGGTGGTCCTATTCCTAGTTTTTTAAGGAATCTCCATGCTGTCTTCCATGGTGGCTGTATCTATCTACATTCCCACCAACAGTGCAAGAGGGTTTTCTTTTCTGCACACCTCCTCTAGCATTTATTGCTTATAGATTTTTTGATGATGGCCATTCTGATTGATGTGAGGGGATACCTCATTGTACAATGTTTTGATTTACATTTCTCTAATAATGAGTGATGTTGAGCACTTTTTCATGTGTTTATTGACTATCTGTATGTCTTCTTTGAGAAATGTCTCTTTAGGTCTTTCTCTCTTTTTTTAATTCTTGGCCTCTTTTATTGGTTTTTTATTCATTTATTTTGATCTATCTTTATTCTTTTGGCCTGCGTGGGCCTCCCATTGCAGAGCACTGGCAATTACTGGCACGTAATTGGACACACTGGCCCAGCTGCTCCTCAGCACATGGAATCTTCCCGGACCAGGGATCCAGCTGGTGCCCCTTGCACCACAAGGCAGACTCTTTACCCACTGGACCACCAGGGAAGCCTTTTTTCCCATTTTTTAATTGGGTTGTTTGGTTTTTTTGGTGTTGAGTTGTCTGAGTTGCTTGTATATTTTGGAAATTAATTCTTTGTCTGTTGTTTCATTCGCTATTATTTTCTCCCATTCTGAAGGTTGTCTTTTCACCTTGTTTATAGTTTCTTTGGCTCTGCAAAAGCTTTTAGGTTTAATTAGGTCCCACATGTTTATTTTTGATTTTATTTCCATTACTCTAGGAGATGGGTCATAGAAGATCTTGCTTTGATTTATGTCATCGAGTGTTCTGCCTGTGTTTTCCTCTAAGAATTTTATGGTTTCTGGTCTTACAGTTAGGTCTTTAATCCATTTGAGTTTATCTTTGAGTAGTGTTAGGAAGTGTTCCAACTTCATTCTTTTTTTTTTTTTTTAAAAGATTTACTTATTTATTTATTTTGGTGGGGGAGGGGGGGGGGGGGAGGGGAGCAGGTGAGTCACTTCTATTGGTCTTTCATTTGTCCATTTTCTTTCATCTTTGTTCTTTGGCCCGTGTGGGCCTCCCATCGCGGTGGCCTCTGTTGTCACAGAGCACCGGCTCTGGACACATGTGCTCCAGAGCTCCGACTCGGTAGTTGGACACATCGGTCCAGCTGCTCCGCGGCACGTGGGATCTTCCCAGGCCAGGGATTGAACCTGCACCCCTTGTACTGCAAGGCGGTGTCCTTACCCACTGGACCACCAGGGAAGCCCCACCAACTTCATTCTTTTACGTGTTGCTCTCCAGTCTTCCTGGCACCATTTACTGAAGAGGCTCTTTGCCCCATTGTATATTTTTGCCTCCTTTGTCAAAAATAAGGTACCTGTAAGTGTGTGGGTTTATCCCTGGGCTCTCTATCTTCTTCCATTGGTCTGTATCTCTGTTTTCTTGCTGGTACCATACTGTCTTGATGACTGTAGCTTTGTAATATAGTCTGAAGTCACGAAGGTTGATTCCTCCAGCTCCGTTCTTTCTCAAGACCGCTTTGGCTATCTGAGGTCTTTTGTGTTTCCATGTGAATTGTGATATTTTTTGTTACAGTTTTGTGAAAAATGCCATTGGAAATTTGATAGGGATTGTGTTGAGTCTGTAGATTACATTTGGTAGTATAGTCATTCACAGTATTGGTTCTTCCAGCCCAGGAACATGGACTATCTCTCCATCTGTTTATGTTGTCTTTGATTTCTTTCATCAGTGTTGAATTTTCTGTGTACAGTTTTTTGTCTCCTGTGGTAGGTTTTATTCCTAGATATTTTATTCTTTTTGTTGCAGTGATGAATGGGATTGCTTCCGTGATTTCTCTGATTTTTCATTGTTAGTATATAGTAATGTAAGTGGTTTGTGTGTATTGATTTTGTATCCTGTGGCTTTGCTAAACTTGTTGATTAGCTCTAGTAGTTTTCTGATAGTATCTTTAAGCTTTTCTGTGAATAGTATCATGTCCTCTAGCAGTGAGAGTTTTACCCTTTCTTTTCCAATCTGGATTCCTTTTCTTTCTTTTTCTTCTCTCATTGCTGTAGCTAGAACTTTCAAGACTGTGTTGAATAATAGTGATGAGAGTGAATACTCGTGTCTTGTTCTTGATCTTACAGGGGATACTTTCAGGCTTTCGTGATTGAGAATAATGTTTGCTGTGGGTTTGTCATATATGACTTTCACTATGTTGAGATAGATTCCTTTTGTGCCCATTTTTTGAAGAGTTTTTATTGTAAATGGGTACTGAATTGTCAGAGGCCTCTCTTGTCACAGAGCACCAGCTCTGGGCGCATGCGCTTTAGAGCAGTGGATCATAATTGGACACGTTGGTCCAGCCGCTCTGCGGCATGGGAATTTCCTGGGCCAGGGATCGAGCCAGTACTGAAGAGGCTCTTTGCCCCATTGTATATTTTTGCCTCCTTTGTCAAAAATAAGGTACCTGTAAGTGTGTGGGTTTATCCCTGGGCTCTCTATCTTCTTCCATTGGTCTGTATCTCTGTTTTCTTGCTGGTACCATACTGTCTTGATGACTGTAGCTTTGTAATATAGTCTGAAGTCACGAAGGTTGATTCCTCCAGCTCCGTTCTTTCTCAAGACCGCTTTGGCTATCTGAGGTCTTTTGTGTTTCCATGTGAATTGTGATATTTTTTGTTACAGTTTTGTGAAAAATGCCATTGGAAATTTGATAGGGATTGTGTTGAGTCTGTAGATTACATTTGGTAGTATAGTCATTCACAGTATTGGTTCTTCCAGCCCAGGAACATGGACTATCTCTCCATCTGTTTATGTTGTCTTTGATTTCTTTCATCAGTGTTGAATTTTCTGTGTACAGTTTTTTGTCTCCTGTGGTAGGTTTTATTCCTAGATATTTTATTCTTTTTGTTGCAGTGATGAATGGGATTGCTTCCGTGATTTCTCTGATTTTTCATTGTTAGTATATAGTAATGTAAGTGGTTTGTGTGTATTGATTTTGTATCCTGTGGCTTTGCTAAACTTGTTGATTAGCTCTAGTAGTTTTCTGATAGTATCTTTAAGCTTTTCTGTGAATAGTATCATGTCCTCTAGCAGTGAGAGTTTTACCCTTTCTTTTCCAATCTGGATTCCTTTTCTTTCTTTTTCTTCTCTCATTGCTGTAGCTAGAACTTTCAAGACTGTGTTGAATAATAGTGATGAGAGTGAATACTCGTGTCTTGTTCTTGATCTTACAGGGGATACTTTCAGGCTTTCGTGATTGAGAATAATGTTTGCTGTGGGTTTGTCATATATGACTTTCACTATGTTGAGATAGATTCCTTTTGTGCCCATTTTTTGAAGAGTTTTTATTGTAAATGGGTACTGAATTGTCAGAGGCCTCTCTTGTCACAGAGCACCAGCTCTGGGCGCATGCGCTTTAGAGCAGTGGATCATAATTGGACACGTTGGTCCAGCCGCTCTGCGGCATGGGAATTTCCTGGGCCAGGGATCGAGCCAGTACCCCTTGCACTGCAAGGTGAACTCTCTACTCACTGGACCACCAGGGAAGCCCTATAATTTTCTTTTTTATGTTGTTTTTGCCTGGTTTTAGTATCAAGGTGATGGTGGCCTCGTAGAATGAGTTCGGAAGTGTTCCTTCCTGTGCTATTTTTTTGAAAGAGCTTTAGAATGATAGGGATTAGGTCTTCAAATGTTTGATAGAATTCACCCGTGAAGCCATCTGGCCCTGGGCTTTTATTCTGGGGGAGTATTTCTTTTTTAACAATTTTTTCTCATTTGTTTTTATTTCTTTATTTTCATCCATCTTTATTCTTTTGCCTGTGTGGAACTCCCATTGCAGAGCACTGGGCACATGTGCTCCAGAGCACTGGCTCATAATTGGACACACTGGCCCAGCCGTTCCGCAGCACGTGGGATCTTTCTGGGCCAGGGGTCGAACTGGTGCCCCTTGCACTGCAAGGCGGACTCTTTACCCACTGGACTACCAGGGAAACCCCAAGATATTTGATCACAGATTCTATTTCAGTGCTTGTAATTTCATTGTTCATAATTTGTTTCTTCCTGGTTCAGTCTTGGAAGATTGCACTTACCTAGGAATCTGTCCATTTCTTCCAGGATGTCCTTTTTATTGCCATAGAGTTGTTCCTAATAGTCTCTTATAATCCTTTGTATTTCTGCATTGACTGTTGTAACTTCTTTTTCACTTCTAATTTTGTTGATTTGATTCTTTTTCTTGGTGAGTCCGGCTAAAGGTTTGTCGGTTTTGTTTATCTTTCCAAAGAACCAGCTTTTGGTTCTTTAGTATTGCTTCTTTTATTTCTTTTTCATTTATTCCTGCTTTGATCTTTATGGTTTCTTTTCCTCCACTAACTTTCGGATTTTTTTTTGTTGTTGTTCGTTTTCCAGTTTTTTGGGGGGCTGGGGGGCATTTCTATTGATGTTTCATTTATTTATCTTTGTTCTTTGGCCTGCGCATGCACTCCAGAGCTCCGGCTCGGTAGTTGGACACATCGGTCCAGCCGCTCCAGGGCACGCGGGATCTTCCCAGGCCAGGGATCAAACTGGCGCCCCTTGCACTGCAAGGTGGTGTCCTTAGCCACTGGACCACCAGGGAAGCCCCTTTTTCCAGTTTTAAGTGTAGAGTTAAGTTGTCTGTTGGATGTTTTTCTTGTTTCTTGAGGTAGGATTGTATTGCTATAAATTTTCCTCTTAGAACTGCTGTTGCTGTATCCCATAGGTTTCGAGTTGTTGTATTTTCATTGTCATTTTTGTCTACGAATTTTTAAATTTCACTTTTGATTTCTTCAGTAATCTGTTCATTATTTAGAAATGTATTGTTTAATCTCCATGCATTTATGTTCTTTGCTTTATTATTTTTTTAAATTTTAGCCTCTTTTATTGTTCTTTTTGTGTATTTTCATCCCTCTTTATTTCTCGGCCTATATGCGGGCCTCCCATAGCAGTGGCCTCTCTTGCTGCAGAAGACCGACTTCCGGCACACGCACTCCAGAGCGTTGGCTCACAATTGGATGCACCAGTCCAGCGGCTTTGTGGCACATGGGATCCTGCTGGGCCAGGGATTGAACTGGTGCCCCTTGCACAACAATGCAGACTTTCCACCCAGCGGACCACCAGGGAAGACCCTAGTTTTTGTTTTTGTTTTTTTCCTCTTGTAATTGGTATCTTGTATCATAGCATTGTCGTCAGAAAAGATGGTTGACATGATTTCCATTTTTTAAAATTTACTGAGTGTTTTGATTTGTGGCCCAACACATATGTGGTCTGTCCTGGAGAATGTTCCATGTACACTTTGAAAAGAAAGCGTATTCTTCTGCATTTGGATGGAATATCCTGAAGATACCAATGAGATCCATCACGTCTAATGTATCATTTAAGGCTTGTATTTCGTTATTAATTTTATGTTTTGATAATCTGTTCATTGGTGTTAAGTGGGGTGTTAAAGTCTCCTACTACTACTGTGTTACTGCCAGTTTCTCCTTTTATGTCTGATAGTGTTTGCCTTATGTATTGAGGTACTCCTGTATTGGGTGCATAGATTTTATAATTGTTATGTCTTCCTCTTTGACGGATCCCTTGATCATTATGTAATGTCCTGCCTTGTCTCTTATAATCTTCTTTATTTTAAGGTCTGTTGTGTCTGATATGAGGATTGCTACTCCAGCTTTCTTTTGATTTCCATTTGCATAGAATTTTTTTTCATCCTCTCTCTTTCCGTTTGTGTGTGTCTTTGGGTCTGAAGTGGGTTTCTTGTGAACAGCATGTTTATGGGTCTTGTTTTTGTATCCATTCAGCCAGTCTGTGTCTTTTAGTTGGAGCGTTTATTCCATTTACATTTAAAGTAATTACTGATACAAATGCTCCTATTGCCATCTTCTTAAATGTTTGGGGTTTGTTTTGTAGACCTTTTTCTTCTCTTGTATTTGCTGACTACATAAGTCCTTTTAACACTTGTTGTAAGGCTGGTTTGGTGATACTAAATTCTCTTAACTTTTACTTGTCTATAAAGCATTTGATTTCTCAATCCATTTTGAATGAGATTCTTGCTAGATAATCTTGGTTGTAGATTTTTCTCTTTCAAAACTTAAAATGTGTCTTGCCATTCCCTTCCTGCCTGCAGAGTTTCTTCTGAAAGATCAGCTGTATGGAGTTTCCCTTGTATGTCACTTACTGTTTTTGCCTTGCTGCTTTTAATATTCTTTCTTTGTGTTTAATCTGCATCAGAGTAATTAGTATATGCATTGGTTTGTTTCTCCTAGGGTTTGTCCTGTATGGGACTCTGTGCTTCTTGGACTTGATTATTTCCTTTCCCATGTTGTGGAAGTTTTCAGCTATAATCTCTCCAAAAATTTCTCATACCGTTTCTTTGTTCTTCTTCTGGAACCCCTATAACTTGAATATTGGTGTGTTTGATTTTTTTATTATTATTACAGAGTGAGAGGAAAGTAAAGTTTATTAGAGTTAGGGGAGGGAGAGTTGCTGCCAGTACTGTGGGGCAGCTTAAGGAAAAAAGTGGAAGATCTTGTGAGAACAGTGGGCTGGCTCAAGGGAGAGCCAACCAAGGTTTTGGATCATCTTTACTATTTTTTTTTTAATTTTGTCCTCTTTTATTGGCCTTTCATTTATTTATTTCCATCCATCTTTGTTCTTTGGCCTGTGTGGGCTTCTCATTGCAGTAGCCTCTCGTTGCAGAGTACTAGCTCTGGGTGCTTGTGCTCCAGACCACTGACTTGTAATTGGACACACCGGTCCATCTTTACTCTCTTTATTCTAAATTCTCTTTCAGGAAGTTTGTCTAATTCCTCTTCGTTTATTTGGACTTGTGTGTTTGTAGATTGTTCATTTCTGCAATATTTCTCTGCCTTTTCATTATTATTAATTTTTTTTCTGGCCACTTCTATTGGTCTTTCATCTGTTTATCTTTGTTCTTTGGCCTGTGTGGGCCTCCCATTGCAGTGACCTCTGTTGCTGCAGAGCACCAGCTCTGGGCGCATGCACTCCAGAGCTCCGGCTCAGTAATTGGACACATTGGTCCAGCTGCTCCACGGCACGTGGGATCTTCCCAGGCCAGGGATTGAATCAGTGCCCCTTGCACTGCAAGGCGGTGTCCTTACCCACTGGACCACCAGGGAAGCCCTATTATTAATTTTTTAACTTACTGTGTTTTTGGTCTCCTTTTTCCAGGCTTTGAAGTTCAATTCTTTCTTTCTTTTGGTTTCTTCCCTCATAAGGTTGGTCCAGTAGTTTGTGTAAGCTTCATGTAGGGTGTGGGAGGAGGTGAGTTTTCTTTTATTATTATTATTTTCATTCCAGTATGTTAGATAATACTTGTATGATATTTTAATTGTCATTTGTCAGGGGCATACCTTCTGTATCTCATTTGTGCATATTTTGTTTAATACCATTTAATGCCATAACAAACCAGCTGTGGAACCTCTACTCCCTGGCCAGACATCAAGTCCAGCGACTTCAGAGAAGGAGCACAAAACCCTACATTACCAAAGAACGTGTAACACTAGGGAGCACTAAACAGCAAGAACTCCCACAAAGGCAAACACTTGTATGCAAGACCCTGCATCACCCAAACACCAGCAGCACTGAGCAAAATGCTTCATCCAACAACAAACAAAACAAAAATACAAAACCAATCATCGGCAGACCTAACTCATAAAGCAATGAAAACAAAACAGAAATATGATGAGGAAAAGAAAGAAGAGAAAGAAAAGATAAAATAGTAATACAAAGTTAAATATAGGAAGACAAAGAAGACTTGTGTATATTAAAGTTTAGTGCAATAGGAAAAGATCAGTAGTGAAAGCAAAGTTGTAGAAAGAATAATAATAGATATAAAAAATTTAAAAATTAAAACACAGAAAAACAAAACAAATAAAAACAAAACCCCCCACAGAACCACAAAAGGCCAATGTAGAAGCAGAAGTATATAACTAAAAGTTGTGATTAAGAAAAAAATCTTAAAAACTTGAATATATTTAATAGTACTAATAAAATTGGCAACTACAACAGCAGCTGCAAAGAAGAAAAAACAGGGGGGAGGAGGGGAAAAAAAATCCAGAAGCAACACCAGAACAAGTCAAAATGTAAAAATAATAAATGTTTTTGTTTTGTTTTTGGGACTCTGCTGTCAGCGACCTTTCCCGTGCTGACTATGCTGGAGCATGGTCAGCTATTTGTTAGAGGAGGTACGGTGCTATGAAAACTTTTTCTAGCCTGTGGCAGGTCTGCCCCAGTGAGGATTAAGTGTGAAGGAGGCGCAGCAGCTTGGGTTGCAGGGACCCTGGTGGTGCCAGATGTTCACCTGTAGGAGCTACTGCATGAGCCGTAGGAGCTGTGACCCTCTCAGTCTTTTCTTTGCCTCTGGCTGCAGTCTTATCAGAAGACCTCTTTTACTGGTTCTTTTCTGTAGCTCCGCCTGTTGAAGCACTAAAGGGCCTGCCCTGGCTGGGGTGTGTCAGGCTCTTGATCTTTAATCCAGTTATCTGTTGCTGGTGGAGCTTTGTTCTCTCCCTGTAGTTTGACCTGAGGCCAAACTATGGTAGGGGTAATGGCGACCCTCCAGAAGGACTTATTCCCTCATGCTGCACCAGGACTGCTGCTGCAGTCCCCTGGCAGCCCACCATCGACCCATGCTGCTGCCTGAGGCAAACACTTGTATGCAAGACCCTGCATCACCCAAACACCAGCAGCACTGAGCAAAATGCTTCATCCAACAACAAACAAAACAAAAATACAAAACCAATCATCGGCAGACCTAACTCATAAAGCAATGAAAACAAAACAGAAATATGATGAGGAAAAGAAAGAAGAGAAAGAAAAGATAAAATAGTAATACAAAGTTAAATATAGGAAGACAAAGAAGACTTGTGTATATTAAAGTTTAGTGCAATAGGAAAAGATCAGTAGTGAAAGCAAAGTTGTAGAAAGAATAATAATAGATATAAAAAATTTAAAAATTAAAACACAGAAAAACAAAACAAATAAAAACAAAACCCCCCACAGAACCACAAAAGGCCAATGTAGAAGCAGAAGTATATAACTAAAAGTTGTGATTAAGAAAAAAATCTTAAAAACTTGAATATATTTAATAGTACTAATAAAATTGGCAACTACAACAGCAGCTGCAAAGAAGAAAAAACAGGGGGGAGGAGGGGAAAAAAAATCCAGAAGCAACACCAGAACAAGTCAAAATGTAAAAATAATAAATGTTTTTGTTTTGTTTTTGGGACTCTGCTGTCAGCGACCTTTCCCGTGCTGACTATGCTGGAGCATGGTCAGCTATTTGTTAGAGGAGGTACGGTGCTATGAAAACTTTTTCTAGCCTGTGGCAGGTCTGCCCCAGTGAGGATTAAGTGTGAAGGAGGCGCAGCAGCTTGGGTTGCAGGGACCCTGGTGGTGCCAGATGTTCACCTGTAGGAGCTACTGCATGAGCCGTAGGAGCTGTGACCCTCTCAGTCTTTTCTTTGCCTCTGGCTGCAGTCTTATCAGAAGACCTCTTTTACTGGTTCTTTTCTGTAGCTCCGCCTGTTGAAGCACTAAAGGGCCTGCCCTGGCTGGGGTGTGTCAGGCTCTTGATCTTTAATCCAGTTATCTGTTGCTGGTGGAGCTTTGTTCTCTCCCTGTAGTTTGACCTGAGGCCAAACTATGGTAGGGGTAATGGCGACCCTCTCCAGAAGGACTTATTCCCTCATGCTGCACCAGGACTGCTGCTGCAGTGTCACTGACCCCATGGCAGCCCACCATCGACCCATGCCACTGCCTGCCTGAGACTTCAGAGCACTCAGAGGCAATTCTGGCTCAGCTTCACATGGGGTCACTGTCCTTTCGCCCAGATCCGTGTGCACAAAGTTTTGTTTGTGCCCTCCAGAGTCTGTTTCGTTCGGCATCTCTATAGTCCATCTAATGGCAACCTCCTTCAAGAGGATTTAAACCCAATACTCTGTTTCCGAGGATTGCTATAGGACACTTCTAATCCAAGGAGGCGCTTGGACCCTCAAAGGCAGGTTTGACTCAGTCTCTTGTGGGGGTCACTGCTCCTTTCCCGGGTCTTGGTGTGTAAAAGGTTTTGTTTACGTCCTCCCAAGTGTCTGGTGGGTTTGAGGTTCAGTTTTAAAACCGTAATTGTGCCCTTTCTTCTGTTTTGTTCTGTTTTTGCTCTTGGATGTGGGGGTGTCTTTTTTTTGGTGGGATCCAACCTCCTCCTATTGATGGTTTTTCAGCAGTTAGTTGCAATTCTGCTGCTATTGCAGGAGCAGATGAGTGCACATCCTTCTACTCCACCATCTAGGTCTGTTTTCCAGATTCTTGAATGGGATCAAAAAATCAATACCCTGTCAAAAGCTTCTCAACTGGTTCAGATACCCTTCTATGGGTCCCCCTGAGACTCTGTGTGTTACTACCTTTAGTTTTTTGTGCGCATTGTGTCTGGTCCATCCACCCTCTGCCTGGTAACCTCTTTTCTCCTTCAGTAACTTGGGTCTAGTTTCTCCTCAGCTGGGAAGTGTCTGACTTCCTCATTTTGGGTTTGGTGCTTTGGGAAGTCACCACCAGAATAGTGGTTCTGTCTTGTATAACCCCTCAAACACATGTCCAAAATACAGGACAAAAGGGAACACATTGCAATTCTGGTCATCTGTTTCATGGCATTTAGCATTTTGCAATTCCAGGTTTACTTGCTTGCTCTCTCTCTCTGTCCCTTCTGTGAAGCTTCCTGTGCCCTCATTGTCTTGTTACATAATCTTAAAATTTGTTGTTTAGTTGCTAAGTTGTGTCAGGCTCTTTGTGACCCTGTGGACTGCAGTCTGCCAAGCTCCTCTGTCCATTGGATTTCCCAGACAAGAATACTGGAGTGGGTTGTTGTTTCTTTCGCTGAATCTTAAAATTATATTTGTCATATTAGAAATCGTTTTTGTTAAAGTGAAGTGTCTTTATAACAAGGCACCCAGCAGCAGAGGCCATGTTGCATGAGGTCCTTATTTTTCTTATTGCATCATTGTTTGAATTCATACATCTTCTCTATTTGTGTGTCTCAGACTGATCTCCTTTGGTTTCTGTAGGTTTTAACTGAGTTTAGTTTGTTTTACTCTAAGTAGTATTGGTAGATGAGGACATTGTGGGATGGGAATCGGAAACAAAACCAGGGATGTACAAGTTGTGAGCAGGTTTGGTTCTGGATTTGAGGGAATGTTTTATGTGTTTTATTAAATCAGTCATTCCTAATTTAGATTTAGGTGTGTGGTCATATTTTGCTGAAAGCATTAGAACATTTTGCATCTTTGTTTCTCCTAGGTAAAAGTTCCTTTCAGCTCTAAAATTTCTACTATTTCAGGTAAAGCTGCAAAGGTTTTGAAAGGTTTAGGTATTACTGATAAGTTGTAAGACTCTTTTCTCTTTTAAGTTCTCTTCATTTTATAAGTAACTCCATTCCAATATTCACACACACACAAATACTTGGTATCAATAAAAGTGAGTTTCCTTTTCTTCTTTAGGGTTTCTTGAACACAAATGAATTTCCTTTTCTTGATTATCTAGACTTCCTCTCTGGAGCTCTTCATTATAACTCTTCCTGGGTTTGAGTGTAACTCAGATTTTATTGAAGTAGATGCAGAGATTCTCAGTAGATATAACTCACGCGTTGTCATAAAAGAACTTGTCAAGTGATTATTTGGGCTGCCAATGCGTGAAAAATGCTGAGATTGAAGGAAAAAAAAGTTATTTCCTGTAAGTGAATGTGGCAGATTATTTTGCTCTTGAGTAACACTTGGGTCTCCTCTGTTTTCATTTAAGTGCCAAGGATGACATTGATCTTGATGCCTTGGCTGCAGAAATAGAAGGAGCTGGTGCTGCCAAGGAACAGGAGCCTCAAAAGGCAAAGGGAAAAAAGAAAAAGGAGAAAAAGAGACAAGACTTTGAGTAAGTAGATTTTAAGCACATTGGATTTTTTTCTTAGCTTTGGTACTAGATTTATGTATTAAACTAGTTCATTATCTCAAACTATATTTCTACTCATTTCCAGTGTATTAGAAATCGTTTTTGTTAAAGTGAAGTGTCTTTATAACAAGGCACCCAGCAGCAGAGGCCATGTTGCATGAGGTCCTTATTTTCTTATTGCATCATTGTTTGAATTCATACATCTTCTCTATTTGTGTGTCTCAGACTGATCTCCTTTGGTTTCTGTAGGTTTTAACTGAGTTTAGTTTGTTTTACTCTAAGTAGTATTGGTAGATGAGGACATTGTGGGATGGGAATCGGAAACAAAACCAGGGATGTACAAGTTGTGAGCAGGTTTGGTTCTGGATTTGAGGGAATGTTTTATGTGTTTTATTAAATCAGTCATTCCTAATTTAGATTTAGGTGTGTGGTCATATTTTGCTGAAAGCATTAGAACATTTTGCATCTTTGTTTCTCCTAGGTAAAAGTTCCTTTCAGCTCTAAAATTTCTACTATTTCAGGTAAAGCTGCAAAGGTTTTGAAAGGTTTAGGTATTACTGATAAGTTGTAAGACTCTTTTTCTCTTTTAAGTTCTCTTCATTTTATAAGTAACTCCATTCCAATATTCACACACACACAAATACTTGGTATCAATAAAAGTGAGTTTCCTTTTCTTCTTTAGGGTTTCTTGAACACAAATGAATTTCCTTTTCTTGATTATCTAGACTTCCTCTCTGGAGCTCTTCATTATAACTCTTCCTGGGTTTGAGTGTAACTCAGATTTTATTGAAGTAGATGCAGAGATTCTCAGTAGATATAACTCACGCGTTGTCATAAAAGAACTTGTCAAGTGATTATTTGGGCTGCCAATGCGTGAAAAATGCTGAGATTGAAGGAAAAAAGTTATTTCCTGTAAGTGAATGTGGCAGATTATTTTGCTCTTGAGTAACACTTGGGTCTCCTCTGTTTTCATTTAAGTGCCAAGGATGACATTGATCTTGATGCCTTGGCTGCAGAAATAGAAGGAGCTGGTGCTGCCAAGGAACAGGAGCCTCAAAAGGCAAAGGGAAAAAAGAAAAAGGAGAAAAAGAGACAAGACTTTGAGTAAGTAGATTTTAAGCACATTGGATTTTTTTCTTAGCTTTGGTACTAGATTTATGTATTAAACTAGTTCATTATCTCAAACTATATTTCTACTCATTTCCAGTGAAGATGACATCCTGAAAGAACTGGAAGAATTGTCTTGGGAAGCTCAAGGCATCAAAACTGACAGAGAACCTGCTGCAGGGAAGGTGAAACACGGATCCATGTTCCCTGTGCATGCTTCTGCCTGGCTCCATCTTAAGGGACTGTCTTTGAAAGTTTTTGAGCAATGTATATATGTTGGTTAAAAGTTTCCAGTTGATGTCTAAAGGGAAAGACAGTTTTTAGGAAAGAAATAATGAATTTTGAAATCTTTCACAGATATAAAGATGCTTTATTTGGGAATCTAAAGCTGTTTCATGTTCTATTGCCTGTGTATTAAATTGATACATTTGGAAATATAACATTTCCCAACTCTACCTCCAGTTTCCTGTAGTATTTCCTTTCCATCCTTTGAAACTGGATAAGCTTCATAGTCATGAGAGAGGGATAGATAGTTTTTCTTTCGATTTTCCCTTTAGGCTTCTTATGCCATGTGCAGAAGGTAATGAGGTAGACTGTGAATAGTGCATTCTTGTTATAAGGGACCTATTTTTAAATTATTTGGGTAATTTTTTCCAAGTGTACTTAATGAAATACATGACTTTGAGAAATTTCAGTTACTAAAAAACATAAAGTATGACTTAGTATTTCTAACAATGGACATTTTTTAGCCTACAGAAAATAATGAAGATGAACCCACCTCAAAACAAGATAAAAAAAAGAAAGGACAGAAAGGCAAAAAACAGAGTTTTGAAGATGATAGTGAAGAATTGGAAGATAAAGATGCAAAATCGAAAAAGACTGCAAAACCCAAAGTGGACATGCACTCTGGGAGTGATGATGATGATGATGATTTTAATAAAGTCTCCAAAAGGGTGAAAGGGAAAGTTCAAAAATCAAATAAGAAGCGGGATACATCAGAAGAGGATGAAGATAATGGTAAAAGAATTAAGGAACGGACCAGAGTGCATTCTTCTGGTGAAAGTGATGATGAATCAGATGAATTTTTGCAGTCCAGGAAAGGACAGAAAAAAAATCAGAAACATAAGCCAGGTCCTACTGTCGAGAGTGGAAATGAAGATGACGACTCCTCCTTCAAAATTAAGACAGTGGCTCAAAAGAAGGCTGAGAAGAAAGAGCGTGAGAGGAAAAAGCGGGACGAAGAAAAGGCAAGACTGCGGAAGCTGAAAGAAAAAGAAGAGCTGGAATCTGGTAAAAAGGATCAGAGTAAACCCAAAGAATCTCAGAAGAAATCTGAAGAGGAAGCTGTGAAACCCAAAGTGACGCTTGATTCTGGAACAGCTCCTGTGTCAGAAGAGAAAGAAGAGGGTCCCACAGGCGCCGAAGGTTGGTAATAATACTGAGGCAAGGGCTAGAGGGTTGGATTCATAATTACTTTATTTATTTGCTGGGTTTTCATTGCTCTGCACAAGCTTTCTCTAGTTGTGGTGAGTGGGGGCTACTCTCTGTGTGTAGTATGAGGGCTTCTCATTTTGGTGGCTTCTCTTTTTGCAGAGCACATGAGACTCCAGGAGCATGGGTTCACTTGCCTCACAGCATGAGAGGGTCTTCCCAGGCCAGGGATTGAAGCCATGTCCCCTGCATTGGCAGGAGGATTCTTTTTTCTTTTTTATTCAGGTTATCTGATTTTAGTTTGGCATTTTCCCCCATCATCTTTCAGTTAAGTTGAATAGTTATTCTCCAGTGTGTGTTTAATACTCCCAAATTTCCATATATTTGGATATGTTTGAAGTGGAGGTGTACCAGTACTATAATGCCACCTAGAAAAACGCGGTGGGAAGTGGTACAGATGGCCCAGTGATGGTGGGAGATGTGAAGGGACACAGTGATCTGACAGGCTGCCAAGTGGGGTGCAGGTTCTACTAGGCAGAACTGAGCACCCAGGAGTGTACTAGCCATCCTGCCAGCTGAACCTGGGAGACAGATGCTGGTCTGTGTAAACCTGTGCCGAGTGGAAGGCTGAGGAGGAGGAGTTGTCCTGCCCCCACTCCTTTGTCTCTTCCAGGACCCTTTAAAGTTTAGTTGTCAGCCACTGGCACCCAGACCTTCTGCCCATTTCTTCAGAGTGAACATGAGAACAGCTCTGTGTGCAGCGCTTCATCCATTTCCCAGGACCCAGCCTCCAGACTGTTTAGTTCCACAGGCAAAGTTCCTGTCTCCTCGCCTGTACTGCTAGAACATCTTGTCACTTCAGTCGTGTCCAACTCTTTGCAAGCCCATGGACTGTAGCCCACCAGACTCCACTGTCCATGGGATTCTCCAGGCAAGAATACTGGAGTGGGTTCCCATTTCCCTCTCCAGGGGATCTTTCCAATCCAGGGATGGACCCCGTGTCTTTTATGTTTCCTGCATTGGCAGGTGGATTCTTTACCACTAGTGCCACCTGGGACGCCACCTAGAACATCTTGGGCTTCTGTTACTAATGATAACAGTGGTAATTTATTAAGCACTCAGCACTGTGATAAGTCCTTGTTCTGTTTGATCCTTTCCTTATAAGACAGATACTATTACTGCCTCTGACACTCAGGTTAAGGGGCCCCAGGCCACAGAGCTAGAAAGTGACAGACCCCTGTAAACTGGACTCTATACCAATAAACTGTTTCCCTCAATGGACTCCGAGCTCCTTGAGAGCTCCTTGAGCAGAGGCTGAGCCTCAGTCCTCTCCAGAGGCCCTAGCATAGCTTTTTTAAAAAATTTATTTTATTTTATTTATCTTTTGGGGGGTGGGGTGAGGAGGGAGGGGGATGGGCAGGCCACTTCTATTGGTCTTTCATTTGTCTATTTTCATCCGTCTTTGTTTTTGGCTCCTGTGGGCCTCCCATCGCGGTGGCCTCTGTCGTCAGAGCACCAGCTCTGGGCACGCCCAGAACTCCTCAGTAGTTGGACACATTGGCCAAGGGGGGAGGGGCACAGTGATCTGACAGGCTGCCAAGTGGGTGCAGGTTCTACTAGGCAGAACTGAGCACCCAGGAGTGTACTAGCCATCCTGCCAGCTGAACCTGGGAGACAGATGCTGGTCTGTGTAAACCTGTGCCGAGTGGAAGGCTGAGGAGGAGGAGTTGTCCTGCCCCCACTCCTTTGTCTCTTCCAGGACCCTTTAAAGTTTAGTTGTCAGCCACTGGCACCCAGACCTTCTGCCCATTTCTTCAGAGTGAACATGAGAACAGCTCTGTGTGCAGCGCTTCATCCATTTCCCAGGACCCAGCCTCCAGACTGTTTAGTTCCACAGGCAAAGTTCCTGTCTCCTCGCCTGTACTGCTAGAACATCTTGTCACTTCAGTCGTGTCCAACTCTTTGCAAGCCCATGGACTGTAGCCCACCAGACTCCACTGTCCATGGGATTCTCCAGGCAAGAATACTGGAGTGGGTTCCCATTTCCCTCTCCAGGGGATCTTTCCAATCCAGGGATGGACCCCGTGTCTTTTATGTTTCCTGCATTGGCAGGTGGATTCTTTACCACTAGTGCCACCTGGGACGCCACCTAGAACATCTTGGGCTTCTGTTACTAATGATAACAGTGGTAATTTATTAAGCACTCAGCACTGTGATAAGTCCTTGTTCTGTTTGATCCTTTCCTTATAAGACAGATACTATTACTGCCTCTGACACTCAGGTTAAGGGGCCCCAGGCCACAGAGCTAGAAAGTGACAGACCCCTGTAAACTGGACTCTATACCAATAAACTGTTTCCCTCAATGGACTCCGAGCTCCTTGAGAGCTCCTTGAGCAGAGGCTGAGCCTCAGTCCTCTCCAGAGGCCCTAGCATAGCTTTTTTAAAAAATTTATTTTATTTTATTTATCTTTTGGGGGGTGGGGTGAGGAGGGAGGGGGATGGGCAGGCCACTTCTATTGGTCTTTCATTTGTCTATTTTCATCCGTCTTTGTTTTTTGGCTCCTGTGGGCCTCCCATCGCGGTGGCCTCTGTCGTCGCAGAGCACCAGCTCTGGGCGCACGCGCCCCAGAACTCCGGCTCAGTAGTTGGACACATTGGCCAATTGGAGTAATTGGCCACTCCACGGCACGTGGGATCTTCCCAGGCCAGGGATCGAACTGGCGCCCCTTGCACTGTAAGGCGGTGTCCTTACTCACTGGACCACCAAGGAAGCCCTAGCATAGCTTTTTAACCACTCAAATTTTTATTGTCTGGATATCTTTGAGGGTGTCCATCATGAAAGTAGGTTTAAAATATTTAATTCTTTAGCATATTGTTATAGAGTTCTTGGAATATATTTATATTTTTGTATTTTATCATCCTAATATCTGCTTAAGGTGTAGGCATCACAGAATTTAGGAATTGAGACACTGTTATATACAGTGTATCTTTTCCCTGCTGCCAGGATCCTCCTGTCTTCTTGGATCCTTTAGGATAACTCAGAGTAACACCAGCATCATAGACTTCTAAGGAAGCCACCTTGAGCTGTTCTGGCTACTCAAGTGCTGAGGAGGCCTTGATGCCTAAAGACCTTAGCTTGCTGCTGACACCAGCCCTGGTGCATCATGGTCCCTACATTTTAGGGTTTCCTCACCACTGCTGTAGGAAACAAGTTTTTAGCAGTACTCTTTGCCTGTCTTCTTTTTTTGGTAGATGACAATGAAGGAGACAAAAAGAAAAAAGATAAGAAGAAAAAGAAAGGAGAAAAGGAAGAAAAAGAAAAAGAGAAGAAGAAAGGACCTAGCAAAGCCACAGTTAAGGCTATGCAGGAAGCTCTGGCCAAGCTTAAAGAAGAGGAGGAAAGACAGAAGAGAGAAGAGGAAGAACGGATAAAACGGCTTGAAGAGTTAGAAGCCAAGCGTAAAGAGGAGGTATGCTGTTGTGAAGTTCCTGACATTGACACAGTGTTTTACTTAAATCCTCTTCTCGTACCATATCTCTCACTTTCTAATCCTAAAACTTTCTTAGTTTCATGGCATTTTAGTTTCATTATTGTTCAGATATAAATAATAAGCTAAAGAGGGACAAAATCCTATCTTATATCCTCATGTACACAGGAGTTGCTTGTGCATCATTTCCAATATATTGTCTACTCTCAGACATGTTACTAATAAATAATATGTACACTACTCAGAATACTTTGATTTGGAAGCTCGTGACATTATTCTGCGTGTATCAAGAGCTTTGTTAGAATTTGGGATGTTTGCTTTCAAATTTTGTAATTTATTAAGCTAATATAGTTTTTGACTGCTGTCTGTTCTTTTATAGGAGAGATTGGAACAAGAAAAAAGAGAAAGGAGAAAGCAAAAAGAAAAGGAAAGAAAAGAACGTTTGAAAAAAGAAGGGAAGCTTTTAACTAAGTCCCAGAGAGAAGCCAGAGCCAGAGCCGAAGCTACCCTTAAACTTTTACAAGCTCAGGGTAGGTGGTGTTAATTAACTGAATGATCTAGCAAGTTCTCTCATGCAGTTTTATTTCTATAGTGGTCGAAAGAAGAATGGAATTGAATCAGAAGGAGAATTTCTGTGAGGCGGCTATGAAAAAGTCCAAATAATGTAAGGAGTAGGTGAGATAATTTCATTATTTCAGGAGATGACCTCTCTACTGTGATAAAAAAAATATTTGGGTATAAAATAGAGTATGTAAATGAAAATACAGAGTAGTAAATTGAGTCCCCATGTAGACATCACTAACTTTCGGCAGTTAATCACCATTTACCACTCTTGTTTTGTCCCCCTCCCACTTGTTCCTCCCCTGGAGTATTTTAAAGTTAATTCCAGAAGCCAGTACTTTTACTCACATTTTACTTTAGTGTATGTCTCTAACAAATGAGGAGATTTTCCTTTTTAACCTAAGTGTAATAAGTATGTATTACTATATTTAACAGAATTCCTTGATGTCTTGATTTTGTCCATGCCTACTTTTTTAACTTGTCTCCAAAATGTCTTTTATAATTGATTTCTTCAGATCAGGATCCAGATTAGATTCAGGTGTTGCATTTGGTTGGTATGTCTCTCCCAGTGATACCACTACCACTCCTGTTTTTGGCACGGATTTTATTTGTTGAAGATACTGGATTTTTTTCCTAGTATTTCTCATATTCTAGATTTGTCTAATTATTCAGATATAAATAATAAGCTAAAGAGGGACAAAATCCTATCTTATATCCTTATGTACACAGGAGTTGCTTGTGCATCATTTCCAATATATTGTCTACTCTCAGACATGTTACTAATAAATAATATGTACACTACTCAGAATACTTTGATTTGGAAGCTCGTGACATTATTCTGCGTGTATCAAGAGCTTTGTTAGAATTTGGGATGTTTGCTTTCAAATTTTGTAATTTATTAAGCTAATATAGTTTTTGACTGCTGTCTGTTCTTTTATAGGAGAGATTGGAACAAGAAAAAAGAGAAAGGAGAAAGCAAAAAGAAAAGGAAAGAAAAGAACGTTTGAAAAAAGAAGGGAAGCTTTTAACTAAGTCCCAGAGAGAAGCCAGAGCCAGAGCCGAAGCTACCCTTAAACTTTTACAAGCTCAGGGTAGGTGGTGTTAATTAACTGAATGATCTAGCAAGTTCTCTCATGCAGTTTTATTTCTATAGTGGTCGAAAGAAGAATGGAATTGAATCAGAAGGAGAATTTCTGTGAGGCGGCTATGAAAAAGTCCAAATAATGTAAGGAGTAGGTGAGATAATTTCATTATTTCAGGAGATGACCTCTCTACTGTGATAAAAAAAATATTTGGGTATAAAATAGAGTATGTAAATGAAAATACAGAGTAGTAAATTGAGTCCCCATGTAGACATCACTAACTTTCGGCAGTTAATCACCATTTACCACTCTTGTTTTGTCCCCCTCCCACTTGTTCCTCCCCTGGAGTATTTTAAAGTTAATTCCAGAAGCCAGTACTTTTACTCACATTTTACTTTAGTGTATGTCTCTAACAAATGAGGAGATTTTCCTTTTTAACCTAAGTGTAATAAGTATGTATTACTATATTTAACAGAATTCCTTGATGTCTTGATTTTGTCCATGCCTACTTTTTTAACTTGTCTCCAAAATGTCTTTTATAATTGATTTCTTCAGATCAGGATCCAGATTAGATTCAGGTGTTGCATTTGGTTGGTATGTCTCTCCCAGTGATACCACTACCACTCCTGTTTTTGGCACGGATTTTATTTGTTGAAGATACTGGATTTTTTTCCTAGTATTTCTCATATTCTAGATTTGTCTAATTGCACTCTTTTGGAGTTGGTTTAGTTTATTTCTCTATACCTTATAATTTCTTAGATCTAGCAGTTTGGCTGCTTTGTTATTGTTTTTTTTTTTTTTTTTTTAAATATTTAATTTTGGCTGTGCTTTCTTTCTTTTTTTTTGTTTTTGCTGCAGGGGTTTCTCATTGCAGTGGTTTCTCTTGTTATGGAGCACAGGCTCTAGCCATGACTTCAGTAGTTGTGGCTCCAAGGCTCTACAGCACAGGTTCAGAAGTTGCAGTACACAGGCTTAGTTGCTCCTCAGCATATAGGATCTTCCTGGATCAGGGATTGAATCCCTGATCAATCCCTGGTTAAGTGGATCCTTTACCACTGAGCTACCAGGGAAGCCCCCAGATGTTATTGTTAGCATCTGTGTGTGCTTAGTTGCTCAGTCATGTCCAGCTGTTTGCCACCCATGATCTGTAGCCCACAAGGCTTCTCCATCCATGGGATTTTCCAGGCAAGAACACTGGAGTGGGTTGCCATGTCCTCCTCCATTGGCTACTTATTAGTGGATCAGTGTAGCAACCAGTGCCTCACGTGAGGTGGCACATGATGTGGTTGTCTTACTTCTAGTGATGTCAGAATTGATCAGTGAGTTTAGCCATTGGGAGCCATATCCATTACAGAAGCTCTTCATTGACTTGTCACCTAATAATTTGAATTCCAGTTGGTGATCATTGCCTATGTACAGTGTTTCATTAGAAATAGCATAATTGTGATAGGGAAGTCAGGAAATACACTTTTTTCCTTTTCTTTACTAATTTGCAAAAAAATAGTGTTGTCCCCACAACCTCCAGAGTGATCAATGAGTTTAGTGTTTTTTGGATATATAACCCTTTATCTTTTTTTTTTTTTTAATTAAAGATTTATTTATTTATTTTGGGTGGGGGTCGGGTTTGGGAGGGAGGGGAGTGGGCGGGCCACCTCTATTGGTCTTTCTCTATTTTCATCCATCTTTGCTCCTTGGCTCCTGTGGGCCTCCCATTGCGGTGGCATCCGTCATTGCAGAGCGCCGGCTCTGGGCGCATGCGCGCCAGAGCTCCGGCTTGGTAATTGGACTTATCGGTCCAGCCGCTCCGTGGCACATGGGATCCTCCTAGGCCAGGGATCGAACCGGCGCCCCTTGCACTGCAAGGCGGTGAGTGGGAAGCCCATAATCCTTTATCTTAATGGAGTTTTATGTAATTGATATGTTTGCATCTCCTGAAGCATTTACATCTTGGGTATGCCAATTATGTACCATCTTTGATTAGCAGGCAGGCAGTCAGGTTGGCCCTGTGACTTTCTCATTTGACTGTAGTATTGTGTTCTTAGGCCCTTCCTTACTTTCTGACACCGTGACATTTCTCAGGTTCACCTTGCACATTTTCTCCTCTAGTTTTTGATGGTAAGGTGATTTACAATAGTGCCTTTGCTCCATTGAGAGGGCTGTTCTGGGACTGCTCTTGATGTCTTGTCCTACATTCCACAGGCTTGTATTAATTTTGGTGCTTATGCTATAATTAAAGTAACAACTACCATTTATTATGTGTTTAGTAACTGATGCTACCTTTGACATTATTTCCTCATAAAAGTCTCCATTTCTGTCATATAGATGAAAAAATGGAGACTTGGAAAACTTGGACTGATACCCAAGGTCCTGGATCTGAGATTTAACTGATCTGTGGGAATTCCTCTGTGTTATGCATTATATGTTCAGCTGGGAGTAGTGAATGTAGAGAAACACAGGACTGAGATTTCAGGAAGCTTATTCTTACCTTGGGTATAACTTCTTTAGAAATGAAACCAAAGAACAAATTTGAGTACGGCTAGCATCCAAGTGTTGGACTTTGGAAATGCTTGTGGAAGAGATGGGCTGAGGCCATGTAGACAGTAGTATGCCAGTCTCAAAAATGCTGTTTTATGAAGTACTTTGACTTGTGTTTACAAGATGAAAATTATACTTTAAAAGGATATGAACTTGACATTAGTCTTTAGGACAACCATGGACAGGGTGTGCTGTCTCCTGTGCATCACGGGCCCCAGTCTGCTTTTTATTTTTATAGTGTTGCCTAGCATTTGCCCTTACGGACTCTCTATTGTCTGTCAATAAGGAAAAGCCTGTGGGCCCCCATGCTACCGTGCGCCGGCTCTGGGCGCATGCGCGCCAGAGCTCCGGCTTGGTAATTGGACTTATCGGTCCAGCCGCTCCGTGGCACATGGGATCCTCCTAGGCCAGGGATCGAACCGGCGCCCCTTGCACTGCAAGGCGGTGAGTGGGAAGCCCATAATCCTTTATCTTAATGGAGTTTTATGTAATTGATATGTTTGCATCTCCTGAAGCATTTACATCTTGGGTATGCCAATTATGTACCATCTTTGATTAGCAGGCAGGCAGTCAGGTTGGCCCTGTGACTTTCTCATTTGACTGTAGTATTGTGTTCTTAGGCCCTTCCTTACTTTCTGACACCGTGACATTTCTCAGGTTCACCTTGCACATTTTCTCCTCTAGTTTTTGATGGTAAGGTGATTTACAATAGTGCCTTTGCTCCATTGAGAGGGCTGTTCTGGGACTGCTCTTGATGTCTTGTCCTACATTCCACAGGCTTGTATTAATTTTGGTGCTTATGCTATAATTAAAGTAACAACTACCATTTATTATGTGTTTAGTAACTGATGCTACCTTTGACATTATTTCCTCATAAAAGTCTCCATTTCTGTCATATAGATGAAAAAATGGAGACTTGGAAAACTTGGACTGATACCCAAGGTCCTGGATCTGAGATTTAACTGATCTGTGGGAATTCCTCTGTGTTATGCATTATATGTTCAGCTGGGAGTAGTGAATGTAGAGAAACACAGGACTGAGATTTCAGGAAGCTTATTCTTACCTTGGGTATAACTTCTTTAGAAATGAAACCAAAGAACAAATTTGAGTACGGCTAGCATCCAAGTGTTGGACTTTGGAAATGCTTGTGGAAGAGATGGGCTGAGGCCATGTAGACAGTAGTATGCCAGTCTCAAAAATGCTGTTTTATGAAGTACTTTGACTTGTGTTTACAAGATGAAAATTATACTTTAAAAGGATATGAACTTGACATTAGTCTTTAGGACAAGCTTGGAAAGGGTGTGGTGTCTCCTGTGCATCTCTGGCCCCAGTCTGCTTTTTTATTTTTTATAGTGTTGCCTAGCATTTGCCCTCTCACGGACTCTCTATTGTCTGTCAATAAGGAAAAGTCCAAACTTCCCAGCCTGGCATTAAAAGGCCTCCACAGTCTGCCCATTGAGCCGCCTCATGGGAAGGTACTCCATGTTAGTATCTCCATATCTTTTGAGGCCACCTTGTTGGATAAGTATTATTTACTATGTTCATTACCTAGCATAATATAAAACTTACTCATTGAGTCCAAAAATGTGTTCCTAGAGAGTGTACCTGCAGGTTTTTTTAGATAATTACCCTGAATTGTGTAGCAGGTTACCTTTTCTGTCTCTTCCATAGCCTTTAGCCCGTAACTACTAAGCATATAGCAAGTACATGTTCCTTAAAAGACACAAACTGCCAAAACTCAGATATGTAACCTGGGCTTCCCTGGTGGTCCAGTGGGTAGAGTCCACCTTGCAGTGCAGGGGGTACTGGTTTGGTCCCTGGCCCCAGGGGAGCCCACATGCTGCGGTGGCCCCAGGTCCCTGGCCCCAGGGGATCCCACATGCTGTGGAGTGGCTGGACCAGTGTGTCCAGTTAGCCAGCACTCTGGAGCACACGTGCCCAGGGCTGGAGCCCTGCAATGGGAGGCCCACACAGGCCAAGGCATAAAGGTGGATGAAAATGAATAAATAAAAAACCAATGAAAGAGGCCAGAATTTAAAAAGATATGTATAAAAGCTTAAAAAAAAAAAAGATATGTAGCCTGGATAGTCCTAATCTATTTTAAAAATATATTCCTATATATATTTACATTTTATCTGAGTTAAAAATTTCCAATAAAGAGAACTTTGTGCTTCTGTGATTTCATTTGGGAATTCTAACAAATATTTAGGGAATAAATGCAGCCATTTAGGAATATTATCTTCCAGAACTGCCCAACGCATTTTATAACAATAGCGTTGTCTTTAGAGTGAGACAAAGATATTACAAGAAAAGAAAATTGTAGTCTAGTATCCGAATAGACATGAAGAATTTCTCAGGAGATTATTAGCAGTATGAGTCCGGCAATGCAGCGACCCTCGTACAGTCAAGGAGTTAGGAACAATTCTCCATACAGCCACCGATCTGTAGACATTTCTAGTTGGCCCTCTTATCCATGGTCCTCATCTACATACTGAACCAGTAGTGGATCTCACAGTACTGTAGTATTAATGCGTATTTAGTGAAAAAGATATGAGTCCATGTATCCATGTAGTTCAAGCCTGTGTTATTCAAGGGTCAATTATATAAATGTTTATGTGCATATATTTATGCATATTTATATTTAGGGACAGTCTGTCATGACCAAGTAGATTTTTATCCTGGTGATGCAGGGGTATTCAGTATTTAAAAATCAGTAAGTGGCTCATCATATTAAAAAACTAAAGAAAATCTATGTGATTGTCTCAAAAGATGTAGAAGAATCATTTGACAAATATCAGTATTGATTTATGATAAGAATCTACAAACTGGGGATAGATGGGAACTTCCTTCCCTGATAAGACATTTATGAAAAATGTGCATTTGTTACATTTACTGGTGAATGACTGAATATTAGTAAACTCTCATCTTATGGTTAAGGCAAGGATATTCAGTCTCATCACAGTCATTATACATTGCACTGGAATGTCCTAACTCAGGCAGTTAGGCGAAAAATAGGCATGCAAATGGGAAAGAAGAAGTAAACAACTAAAGTATTTTTGAAAAAACAAATCTTGAAGGTGTCATAATACCTGATTTCAAGACTGACTGTAAAACTACAGCAATCAGTATGGTGTGATATTGGCCAAAGGCTAGACAAAGAGGTTAGGGTATTTTTGTGTGTCATAGGGAAAGACAGTTCAGTAGATAAAATACAGTGTTTGCAACAAATGATAGTGGAACAGTCAGACATTGATATGCAAAAAATAAAACAAAAAAGCATAGCCCTAAGTGTAACTCATTATATAAAATTTAACTTGAAATGCATTATAAATCTAAATGGAAAATGTACAATTGAAACACAGGAAAACAAAGAAGTTTGTGCTAGGCAGGAAAAGCTTAGTTAACAACTTCAGAAGCATAAACCATAAAAGGGAAAAAATGATGAAATTGAGGAAGTCCAGTTAAAAACTTTTGCTGTTCAAAAGAAACCAGTGAAGGAACATCAAAAACAGTGCCTAAGAATCACACATCTGAAATGGGGTGTTTGTGTATAAAGATAGTTCAACAAGCAAGACAAGCCTGTTTGAAAATGGTCAAAAGGTTGAAGAGACACTTCACTGAGATACTTAATATAAGCATGTGGAAATACTTGACACCATTAGAGAAATTCAGATTAAGGCCACTGTGCGATCTCACTACACATTTATTAGAATACATAAATAAAGAAAAAAAACCCAACACTTGTCTTTTCCAAATGCTGGCAAGAGCAGTTGGAACTCATATTACTGGTTGGAATCCAGAATTGTTAAACGACCACAGTTGGCAGTTTCTTACAGATTGAAATATAGTTGACCCTTGAACGACATGGGTTGAACTGTGAGTTTTTTCCAGCAGTAAATACTCCAGTAACTACAGTTTGTGATTGGTTGAATCCAAGAATATGGAACCATGGATATGAAAGGTTGATTATAGGTTATGTGCAGAGTTTAAGCTACACAGAGGGTTAGCAGCCCTGACCCACATTTTGTTCAAGAGTCTACTGTATGTATTTATCTTAATGTCCCATCCACTCTACAGTATGTACCCTGTTTGCACACAGGTTTTTGCATGTACACAAAAATCTGCATGAAAATTGTCATAGCAGCTTTATTCATAATGTAAAAAACTAGAATCAACTCAAATGCCGTTTAGCTGTCTATCAAAGAAATGGACTGTGGTCCATCCATACAGTGAAGTACTAGTCAGTAATAAAAAGAAACAAAGTATTGGTACACATAGTAATGAGGATGACTCACATCCATTATGTGATAGCCAGACTGTAAAGTTTTATTTCTATGTCTTTCTGGAAAGAGCACATCTTATGGGGTAGAGAATAGATAGGTGGTTGCCAGGAGCTTAAGGATATGAATGGGGTGTGACTTCTAGAGCAGCTGGGGTGATGGACTGTTCTGCATCTTTATTCTGATAGTAATGGTGTAACTAGATGCCTTGTCAAAAGTTACAGAACTGTAGAGAGTCTACCTTGCAGTGCAAGGGGCGCTGGTTTGATCCCCGGCCTGGGAAGATCCCAGGTGCCACGGAGTGGCTGGACCGTTGTGTCCAGTCATGAGCCAGCACTTTAGAGCACATGCACCTAGAGCTGATGCTCTGCAACGAGAGAGGCCACTGTGATGGGGGGCCCACACAGGCCAAAGAATAAAGTTGGATGAAAATAAATAAAAATAAAAAACCAATAACAGAGGCCAAAATTTAAAAAAAAAAAAAGTCACAGAACTAGGCACCAAAAAAATGGAATTTTAATGTATAATAACTTTAAAATGCCTTATGTTGGAAAGTTTCCCATGATTCTTTATTTTTTATTTTTTTTAATTTCTTTATTTTGGGGCTGTGCTGAATCTTTATTGCTGCATGCACTTTTCTCTAGTTGTAGAGAATGGCGGTACTTTCTAGTTATGCTAAGGCTGCTCATCGAGGTGGCTTCTCTTGATGCAGAGCACCGGCTCTAGGGCCTCTGGAGTTCAGTAGTTGAGGTTCCTGGGCTCTAAAGCACATGCTCAATAGTTATGGTACACAGGCCTAGTTGCTCTGCAGCGTGTGGAATCTTCCCTGATCAGGAATCAAACCAGTGTCTCCTACATCAGTGGGCAAATTCTTACCCACTGTACCACCAGGGAAGCCCCCTCCATGAATTTTCTTTTATATTTTAGAATATATATCTCTGAAGTGAATAAAATGTTATCTTAAGTAGTGTTTCTACTTAAAAAGAAACAAGGTGACAAGAAAGTAGTATAAACCGTGAAATTTTCCAATTTTATCCCTCAGGTGTTGAAGTGCCATCAAAAGACTCTTTGCCAAAGAAGAGGCCAATTTATGAAGATAAAAAGAAGAAAAAAACACCACAGCAGCTGGAAAATAAAGGTTTGCATACAAAACCTGTGATTTAGTTTTGCTTGCCTTTTCCCCTAAAACTTTCAAAACAGAAATCTTTTTTTAAAGAAATCAGATCAGAATTGCATATTAAAGCCATCTTTCTGTACCGTGTTTCACATTATTATCATTCTCCACTGATTCAAATGATAGGTTAATGGAAAAGTCCATCTGTCTGAAAAATCTGGTTCCTAGTCTAAGAATAACTGTGCTTGACTCTGAAAAAGCGTAACTGTCATTCTTATTTTTTCTTTCTTTCTCAGCCTTCTGTAATTTTACATTCTAGTTTTGAGCAGAAAGAAAAACTTATTTCCTTTTTTTGTTTGTTTTATTTTTAAACATAGCTGATATAAATGTTTTATTCAATATGTAGCAGAGTGTCCTAACAGAAAATGCACTGAGAAGTGTTGTTAAGTTGTTTCTGTTCCTTTTTGCAGTTTCTGAACCAGTGGAATTAAGTGCTGTTGTAGAAGTTGGGGAACAAGGAGTGCCCGAAAAAGAAGAGACACCACCTCCTGCCGAACCAGGCCAGTGGTGCTCATGTGTCACACGTTGTCTTGGTAGTGTTAGTTTGGGGAAACCAGGTGTCTGGTGGAATGGCCTTCTTACTTCATAGATCTTTCTTTAAATCATTTCATTTGCGCTGAAAAAATGGTAGCGGTAAGGTTTGAATCACTTCTGTTCTTTACAGTAGTGTTGGTAAAGTGTTTTGTATAGAGGATAGAAGTATTTGGATTTTCTCTGAATTTTTTTTTTTTTTTGAGGGGAAAGTAAAGTTTATTAGAATGGGGAAAGGGAGAGTCACTGCCAGTACAGCGGGCCGGTTTAGGGGAGAATCAGCATGGAAGACGCTGCTAGAACAGTGGGTCAGCTCAAAGGAGAACCGACACTATCAGAACAGCCGGTTGGCTCAGAGAGAACCGACCTGATGTTTTTATTTATGAGTCTCAATTCTTAGGTGGTGTGGTACCAAGAAGACCTAGAGTTCTTTAATCCTTTGAAAGCTCTTTTATTAAAAGTCACAAAAATTGGCATTTTAAAGTCTTCAAAGGTCAGCTTCTGCTTATAGAATTAGTAATTTACTCATTCCACGTGTGTGTGTTTTGAGACTGGTGATCTATAGGTTTTTTAAACATTATTCTAATTATTCTAATTCATGAGAGAATTAGAGCTCGGAGAGCCAGAGACTGGCTAAATGTATATTCAGTAAAATCAAGAGAACCTTGTATTTACAGATAGAAGGAGGAGCAGCTTTAAAGAATGTTAAGACTGACCCATACTTAGGTGAGCTTGGGGGAGAATAGATGTGCATGGATGAGTCCTTTTGCTGTTCTCCTATCACAGTGTTGTTAATTGACTATACCACAATACAAAATAAAAAGGTTTTTTTTTTTTTTAAGAAGTAGGGAGAAGACCCACACTCATGAAAGGTATTGAGTTGGCCAGAAAGTTCATTTGGGGTCTACTGTAAGATGTTACAGAAAAACCCAAATGAACCTTTTGGCTAACCCTGTTTTACTGATCCTTTTCTATCCCCTCCTGTTCTCAATCTAAAGAGGATTATTTTCCTGAATACACCTCAACTGAACATGATGAGATTAAAGACATTCATGTTGATAGACTTAATGGCAGTTGACTACCTTAGGTGGTAATTTGTAACAGTAGAAAGAGTGTACTAATTTAGAGGGGGTTTAGGGTTCACGTTTCTGACTCATTTCCTCCTCCTCAAGAAGATATATCCAGGCTTGTTGGCAAGTAGTAATTATGACAGGGAAGCAAACTGCATGTCCCACTCTCATCTTTCTTTCACTTGAAAATCATTTTGCTTGATTAGATTTTAGTAAAAAAGGTTGTCATTTTTGTTTGTTAATAATGAGAGTTTAAAGGTTTCAAATGAAAAATTATGCCTTTCTGGCTATCTTTGAGTTGTAAGCACAGTATACTGTTACTATTTTCAACTGGAGTAGAAGTATAGATTTGTACCTTTAATTATGTAATTAAAGTAGTGTTTGTAGAAGTTACCAAAATAAACAGTACATTCTTATGTGTATAGTTTAAAGATCAAAAAGAAGATACATGTGAAATTTCATTTCTCCTCAAGAATTGAATGTCGTAATATGCCCTTTTCAAGGTCTAAGGGAACATTTCAACGAGCTGTTAATATTTTGGACATGACTTAGAGACTGAACAGCAATATTTTAATTACCTCAGATAAGAAATCTGTAGTAAGTTTAATATAGTATGTTCAAAACATGAGGAAATTGTGAAGCATTTAGTAATAGTAAAGGGTTTTTTTTTTTTTTTTTTTTTTAAACACCAAAAGCATTTTGGATAGCCAATTAACAGTTAACATGCTAGGTATATTGAAAAAATAGTTGAAAAGAATGAAATTGTAAATACTTTTTTGCATAACTAAAACATTTTTTAAATGTCAGCATAATTTTCTATGTTGTTATTTTTTGTTTTTCTAAAAGCAGTCTTAAATATATAGATAAATACAATGTCCTTAATGAAAACTTTTACCCACAGAAGAGGAAGAAGAAACCGAGGATGGAGGATTGGATGACTGGGAAGCTATGGCTAGTGATGAGGAGAGAGAAACCGGTGAGTAGCTCATAAGCACACATTAATAAGTCCATTGGTTATTCGAGATATGCACATATGTAAAGGAATAGTCTCATAATTATGAAAACTATGTGAGCATTCCTGGGCATAGAGACTAGGCTGGCTCTCTCCATTGCCATGGTTCCTAAGTCCTCATGTGGATCCTGATTTTATTAATAAATGGTTTTTCAGAAAGTGATTTTTTTTTTAAGCATTTATTTATTTATTTTGGGGGTGGGGAGGGAGGGGGGCAGGCGGGCCACTTCTGTTGGTCTTTCATTTCTCTATTTTCATCCATCTTTGTTCTTTGGCTCCTGTGGGCCTCCCATTGCGGTGGCCTCTGTTGTTGCAGAGCACTGGCTCTGGGCACATGCGCTCCAGAGCTCCGGCTCGGTATTTGGACACATTGGTCCAGCTGCTCCACGGCACGTGGGATCTTCCCAGGCCAGGGATCGAACCGGTGCCCCTTGCACTGCAAGGCAGTGTCCTTATCCACTGGACCACCAGGGGAAGCCCTTCTTGTAACTTTTGAAGTGATTATTTGGCTCTTCTTTCCATTTTTCCTTAAACCTGGCTTCAGCCAAATTCTGTAAGTTCTAATTTTTTTGTTTACCATATTTAAATTTCATAATATGCCCTTTTCAAGGTCTAAGGGAACATTTCAACGAGCTGTTAATATTTTGGACATGACTTAGAGACTGAACAGCAATATTTTAATTACCTCAGATAAGAAATCTGTAGTAAGTTTAATATAGTATGTTCAAAACATGAGGAAATTGTGAAGCATTTAGTAATAGTAAAGGGTTTTTTTTTTTTTTTAAACACCAAAAGCATTTTGGATAGCCAATTAACAGTTAACATGCTAGGTATATTGAAAAAATAGTTGAAAAGAATGAAATTGTAAATACTTTTTTGCATAACTAAAACATTTTTTAAATGTCAGCATAATTTTCTATGTTGTTATTTTTTGTTTTTCTAAAAGCAGTCTTAAATATATAGATAAATACAATGTCCTTAATGAAAACTTTTACCCACAGAAGAGGAAGAAGAAACCGAGGATGGAGGATTGGATGACTGGGAAGCTATGGCTAGTGATGAGGAGAGAGAAACCGGTGAGTAGCTCATAAGCACACATTAATAAGTCCATTGGTTATTCGAGATATGCACATATGTAAAGGAATAGTCTCATAATTATGAAAACTATGTGAGCATTCCTGGGCATAGAGACTAGGCTGGCTCTCTCCATTGCCATGGTTCCTAAGTCCTCATGTGGATCCTGATTTTATTAATAAATGGTTTTTCAGAAAGTGATTTTTTTTTTAAGCATTTATTTATTTATTTTGGGGGTGGGGAGGGAGGGGGGCAGGCGGGCCACTTCTGTTGGTCTTTCATTTCTCTATTTTCATCCATCTTTGTTCTTTGGCTCCTGTGGGCCTCCCATTGCGGTGGCCTCTGTTGTTGCAGAGCACTGGCTCTGGGCACATGCGCTCCAGAGCTCCGGCTCGGTATTTGGACACATTGGTCCAGCTGCTCCACGGCACGTGGGATCTTCCCAGGCCAGGGATCGAACCGGTGCCCCTTGCACTGCAAGGCAGTGTCCTTATCCACTGGACCACCAGGGGAAGCCCTTCTTGTAACTTTTGAAGTGATTATTTGGCTCTTCTTTCCATTTTTCCTTAAACCTGGCTTCAGCCAAATTCTGTAAGTTCTAATATGTTTACATATTTAAATTTCTATTTTGATATATTAACCTGTGATTTATTTAGAAGTTTATTTCTTAATTTATGAAAATGTGGACTTTACGTTTGTTAATTGTGATCAGAGAAATACATGGTTCTGTCCTATGAAATATGCTGACTTAATTTACAACTCATCCAATGACTGATTATTGTACATATTTGTATGTGACTGCAGAGTATATTCTGCATTGGTTGAATGCCTTGTTACCTATATTTAGTTTGCTGACCAGTTTGTTCAGTTGATGAGCTTTTTTTTTTTCTGGTGTACTTTTTCTCTTTCTCTCTGAAAGTGGTGTGCTCAAATCTCCCACTGTGCTTATAAATTGTCTATTTCTCTGAGAGCTGTATTCATTTTTGTTTTATGTGTTTTCATGCTGTATTGTTAGATGAATGTGATCTTACATCTTTCTGATGAATTGACTGTTTTATCATTTATTTCTAGTACGCCTTTTGCCTTAAAGTCTGCCTTATCTGATGTTAAAATAGCTATACCAGCTTTACACAGTTTTTTCTCTCATAGTACACTTTCTGTGTCTTTTACAGCAAATAGTTGAGGTTTTTAAAATGCAGTTTGTCACAGTTACCTGAAGTACTTGGCTAATAAATTCTCGGTTTTAAACCCCAAAAGCTTTTAAAAAAAAAAAAACAAAGCAGTGGGTATATATTTATGCTTACTCAGATTCTTAGCTTTTGTGGTGCTTCATTTCTTCCTGTTCTGCTGACCTTCACTTGGGATCATTTCTTCTAACCTAAAGAGTATCTTTTAGATTTTCCTTCAGTATGAATCTGCTACTGAGATAGTCCATATTTGCTTTTCTGAAAATATCTTTATCTCATCTTCATTCTTTTTTTAAAAAAATGTATTTATTTTTGACTGTGCTGGATCTTTGCTGTGCAGGCTTTTCCCTAGTTGGGTAAGCAGGGGCTACTCTGATTGTGGTGCCTGGGCTGCTGCTTGTGGTGGCTTGTCTTGTTAAGGAGTTAAGGCCTTAGAGTGCATTTGTTGTTGTTGTTCAGTTGCTCAGTCATGTCCGACTCTATGGGACCCCATGGACCATAGCCCATCAGGCTTCTCTGTCCATGGAATTCTCCAGGCAAGAATACTGGAGTGCTTTGCCATTCCCTTCTCCAGGGTCTAGGGTGCGTGAGTTTCAGTAATTGCAGCATGTGGACTCAGCAGCTGCGGCTCCTGGGCTCTAGAGCACAGGCTCAGTAGTGGCACCACGGGCTTAGTTGCTCCATGATATGTGAGATATTCCCAGTTCATGGATGGAACCCACGTCTCCTGCATTGGCAGGTGAATTCTTCACCACTGAGCCACCAGGGAAGCCCTCATCTTCATGCTTGAAGGTGATATACTGAATGAGAAAATCTTTGTTGTAATTTTATTAATACTTTGAAGATATTAGCATCCTGTCTATTATTTTTATTGAAAAGTCAGGTTATCATGCATCTTTGGTTTTCATCAGTTTTGTTATGATGCAGCCAGGTTTGTTTTTATTTATTCTACCTATATATATATATATATTTTTTTTTTTTTTTGGCCACTTCTATTGGTCTTTCATTTATCTGTTTTCATCCATCTTTGTTCTTTTGGCCTGTGTGGGCCTCCCATCACAGTGGCCTCTCTCGTCGCAGAGCACCGGCTCTGGGTACATGCACTCCAGAGCCCCGGCTTGGTAGTTGGACACATCAGTCCAGCCGCTGTGCAGCACATGGGATCTTCCCAGGCCAGGGATCGAACCAGAGCCCCTTGCACTGCAAGGCGGTGTCCTTACCCACTGGACCACCAGGGAAGCCCTGCCTGTATGTTTTTTCGATCAGTTTTCCAATATTATGAGCCATATTTCTCCTCATGGATTTTTAGTTATGCCTAAGATAGACCTTCTAACTATATCTCTGTATTTTTTTCCTTTTTTTTTGTAGGGGGCACTTCTGTTGGTCTTTCATGTATCTGTTTTCATCCATCTTTGTTCTTTGGCCTGTGTGGGCCTCCCATCACAGCAGCCTCTCTCGCTGCAGAGCACCAGCTCTGGGTACACGCGCTCCAGAGCTCCAGCTTGGTAGTTGGACACGTTGGTCCAGCTGGTTCGCGGCACGTGGGATCTTCCCAGGCCAGGGATCAAACCGGCGCCCCTTGCACTGCAAGGCGGTGTCCTTACCCACTGGACCACCAGGGAAGCCCTTCCTTTTTGTTTTTAATCTGTTGATATCCATGATTCATTCTAGATTATTTTTTCTGATCTATCTTCTGGCTCATTCATTTTCTCCTTAGTTGTTTGAAACTGTAGAAATAATTAGATGGCGACGTTGGTGTTTTCTCACTCCAGAGAGAATTTATATGTACATCTACCAGGAGTCTGAGTGAACTAGCAATACAGAATCATCTTATTCCATATTTGAACTGTACAGAGTCTGGAGGTGATCTGCCAGTAGTGGGGAGGTCCTGTTTACTTCTGGGGTTATCCTTACTCTTGCAGTACAGTTTTTCAGGATTTCACCCCACAATATGGGCATTAGCCTGGGACCATCTACCTTGTCCCCATGAAATCCTTGGTAGGCCTGAACTCCCACTGCCTCAACCCCTGAGCTTTGAGGGGCCATTAAGAGCACTGCATAGCCTTTCAGCTGCCTCCTCCAAGGTCAGCAGATGACCCGAGAGGGAAGAAGTTTTAAGCATTGTGTCCACCCCCCTGGGTTTGTGTCCTCTCTTGTATACTGGCTAAGAAATGCTTTCCTTTTTCATTAACTTAAGTATGGTTAATGCATTAAGTTTTTACTGTTAAAAGGCAGTCTTCACTCTAGCATGTGTACAAAATACTTTGCATTTTATAATGCATGAAAATACTAATTTGGAATTAAATAGTAAAATGTTACTGCCTTATTTAGTACACATTCAGTATTATTTTGCCTTTAAGGTCTCTGTCTTGATAGAAATCTCATTTTAATCTTCATGCATTTTTAAATCTCTTTTCTTGAAAGAAGAAAACACGGTGCATATAGAAGTAAAAGAAAAGCCTGAAGAAGAGGAGGAGGAAGAGGAGGAGGAAGAAGAGGAGGAGGAGGAAGAAGACAGTGAGGAGGAAGAGGAAGAAGAAGGAGACAGTGAAGGCAGCGAAGGTGAAGAAGAAGATGAAAAGGTGTCAGACGAGAAGGATGCTGGGAAAACATTAGATAAAAAGCTCAGTAAAGACGTGAGCTCAGAATCTGAGTATGACTCTGATGATGACCGAACTAAAGAAGAACGGGCTTACGACAAAGCAAAACGGAGGATTGAGGTATTCATTTTTCCTCTTCTCTACACTCCTTTTCTCCCTCCTACTCTGTGATTGTTAGAACTATACAACTAAAACTTCTGTTGGGGAGCACTTGAACAAATACAGTCTTGGATTGGTATCGGTCCAGTTTTTGTGAGGTTGAGATGTAATAGGGCCTTGACACTGGTCTAGCCTAAGGCCCTCGCTGTTTTCTAAGATAGAATGGTGACTGGTCAGGTTTTTCTTTTTTTTCCTCCATATTCTAGTGTGCTTCTTGACTGAGGGTTCACAGGTTTATAGAGATATTCTGAGCTTATGTGCTCCAGATTAGTGTTTGCCTTACATGTTGAGGTTGTCACTCCTGCGCATGTGGTCCCCCTAGTTGTTTAGGTCTGGTGGCTTAGTCAGGCTTCTGTTTAGTCCAGTTCACATACCTTGCCACTTCTGTTTCCCTGCTTAATGAAGTAGGTTACTACTACTACTACTACTCTGCTAGACTTCAAAAGAAAGTTTTCTCTAGGTACATCAGCTTAGTGTAAATAGTACGCTAAAAACTAATTTGCTTTGAGGATTGTTAGACTATTTTAAAGCTAAAAATTGTTTTTAGCTTTCCTTAATCTTTCCCTGTGTAATTCTAGCTTTCAATTTATGTTTTTATACCTATATGCCAGTATTTGCCTTTTCCTTCTGTAAGATTAGACAGGAATACATTTTCTGAATTTCTAAAGGACTAATAAAGTCTGTTATTATACTTTAGGCTTTCTCAACCCCAGCATGATTGACATTTTTGGACCTAAGAATTCTCTGTTGTGAGGGACTGTCCTCTTTATTTTAGGACTGTTGAGCAGTATCTCTGGTCTCCACCTGCTAGATCCCCTCCTTTCTCCCCACTTGAGTCTCTGCTTTTTCCCACAGCACCTGCCCAGGCCAGCTCCCTTACTGTATACCTCTGTGTGAGAGACAGTTTGTATACTGTGCTTGATGATTTACAAACAAACCAAGTGGGTATAATCAGAAAGAAAGAGTTCCCTATTATCTCAGTCACCAGTGAGGTAACAAGAACTACCCTTGTTAATGAATCTGATTATGAGATTTAAAAAAAGTTAAAGATCAGATAGTAAATTTAGTGGATGCATTTTTTTTTTTTCCCCATGTATGCACTGGGCCTCTTTTGTTCAACAATTAAAAAATTTTTTTTTGGCTGCACTGGGTCTTCATCGCTGTGCTTATGCTTTCTCTAGTGCAGTGAGCAGGGCTGCTCTCTAGTTGTAGCACACGGGCTTATTAGTTGTAGCTTACGCACCTACTTGCCTTGCCCCTCTGTGAGATCTTCCCAGACCAAGTATTGAACCTGTGTCTCCTGCATTGTATGGCAGATTCTTAAGCACTAGACTACCAGGGAAGCCCTAGCCTCAACAGTTTTTAAACAACTTGGTTGAGATATGATTTACATACCATAAAATTGACCTTTTAAGTTTATGATTCAGTGACATTTTGTAAATTTACAGAGTTGTGCAGCCACCCCCACAACTCAACTTTAGAATGTGTTCATCACCCCAGAAAGATTCCTTGCCAGTCTATAGTCATTCCCCATTCCTGCCCCCAAACAACTACTCATCTGTTTTCTGCCTCTGGAGTGTGTCTTCTGGAAATGTCATCATAAATGCAGTCACATAATATGTGGTCTTTCATGTCTGGCTTATTTCACTTATGCCTGTTCATCTGTGTTGCTGTTCTGGTGCTGTTCTGCTCTGTTGTTCCTTCTTACTGACACTACTGTTCTGTTGTATATAAGTATACCACATTTTATTAGTATACTCATCAGCTAAAGAAGATTTGAATTTTCTCCACTTTGTGACTTTTATGAGTAGTGCTGTTATAAACAGTCTTATACGAGTCTTTGTATGGCAATATGTTTTTATGTTTTCTCTGTATATCTGGTCTCCACCTGCTAGATCCTCCTTTCTCCCCACTTGAGTCTCTGCTTTTTCCCACAGCACCTGCCCAGGCCAGCTCCCTTACTGTATACCTCTGTGTGAGAGACAGTTTGTATACTGTGCTTGATGATTTACAAACAAACCAAGTGGGTATAATCAGAAAGAAAGAGTTCCCTATTATCTCAGTCACCAGTGAGGTAACAAGAACTACCCTTGTTAATGAATCTGATTATGAGATTTAAAAAAAGTTAAAGATCAGATAGTAAATTTAGTGGATGCATTTTTTTTTTTCCCCATGTATGCACTGGGCCTCTTTTGTTCAACAATTAAAAAATTTTTTTTTGGCTGCACTGGGTCTTCATCGCTGTGCTTATGCTTTCTCTAGTGCAGTGAGCAGGGCTGCTCTCTAGTTGTAGCACACGGGCTTATTAGTTGTAGCTTACGCACCTACTTGCCTTGCCCCTCTGTGAGATCTTCCCAGACCAAGTATTGAACCTGTGTCTCCTGCATTGTATGGCAGATTCTTAAGCACTAGACTACCAGGGAAGCCCTAGCCTCAACAGTTTTTAAACAACTTGGTTGAGATATGATTTACATACCATAAAATTGACCTTTTAAGTTTATGATTCAGTGACATTTTGTAAATTTACAGAGTTGTGCAGCCACCCCCACAACTCAACTTTAGAATGTGTTCATCACCCCAGAAAGATTCCTTGCCAGTCTATAGTCATTCCCCATTCCTGCCCCCAAACAACTACTCATCTGTTTTCTGCCTCTGGAGTGTGTCTTCTGGAAATGTCATCATAAATGCAGTCACATAATATGTGGTCTTTCATGTCTGGCTTATTTCACTTATGCCTGTTCATCTGTGTTGCTGTTCTGGTGCTGTTCTGCTCTGTTGTTCCTTCTTACTGACACTACTGTTCTGTTGTATATAAGTATACCACATTTTATTAGTATACTCATCAGCTAAAGAAGATTTGAATTTTCTCCACTTTGTGACTTTTATGAGTAGTGCTGTTATAAACAGTCTTATACGAGTCTTTGTATGGCAATATGTTTTTATGTTTTCTCTGTATATTCCTAGGAATGAAATTACTGAATCATATAGTAAATTTGTGTTTAGCTTTCTTCAGAAACTGCGAAATTATTTTTCAAAGTGACTCTACAATTAAGGATTTTTACCAGTTGAGAGTTCTAGTTTTTCTGCATCCTCACTGATGCTTATTATTGTCTGCTTTTTCATTGTAACTGTTCTAAAGGATGTGAAGCAGTGTAGCTTACTATGGTCTTAATATGCATCTCCATGATGTTAATCATTCCTTTGCATGTTTTTTTTTTTTTGGCCACTTCTATTAGTCTTTCATCTTTCATCATCCATCTTTGTTCTTTTGGCCTGTGTGGGCCTCCCATCGCAGTGGGCTCTTTTGCCACAGAGCACTGGCTCCAGGCACATGTGCTCCAGAGCGCTGGCTTGATAATTGGACACATCAGTCCAGCCGCTCCACGGCGCGTGGGATCTTCCCAGGCCAGGGATCGAACCAGCGGCTCTTGCACTGCAAGGCGATGTCCTTACCCACTGGACCGCCAGGGAAGCCCCTCTTTTGCATGTTTTTGGCCATTCCTATAACCCTAATTGTTGAAACATCTGTTCAGACTTTTGTTCATTTTTAAATTTTGGAATTTGTCTTTTTATTATTATTATTTTCTTTTTTATTATTTTATTTCCTTTTATTATTATTGAGTTACAAGAATTCTTTCCATTTTTTAGTAGTTTCTTTTTGAAGTGCATACATTTAGAATTTTGATAACATCTAGTTTAAAACATTTTTCTTTCACTAGAGCATAAAGCATTCTTCTGACATTGCAGTGAAGAAGTCTTTGTTTAAACCAAGATCATGAATAATGTGTCCTGTGACTTTCTTCTTACAGATTTATAGTTTTTGGTCCTGTATCTTTAACTCTATGATTGATTTTAAGATGATTTTTGTGTAGGGTTGGTGTAAGGACTTGGATCATTTTTAATGAATTTTAACCAGCACCACTGGTTTAAAAGACTCTTCCTTCCCCATTTTGTTGCTTTGTCATCTTGGACAGATCATTTGGTCAGAAGTAGGAGGGTTGGGTTTCCCTGGTGGTCCAGTGGGTAAAGAGTCTGCCTTGCAGTTCCGGGGGCACCGGTTCGATCCCTGACTGGGAAGATCTCAGGTGCCATGGAACAGCTAGACCAGTGTGTCCAGTTATGAGCCAGCATTCTGGAGCACATGTGCCCAGAGCCAGTGCTCTGCAGCGAGAGGCCACTGCAGTGGGAGGCCCACACAGACCAAAGAATAAAGATGAATGAAAATTAAAAACATTAAAAACCAATAAAAGAGCCCAAATTAAACAAAAACTCTTAAAAAGTAGGAGGGTTTATTTTGGACTTCCAGTTCTGTTTTATTCATCTGCACATCTCTTCTTATGTCAGTAACACACTGTCTTGATTACTATAGTTTGATGTTAAGTTTTGGAGTCAGGAAATGTAAATCTTCCAGTGTTGTTCTTCCTTTTCTGGATTGTTTCAACTGTTCTGATTGTTTCAGCTGTTCTAGGTCGTTTGCTTTTTTGTACAGATTTTAGGATCAGCTTGTCTGTTTTGCAAAAGTCTTGTCACGCTTTGATAGAGGATTGCATTGAATCTGTGGATCAGTTTTAGAACTCTCATCTTACTAATATTGAATCTGCCAATCCATGGAAATAGGCTGTCTCTCCAGTTCCTTAGCTCCTTTAAAACTTCATCTAGCAATTCTTTGTATTTTCCTGAGTATAAGATTTGTTTTCTTTTGTTAAATTGTCGAGTATATTTATTGTTTCTGATCCTCTTGTGAATAGAGTCACAAGAGTATAAGAAATTTTATATTTGCTTATTTATCTCTTAGAGCATAAAGCATTCTTCTGACATTGCAGTGAAGAAGTCTTTGTTTAAACCAAGATCATGAATAATGTGTCCTGTGACTTTCTTCTTACAGATTTATAGTTTTTGGTCCTGTATCTTTAACTCTATGATTGATTTTAAGATGATTTTTGTGTAGGGTTGGTGTAAGGACTTGGATCATTTTTAATGAATTTTAACCAGCACCACTGGTTTAAAAGACTCTTCCTTCCCCATTTTGTTGCTTTGTCATCTTGGACAGATCATTTGGTCAGAAGTAGGAGGG
Source organism: Tragulus kanchil (assembly GCA_022376925.1). Lineage (NCBI taxonomy): Eukaryota > Metazoa > Chordata > Mammalia > Artiodactyla > Tragulidae > Tragulus > Tragulus kanchil. The sequence continues at coordinate 99,257,875 of JAIOJX010000029.1, forward strand.
TTGGGTTTCCCTGGTGGTCCAGTGGGTAAAGAGTCTGCCTTGCAGTTCCGGGGGCACCGGTTCGATCCCTGACTGGGAAGATCTCAGGTGCCATGGAACAGCTAGACCAGTGTGTCCAGTTATGAGCCAGCATTCTGGAGCACATGTGCCCAGAGCCAGTGCTCTGCAGCGAGAGGCCACTGCAGTGGGAGGCCCACACAGACCAAAGAATAAAGATGAATGAAAATTAAAAACATTAAAAACCAATAAAAGAGCCCAAATTAAACAAAAACTCTTAAAAAGTAGGAGGGTTTATTTTGGACTTCCAGTTCTGTTTTATTCATCTGCACATCTCTTCTTATGTCAGTAACACACTGTCTTGATTACTATAGTTTGATGTTAAGTTTTGGAGTCAGGAAATGTAAATCTTCCAGTGTTGTTCTTCCTTTTCTGGATTGTTTCAACTGTTCTGATTGTTTCAGCTGTTCTAGGTCGTTTGCTTTTTTGTACAGATTTTAGGATCAGCTTGTCTGTTTTGCAAAAGTCTTGTCACGCTTTGATAGAGGATTGCATTGAATCTGTGGATCAGTTTTAGAACTCTCATCTTACTAATATTGAATCTGCCAATCCATGGAAATAGGCTGTCTCTCCAGTTCCTTAGCTCCTTTAAAACTTCATCTAGCAATTCTTTGTAGTTTCCAGAGTATAAGATTTGTTTTCTTTTTGTTAAATTGTCGAGTATATTTATTGTTTCTGATCCTCTTGTGAATAGAGTCACTTAATTTAATCTTGCATTGTTAGCATAAAGAAATGCGATTGATCTTATATACTGCATAATATTAATTGTTTTTAAATTTTGGCCTCTTTTATTGGTTTTTTTTTTAAACTTAAACTTCTTTTTTTTTTTTTTTTAATATTTATTTATTTATTTTGGGCGGGGGTCGGGTTGGGGAGGGAGGGGAGCGGGCGGGCCACTTCTATTGGTCTTTCGTTTCTCTATGTTCATCCGTCTTTGTTCTTCGGCTCTTGTGGGCCTCCCATCGCTGTGGCGTTTTGTTGCAGAGCGCCGGCTCTGGGCGCATGCGCTCCAGAGCTCCGGCTCGGTGATTGGACACATCAGTCCAGCCGCTCCGCGGCACGTGGGATCTTCCCAGGCCAGGGCTCGAACCGGCGCCCCTTGCACTGCAAGGCGGTGTCCCTACCCACTGGACCACCAGGGGAAGCCCCTTTTATTGGTTTTTAATTTATTATTTATTTTCATCCATCTTTATTCTTTGGCCTGTGTGGGCCTCCAATTGCAGGGGCCTCTCTTGTTGCAGAGCACCGGCTCTGGACACACGCGCTCCAGAGCTCCGGCTCGGTAGTTGGACACATCAGTCCAGCCGCTCTGCGGCACATGGGATCCCCAAGCCAGGGATCGAACTGGCGGCTCTTCCACTGCAAGTCGGTGTCACCCACTGGACCACCAGGGAAGCCCTGCATCTCACTTTGAACATTCCAGAATGTTTTTTCATTACAGTTCCTATAGAAAGATTCCGTGCCTGATGCCAGAAATTAGAGCTCTTAGAAAAATGGTTTTAAGATGGAAAATAGTTTTGTAAATGACATTACTTCAGACTTTTTATGAAAGTCTTATTTCATTTGAATGCCAGCTTAAATGCTTTTCTTTTGAAGAGGAACTGCTGCCTTTTGTTTTTGTTTGGTTCTCAGAAAGTTGAAGTTTGTAGAAATAAATGATGCAGTTAACACATCGTGGTTCAAGGACAGGCTTTCTCATCAAGTACCTTAGTAAAGTAGGAAGTGTCATTTGGGTGTCTTAGGCTGAAGCCAGCAGTAACTGTACATTTGTACATGGGACACAGTTTTGAAATATACTGCTTTAAAAATTTGAACAATTCTTATGTGAAAAAAAATTTTTTTTTAAAAGATTTATTTATTTATTTATTTTGGAGCGGGGGTCGGGTTGGGGAGGGAGGGGAGTGGGCGGGCCACTTCTATTGGTCTTTTATTTATCTATTTTCATCCTTGTTCTTTGGCTTCTGTGGGCCTCCCATCACGGTGGCCTCTGTCGTTGCAGAGCGCTGGCTCTGGGCGCATGCGCTCCAGAGCTCCGGCTCGGTAATTGGACACATCGGTCCAGCCGCTCCGCAGCACGTGGGATCTTCCCAGGCCAGGGATCGAACCGGCACCCCTTGCACTGCAAGGCAGTGTCCTTACCCACTGGACCACCAGGGGAAGCCCCTGAAAATTTTTTGAATGCTAGGATATTCCTCTTTTTATATAAACCCCTATGGGGTGTCCCTGGTGTCTCAGCAGTTAATCCACCTGTACTGCAGGAGACATGGATTTGATCCCTCAGTTGGGAAGAATCCCTGGAAAAGGAATTGGCAGCCCACTCCAGTGTTCTTGCCTGGGAACTTCCATAGATAGAGCAACCTGGTGGGCTATAATCCATGGGGTTACAAAGAATCAGACATGACTTAGCGGCTAACCAACAGAAAAATAATGATATAAGTTAGAGGTGGTGCTATATAGTGTGAACAAAATATTCATTATATTTTATTAAAGTAACCTAGTACAAAAGTGTTCAGAAAGTTTGAGCCAACGCTTTACATCATTCTGTAATCCGTGATTAGTAGTGCTACTCTGAAATGTGTTCTAAGCAGCTGTCTCTTTGTCCAAAGGTTGTAAATTTCACATTGTAAACTGCAGTGACATGTGGTTAAATCAGCAAACAATGTGTATGCAGGTTGTGGCATTCTCTTGTTAAGGCAAAATAAATTAAAGGAAAATGGTAGTGAGGGATTGAAGTAATATTTAATCTTGTGTTTGTTGTTACTGTTCCTAGAAACGGCGACTTGAACATAGTAAAAATGTAAATATAGAGAAGCTAAGAGCTCCTGTTATTTGTGTACTTGGACATGTGGACACAGGGAAGACAAAAATTCTAGATAAGGTAAGAAAATGTTGGGTGTCTTGATGTATAATTTTGTGAGTGATTGAGTTGACACCTCATGAGAAGCTGATAGAAAGTGTCACACATGGGCAGTTCTGTTTACGGTAAGTAAGTTGCTGTTTTCTTATTGCTTTGGCTTCTTTTTGCGTTTTGAAATTTTACTTGGAATCTGCTCTCTTCTCCCAGCTCCGTCACACGCATGTACAGGATGGTGAAGCAGGTGGTATCACGCAGCAGATTGGTGCCACCAATGTTCCTCTTGAAGCTATTAATGAACAAACTAAGATGATTAAAAATGTAAGTGCTCTGGGGCCTCCCTGGTGGTCCAGTGGTAAGGACACCGCCTTGCAGTGCAAGAATTTTTGAATGCTAGGATATTCCTCTTTTATATAAACCCCTATGGGGGGTCCCTGGTGTCTCAGCAGTTAATCCACCTGTACGGCAGGAGACATGGATTTGATCCCTCAGTTGGGAAGAATCCTGGAAAAGGAATTGGCAGCCCACTCCAGTGTTCTTGCCTGGGAACTTCCATAGATAGAGCAACCTGGTGGGCTATAATCCATGGGGTTACAAAGAATCAGACATGACTTAGCGGCTAACCAACAGAAAAATAATGATATAAGTTAGAGGTGGTGCTATATAGTGTGAACAAAATATTCATTATATTTTATTAAAGTAACCTAGTACAAAAGTGTTCAGAAAGTTTGAGCCAACGCTTTACATCATTCTGTAATCCGTGATTAGTAGTGCTACTCTGAAATGTGTTCTAAGCAGCTGTCTCTTTGTCCAAAGGTTGTAAATTTCACATTGTAAACTGCAGTGACATGTGGTTAAATCAGCAAACAATGTGTATGCAGGTTGTGGCATTCTCTTGTTAAGGCAAAATAAATTAAAGGAAAATGGTAGTGAGGGATTGAAGTAATATTTAATCTTGTGTTTGTTGTTACTGTTCCTAGAAACGGCGACTTGAACATAGTAAAAATGTAAATATAGAGAAGCTAAGAGCTCCTGTTATTTGTGTACTTGGACATGTGGACACAGGGAAGACAAAAATTCTAGATAAGGTAAGAAAATGTTGGGTGTCTTGATGTATAATTTTGTGAGTGATTGAGTTGACACCTCATGAGAAGCTGATAGAAAGTGTCACACATGGGCAGTTCTGTTTACGGTAAGTAAGTTGCTGTTTTCTTATTGCTTTGGCTTCTTTTTGCGTTTTGAAATTTTACTTGGAATCTGCTCTCTTCTCCCAGCTCCGTCACACGCATGTACAGGATGGTGAAGCAGGTGGTATCACGCAGCAGATTGGTGCCACCAATGTTCCTCTTGAAGCTATTAATGAACAAACTAAGATGATTAAAAATGTAAGTGCTCTGGGGCCTCCCTGGTGGTCCAGTGGGTAAGGACACCGCCTTGCAGTGCAAGGGGCGCTGGTTCGATCCCTGGCACAGGAAGATCCCACGTGCCGCGGAGCTGCTGGACTGTTGTGTTCAATTACGAGCCAGCACTCTGGAGCTCATGCGCCTAGAGTCAGTGCTCTGCAGCCAGAGAGGCCCCTGCAATGGGAGGCCCACACAGGCCAAAGAATAAAGATGGATGAAAGTAAATAAATAACCAATAAAAGAGGCCAAAACTAAAAAGAAAAAAGAACAGAGAAGTACCACAGACCCATATGCTCATCATTCGTAATTAACACTTGCCATCTTGTCCTTCAGATCTCTAAAGACATACAACATGATATCCTGTGGGAGTCCTACTTCCCTCTCGTTCTCAGAGACAATCACTGCTCTTTGCTAGAGATGCCATTTCCTTGCGTTTTAACATTTGTATCATGGATCTCCATGTTTAAACATTCTGTTTCCTCCTCCACTCTTTTCCTTCTATCTGACTATTTTTTTATTTTCTTATCTCTGTATTATCAACCTTAAAGATACTCAATTGTCATTTATGCTAAGTGTATCAGAATAGAGAAAGTCAATAAGATTACGGGGAAGCTTAGTGAATCAGAGACCATTTGTGTCACTCAGTTATGAGGTAGAACCTTGCCAGTTTCTTCAGAAGCTCTGTGTCCTTTTTCAGTCAGAGTCTCCTTCATCCACCTACGAGTAGCTTTTAAAGTCATCTCTAAGTGTTGATACTCTGATCCCATTATCTGATTGCTTCTGTAGAGTTCTCACCTACTGTTTGCTCACAGAGTGATGGTATGTGGTGAAAAGGCAGAATAAATGCCTGATTTTTCCGCTTTATTTACCAACTTTGTAAAGAGTGACTATTTTGGTTTGGTTTTATATTATTGACAAATTCATGGATTTCAGCCTGTTTGTACTATGTTTTAATCCTTTTCAGTTATTACTCTGCTGAGATAGTTCCGTCTTTCTAGGAGTGATGGACTTCTGAGTGGTTTTATAGTCTTACTTGGTTTTGGTGACTTCCATGTGCTCTGATGTAACACACAGAACATAGTATCATATGCTGGTGTCTCTTCTTTCTTTATTCAGTCTCAGTTCCGTGTTTAGAAAGGCTCTTTGAGCTTGTCACTCTAGTTTTTGTTTTGTTTGTTGGAAGTTATTTTAGAAGAAGGAATGGGAGTAATATTCCTTAAAGAGTTAGCTTTGTGTACTTCATCCTGGAAAATCAGTTGGCTGCATATATATCAGTTTCTTCTAACACATAGCATTGCCTTTTGAATTTGAATACAAGCTGGCTTTCATCCTCTTGTAAGTTACGTGGTCCTTTGCATTTTGGTATTGGGTGTTCTGGGTCAGTTTTCCAGTTATGTGGTGGTCTATTTCAGTATGTCGTTTAAAATCTTTATTTTAGGACCATTTTCTTGAATTAGTTTTCTGAATGTGTAATTTAAATTTGATTCTGGTGGTTTTTATCTGTTAATTGTCTGTGTTAGCTCCTGGGGAGTTTATAATTGCTCATTCCATCAGTTTCCTAAACTTGAAACCTGGTGTTATTTGAGAACATAGTTAAATAGCATGATTTTCATTAGGCCTGTATTAAAGTTCTCAGGATAGCCTTTATAGTATATGACAGTTGTAATTATACTGTTTGTATTCCAGTGAACTAGATGTGGCAGATTTTGATTTAAGCTCACCAGAATGCAAAATTGAAATGTTTTGCGTTTGAATCATTTTTACCTAGATCACTAGATAAGATTTTGGGAAATCATTTGAAGATTGATAAAAGTATAGATCAGCAAAGTGAAAAAGTTTTGTGTGCACGAAAGTGATTTGTTGGTCAGTGGTGCTCTGTAGTCTAGAACAGGATGTCCATATCTGGCCTGGTGGAATGCTGTTTCCATTCATTTGTGTACCTCTGTCTACAAAATCAAGTGTTTGTGATGATACTTGAATAAAACAGTGTATGAACTTAATTCTTTAGTATTTTAAGTTGATGTGGTAAATTTCCTTTCAAAACATACTTTGGGGTATTTTTCAGAGTTTAGAATTGCTCTAATGTTGGACCAGGTAAATTTTCCAAATACTGAGAACCTCTTTTTCTGTGTCAACTTTTTATAGAAAATCACTCTCTGATGCCTGTCATTTGTCATGTACCAGTAATCTGTTAAGATTTAGACTGCTACATCATAGGGAAATAACTTTAACAGGGGAAGAGTTCTCATTTCAGATCTTTTCCTGCAAAACTCCTTTTTTTTTTAAACATTTATTTTATTTATTTATTTTTTGGGGGGTGGGGTGGGGAGGGAGGGGAGCGGGCGGGCCACTTCTATTGGTCTTTCATTTTTCTATTTTCATCCGTCTTTGTTCTTTGGCTCTTGTGGGCCTCCCATCGCAGTGGCATCCGTCATTGCAGAGCGCCGGCTCTGGGTGCATGCACTCCAGAGCTCCGACTTGGTAATTGGACACATCACATCAGTCCAGCCGCTCTGCGGCAGGTGGGATCTTCCCAGGCCAGGGATTGAACTGGCGCCCCTTGCACTGCAAGGCGGTGTCCTTACCCACTGGACCACCAGGGAAACCCAAAACTCCTTTTGATATTAATGAAAATTTTGACTGTTGTGCTTTTCTGGGTTGAATCACTATTTTAAAACTTCATTTAGAAAAGGAAATGCTGTTATTTTGAAGTTTTCATGGCAGAATAATTGTAAGGACACTTTTGTTGTTTTGGCTCTTTGCTAAACTCTCTGCTTTTCCTGCTTTTTTTAGTTTGATAGAGAGAACGTCGGATTCCAGGAATGCTGATTATTGACACTCCAGGGCACGAGTCTTTCAGGTAACATTTGTGTCTGTTGTCAGCCGACACACTGCTTGAAACCATTAAGTCTCAGCAATGCAGTGAGTGAGGACTTGTGACGTGTCCTTAATTTTCGGTACTCTTGATATCTGTGGCCTCTGGAACCACCAGCCCTCCCTGTGCCTCGTCCATCTAGTAGGACTTCACTTGGATACTTTTGTTTTTACAAAAATCAAGTGTTTGTGATGATACTGAGTGTATGAACTTAATTCTTTAGTATTTTAAGTTGATGTGGTAAATTTCCTTTCAAAACATACTTTGGGGTATTTTTCAGAGTTTAGAATTGCTCTAATGTTGGACCAGGTAAATTTTCCAAATACTGAGAACCTCTTTTTCTGTGTCAACTTTTTATAGAAAATCACTCTCTGATGCCTGTCATTTGTCATGTACCAGTAATCTGTTAAGATTTAGACTGCTACATCATAGGGAAATAACTTTAACAGGGGAAGAGTTCTCATTTCAGATCTTTTCCTGCAAAACTCCTTTTTTTTTTAAACATTTATTTTATTTATTTATTTTTTGGGGGGTGGGGTGGGGAGGGGGGGGGGCGGGCGGGCCACTTCTATTGGTCTTTCCTTTTTCTATTTTCATCCGTCTTTGTTCTTTGGCTCTTGTGGGCCTCCCATCGCAGTGGCATCCGTCATTGCAGAGCGCCGGCTCTGGGTGCATGCACTCCAGAGCTCCGACTTGGTAATTGGACACATCACATCAGTCCAGCCGCCTGCGGCAGGTGGGATCTTCCCAGGCCAGGGATTGAACTGGCGCCTTGCACTGCAAGGCGGTGTCCTTACCCACTGGACCACCAGGAAACCCAAAACTCCTTTTGATATTAATGAAAATTTTGACTGTTGTGCTTTTCTGGGTTGAATCACTATTTTAAAACTTCATTTAGAAAAGGAAATGCTGTTATTTTGAAGTTTTCATGGCAGAATAATTGTAAGGACACTTTTGTTGTTTTGGCTCTTTGCTAAACTCTCTGCTTTTCCTGCTTTTTTTAGTTTGATAGAGAGAACGTTCGGATTCCAGGAATGCTGATTATTGACACTCCAGGGCACGAGTCTTTCAGGTAACATTTGTGTCTGTTGTCAGCCGACACACTGCTTGAAACCATTAAGTCTCAGCAATGCAGTGAGTGAGGACTTGTGACGTGTCCTTAATTTTCGGGTACTCTTGATATCTGTGGCCTCTGGAACCACCAGCCCTCCCCTGTGCCTCGTCCATCTAGTAGGACTTCACTTGGATACTTGTTTTTTTGTAGATAGCAGTCTTTTCCACTTTGAAAGAGCAAGTCTTCATATATACCTGGTCTGTCTCCTATGAAACAGGTGGAATTTGGTCCTGTTACCTTTTGGCCATGTTCTTTAGTGCAAAAAACTTGGTCAGTAAAATTGGCAGAAATAATGAAGTAACTTCTGGAAGTAAAGTCATTATAATTGATGTCAGTCCACTGTCAGATAAGCATTTGGCCAGTTAAGGGCTCTTGGCACTTGAATTTCATGCATGTACTTCATTTTGGTCTTTCTGTGTAGGCTTTACAAAGAAATTAAAATTTTAAGTTTCTTTAATAAAGTACCAATTTCAAGATTTCTATTTACTGTTCTTTTCCAACAGTAATCTGAGAAACAGAGGAAGCTCTCTTTGTGACATTGCCATTTTAGTTGTTGATATTATGCATGGTTTGGAGCCCCAGACAATTGAATCTATCAACCTTTTGAAATCTAAAAAATGTCCCTTCATTGTTGCCCTCAATAAGGTAAGCTCTCCGTCTGAAAAATGAAATCGTGAAAATGTGCTTCTTATTTTTTTTGTGGTTAAAAAAAAGCAGTGTAACTTTCATTTAAGAAAATACACTCCTGTAAAGTGTAGTTTCAACATATATTGTTAAAATTACAAGCACATATAAACACCATATTTAGAAAATCGCCTTATTTTCTTATTCCCAGAATATCCCTAAATGTTAAGTCAGTGTGCCCTTCTGCACCCCCAAATGCTGTTATTTTGAAGTTTTCATGGCAGAATAATTGTAAGGACACTTTTGTTGTTTTGGCTCTTTGCTAAACTCTCTGCTTTTCCTGCTTTTTTTAGTTTGATAGAGAGAACGTTCGGATTCCAGGAATGCTGATTATTGACACTCCAGGGCACGAGTCTTTCAGGTAACATTTGTGTCTGTTGTCAGCCGACACACTGCTTGAAACCATTAAGTCTCAGCAATGCAGTGAGTGAGGACTTGTGACGTGTCCTTAATTTTCGGGTACTCTTGATATCTGTGGCCTCTGGAACCACCAGCCCTCCCCTGTGCCTCGTCCATCTAGTAGGACTTCACTTGGATACTTGTTTTTTTGTAGATAGCAGTCTTTTCCACTTTGAAAGAGCAAGTCTTCATATATACCTGGTCTGTCTCCTATGAAACAGGTGGAATTTGGTCCTGTTACCTTTTGGCCATGTTCTTTAGTGCAAAAAACTTGGTCAGTAAAATTGGCAGAAATAATGAAGTAACTTCTGGAAGTAAAGTCATTATAATTGATGTCAGTCCACTGTCAGATAAGCATTTGGCCAGTTAAGGGCTCTTGGCACTTGAATTTCATGCATGTACTTCATTTTGGTCTTTCTGTGTAGGCTTTACAAAGAAATTAAAATTTTAAGTTTCTTTAATAAAGTACCAATTTCAAGATTTCTATTTACTGTTCTTTTCCAACAGTAATCTGAGAAACAGAGGAAGCTCTCTTTGTGACATTGCCATTTTAGTTGTTGATATTATGCATGGTTTGGAGCCCCAGACAATTGAATCTATCAACCTTTTGAAATCTAAAAAATGTCCCTTCATTGTTGCCCTCAATAAGGTAAGCTCTCCGTCTGAAAAATGAAATCGTGAAAATGTGCTTCTTATTTTTTTTGTGGTTAAAAAAAAGCAGTGTAACTTTCATTTAAGAAAATACACTCCTGTAAAGTGTAGTTTCAACATATATTGTTAAAATTACAAGCACATATAAACACCATATTTAGAAAATCGCCTTATTTTCTTATTCCCAGAATATCCCTAAATGTTAAGTCAGTGTGCCCCTTCTGCACCCCCAAATGCCAACCTTCTTTCTGCCATCACAGACTAGTTTTGTCTATTGTATAGTTTCGTATTAATGGAATTATACCATGTGTGATCTCTTAAGCGTGTTTTTCAGTACTCAGGTTAATATGTATTTATGCATGTTGCTTCATAGGTCATAGGTTGTTCCTTTTTATTGTTCAGTAAGATTGCATTATCTGGTTAATCTTCACCATGCTTCATCCATTTACTTGTGTAAGGATTCTGGATTGATTACAATTTTAGCTATGAACATTTTGACACAAGTCTTTGTGTAGACATTTATTTTTTCTATTTAGCACATATTTAGGAATAGAATTGCTGGGTAATATGGTAGACATATACATTCAGCTTTATGAGAAAATGACACATTTTCCCAAAGAGATTGTACTGTTTGACCAGCAACTTAGAAGAGTTCCAGTTTCTGCACAGTAGGACTTGACCCCTACCTGTAGTGAGTCTACTAAGAGTATTTCCGTGATGAGTAATGGCATCAAACATCTTTTCATGTACTTGTTTGCTCGTGCTCTGTCTGTTCAAAATCCTTTACTCATTTTTTATTAGATTGTTGTCTTAGTTTTCAGAGTTCTTTATACTGCTGAAGTCCTTTGTCAGTTACGTGGTTGCAGATATATTCTTATAGTCAGACTTTGTTTTGCGTTTTCTTAATGTGTTTTGAAGAACAGATATTTATGATGTAAGCAAAATCAGTTTATAAGAATTTTTAGTTTGTTGTTTGTGTTCTATGTAACTAATCTTTCCTACCCCATTTCTTGAAAAAAATTTTCCCAATTATTTCTAGATACTTAGCATTTATATCTGTGATGATTTAAAGTTAATTTTGTACATGGTATAATGTAGGATTCAAAGTTCAATTTTTTCCAAATATATTTCCACCTTAACCCCTTATCTGGGGTTTCCCTGGTGGTCCAGTGGGTCGAGAGTCCACCTTGCAGTGCAAGGGGCACTGGTTCGATCTCTGGCCCAGGAAGATCCTATAGTGCCATGGAGCAGCTGGACCCATGTGTCCAACTGCAAGACAGCGCTCTGGAGCGCATGCGTCCAGAACTGCTGCTCTGTGACGAGAGAGGCCACTGCAGTGGGAGGACCACACAGGCCAAAAAGTGAAAGACAGGAGAAAATAAGTAAGTAAAAAAAAACAATAAAAGAGGCCAAAATTAAAAACAAAAATAAAAACAAGAAAAACACCCTTGTGAAAAGATTATCGTTCCCCTATTGAATTACTTTGCAGTACTTCACAATCTGTTGGAAATGAATTTTGAACGTGAGATGAAGATTCTCATTAAGCTCTGATCAGTACCAATTGTTAGATAGAATTGTTTATCTTTTCTAAGTCCTGTGTGTGTATGTGTGTGTCAGTTGTATCATACTCTTGCAACCCCATGGTCTATAGTCCACCAGGCTTCTCTGTCCATGGAATTCTGCAGGCAGGAATACTGGAGTGGGTTGCCTCTCTCTTCCCCAGGGATTCTTCCCAACCCAGGGATCAAACATGGGTCTCCCGCATTGCAGGCAGATTGTTTACTATATGAGCCACCATCCTGTTAAGTAGTACTAATGAGAATTTACTCAGTGCTTACTGGATAATGGACCCTTACCGTATCTTACAACTACTATATTAGCTTAGTGAAAAGGAAGGTTTCATGGATTGTTCTAGTTCAGTTTGAGCTCATAACAGTTTCCAAGTCTTTTAGTGTATACAGTGTGTACACCTGGTAGACCATTTCCTTCCACTTCATATTGTTAAAATTTTTTTCTTCTAGGAGTTAAATAACTGTTTAGTCCAGTTTCCTTAATTTATGGTCAGTTTGAATCCTCATTTATTCTCTAAAATTTGTTTCTGTGTTCAAATGCAGACAGGTCCTCCCTTAGGAGTTTTCTACAAGCCTGTGCTTTCAACTTCTGATTGAAGCGTGGACTGGCCAGTGGTGGGCAAATCTGTATTTAGCAAGCACAGTGACCCTGCCAAATTGCAGTCTTCGTTGTGTCTTGGAAATCTCCATTTGCTCCCTATTCCTAGAACTTTCCTAGGAAAGCTGGCAGTCTGACGACCTCAGTCCGCTCTTCCACTGTAGGCACCGCCCTGCTTACTCCCCCTCCCCCGTTTAGTTACTGTCTCCAAAAAAACTGCATCTGAGCGCTCTGAGTTAGTAGCAGAGTGGGATGGTGGTGAAGAGCTTGGCTTCCAGGGTTTGAATCCTGAGTTCCTGTCCAGAGTTTGATACTTAAGACTCATAAAGACAGTTAGCCCTTTTTGCCTGTAAAAGTAGAGCATTATTGGATTTTTGTGAGAATTAAAGGTGATAAAACATGTTAAGTGTTAAGACTAGTATCTGATCAGAGTAAGGGTTCAAAACAGGCTAACTTATTAGCAGTTAGAAAGTTGTGACATGAGTATTTTTCTTATTTCTATAAATTTGCTTTTTCTTATTTTTAAAATTGAGGTAAAATTTATATACAGTGTAGGGTTTCCCTGGTGGTCCAGTGAGTAAAGAGTCTGCCTTGTAGTGCAGGAGGCACCGGTTCGATCCCTGGCCTGGGAAGATCCCACATGCCGTGGAGCGGCTGGACCGGTGTGTCCAATTACGAGCCAGCGCTCTGGAGCACATGAGCCCAGAGCCTGTGCTCTGCAACGAGAGAGGCCACGGCAGTGGAGGGCCCCACACAGGCCGAAGAATAAAGATGGATGAAAAATTTAAAAATCAATAAAAAGAGGCCAAACATTTTAAAGATAAAATAAACGCTTCCAAAAAATTTATATACAGTTGAAATTTGAGTTTTGATAAATGTGTATGTACATCCTTGTTTGCTGTTGTTTCGTCACTGAGTCATATTGGACTCTTTTCGACCTCATGGACTATAGCTTGTCAGACTTCTCTGTTCATGGGATTTCCCAGGCAAGAATACTTGAGTGAGTTGCTGTTACCTTCTCCAGGGGATCTTCCTGACCCAGGGGTCGAACCCACAGCTCCTGCACTGGCAGGTGAATTTTCCACTGAGCCGCCAGGGAAGCCCACATCTTTGTGACATAGCCCAAGTAAAGACATAAGACTTTCCATCACCCAAGAGGTATCAGCATGTCCCATTCTAGTCAATACCAGCCCCTCAGAGCTTACCACTGTTCCATATTTTATTAATATGTCTTGTCTGCTTCTGATTTCAGAATAGTGATCTTATTAGTGGAGAACTGTTTCTTCTGCAGTCTTCTGAAAGGGTTTGTGTAGAATGATATTCTCTAGGGGTTTGATAGGATTCATTAGTAAAGCCTTATCAGCATGGAATTTAAGTTTAGTTTATTGAGGTTTTTTACTTAACATTTGTCAGTATAAAAATTGTGTCTTTCAGCTTTTATTGATATTCTGTACTGTTGGTCTGTTTTGTATTTCATTGATTCAGGGGTGATTTTTATCATTTTATTCTTTCTGCTTACATCGTCTTCATTGTTCTTTTTCCAGTGATTTTATTTGTATATTTTTTCTAATATAAAAATTTAAAAGTATGTTTAGCACTGTTAAAAACATTGCTTAGATATACTGTGTTTTTTATTGTCTCTTAGGTAAAAATATTTTCTGAATAGTTTTATTGATACAGAATTTTAGGTTTAAAAAGATTTTTCCCCCTTCATCATCTTCACTTTCTGGCTTTTATCCCTATTCATTCTTTGTTCCCCAGTATGTAATTTGGATTTTTTTTGGATTGTTTTAAAAAGATGTTTTCTTAAGAATTTTGTCAGTGAGACTATGTTGCAGTTTTTGTATTTATCCTGCTTAAGTTTGAGTTTCTTAGAAAGTTCTTGGTCATTACTCATGTAGTTACTTTTTCAGCTCTTTTCTTTCTCTTTCCTTCTTTAAGTGTTTGATAGGATTCTAAGGCTTTTCCAGTACCTGTGTTACTTCTATTAATATTGTCTCATTGTGACTGAAGTATTCTTTTTTCTGTGCTTTTTTCTTTACATGCCTTATTTGGCATTTTTTTGCTTTAATCTTCAGTGTCACTGATCTTTGGCAGTGTGTAATGTGCTTCAGCTCAATGTTTTTTAAATTTCAGGTTATATATATATATGTACTTTTTTGCTCTACAAGTCACATGCTTTTCCTTTAAAGTCATTGATTATAGTAAGTATTTTAAGGCCCTCGGATGCTGTGTATCATCATTTCTGGGTCTGTTTCTACTGATTATCCTTCTTTACAATATTCAGGTTAGTCGTCATCTTTGTATTATCACCCTAGACAGAGCCAACATAGTATGTTTGTTTTTTACTGTTAAATAATCTCCCTCTTTATACCCATCACTCTTGAATATTGAAAGAAAACAGATTGATTAAACAGGTTAAATCCTAATTTGAGCAATAAACAGTTAATATGGGCTATTCTCTGAGATAGGAAATACTTTTTATTTTCTGCATTTTCACATCGTTTTCCAGGTGATGGTATTTGTATATTTTTTCTAATATAAAAATTTAAAAGTATGTTTAGCACTGTTAAAAACATTGCTTAGATATACTGTGTTTTTTATTGTCTCTTAGGTAAAAATATTTTCTGAATAGTTTTATTGATACAGAATTTTAGGTTTAAAAAGATTTTTCCCCCTTCATCATCTTCACTTTCTGGCTTTTATCCCTATTCATTCTTTGTTCCCCAGTATGTAATTTGGATTTTTTTTGGATTGTTTTAAAAAGATGTTTTCTTAAGAATTTTGTCAGTGAGACTATGTTGCAGTTTTTGTATTTATCCTGCTTAAGTTTGAGTTTCTTAGAAAGTTCTTGGTCATTACTCATGTAGTTACTTTTTCAGCTCTTTTCTTTCTCTTTCCTTCTTTAAGTGTTTGATAGGATTCTAAGGCTTTTCCAGTACCTGTGTTACTTCTATTAATATTGTCTCATTGTGACTGAAGTATTCTTTTTTCTGTGCTTTTTTCTTTACATGCCTTATTTGGCATTTTTTTGCTTTAATCTTCAGTGTCACTGATCTTTGGCAGTGTGTAATGTGCTTCAGCTCAATGTTTTTTAAATTTCAGGTTATATATATATATGTACTTTTTTGCTCTACAAGTCACATGCTTTTCCTTTAAAGTCATTGATTATAGTAAGTATTTTAAGGCCCTCGGATGCTGTGTATCATCATTTCTGGGTCTGTTTCTACTGATTATCCTTCTTTACAATATTCAGGTTAGTCGTCATCTTTGTATTATCACCCTAGACAGAGCCAACATAGTATGTTTGTTTTTTACTGTTAAATAATCTCCCTCTTTATACCCATCACTCTTGAATATTGAAAGAAAACAGATTGATTAAACAGGTTAAATCCTAATTTGAGCAATAAACAGTTAATATGGGCTATTCTCTGAGATAGGAAATACTTTTTATTTTCTGCATTTTCACATCGTTTTCCAGGTGATGGTACTTGACTGTAGTTAGTCCTTTTTCCTGTCTGCTGAACTAATTTGGAATTCCAGTGTATGTTCATGTTGCTAGGATAATGCTAGTTTTTCATCTTTTGCAAGAAAAGGCAGCCTCTTGGTTTGAGGCTGGTGAGCAACATAGTTCTTCAGTTTCTAATTAAGAGGGGATGCAGTGACTTCCCTGGTGGTTCAGTGGTTAAGACTCTGTGTTCCCAATGCAGCGGACCTGGGTTCGATCCCTGGTTGGGGAACTAGATCTCACATGCCGCAGTTAAGGTCCAGCACAGCCAAATAAATAAATAAGTAATTTTCTTTTTTTAAAAAGAGGAGATGCCATTAAGCAGATGGTCAGGGCCTTTTGGTTCAATGCAGTCTGTTCTGCCTGTGTGTGATAGAAATTTGGATTTCCTGGAGCTTTTAAATTAACCTCAGTTAACTTTCTGAGCATTGTGTGTGCCTTAGAGATGTTTCTTACGTAAAAACCGATTCCAGATTGATAGGTTGTATGATTGGAAAAAGAGCCCCGACTCAGATGTGGCTGCTACTCTGAAGAAGCAGAAGAAGAACACGCGAGATGAATTCGAGGAGCGGGCCAAGGCGATCATTGTGGAGTTTGCACAGCAAGTGAGCAAGCTTCGCTTCTTTACAAGAGTCCACATCATAGAGGTTTTTTCTTCTTTACTTTGTCTTTATAATTCGGTCAGTATTTTCCTTTATACTAGTTCTGTCCCCCTGTGAATGGCAATTAGCATTTTTCTTTTCATAGTCTTTTCTCCATTTTCCTTTTAAAGATCTTTATTTCGAAGATTTCTCTTTGTAGTCTGAATGTCTCAATATTAAAAACCAAGCTGACGTGGAAAGAAACCGCTTTTCTGTACTATGATGAATACCTCCAGGGTACACGTGATCTAGGTGCTTATGAGGAATTTTCAGATTGAAGAGCCATTGTTCTCACCCAGCTTCCAGTTTTTCTGTTCTGAAGCCCTCCCTCCCAGCTTGGGTTGTTGGAATGATTTTGCTTTTGATGTCTCTAGGGGCTGAATGCAGCTTTGTTTTATGAGAATAAGGATCCACGCACCTTTGTGTCCTTGGTACCTACCTCTGCACACACTGGCGATGGCATGGGAAGTCTCATCTGCCTTCTTGTCGAGCTGACTCAGACCATGTTGAGTAAGAGACTTGCTCAGTGTGAAGAGCTGAGAGCCCAGGTGATGGAGGTAATGCCAGCTGTTGAGTTTAACCCCGCCCAGCAGGGTTCTCGGTGGGACATAGACTACTTTTGATTTAACCAACATGGTGCATTGTAGTCTGTGTTTCACCCCCTGTGCAACAATGTCTCTTAGGTTAAGGCTCTCCCGGGAATGGGCACCACTATTGATGTAATACTGATCAATGGGCGTCTGAAGGAAGGAGACACGATTATTGTTCCTGGAGTAGAAGGACCCATCGTCACTCAGATCCGAGGCCTCCTGTTACCTACTCCTATGCAGATGGTCAGGGCCTTTTGGTTCAATGCAGTCTGTTCTGCCTGTGTGTGATAGAAATTTGGATTTCCTGGAGCTTTTAAATTAACCTCAGTTAACTTTCTGAGCATTGTGTGTGCCTTAGAGATGTTTCTTACGTAAAAACCGATTCCAGATTGATAGGTTGTATGATTGGAAAAAGAGCCCCGACTCAGATGTGGCTGCTACTCTGAAGAAGCAGAAGAAGAACACGCGAGATGAATTCGAGGAGCGGGCCAAGGCGATCATTGTGGAGTTTGCACAGCAAGTGAGCAAGCTTCGCTTCTTTACAAGAGTCCACATCATAGAGGTTTTTTCTTCTTTACTTTGTCTTTATAATTCGGTCAGTATTTTCCTTTATACTAGTTCTGTCCCCCTGTGAATGGCAATTAGCATTTTTCTTTTCATAGTCTTTTCTCCATTTTCCTTTTAAAGATCTTTATTTCGAAGATTTCTCTTTGTAGTCTGAATGTCTCAATATTAAAAACCAAGCTGACGTGGAAAGAAACCGCTTTTCTGTACTATGATGAATACCTCCAGGGTACACGTGATCTAGGTGCTTATGAGGAATTTTCAGATTGAAGAGCCATTGTTCTCACCCAGCTTCCAGTTTTTCTGTTCTGAAGCCCTCCCTCCCCAGCTTGGGTTGTTGGAATGATTTTGCTTTTGATGTCTCTAGGGGCTGAATGCAGCTTTGTTTTATGAGAATAAGGATCCACGCACCTTTGTGTCCTTGGTACCTACCTCTGCACACACTGGCGATGGCATGGGAAGTCTCATCTGCCTTCTTGTCGAGCTGACTCAGACCATGTTGAGTAAGAGACTTGCTCAGTGTGAAGAGCTGAGAGCCCAGGTGATGGAGGTAATGCCAGCTGTTGAGTTTAACCCCGCCCAGCAGGGTTCTCGGGTGGGGACATAGACTACTTTTGATTTAACCAACATGGTGCATTGTAGTCTGTGTTTCACCCCCTGTGCAACAATGTCTCTTAGGTTAAGGCTCTCCCGGGAATGGGCACCACTATTGATGTAATACTGATCAATGGGCGTCTGAAGGAAGGAGACACGATTATTGTTCCTGGAGTAGAAGGACCCATCGTCACTCAGATCCGAGGCCTCCTGTTACCTCCTCCTATGAAGGAGTTAAGAGTGAAGGTGAGTCAGGGTGGTGAGCGCTGGCATACGGGGACTTGCACCATGTTGAGAAGCTCTGTTCAGCTCTTTCTGCACTTTAAGAGCCACCTGGCTTAATACACATACACATGCCCCTCACTGGTTTAATTCCAGGTGTCTTCATACAGGAATGACCCTCCATCAGAGTAGAGATGTGGGAAACTCCTTACTTACCAGCTGAGTTCCTCATAAAAATCAAAAGCACATTGCTTTGGTTCCACACGGCTAGCTAGTTACTAGCAGTAACTGTATGTATTGTGGCATCTTTTGCTGTGACTTGTCTTTTTACTCATTCTTTGCTATCCTGGGAATCAGAATTACTTGACTTTAATGTTGAACTTACCAGTCTTTCATGTCTGTTGCTTTTTGCATCTACTTTAGAGAATCTTCCCCTGTCCCAAGGTCATGACTGTTGTCTGTCTTCATCTTCTAAGCTTTCACATGAATGTGCTAACAACTACTTTGATCTCTCCAGAACCAATATGAGAAGCATAAAGAAGTAGAAGCAGCTCAGGGGGTAAAAATTCTTGGAAAGGACCTGGAGAAAACATTAGCTGGTTTACCCCTCCTTGTGGCTTACAAAGAAGATGAAGTCCCAGTTCTTAAAGTAAGTTACGACTTCTTCTAGAGCTGTTCTGAGTTGTACCTTGAGTCAGGAGGGCACATGCTGGGAACGAAGGGAAAGTGGGCACCTTTGTCTTCGTGGAGACTCACCTGGGCCTTTTGACAGTTGCTGGTTTAGAATTACTTCATTTGGTATAATCATGAACTGGCATAAATGATCATTTATATATAGTACAGTTAGGCTTCCCTGGTGGTCCAGTGGTTAAGACTTTTTCCTTCCAGTGCAGAGGGTGCATGCCTCATGGCCAGAAGCCAAAACATAAAACAGAAACAATGTTGTAACAAATTCAGTGAAGCCTTCAAAAATGGTCCTACATCCAAAAAAAAATAAATAAAATTTAAAAAAATCACCCCACAATCTAGAGACTTTTTATTCACATTTGTTTCTAAGAGGCTCGGTTATATAGACAGAACTAAAAATCTCTTACTGGGTTCTTGGACTCATCTTAAAGCCGGTCTGCCTGTTTTCAGAACAGATGGCACACGTGAGCCCATCCGAGCTTCACAAGAGCACATGCTGAGGTTGTTATTCTCTTGCCGAAAACACCACTGTTGCCAGCCGGGGCTCTTGTGTGCTGGGGCCACTGTTCTTCAGGCACCACCCGGTCACTGTGGTCAGGGAGTCAGCTGGCCCCCTCAGGGCCAGTGGAACAGGGCGTCGCTCTGACTGGTCTCCAAGAGCTTGAGAACTTGTGTGTCTCTTGTGGCAGCGAAGTGGTGGCTTTACTGACCTCTCATCAGAATCACTTCACCTTCTACAGAACAGTGATGAGGGGCTTGTGGGATGGGCTAGCCCATTAAGTCCCCCTGGGCTCCTGTACCACATTAAGTCATGTAGTACCTTTACTTCCAGAAGGTTCTTATTTATTAATGTCATTCCATTCACTCATCTGCTTTGTATCTGCTCTGCCAGGTGGTGCAGAGGTTACACATATTTCAACATGAGTCAGCCTAACACAGAGGTTAGGTGGGCACAGCTCAGCTGTGGCCCCTATCTCTTCCCTTCCTGCACAGGCTCTGCCATGCCTTGCCTGCGCTAAGCGTTGGTTTTGTGTTTTCGGATGAACACTCAATCACTAAGAGAAACAGTTAAGTTTTAGGCTGCTGAGCTAGAGGTGTATTTATCACCTTGTCAAATTTCATTTCTTTACAAGGATGAACTGATCCACGAGTTAAAGCAGACCCTAAATGCTATCAAATTGGAAGAGAAAGGAGTCTACGTCCAGGCCTCGACACTGGGCTCTCTGGAAGCGCTTCTTGAATTTCTGAAGACGTCAGAAGTGCCCGTAAGTCACAGTGGTAGTGCTGTCTGGGGGGCTGTTCCTGTCAGACACAGGCAGTGAACTGGGAAACCCCCTTTTTACAGTATGCAGGGATCAACATTGGGCCTGTCCACAAGAAGGACGTCATGAAGGCTTCGGTGATGCTGGAGCACGACCCCCAGTAAGTCATGTCTCTGCGTTGCGGGCACACGTGCTTCTGCCTTCTGGGCAGAACTGTTGTCCCACGGTCTGTATCACGTCAAATGACCCTGAATGTGTTTATCCTTTCAGGTATGCAGTGATTTTGGCCTTTGATGTGAGAATTGAACGGGATGCGCAAGAAATGGCTGACAGTTTAGGAGTTAGAATTTTTAGTGCAGAAATTATTTATCATTTATTTGATGCCTTTACGAAATATAGACAAGACTACAAGAAACAGAAGCAAGAAGAATTTAAGTAAGTTGGTAATTTTACCTACTTTGGATCTGTGCTAATAACACAGTTGATAATTTGAGGGTTACCAGTACCAGACAGGCATGTGGACAGCAGAAGTGTGGCACCTGCTCATCTCCCAGAGGCTGCGTCCTGTAGTGGCGTGTCACACACCCCAGATGAGAGCCACCTGAGACACTTGGGAGTGTTTGTGAACCCACGCACTCTGTAGCATTTCTGTTTAGTTTTCCATTTTTCCAGCTGGCACGTCTAGGCTGCACTGATGGCTGAGTGGTTGCTGCATTTGGGGAGCCGTCTTGCTGGGAGTCCTCATCCAGGTGGCGTGGAGAAGCCTCTCCTCCAGGAAAGCTCAGGAGTGACCCTGGCAGGTCCCTTCTCTAGGAGCTCAAGGGCAGGACGAGCAGAGAACACGTGAGGGTCTGGGAGAAGCAGAGTGAAAACAGGGAAGAGTCATGAGGAGCTGAGGTTGAAGGTGTGACCAGGCAGGCAGCTGATCGGAGATGGAGGGCGGGAGCCACGCCGACGCCCCGGTCGGGCGGGACTGGCCAGCAGGGCGGGTGCAAAGGTGGAGGCGCCAGTGCCCTCAGCAAGAGCGGCAGGAGGTACGCCTGGAGAAGCTGGCAGCACTTGTGTCGTATCAGACCCTGTAGCCATGGGCAGGGCTTCAGGGTGGGTGCTGAGAGCCCGGCAGCAGCCCCATAGGCCAGGCATGACGTGGAAACCCCTTTACAGTATGCAGGGATCAACATTGGGCCTGTCCACAAGAAGGACGCATGAAGGCTTCGGTGATGCTGGAGCACGACCCCCAGTAAGTCATGTCTCTGCGTTGCGGGCACACGTGCTTCTGCCTTCTGGGCAGAACTGTTGTCCCACGGTCTGTATCACGTCAAATGACCCTGAATGTGTTTATCCTTTCAGGTATGCAGTGATTTTGGCCTTTGATGTGAGAATTGAACGGGATGCGCAAGAAATGGCTGACAGTTTAGGAGTTAGAATTTTTAGTGCAGAAATTATTTATCATTTATTTGATGCCTTTACGAAATATAGACAAGACTACAAGAAACAGAAGCAAGAAGAATTTAAGTAAGTTGGTAATTTTACCTACTTTGGATCTGTGCTAATAACACAGTTGATAATTTGAGGGTTACCAGTACCAGACAGGCATGTGGACAGCAGAAGTGTGGCACCTGCTCATCTCCCAGAGGCTGCGTCCTGTAGTGGCGTGTCACACACCCCAGATGAGAGCCACCTGAGACACTTGGGAGTGTTTGTGAACCCACGCACTCTGTAGCATTTCTGTTTAGTTTTCCATTTTTCCAGCTGGCACGTCTAGGCTGCACTGATGGCTGAGTGGTTGCTGCATTTGGGGAGCCGTCTTGCTGGGAGTCCTCATCCAGGTGGCGTGGAGAAGCCTCTCCTCCAGGAAAGCTCAGGAGTGACCCTGGCAGGTCCCTTCTCTAGGAGCTCAAGGGCAGGACGAGCAGAGAACACGTGAGGGTCTGGGAGAAGCAGAGTGAAAACAGGGAAGAGTCATGAGGAGCTGAGGTTGAAGGTGTGACCAGGCAGGCAGCTGATCGGAGATGGAGGGAGGGAGCCACGCCGACGCCCAGGTAGGGCGGTACTGGCCAGCAGGGCGGGTGCAAAGGTGGAGGCGCCAGTGCCCTCAGCAAGAGCGGCAGGAGGTACGCCTGGAGAAGCTGGCAGCACTTGTGTCGTATCAGACCCTGTAGCCATGGGCAGGGCTTCAGGGTGGGTGCTGAGAGCCCGGCAGCAGCCCCATAGGCCAGGCATGACGTGGGGGCTGGGGGCCTCCAGCCAGCGTGAGCAGAGAGGGGGCCAGCCTTTCTGCTGCTCTCTGCTGCGAGGAGGAGACACCTCATATTCATCTGCGTTTGCTTGTTGTAATGCATGTAAGTGATTCTGTAAACTTAAACATTCTTGGGTTGTGTTTTTTCCTTTTAGGCACATAGCAGTATTTCCCTGCAAGATAAAGATCCTCCCTCAGTTTATTTTCAACTCTCGGGATCCCATAGTGATGGGCGTGACCGTGGAAGCGGGCCAGGTGAAGCAGGGGACCCCCATGTGCGTGCCCAGCAAAAATGTAAGTTCTGGGTGTACTTTCTAAAAAAAGCTCTCAGAGCCGTTCTGGGAGTTTGAGAGACAACACAAAACTCAGCCAGAGCGGGTGCCTTCCTGTCCTTTACTCCTCGGTGGCAGTTCCTTACCAGGGTGGATTCTCAGAGCAGTCGTGTTAGCACTTCAGATAACGAAAGCTGCAGGATCATTGTCCTTTTATGAAATTTTTATACTTTGAGTCTGGGACAAAATGTAAAGAACAAAATAAAGAACACTAAATCCTTTCCTCTACATTAGCAGCATGCCTAAGAAAAACTCCCATTAATTCAGTAAGATTCTGTAATTCACCCTTCACCAATGGTCCCCAAAACATCTTTGGTCCCGTGGCTTGCTGACATGGCACGTGGCATTTATTAGCACTTCAGCCTTATCAGGAACCAGCCCGCCATCCTTTGGGCAGAGTCCAGACCGGGCAGGACGAGCAGAGAACACGTGAGGGTCTGGGAGAAGCAGAGTGAAAACAGGGAAGAGTCATGAGGAGCTGAGGTTGAAGGTGTGACCAGGCAGGCAGCTGATCGGAGATGGAGGGAGGGAGCCACGCCGACGCCCAGGTAGGGCGGTACTGGCCAGCAGGGCGGGTGCAAAGGTGGAGGCGCCAGTGCCCTCAGCAAGAGCGGCAGGAGGTACGCCTGGAGAAGCTGGCAGCACTTGTGTCGTATCAGACCCTGTAGCCATGGGCAGGGCTTCAGGGTGGGTGCTGAGAGCCCGGCAGCAGCCCCATAGGCCAGGCATGACGTGGGGGCTGGGGGCCTCCAGCCAGCGTGAGCAGAGAGGGGGCCAGCCTTTCTGCTGCTCTCTGCTGCGAGGAGGAGACACCTCATATTCATCTGCGTTTGCTTGTTGTAATGCATGTAAGTGATTCTGTAAACTTAAACATTCTTGGGTTGTGTTTTTTCCTTTTAGGCACATAGCAGTATTTCCCTGCAAGATAAAGATCCTCCCTCAGTTTATTTTCAACTCTCGGGATCCCATAGTGATGGGCGTGACCGTGGAAGCGGGCCAGGTGAAGCAGGGGACCCCCATGTGCGTGCCCAGCAAAAATGTAAGTTCTGGGTGTACTTTCTAAAAAAAGCTCTCAGAGCCGTTCTGGGAGTTTGAGAGACAACACAAAACTCAGCCAGAGCGGGTGCCTTCCTGTCCTTTACTCCTCGGTGGCAGTTCCTTACCAGGGTGGATTCTCAGAGCAGTCGTGTTAGCACTTCAGATAACGAAAGCTGCAGGATCATTGTCCTTTTATGAAATTTTTATACTTTGAGTCTGGGACAAAATGTAAAGAACAAAATAAAGAACACTAAATCCTTTCCTCTACATTAGCAGCATGCCTAAGAAAAACTCCCATTAATTCAGTAAGATTCTGTAATTCACCCTTCACCAATGGTCCCCAAAACATCTTTGGTCCCGTGGCTTGCTGACATGGCACGTGGCATTTATTAGCACTTCAGCCTTATCAGGAACCAGCCCGCCATCCTTTGGGCAGAGTCCAGACCGGTGGTTTCACAGAAGACTCCTCAGTGTGGATTTGTCAGGTTGTTCACTTGTGACTCCGAGGACACTCAGCATCTCCATTGAGGGCAGGTCTGCCCTATTTGGTGACTCACTCACAGCATCTCTGACAGCTTCTGACCGTCCTTCCCTGGGCTGTGGTTACACATTCTGTAAGGACTTCTCCCCCTGGCCTTTCCACCAGGCCTCTTATACAGCAGTTTGTTGGTTCCCCAGTTAACCCAGTGTTTGGTCAGCAGGAGCCGAGTGCTTGTGTTCTTGTTCCGAGGCACTTGGAGCCTCCTCTCCCTGGCACTGAGGTGCCCCAGCAGGCCTGGTTCTGAGGGTGAGAAGTGACTCTGCTGTCCTCTGAGCAGTGTGATTCACTGCAGCCTAGCAGTTGTTGTTCCTCCGCCACCCCAAGTGGGCTGAGCCAGACACTTCCTAGCAGCATGGGCCCCTCATGTCTTTGGCTATCCGGACTCCATGGTTTCACTCGTATCTTCCTGGATCCCTTCACGCGCTAGGCAGCACGGTGGTGTGCTGTGGCTGTTCCCCTCTCTGACTGAGGGCAGGTCACGCACAGGGCTCACCCAGCTCCTTGCCTCTCCAGCTCTGCCCTCCTCATTCTCCACTCACCTCAGGCTCCTTTCTGACTCTTTTTTGGAAGTCCTCTGGCAGCTGCCACGTGGAGGGCAGGGTGGAAATGGCTCAGAGCCACAGAGCTACTCTTCCTGTCCTCACGGCCAGTGTGTGAAGGCAGAGGGGCTAGGATGCCTCACTGCAGGTCGCCAGTGAGAACTCACTGTGGAGAGACCAGCTGGCCCCGGGCCCAGGGTCAGCCACTGGCTTCTGCGTCCCCTCCAGTCCAGATGCCTGTGTCTGGCATGATTCACGCTAGTTTCTGTTGTTACTTTACAGTTTGTCGACATTGGAATAGTTACAAGTATTGAAGTAAACCATAAACAAGTGGATGTTGCAAAAAAAGGACAAGAAGTCTGTGTCAAAATAGAGCCCATCCCTGGTGAATCACCCAAGATGTACGGACGCCATTTTGAAGCTACAGACATTCTCGTCAGTAAGGTAAGTAGCTCAGGCAGTAGTTAAGAAAGGGGGCTGTCCCTTTCGGATGATCTTTACCTGGGAGCAGAGGGGTGACATTTAGAACTGGAAGGGATGGAGTCTCCATTAGGGCTAGCCTGGCGTCTGGCCTCCTCAGAGCACCCGCTGGGACTTCTAGGTCAGATCCCTCTGTCCAACTTGCCAAGCAGAGGAGCGCTGGGCCTCGCTGGGGCTTCTTGGTTCCCAGTTAACCCAGTGTTTGGTCAGCAGGAGCCGAGTGCTTGTGTTCTTGTTCCGAGGCACTTGGAGCCTCCTCTCCCTGGCACTGAGGTGCCCCAGCAGGCCTGGTTCTGAGGGTGAGAAGTGACTCTGCTGTCCTCTGAGCAGTGTGATTCACTGCAGCCTAGCAGTTGTTGTTCCTCCGCCACCCCAAGTGGGCTGAGCCAGACACTTCCTAGCAGCATGGGCCCCTCATGTCTTTGGCTATCCGGACTCCATGGTTTCACTCGTATCTTCCTGGATCCCTTCACGCGCTAGGCAGCACGGTGGTGTGCTGTGGCTGTTCCCCTCTCTGACTGAGGGCAGGTCACGCACAGGGCTCACCCAGCTCCTTGCCTCTCCAGCTCTGCCCTCCTCATTCTCCACTCACCTCAGGCTCCTTTCTGACTCTTTTTTGGAAGTCCTCTGGCAGCTGCCACGTGGAGGGCAGGGTGGAAATGGCTCAGAGCCACAGAGCTACTCTTCCTGTCCTCACGGCCAGTGTGTGAAGGCAGAGGGGCTAGGATGCCTCACTGCAGGTCGCCAGTGAGAACTCACTGTGGAGAGACCAGCTGGCCCCGGGCCCAGGGTCAGCCACTGGCTTCTGCGTCCCCTCCAGTCCAGATGCCTGTGTCTGGCATGATTCACGCTAGTTTCTGTTGTTACTTTACAGTTTGTCGACATTGGAATAGTTACAAGTATTGAAGTAAACCATAAACAAGTGGATGTTGCAAAAAAAGGACAAGAAGTCTGTGTCAAAATAGAGCCCATCCCTGGTGAATCACCCAAGATGTACGGACGCCATTTTGAAGCTACAGACATTCTCGTCAGTAAGGTAAGTAGCTCAGGCAGTAGTTAAGAAAGGGGGCTGTCCCTTTCGGATGATCTTTACCTGGGAGCAGAGGGGTGACATTTAGAACTGGAAGGGATGGAGTCTCCATTAGGGCTAGCCTGGCGTCTGGCCTCCTCAGAGCACCCGCTGGGACTTCTAGGTCAGATCCCCTCTGTCCAACTTGCCAAGCAGAGGGAGCGCTGGGCCTCTGCTCCCCTGACATGCAGGCTCTGCCTTGGTAAGTTCCGCCTGAGCTTTCTTGGCGAAGACAGCCTCCAACGCTCGAGTCTTCTGTGGTTTTGTTCACTGTGTGCCTCGGGCCTTGCAGATCAGCCGGCAGTCCATCGATGCTCTCAAAGACTGGTTCAGAGACGAGATGCAGAAGAGTGACTGGCAGCTTATTGTGGAGCTGAAGAAAGTGTTTGAAATCATCTAATTTTTCTACACTGGGCAGGAATTGGAGTCAGTGAAATAACCATATGGTAATATCACCAAGAAAAACAAGGCAAAGCATGGAATGGACCTATCCGAAAATGAACTTTAGAAGGAAAAAACTAGGTGTATAAAATGTTTTCCATGAGAAACCAAGAAACTACACTGGTTTGACAGTGGTTGATTACACGTCCCCACAGCTCCGATGTGCCTGTTCACTCCCCCACAACCTCCCCAGCCCTTCTCTACTGGCTGCTGTTTTCAAGTTTGCCCTTCCTTCCCCCAATTTGGATTTTTATTAACAGATCTAAAGCTCTCTCGATTTTCTACTGATTAAATCAGTGCTGCAGTGTTTGACTAAGCAGGCTTCTGCAGGTTTTGTGGTTCTTGGGACTCTCTTGAGGTAAGAAACACTTTTTCATTTACACAGAGCCTTCCCCCTGTGGTTCTCCTCCCAGCCATTCTCTGCCATATGCCCTTAGGGACTTTTTAAAATAGAAAATCAGGCTTTCTGATACTTATTCATCTGCTTTGTGTGAAGCCATGGTGTCAAGCATCGCCGGCTGCCCCTTACCGCTTGTGTGGTCACAAGAATCCACTGTCCTCAGCTCCAATGAAGAACCCAGATGCTGCCCCTGAGTGCCGCTGGGTCTCCCTTCCTCTCAGCATAGCTGCTCTCACAAGGGTCCTCTCTGTACAGTGCGCTCTCTCAAGGACAGAACTTTTGATTATGACTAACATCATAGTTGTCCTAGCACACGTTAACATTAGGGGCTTTTTTATGTCACTCTGGGTTGGTATCGTGCATGTTTTCCAATGAGACAATCAGTAGGCTGTTGATGAACTGGCTGGAAGTACTGTTGTTCCAGAGACATATGGTGTGTCAGTCATCTGGTGGTAGCTAGTTCTCTGTGGTTTTCTCAAAGAAGGTGGGAAGTGGGTCGCTGAGGTAAGCCATCTGTTAGCATCAGACCCCTATACCTGATTACCTACTATAGCACAGTGTTGAATTAAGTCAGTGTGGGGCGTTGGAAGCAGGTGTTCCCGAGTATTCACTGGCATAGAATTATAAACTATATTTTTTAAGTGTTACGGCATAACATATACCATAGAAGAATACTTTTCTATACATCTGAAAACCTGTACTTTCTTCCTTATTACTCAAGTTTCTGAAGGGCCAGCAGAAGCAAAGACAAACCTCTAAGCCACTTGGGGGACAGAATTTTCCCAGGAAAAGCTTAATCTTCAATTGTGTGTGTGTGCTAATTCAAAGTATGTAAATTCCTCCACTTGGAAGAAGTAAAGAAGATTTTCTTAACATGTTCCTGTGTTGGTGCTTTGGGTTAGAAGTGAGCGCACGCTTTCTTTACCCTTGCTTGGCTCAAGTAGAACACCTGTCTGGGCCCTCAGGAATTTCAGAGCTTAGCATGGAGCCTGTAACTGTCTGGCTTGGAGGGTTTTCAGCCTCTTAAGTAGAATAGTCCAGGATTTGCTTCCTAAAGGATTCACAAAAAAGGGGCCTGTACAAAATATACATACAGTTCTTTATTAAACAACTGTAAACACTTCACTGTAAAAATCCATAAAACTTTATAAACAAACATTATTGTAAATAGAATCTATGCTACAGTAAAAGAACACAATTATTTACATGCAATACTGACAAATTTGGCACTTATTGAAAAGAAATGTACAAAAACACTTGGTTTAAAAAGAAATTTAAAATTATAAACTCAGCATTACTATCATGCACTTCGCAAATACCTCACACAAGCACTTGTGGCACAGCTAGGGGAGAGCTCGGGCTCCCGGGGAGGTTCACGTGACTTTCAATGTGCTTCCATATGTCTGCTGTAAGACCACCTGAACGTTGTCGAGAATAAAGTCAAACGCCTTGTTCCATACCGACTCCACCGACGTTGGTTCGTGCATGTTTTCCAATGAGACAATCAGTAGGCTGTTGATGAACTGGCTGGAAGTACTGTTGTTCCAGAGACATATGGTGTGTCAGTCATCTGGTGGTAGCTAGTTCTCTGTGGTTTTCTCAAAGAAGGTGGGAAGTGGGTCGCTGAGGTAAGCCATCTGTTAGCATCAGACCCCTATACCTGATTACCTACTATAGCACAGTGTTGAATTAAGTCAGTGTGGGGCGTTGGAAGCAGGTGTTCCCGAGTATTCACTGGCATAGAATTATAAACTATATTTTTTAAGTGTTACGGCATAACATATACCATAGAAGAATACTTTTCTATACATCTGAAAACGTGTACTTTCTTCCTTATTACTCAAGTTTCTGAAGGGCCAGCAGAAGCAAAGACAAACCTCTAAGCCACTTGGGGGACAGAATTTTCCCAGGAAAAGCTTAATCTTCAATTGTGTGTGTGTGCTAATTCAAAGTATGTAAATTCCTCCACTTGGAAGAAGTAAAGAAGATTTTCTTAACATGTTCCTGTGTTGGTGCTTTGGGTTAGAAGTGAGCGCACGCTTTCTTTACCCTTGCTTGGCTCAAGTAGAACACCTGTCTGGGCCCTCAGGAATTTCAGAGCTTAGCATGGAGCCTGTAACTGTCTGGCTTGGAGGGTTTTCAGCCTCTTAAGTAGAATAGTCCAGGATTTGCTTCCTAAAGGATTCACAAAAAGGAGCCTGTACAAAATATACATACAGTTCTTTATTAAACAACTGTAAACACTTCACTGTAAAAATCCATAAAACTTTATAA
Organism: Tragulus kanchil; assembly: GCA_022376925.1. Lineage (NCBI taxonomy): Eukaryota > Metazoa > Chordata > Mammalia > Artiodactyla > Tragulidae > Tragulus > Tragulus kanchil. The sequence continues at coordinate 99,287,502 of JAIOJX010000029.1, forward strand.
ACAAACATTATTGTAAATAGAATCTATGCTACAGTAAAAGAACACAATTATTTACATGCAATACTGACAAATTTGGCACTTATTGAAAAGAAATGTACAAAAACACTTGGTTTAAAAAGAAATTTAAAATTATAAACTCAGCATTACTATCATGCACTTCGCAAATACCTCACACAAGCACTTGTGGCACAGCTAGGGGAGAGCTCGGGCTCCCGGGGAGGTTCACGTGACTTTCAATGTGCTTCCATATGTCTGCTGTAAGACCACCTGAACGTTGTCGAGAATAAAGTCAAACGCCATGTTCCAAACCGACTCCACCGACTGCTGCATCAGCCTGGAGGAGAGAGGAGCGGTCAGGAAGACTGCTTTAGGGATCAGGTTAGCGTATCTACGTAGAGGTAAGGGTTTAAAGAGCTTCATGTACACACACTCAAAAGGTACTCTTATGGTTTAAGCCTATATAAACCTTGAGAGGAGGAACAGTCTCGTTTTGACCCCAATCGATATTACACTGCTGCTTTCTCTGGTGTTTAGAATGAAGGCTGCCTCTGTGGAGTAACGCCAGAAAGGGTGCAGTCTCTTTATACCCTCACCCCCATCCAGGAGCTGTGGTGACAAGATGGGCCTCTGGGTAGATAAAATGAATAGCAGTTACCGTTTCATGTACTTTATGACCAGGTCCAGTTTTTCCAAATCCTTTTCCTCTATTAGATCAGTACAGTATTTCACAACTTGCAGAATGTCTTCCTCCATTGGATCTAGAGAGGGACAGAGATACTGCGTGAGGGCCAGCCTTTCCTTCTGAAGGGGAAGGGCTCTGGGAACAGTGGGATACCACGGGCTACCCCCACCCCAGGGATTGTGGTGAGCAACACCGCGGGGCAAGAGGCGGAGGGGGCTGGTTCCTCTCTAGCCGATTCATGCTCTGTCCTCCCAGGCTGCCACATCCCCGGACCAGCACTAGCCCAGCCAACCTGAAATGGTAGTGATCCACTCTCTGAGCAAGGTCTTCACGTCACTGAACTCCACGGCTCCAGCCAGGTTGGGCGCCAGGGGCCTGACATACCCAGATGGGTCAGGCTGCAAACCAGAAAGGCCAGCAACACCTGAAGTGGAAGCAGAGAGTTCTCCCTGTTAAGAAAGCACATGACAAGAAGTGCTGGATTTACAGAACATCCGGTCCAGGAGGATCTGAGGAAGGAAAGGGTCAAAGTTTAAATAGAAAAGTTACCAGAGGTTTTTCAGAGTGGGGCCCTTCCTGTTTTAGAAATCCATCCATGAGCTTCTGGGGACTTGTGCAGGCTCCCGGCAAGGTCTTTGCCGGGCTGTTGAGCAGTGTGGTCTTCACAGGGCTCTGAACCTTTCTGTGGGGACTCTTCTTGTTTCTTTTGTCTTTGGCCGCTGCTGGTTTGAGCTGTAGTAGTGGGTTCTTGGGCACTAGAAGATGACACAAGACCCTCAACCAACATGCCTGGGGAGGGGTGCGGGCCCCCCTCCTCCACCCATCCCACATGTAGCCCTGCACGTGGGCACACACCCAGCCTGAGAGGGTGCTAAGAACGAGCCCGCCATTGCTAGGGTTCGCTCAGCCACTTACTGATGGCCTCTGCTTGTTTGCCTGGGGGGCTCAAAGGAGTCAACCACCACAGGTGAGTACTTCCAACTGTTCAGCAGGCACTGTGCTATTTCCATTTTAATAGCTTGTTGGCCAGAGCCGTATTAATACGTCTTTTGTTACTGGAATGTTCCTGACTAGAAATGTTCCAGTATTCACTGACATAGCAAATCATCAACGTTGGTTTTTGTAAAAATCCCCTGGTCAACACACTGTTAATGTAGTGTTCGTGACACGTGTTCAGAAACTCAAAGACTCCGTGCTTTAACCACATCCTTTGGAGGATCACTCTCAAAGGACAAGAGGCTTAACAGAGCTCAATTCAGATTTCTGGGTCAGACCTGCAAAGTTCAGGCACGAATCCACCTGGGACAGCCTTACCTGTGCCAGGCGCTCGTCCTGTCCCCAGTGGGGTGAGCACGGCCAGGACGAACGGCTGACCCGAGCCACCATGCACGAAGACAGCCCAACCATACGCTCGTCTCTTGCCTCTTCTGATAAGTGAAACCTGCAAAGCTTACCGGGGGCGCCGGCCGGCTGCTGGGGAGGGGCATGCTCCTCCTGACGCGGTCTCTGATCGTAGGCCACTTTCAGCTCCTTTTGAAGCTCCACAGGAAGAGCTGCGAACACCTCAGGGTCCACCTGGTGGAAAGAGCAAGTTAAAAGTCAAACCTGGGCTGACCATAGAAGGCAGCTGGTTTATATTTTTCGTAAAATAACTATTTGAAACCATACTTTACTGCTCTGCATGAATTCTTCCTCAGTATTAAATCTCATTAAATTCTCACGAGGTTTGAGGGTGAAAATAAGGAATACAACTTTGAATAGTAATTGATAAACACCAGTGAAAAATGGGGAGCCAAATGCAGGAGAGCAGGTGTGAAACTGATGTGTCTAAGACATCAAAGTTAGACCATGCTCCTGTCTTGTCCCTGGCCCCTCAGTGCCAGGGAAGAGCAGAGCCTTTGTTTCTCCAGGGTGGAAGCTGTATGCACCTCACCCTAGAGCTGCCCTGTGTCCACACCTGGCTGCTCTGTCAGTTCTGTCCCGCAGGCTGTGTGGAGACAGGTCATTCCCCCTCCCGCCCTGGGACGTTCAGGGGCAAAGGAGATAGCAGGTGTCTGGGGCTGGACGGCCGAGGACACTGGCTCTATGGTAGGAGTCCCTGAAGTTGACTCACCTGGGAAAAGGCTGGCAGGGCTATTACATTAATGCCCACGTCGCTGTTAGGTTCTTGAGGTTCTGGTATTTGTAACAGAACAGTCCCTCCTGGTTGTGGCAGGATTCCCGAGCTGCAGCCGTTGACGGGCTCTTTCCTTTGGTTGCCTGGCGGCTCTGCCTGCTGCATGGCACACGCCTGCTCCACCTGTTCCCGGAGATCAGGTGGAAGAGCCTCCAGGACAGACAGATCGAGCTGTGAGACACCAGACAGATGCTCAGGCGATGCATTTCCAGAGCTGAGGCATCATTTCAACTTCCACTGGACACGGTGGGTAGTAAACATGAGGTGTGGATGTCAGGCCAGGAAGGCCACCCCCAGGCCAGCACATCTTTGGCCAATGACGTCTGGCTGGTCGTGTGGACTCTGGAGATGATCAATGCGTGCCACTGGCTGGTTCCCTAGGGGCAGCTCAGCCCTGTCCCCTTGCTGAACTTCCTGCCCAGGACAAATCTGAGGCTCCACGCAGGAAGTGACCAGAGCCCAAGGCACACCTTTCATTTCTGGGTTAGGGTACAAGTCCTGGGTCAGACTACCTGCCTCAAAATAGAAATTCTATTTGTCTGAGAGCAGCCTACACACCAGAACATTTTCAAAATAACTATTTGAAACCATACTTTACTGCTCTGCAAATTCTTCCTCAGTATTAAATCTCATTAAATTCTCACGAGGTTTGAGGGTGAAAATAAGGAATACAACTTTGAATAGTAATTGATAAACACCAGTGAAAATGGGGAGCCAAATGCAGGAGAGCAGGTGTGAAACTGATGTGTCTAAGACATCAAAGTTAGACCATGCTCCTGTCTTGTCCCTGGCCCCTCAGTGCCAGGGAAGAGCAGAGCCTTTGTTTCTCCAGGGTGGAAGCTGTATGCACCTCACCCTAGAGCTGCCCTGTGTCCACACCTGGCTGCTCTGTCAGTTCTGTCCCGCAGGCTGTGTGGAGACAGGTCATTCCCCCTCCCGCCCTGGGACGTTCAGGGGCAAAGGAGATAGCAGGTGTCTGGGGCTGGACGGCCGAGGACACTGGCTCTATGGTAGGAGTCCCTGAAGTTGACTCACCTGGGAAAAGGCTGGCAGGGCTATTACATTAATGCCCACGTCGCTGTTAGGTTCTTGAGGTTCTGGTATTTGTAACAGAACAGTCCCTCCTGGTTGTGGCAGGATTCCCGAGCTGCAGCCGTTGACGGGCTCTTTCCTTTGGTTGCCTGGCGGCTCTGCCTGCTGCATGGCACACGCCTGCTCCACCTGTTCCCGGAGATCAGGTGGAAGAGCCTCCAGGACAGACAGATCGAGCTGTGAGACACCAGACAGATGCTCAGGCGATGCATTTCCAGAGCTGAGGCATCATTTCAACTTCCACTGGACACGGTGGGTAGTAAACATGAGGTGTGGATGTCAGGCCAGGAAGGCCACCCCCAGGCCAGCACATCTTTGGCCAATGACGTCTGGCTGGTCGTGTGGACTCTGGAGATGATCAATGCGTGCCACTGGCTGGTTCCCTAGGGGCAGCTCAGCCCTGTCCCCTTGCTGAACTTCCTGCCCAGGACAAATCTGAGGCTCCACGCAGGAAGTGACCAGAGCCCAAGGCACACCTTTCATTTCTGGGTTAGGGTACAAGTCCTGGGTCAGACTACCTGCCTCAAAATAGAAATTCTATTTGTCTGAGAGCAGCCTACACACCAGAACCTACAACCCATCCATGACCTTGCAGGAACATGATTCCAGGTGCTGGGCAGGCCAGGCTTCCCGCTGGGAGCCACTGCTCCAGGTAACTCAGCAGCAGCAGGACCCCACTGCAGGCGCGGCCCCCACCACTCCCGAACAGAGCTTCAAGTGCTCTGTTGGAAAGTTTCCAAGAAACAGAAATGCCATCAGCACACCATAGTTACAGCCCCACCACCTGACTGGACAGCTCCTGTCACCTGAGAGTGCTCTTTACAAAGGTTGCAAGGAAAGCCTTTGACACAGGGCCTCTGCTAAGGAGCAGCAGAGCTGCACTGTGGACCAGAGTAGTCCATGCGGCCACCACCTCGCGGTCAGTGGCTCCCGGGGCTTTCCTCTGTGCTGTACCACCTGCAAGAGTATGCTTGCCCCACACTGCTTCCCATTTGGAATGAATACCACCGTCCACCCTGACCAGCAGCCTGTTCTCAGCTCTGCTGGTAAAGAGACTGAAAACCGCATCCCTGCTGTAAAGCTGCTCTGGGGCTGACGTGTTTACAACCGTCACACACCTGGGAAGGTGACGGGACCTCGATGCTCACGTTGAGTCTTGAGGTTAAGCTGACGGGGGAGTGCAGCCCATTCCACTTGCCCACACGCTCGGCTTTGCTGGTGGCGGTGGGAGCAACACTGGATGTCAGGTGCGTAGAGAGAGGTGGCAATGGAGTGCAGGGTCTAGAGGCAGGCACTGCCAGGTCCACAGCAGCCAGGACTGCTGGAAACAGGAAACGACATAAAGCAGCCTCTCTGGACCGTGGAGGTGGCGCACACTTTACTCCACTACAAACAAGGCCTTGATACTCTTTCGTGGGGATGGAGTTGTTCCAGAGGCCCCAGGGAGCCCTCCCGACAGCGCACGCAGCATCGTGACCAGGGACACAGACGCTACTGACCTTCCGTGGGCTCCTCCTCCGTGGGTGGCCCGGCCTTCTGGCCCTGCAAGAGCTCCAGCATGGGGTGGGGCCCACCAGCACCGCGGCTGGTTGGGACTGCTGGGTGGCTGGGGGATAGGAGGCGGTTTGGGTTCGTCAGACTACCTGCCTCAAAATAGAAATTCTATTTGTCTGAGAGCAGCCTACACACCAGAACCTACAACCCATCCATGACCTTGCAGGAACATGATTCCAGGTGCTGGGCAGGCCAGGCTTCCCGCTGGGAGCCACTGCTCCAGGTAACTCAGCAGCAGCAGGACCCCACTGCAGGCGCGGCCCCCACCACTCCCGAACAGAGCTTCAAGTGCTCTGTTGGAAAGTTTCCAAGAAACAGAAATGCCATCAGCACACCATAGTTACAGCCCCACCACCTGACTGGACAGCTCCTGTCACCTGAGAGTGCTCTTTACAAAGGTTGCAAGGAAAGCCTTTGACACAGGGCCTCTGCTAAGGAGCAGCAGAGCTGCACTGTGGACCAGAGTAGTCCATGCGGCCACCACCTCGCGGTCAGTGGCTCCCGGGGCTTTCCTCTGTGCTGTACCACCTGCAAGAGTATGCTTGCCCCACACTCGTTTCCCATTTGGAATGAATACCACCGTCCACCCTGACCAGCAGCCTGTTCTCAGCTCTGCTGGTAAAGAGACTGAAAACCGCATCCCTGCTGTAAAGCTGCTCTGGGGCTGACGTGTTTACAACCGTACACACACCTGGGAAGGTGACGGGACCTCGATGCTCACGTTGAGTCTTGAGGTTAAGCTGACGGGGGAGTGCAGCCCATTCCACTTGCCCACACGCTCGGCTTTGCTGGTGGCGGTGGGAGCAACACTGGATGTCAGGTGCGTAGAGAGAGGTGGCAATGGAGTGCAGGGTCTAGAGGCAGGCACTGCCAGGTCCACAGCAGCCAGGACTGCTGGAAACAGGAAACGACATAAAGCAGCCTCTCTGGACCGTGGAGGTGGCGCACACTTTACTCCACTACAAACAAGGCCTTGATACTCTTTCGTGGGGATAGAGTTGTTCCAGAGGCCCCAGGGAGCCCTCCCGACAGCGCACGCAGCATCGTGACCAGGGACACAGACGCTACTGACCTTCCGTGGGCTCCTCCTCCGTGGGTGGCCCGGCCTTCTGGCCCTGCAAGAGCTCCAGCATGGGGTGGGGCCCACCAGCACCGCGGCTGGTTGGGACTGCTGGGTGGCTGGGGGATAGGAGGCGGTTTGGGTTCGTCGGAACCAACTGATTCACATGAATACCGACCTGGAACCAGAATGAAACAGGTTTCTAGGTAGAACGGTGAAATGAAGGATTCAAACAGCCTTTTGTCTGATTTATTCCCAGACTGCTGCTGCAGTAACTGGTGAGCATTCACCTAAATCTTAAGAGTACCCACCCAACTTCTTCAAAATCAGAAATTCAAAAAAGTGCAGCCCTGTGTCCACTGAAGTTCTCATCAGTGAAGCTTGTGTTTACTTTTGGCCGCATTGCCCCGCGTGTGGGATCTGAGCGACTGAACCCTGGCCCAGAGCAGTGACAGCGCCGCGTCTTCACCCTTGGACCACCAAGGCATCTTCAGTTTTAAGAATTTTATGAAATTTAATTAGGGGACTCTACTTGCAGTCTTACTGCACTTACCATTTTGGGGGTGGGGTGGGCAGTGGGTGCGCTGCGGGTAAGCACAGATAAGCACCCCTCCCCCAGGTTCACTGACATTTCAGCCCTTCCACAAAACCCACGCCAGTCACTAACTATCCTTCACTCAGACGGGCACCCACAGCCTACACAGGTAGAATCTTGGAGAAAACTGAAGTTTTCACATGCAGATTGCCCCCTCACCACCTGTTCCAAGGGTGTCATCTTGTGCCTGGGATGAACAATCCCTACTAGATCATCAGACATCAGAACAAACTTATGACAAAAAAGGACCTCAGAGGTCAAGGACATTTGCAGCCTCATGCCCCCCATCCCCGCACACCACAGGAACCAGAGAAGACCCCCGCCCCCACAACCCCCCGGCTGTTTCACAGAAAAGTGCAGTAAAAATTCCACCACCACACTATGAGAACCCTCAGATCTACCCTCGAGTAAGAAAAACATCACGGTTTTAGGATGTTGCCTACTCACCCCTCGCATGTCCGGTATGTTGAGTTTCAGAGCATGAAACATGTTCAGCACAGTCTTTCCAATTAGTTTCGCACTGTTGCCTGGTCAAGAGTCATGGTCCTGCAAGTGACAGAATTAACTTCTTTAAAAGAACAAAAGCGCTGGTTGGGACTGCTGGGTGGCTGGGGGATAGGAGGCGGTTTGGGTTCGTCGGAACCAACTGATTCACATGAATACCGACCTGGAACCAGAATGAAACAGGTTTCTAGGTAGAACGGTGAAATGAAGGATTCAAACAGCCTTTTGTCTGATTTATTCCCAGACTGCTGCTGCAGTAACTGGTGAGCATTCACCTAAATCTTAAGAGTACCCACCCAACTTCTTCAAAATCAGAAATTCAAAAAAGTGCAGCCCTGTGTCCACTGAAGTTCTCATCAGTGAAGCTTGTGTTTACTTTTGGCCGCATTGCCCGCTGTGGGATCTGAGCGACTGAACCCTGGCCCAGAGCAGTGACAGCGCGCCTTCACCCTTGGACCACCAAGGCATCTTCAGTTTTAAGAATTTTATGAAATTTAATTAGGGGACTCTACTTGCAGTCTTACTGCACTTACCATTTTGGGGTGGGTGGGCAGTGGGTGCGCTGCGGGTAAGCACAGATAAGCACCCCTCCCCCAGGTTCACTGACATTTCAGCCCTTCCACAAAACCCACGCCAGTCACTAACTATCCTTCACTCAGACGGGCACCCACAGCCTACACAGGTAGAATCTTGGAGAAAACTGAAGTTTTCACATGCAGATTGCCCCCTCACCACCTGTTCCAAGGGTGTCATCTTGTGCCTGGGATGAACAATCCCTACTAGATCATCAGACATCAGAACAAACTTATGACAAAAAAGGACCTCAGAGGTCAAGGACATTTGCAGCCTCATGCCCCCCATCCCCGCACACCACAGGAACCAGAGAAGACCCCCGCCCCCACAACCCCCCGGCTGTTTCACAGAAAAGTGCAGTAAAAATTCCACCACCACACTATGAGAACCCTCAGATCTACCCTCGAGTAAGAAAAACATCACGGTTTTAGGATGTTGCCTACTCACCCCTCGCATGTCCGGTATGTTGAGTTTCAGAGCATGAAACATGTTCAGCACAGTCTTTCCAATTAGTTTCGCACTGTCTGTTGCCTGGTCAAGAGTCATGGTCCTGCAAGTGACAGAATTAACTTCTTTAAAAGAACAAAAGCTATATTCTGTCCGTACTCCCTTGTACCCCAGTAGTATGGAACTGTTCAAAGAGTTAAAGCTGTAAAGACAGTTATCAAAGCTCTAAGTATCAAATGTGATCCTGAAAAAAGGAGACAGACACAACATGGGGGGAAAAATTAAGAACCTTGACACTTCAGAGACCTGGTCAACTAAAAATGTCTTAGAGAAATGCACTTTAGTTAATGTATGTTTAAGTACCAGCCTATTATGTTGCCACTAAATCACGAGTGGTAAGTAGTTGCACATTCCAAGGGAGGTTTTAGGCTGCAAGGTGATCTGTGCTTAGTTATGGTTACTACTCACAAGACAAAGATGGGTTTCCTTTCCCAGTTTTCAACAGACGAACATGCCCAACACAACTGTTCTCTGTCCCAAAGGTTCTCCAAGTGGACACAGAGCGGGTGGACAGCTCTGAAGAAAGAAGGATGGTGGTGTCCTGTCTAAACTCAGACTAGCATATACAATTCTTACATCTGGAAAAGCTCCTCAGGAGGACCAAAGAATGTGCCAGCATTATCAGGTGCCCCAAACAGCTACTTATTCTGATTTTTTCAGTACCATCAATACATGATGCATTTATCTAGGAACGTCCCTATTTCTTTAAGGAAACAATTTGCAAAAAATTTCCACTGGCTTGTTACCTAATGACTACCATAAGTGTATTTCACACAGATAGAGAACAATTTGAAAGGAAGACTTTTAAGGGGTAGTGGCCCATGGTGGTTTAATCACATGTATATTTTTCATTTCTTTCCAAACAACACTAAAATGGACTTGAAATTCCTTTCAGAAGGTACTGAAAGCAAATCAGTAAGCGGCTAAGTTACCAAATGCCTGTTAAAAGCCTAAAAGCAAAGCACCAACCTGAGACCGCCAGCATACGCTACAAAACCTCCCAAGAGCTCAGCAGTCAGGGTGTCAGGTGTGTGATGGAGGGGTCAGTGCCGACTCTCACAGCTGACTGCTGTCCTTTCCTGACAGCTCCCCAGAGACGGGCACAATGACACAGGCCACGGCTGTTAGGAACAGCCAGGAGCAGCCGGCCCCTCTGGGAAGCAGCACAGACCCCCAGCCCCTGACGCTCCAAACCCCTACTGAGGACCCAGAACACCAGCTCACTGACCCACCTTCTCACCCAGCCCAGGTGGGACATCTCCCAGGAAGGACCCAGACAGTGCCAAGCAGTGGGCTGACCAGAAACCAGGCTCCAGCTGCTCTCCCAGTGAAGCCCCTGGCCCACGTGTCCACAAGGAGCCCAGAGATTCCCACACATACAGACAGTGCACAGACAGACTGCCAGAAGTCATCAGGTAAATGCTTGAGAAAACCTCTTTTCTCTTTTTTAATAAAGGCAGCAACCAAAATTGGAGAAAAAGAACCCGGAGAAACAGACTGACACTGGGACTCAACTACGTAAGGGATAAGAGGTAATACTGCCTCTGTGAAGAAAGAGACACTACAAAGTCCAAAGAACAAATTTAAAAACCCTCATTGAAAATGTTAGTAGAAATAAAAAATTTAACTGACAAAGCAGCTGGCACAAAGGCAAATGAAGACCACTCCAGAAGAGCTGTGACAGACAGCTGATTTCCTCTCAACAGAGCAGCCAGGAGAGCAGTGGACTTCTCACAGCAACCCTGAGAAGCCCACGGCAACAGAGCCGAAGTGTCTGGGGGAAGGTGACTGCCAAGCCAGCCTATACCTGGAGGTCAGCAAACAACTGACCACGAGCAGCAACAGATTCACACCTGTGAATTCTTGCTCGCGGTATGAGGTGGTGGCTAGGGACCCAGGAAAGCAGCGGTCCCCACAGAGAAGGGACATCCCATGACTCCAGCTTCTTAGCAAACTCTTAGGTGAACTCAGGTGGGAGCAGCAGGCTGGGTGGCCCCATGAGAGGTCAACCAGTAACAGACCTGCTGACGTGCTCCAACAGAGGCACAGTGGAAGGGAGCGCAGGGATCAACTCGGCGGCAAAGTCACACAAGAGCCGGCAAAACCAGACACTCAGTAGCTCGAGGGGAGACCAATCAAAAGGAAAGGAAATGTGAGTCTGGAGGACAATGTGGGCTATGTACAGTATACACATGTCACAACAATGGAACACTGGATGGACTGAACCAAAGCCCACCAACTCGACTGGGGCCAGAAGAAATACACGTATGAATGGCAACAGGCAACAGAAGAGAGAAGGGAGTAAGCTCTCTCCTACTGCAGAAAGTGAGTCGACATTTTACCAACCTGAAATCAGCTAGAAACAGCAATTTTAAGCATATACCTAGAACTCGGGATGTGAGGACCAGCACGTGTGCTCAGTCGCTTCAGTCTTGTCTGACTCTGTGGGACCCCATGGACGGCAGCCCGCCGGGCTCCTCTTGCCACAGAACTCTCCAGGCAAGAACACTGGAGGGGCAGCCATGCCCTCCTCCAGGGGATCTTTCTGACCCAGGAATCGAACGAGCATCTCCTGTGTCTCCTGCAGGCAGGCTCTTTACCAACAGAGCCACTGGGGAAGCCTGTGCTATCAGAGAAACCACAGAAAGGCTGCAGAGAGTGGCGCTTGGAGCCAGGAGAGGGGCGAGGGGCTGTATTGACCTTTTCAACTGTGTTTATCGCTTTTAAAAATACATATACAGGGGCTTCCCTGGTGGTCCAGTGGGTAAGGACACCGCCTTGCAGTGCAAGGGGCGCCGGTTCGAGCCCTGGCCTGGGAAGATTCCACGTGCCGCGGAGCGGCTGGACTGATGTGTCCAATTACTGAGCCAGAGCTCTGGAGCGCATGCGCCCAGAGCCGGCGCTCTGCAACGACAGAGGCCACTGCGATGGGAGGCCCACACGGGCCAAAGAACAAAGCTGGATGAAAATAGATAAGTGAAAGACCAAAAGAAGTGGCCCGCCCGCCCCCCTCCCTCCCCAGCCGCCTCTACCCTCCCCGCAAAAAAAAAAAAAAAAAAAAAACATATACAACTCAAAATAAAAACACATATGCACAAAAGAACTCCAAGGAGGACGACTTGTTTTCCCAAGAGGAACTGTTGTAAGGGAGATCTCCCCAGTCTACAGGTAGACTCACCATAGTCTACAGGTATAGACCTTAGTCTACAGGCAGCTCTGACTGACAGAACTTCAGTTCTGTCACTGCAGCGACAATATCAGGATGTGAATCACATGACAGTTGGGGAGCCGAGATCATAGAAGGATCCTACAGTCTGAATTTGTGTGATCATGCAGGTCCACGCCTGGCCACAGCAAGGGCTCAGGCCACAGCACTCCTGGGAGGGCCAGGTGTGTACAAGCAGCTCAGGCTCTGTCCTGTCACAGGGCCTTTGCTGTCCACAGCCTTTTATATAAAAATTATTCTCAGCTCCCACATACCATGTCAAAGCAGGCCACAGGCTGGATCTGGCCCTCAGGAAGCAGTCTGTCAATCTCTGAGTTATAGGAAATACAGGATTGGTACTGTAATAGTTCAGAAGCTCTCACCTAAACCTCCTCTTATGTAGTCATAATACCCCAAAATGTTCGGCTGAAATAATGGCTTCCAACTGATCAACATTTATAAAATGACTCCTGCTTCCGGTAAACAAGTGTAATCCCTGTGCACTATCCTGTCTCAGCCAGAGGTGTTTATTCTAAGGGCATTATTGCCAGTAGTGCAGACAGATTTTAAACTGTTCTGTGTTTACTAAACAAAAGTCTTGTCAGAGATAAATCACCAGACACCCATGGAAGCCGTGGCTTGGTCTCTGAGATTTGCTTCGGAGGGGAGGGGTGCAGAGGCCCAGTTGCAGCTGTGGGGCTCAGGGGGTGGGATGGGGGCTCAGGACACTGTTCTCTCTTCCTACATGTTCAGTTTTCAAAAGAAAGACTGACGTTTAAGACGAAAATGAACAAACACTAGTAATACCAAGCAGCTAAGTGCTTATCAGAAAAGCTGAGTGAACATCATCACTGAATTGGGGACGATAAAGAATTCCAGCTCTTTCAAAACCTAAAAGATGATGCTGTTAAAAGTGCTGCACTCATTATGCAACTCTGGGAAAATCAGCAGTGTCCACAGGACTGGAAAAGATCAGTTTTCTTTCTAATCCCAAAAAAGGGCAATGGCAAAGAACGCTCAATCTACCATACAACAGCGCTCATTTCACATGCTAGCAGAGATTATGTTCAAAATCCTTCAAGCTAGGCTTCAGCAGTACACGAACCAAGAACTGCTAGATGTACAGAACTTTTTTAAGAAAAAGGGAGAGGAACCAGAGATCAAACTGACAACTGGATCACAGAAAAAGCTATGAAATTGCAAAAACACCCATCTATTTCTGCTTCACTGACTATACTAAAGCCTTTGTATGGATCACAACAAACTGTGGAACATTCTTAAAGAGACAGGAATACCAGATCATATTACCTTCCTCCTGAGAAACCTGTACACAGGACAAGAGCAAGTTAAAACTGGACATGGTTAAAAATTGGGAAAAGATGCAAAAAAATGAAGCTGGAACATTCCCTGACACCATACACAAAGATCAACTCAAAATGGATTAAAGACCTAAATATAAGACCAGAAACCATAAAACTCTTAGAGGAGAATATAGGCAAAACACTCAAGGACATAAATCAAAAAGCAAAATCTTCTATGACCTGTCTACTAGAACAGCGGAACTAAAAACAAAAATTAACATGTGGGACCTAATGAAACTTAAAAGTTTTTATATAAAAAAAGTAACTACAAAAAAGCTGAACAGACAACCCACAGAATGGAAGAAAATAATAGCAAATGAAACAACAGACAAAGAATTCATCTCCAAAATCTACAAGCAACTCAGACAACTCAACACCTGAAAAGTGAACAACCCAATCAAAAAATGGGAAAAGGACCTAGAGAGACACCTCTCCAAAGAGGACATACAGATGGCCCAAAAACACAAGAAACGATGCTCAACCTCACTAATAATTAGAGAAATGCAAATCAAAACTACAATGAGATATCACCTCACACCCGTCAGAATGGCCATCATCCACAAATCGACAGAAAATAAATGCTGGAGAGGGTGCGGAGAAAATGGAACACTCCTGCACTGCTGGTGGAAATGGAAATTGATACAGCCTCTATGGAAGACAGTCTGGAGATTCCTTAAAAACTAAAAGATGATGCTGTTAAAAGTGCTGCACTCATTATGCAACTCTGGGAAAATCAGCAGTGTCCACAGGACTGGAAAAGATCAGTTTTCTTTCTAATCCCAAAAAAGGGCAATGGCAAAGAACGCTCAATCTACCATACAACAGCGCTCATTTCACATGCTAGCAGAGATTATGTTCAAAATCCTTCAAGCTAGGCTTCAGCAGTACACGAACCAAGAACTGCTAGATGTACAGAACTTTTTTAAGAAAAAGGGAGAGGAACCAGAGATCAAACTGACAACTGGATCACAGAAAAAGCTATGAAATTGCAAAAACACCCATCTATTTCTGCTTCACTGACTATACTAAAGCCTTTGTATGGATCACAACAAACTGTGGAACATTCTTAAAGAGACAGGAATACCAGATCATATTACCTTCCTCCTGAGAAACCTGTACACAGGACAAGAGCAAGTTAAAACTGGACATGGTTAAAAATTGGGAAAAGATGCAAAAAAATGAAGCTGGAACATTCCCTGACACCATACACAAAGATCAACTCAAAATGGATTAAAGACCTAAATATAAGACCAGAAACCATAAAACTCTTAGAGGAGAATATAGGCAAAACACTCAAGGACATAAATCAAAAAGCAAAATCTTCTATGACCTGTCTACTAGAACAGCGGAACTAAAAACAAAAATTAACATGTGGGACCTAATGAAACTTAAAAGTTTTTATATAAAAAAAGTAACTACAAAAAAGCTGAACAGACAACCCACAGAATGGAAGAAAATAATAGCAAATGAAACAACAGACAAAGAATTCATCTCCAAAATCTACAAGCAACTCAGACAACTCAACACCTGAAAAGTGAACAACCCAATCAAAAAATGGGAAAAGGACCTAGAGAGACACCTCTCCAAAGAGGACATACAGATGGCCCAAAAACACAAGAAACGATGCTCAACCTCACTAATAATTAGAGAAATGCAAATCAAAACTACAATGAGATATCACCTCACACCCGTCAGAATGGCCATCATCCACAAATCGACAGAAAATAAATGCTGGAGAGGGTGCGGAGAAAATGGAACACTCCTGCACTGCTGGTGGAAATGGAAATTGATACAGCCTCTATGGAAGACAGTCTGGAGATTCCTTAAAAAACTAAAAATAGAAGCACCATACAACCCAGCAATCCCACTCTTAGGCTTATACTCTGATGAAATTAAATCTGAAAGAAGCACCTGTACCCCAATGTTCATTGCAGCTCTCTACAATAGCTAGAACATGGAAGCAACCTAGATGCCCATCGACGAACAAATGGATACAAAAGCTCTAGTACATATATACAACGGAATACTACACAGCTGTAAAAAGAAATGCAGAAGAATCAGCCCTAATGAGGCGGCTGGATCTAGAACCTATCATAAAAAGTAAAGTCAGTCAAAAAGAGAAGGAAAAGTACAATATACTAACACATATATATGGAATGTAGTAGGATGGTGATGATGGCACATGTAGTGAAGTGACAGAAAGACAGACATGGCCAGTGGACATATGGACATTGTGGGGAAGGAACAGTGGGTGAGAGGCGCGTAAAAGAAGTAGCATGAAAGCCTGTACTATCATATGTGAAGAAAATAGCTCTAGTCATTGCTCTGTGAGAAAAGCAGATCATTCAGGGGTGCTGTGTGATGGTCTGGAGGGGTGGGAAGGGGGGGATATACATATGACTAATCTGAAAGCATACATATCTGTAAACAACAAAACTCTGTAAAAGTTAAAAAGTAAAATAAAAGTTAAAAAAAAAAAAAAAAAAGCCCCATACAACCCAGCAATCCCACTCTTAGGCTTATACCCTGATGAAATCAAAATTGAAAGAGGCACCTGTACCCCAATGCTCACTGCAGCTCTCTATACAATAGCTAGAACATGGAAGCAACCTAGATGTCCATCAACGAATGAATGGATAAACAAACTCTGGTACAATGGAGTACTTCTCAGTTGTAAAAAGAAATGCAGAAGAATCAGTCCTAATGAGGTGGATGGATCTAGAATCTATTATACAAAGTGAAGTAAGTCAAAAAGAGAAAGATAAGTACAGTATACTAATACATATATATGGAATCTAGTAAGATGGTAATGATAACACACGCAGTGAAGCGGTGGAAAAACAGAGAATTGACAGTGTGGGGTATGAACAGTGGGTGGGAGGCATAAAGGGAGTAACATGGAAACCTATACTATCATATGCGAAAAACATAGCTATTGTCTGTGGGAAAAGGCGATCCTGTAGAGGCACTGTGTGACGGCCTGGAGGGGTGGGATGGACGGGACTGGGGGGGAGGAGGAGGCCAGAGATATACATATGACTAATCTGGGATTATGCATACCTGTAAACAACGAAACTCAGTAAAAGTAAAAAGTAAAATAAAAATACTAGAAAAAAAAAAAAACAAACCCCACAGAAATCAAAAAAAAAAAAAAAAAACTGGGAAAGGAGTATGTATGTCAAGGCTGTATATTGGTCACCCTGCTTATTTAACTTATATGCAAACTCCATCATGCGAAATGCAAACTGGAATCAAGATTTCTGGGAGAAACATCAACAACCTCAGATATGCAAATGATACCACTTTAATGGCAGAAAGTGAAGAGTGTCTAAAGAGCCTCTTGATGAAGGTGAAAGAGGAGAGTGAAAAAGCTGGTTTAACTCAACATTCAAAAAACGAAGATCATGGCATCTGGTCCTATCACTTCATGGCAAATAGACAGGGAAAATGTAGAAACAGTGCCAGATTTCATTTCTCTGGGCTCCAAACATCACTGCAGATAGTGATTACCTCCATGAAATTACTCCTTGCAAGAAAAGCTATGACAAACAAAAGCAGAGACATCACTTTGCTGACAAAGGTCCACAGAGTCAAAACTACGCTTTCCCAGTAGTCATGTATGGATGTGAGAGTTGAACCATAAAGAAGTACCAAAGAATTAATGCCTTTGAACTGTGGTATTGGAGTTCAAGGCTCCTGAGAGTCCCTTGGACTGCAAGGAGATCAATCCAGTCAATCCTAAAGGAAATCAACCCTGAGTATTCATCAGAAGGACTGAGCTGAAACTGAAGCTCAAGGTCCAATACTTTGGTTGTCTGATGCAAAGAGATGACTCGCTGGAAAAGACTGAGGGCAAGAAGAGAAGGGGGTGACAGAGGAAGAGACGGCTGGATGACATCTCTGACTCAATGGATGAGTTTGAGCAAACTCAGGGAGACAGTGAAGGACATGGAAGTGTGCTGTGCTGCAGCCCACAGGGTCGCAGAGAGTCAGACATGACTCAGTGACTGAACAACAGCAGCAAAACCATATAGTTAAAACAGTGTGGGGTATGAACAGTGGGTGGAGGCATAAAGGGAGTAACATGGAAACCTATACTATCATATGCGAAAAACATAGCTATTGTCTGTGGGAAAAGGCGATCCTGTAGAGGCACTGTGTGACGGCCTGGAGGGGTGGGATGGACGGGACTGGGGGGGAGGAGGAGGCCAGAGATATACATATGACTAATCTGGGATTATGCATACCTGTAAACAACGAAACTCAGTAAAAGTAAAAAGTAAAATAAAAATACTAGAAAAAAAAAAAAAACAAACCCCACAGAAATCAAAAAAAAAAAAAAAAAACTGGGAAAGGAGTATGTATGTCAAGGCTGTATATTGGTCACCCTGCTTATTTAACTTATATGCAAACTCCATCATGCGAAATGCAAACTGGAATCAAGATTTCTGGGAGAAACATCAACAACCTCAGATATGCAAATGATACCACTTTAATGGCAGAAAGTGAAGAGTGTCTAAAGAGCCTCTTGATGAAGGTGAAAGAGGAGAGTGAAAAAGCTGGTTTAACTCAACATTCAAAAAACGAAGATCATGGCATCTGGTCCTATCACTTCATGGCAAATAGACAGGGAAAATGTAGAAACAGTGCCAGATTTCATTTCTCTGGGCTCCAAACATCACTGCAGATAGTGATTACCTCCATGAAATTACTCCTTGCAAGAAAAGCTATGACAAACAAAAGCAGAGACATCACTTTGCTGACAAAGGTCCACAGAGTCAAAACTACGCTTTCCCAGTAGTCATGTATGGATGTGAGAGTTGAACCATAAAGAAGTACCAAAGAATTAATGCCTTTGAACTGTGGTATTGGAGTTCAAGGCTCCTGAGAGTCCCTTGGACTGCAAGGAGATCAATCCAGTCAATCCTAAAGGAAATCAACCCTGAGTATTCATCAGAAGGACTGAGCTGAAACTGAAGCTCAAGGTCCAATACTTTGGTTGTCTGATGCAAAGAGATGACTCGCTGGAAAAGACTGAGGGCAAGAAGAGAAGGGGGTGACAGAGGAAGAGACGGCTGGATGACATCTCTGACTCAATGGATGAGTTTGAGCAAACTCAGGGAGACAGTGAAGGACATGGAAGTGTGCTGTGCTGCAGCCCACAGGGTCGCAGAGAGTCAGACATGACTCAGTGACTGAACAACAGCAGCAAAACCATATAGTTAAAATCCCAGGTGTTTTAATGTTGTGTTGCTATCTAGATTTATGGAGTATCTAGATTTTCCAAAAAGGCTTAAATGAAGGTTGATTTTCTTAATGAACTTACACAGAGTCAGGCCCTAGGAACTGCTGAATGCACCAACATGTAAGTTCTCAGAAACTTTAAGATATTCAAAAATGTGTAGATAGCAAGAGGAAACTACTACACTGTATTTTAATTTACCTATCAGTCAACCAAAGCTTTACAAGCAAAGCTTTCCCGTGTAGCATAAATGGTAAAATTAGGTATTTTCACAACGGCCACAAATTTTACATCATTTCTATACTTACATGGCCCTCTCATAAAAAATTCAGGGTTTGGGGACCTCCCTGGTGGTCCAGAGGTTAAGAATCTGCCTGTCAAGGCAGAGGATGTGGGTTCGATCCCTTATCTGGGAAGATCCCACATGCCGCCTGGCAGCTCAGCTGACTAAGCCTGTGTGACACAGTTACTGACCTGCGCTCTAGAGCCGCCAGCTGCAACAGTGGAGCCCGTGCACAGTGCACAGCCAGGGAGACCCACCAGGGAGACCCACAACAGTCAAAGACAAAAAAAATCTTTTTTTTTCTTTTTCAAAAAAACTAGGGTTTTAATATGCTATCTGCCAATTTCCAGAGACTACCATGATTAACCTTTTCATAAAAAAGAAGTCACACTTCCCTAATGAAGACAAGGCCCCACCGCAATCATTTTCTGAACAATCAGACATCTCACTGTGGGGCCCTTCCACCACGCCCCTGACCGTCTGCCTTCTCGTCCTTGCACCAGCCCCAAGCACAGGAGAGTCTGCCCCTGCTGGGGACGCGCTGACCGGCAGGTGCGTCAACATGATTCCACAGCCTGGGGCTGAGGCCTGGCTCTGTACAACGCCTAGAACATTGGAGTCTGCGGGTTTTCATATTCTTTATTCATTTTCCAAGTTAACCTCTGACTCAATGGATGAGTTTGAGCAAACTCAGGGAGACAGTGAAGGACATGGAAGTGTGCTGTGCTGCAGCCCACAGGGTCGCAGAGAGTCAGACATGACTCAGTGACTGAACAACAGCAGCAAAACCATATAGTTAAAATCCCAGGTGTTTTAATGTTGTGTTGCTATCTAGATTTATGGAGTATCTAGATTTTCCAAAAAGGCTTAAATGAAGGTTGATTTTCTTAATGAACTTACACAGAGTCAGGCCCTAGGAACTGCTGAATGCACCAACATGTAAGTTCTCAGAAACTTTAAGATATTCAAAAATGTGTAGATAGCAAGAGGAAACTACTACACTGTATTTTAATTTACCTATCAGTCAACCAAAGCTTTACAAGCAAAGCTTTCCCGTGTAGCATAAATGGTAAAATTAGGTATTTTCACAACGGCCACAAATTTTACATCATTTCTATACTTACATGGCCCTCTCATAAAAAATTCAGGGTTTGGGGACCTCCCTGGTGGTCCAGAGGTTAAGAATCTGCCTGTCAAGGCAGAGGATGTGGGTTCGATCCCTTATCTGGGAAGATCCCACATGCCGCCTGGCAGCTCAGCTGACTAAGCCTGTGTGACACAGTTACTGACCTGCGCTCTAGAGCCGCCAGCTGCAACAGTGGAGCCCGTGCACAGTGCACAGCCAGGGAGACCCACCAGGGAGACCCACAACAGTCAAAGACAAAAAAAATCTTTTTTTTTCTTTTTCAAAAAAACTAGGGTTTTAATATGCTATCTGCCAATTTCCAGAGACTACCATGATTAACCTTTTCATAAAAAAGAAGTCACACTTCCCTAATGAAGACAAGGCCCCACCGCAATCATTTTCTGAACAATCAGACATCTCACTGTGGGGCCCTTCCACCACGCCCCTGACCGTCTGCCTTCTCGTCCTTGCACCAGCCCCAAGCACAGGAGAGTCTGCCCCTGCTGGGGACGCGCTGACCGGCAGGTGCGTCAACATGATTCCACAGCCTGGGGCTGAGGCCTGGCTCTGTACAACGCCTAGAACATTGGAGTCTGCGGGTCTTTGTTCATATTCTTTATTCATTTTCCATTAATGGTAGTAACCTGCACTGAAATATCAGTATCTACTATCCTTTCTATTAGTAAGATAAGTTTACCTGCAGGTGACATCACAGATTCCATGGCCTCCAAATTTGGCTGTTTCTACAGGGGCTCCCGGCTTCCGTACCAAGATTTTGAGAGTCAGGCGTTTACCCTTCACGCCCGCAGCTTCAAGGCGGTGCTGGATTTCTTCTGAAAGATTCAGAAGAAAAGCTTCTGCTTCTTTTGGCTACAGAAAGACAAACATAAAAATATCTTCCATGTTATTTTCTTCCGCGCCTAATGTTCTTCTCAAGTAATATAAACCTTCACTACTTAATACGTGTATGAGTTACTGTCCTCTGTTTAAAAACACAGTCTGCTCTGTTTAAAAACACATGTTCTGCCAGCTCTGGGAAGCGTGAGGGTTTAAGGTTTCATATCAGGCATCAAGAGTCTACGGTCTAGCTGGAGAAACAGGACTACGTGCAAATACGAAGAAGAGAAGTAAAACCTGGGAGGAGATCAGTACCTGAGAAAACCTTATTCCATAGTTGATCTCAGCTGAAATAGATTTTCTTTCCTTCTCAGTTCGAACTGGTCTGTCATCCAAACCTCGGCAGAACCTATACAGCATCTGACCTGTTTTGGGACCAAATTCTTTCTGGAGTTTGGCCATGGTCATGTACTGCAAGTCTCCACACGTTCTAATCCCCAGAGACGCCAGCTTGGATTCCATGGAACGTCCCACTCCTAGGAAAGGACAGGGCCTTAATTCTGCAGGTCAACTGTTCAGAACCATTCAGTGACACGAAAGAGCTGCTCATGCACAAGCCACTAGCTTAAAATCATCTCCATTCAAGTTCTCCAGTGACAAGACTGTAGCACCTCCAAGATTAAGACCTTTTTGGGTGCAAATCATACTAGGAAAGTTACTTCCAGAATCTACTTCTCCATTTGAACTCCATCTACAGGTAAGTTAGAACTTCTCAATGTATATGACTAAGTAGGTTTTCCAAAAAATGTGATTTTTATAGACTACCAAGTAATAAAGCTTCCTATCTTAAAAGTCACAAAATCAACAAAGTTACAGACTGGTTTCAGCTGGTCCACAGCATGACTTACAGACATGCTAGACACTGGGGAGTGTGAGGCAGTCTACCATGATTTCAGCGATGACCGAACTCCTCAGTGCTTTCAGTCACATCTTCTTTGAATGGGAACTAGAACCAGTCATGACAGGCCATGCCTGCACATCGCCCACTCTCACACTGGACACAGCTGACGTGGGATGACGTCTCCTGAGCAAAGTGGTAGCGAGCAGAGGACAGATGTGCCTTTCAGCAAGAAGGACCATCTCCCTGGAGAGGCAGTGAGCCGTGTGGAGCCTTACCCGATGCGTGCTGATGAGCTCGCTATTCTCCATGTGCCCAGAACTTAACAAAGGCCACGCATGCGGGAGGTAAACCTCTTACTACAATAGCTCCACACCGCAAGATCAGCATTATGCACCAGCGAGGCAGACTGAGGTTCGGTCTCCTGCAGGGCGCTGGCAGGGAGCTCAACGTGGAGCCTGGGGCCGCCTACCCTCCACTGTCACTGCTGCTCCTGGCTCCAGCTCTCTGAGTGGTCTCGGCAGGGGGGACGAGCAGTCTACCCAGGTTCTGCCAGAAGAACCTCTGCCAGTGGCTACGTGGACACACAGTCAGGAGGGAGGTGGGAAACCTTATGAAAAGTCTATGGCCACAGAAGAGGGCGTAAGACAAGTTCAACCCAAGAAAATCTATCCCCTGATGGAAGTCAGATGAGAGGTGCTAAGGACGCTGCATCCTATTTGTGCCATTTTAAAGTTCCAGTCAGAACAGAGAGCAAGTGAAGAGCAATCTGAGTAACAAGAGACCCTCCAGAGGAACATCACTCATAAGAAGGAAACTAGTGAAATCTAACTGAAAATGAGGGAAGGTTGCCATGCCCTTCTCCAGGGGACCTTCCTGACCCAGGAATCTAACAGCCCTTGTCTCCTGCACTGCAGATTCTTTACTGCTGAACCACCGGGGAAGCCCTAAAGGGAGAATGCTCAGGCAGTAGGAGATGGTGCTTGCATGCGTGCTCAGTCACTTGAGGCGTGTACAACTCTGTGGCCCCATGGACTGTAGCCCTCCAGGCCCCTCTGTCTGTGGGATTCTCCAGACAAGAATACTGGAGTGGGTTGCCATTTCCTACTCCAGGGGATCTTCCTGACCCAGGGGTTGAACCTGCATCTCTCATATGTCCTGCATTGGCAGGCGGGGTTCTTTACCACTAGTGCCACCTGGGAAATGAGTAACTTTTAACCAGATAAATAAGCTGCTTTATTGTAAGAATTCTCAGAACTTTTACTGTGTGGGCCCATCATCACACACATATGTGAAACCTGTTTCCAAAGGAATAGCTCCTATTTGAGTTACCAGCTCAGGGCATGTAACAACAAAAAAGGCTCATGTTTTATACACTGAAATGTTCTAAATCTGTCCAATGATAAATCTGGGGATTTTTATAAAAGTCAGTAGTTACATGTGAAAATCTCATGGACAACTCCTGGTGGCCACAGGCTACAAGCTGGTTCTGAAAGAGGAACAGCGTGAGGAAAAGGCTGTTTGCGGGAGGAAGTCCATCCTGTCAAAGGACTCAGACTGGACACGTAACTGCATCCCCACCTGTGAAAACGTCAAGTCTTTCCAGGTAGGAAGCAAACGAAGGTGAATGGTAAGATGACTCTGTCCAGGAACTGAAAACTCTATTTCTGTGTAAAAAAAATTACAAAACCTAACAAACAAAAAAACCTTCCAAAAACGATGTGGTATGAAGATGGTGCTATGGAACAACATCCAGAATCTCAGGATTCCTGTGCTGAAGCCTTACATCCCACACCTCTGAGCACGATGGTAACTGGAGAAAGGCCCTCCCGGAGGTAATTACAGTAGCAGGAGGTCATACGAGCAGGTCCTAATCCAGCATGGATGCTGTCCCTACAAGAGGAGATGAGGACACAGGCACACAAAGAGGACACACTCCGTGTGAGAAGGCAGCCCCTCCAAGCCCAGGGGAGAAGAAGGAACCCAACTTGCTGACAATTCAGTTGGGGACTTCCTGTCTCCAGGATCTTGAGGAAATAATTTTCTGTTGATTAAGCCACGCAATCTGGGTACTTTTAACAGAGATGACTGGGGTAATAACCGTGAACTCAAATTTCACGTGCACTTTAAGTGCACTGGTTTCCTCCTAGGTGAAACTGCAATATGATGCGTGACACAAATCTAGACCATGTGGTCAAACAAGGTAGTGTGCTAGTGTGATTTTGTAAGATTAATTACTCTTCAAATTCAACCTCAAACTGAATGCTGTGTTTTACGTTCTGATACTAACACATTCTCAGACACTAGTTCACTAGGGAGTCGAGTGGCTTTAGAACTAACCCATCATAAAATGGCACTGGGGCTATTTTGTAACTATGGCCTATGACAGGAATTTCTAAGTTAGTTCAGATATACTCTTATTAAGTACATGCATCCAAATATACCACTGGATTCACTTTTAGCAACTAAACTTTCACTAAAAATACTGTCTTGAGCTTTCCTGCCTCAAACCCATGGGAACTCTGTGGAGCGGCGCCCGGGTTTCCTTATACGCTGGCAGGAGAGGACAACCTGCAGTGGTACCATGGGTTATCACGTGGCCCGGAGACTTTCTCTGAAAGTGGTATCTACATAGGAAGCAAGTCTAAGTATCTAGTAAGATACAGTGAGCATCCTTACACACAGAAACGACATCTGTTCAAGGCCCCACATGGCAACTACTTTCCAGTTAAAGCTAATTACACTAGATGATTTCTCCAGAGAAAGAGCTCTACAGGCAAGGTTAGCCAGTCATATGACACAAGAGAGGAAAAGCCGTGCTGCCCATCAGAGGAGAGAAGGATGCCTTTTTGCACAACATTTTACTCTGACCTGAATTAACAGAACATGATGCTTCATTTTAAGTTTTCTTGTTGCTGACATGGTTTAAGCATTTTCTACTTTTAAAACTACTTGCTTACTAAACTCAGAAATGGTATTACTAGCTTGGCAGGGCAATTTTGTAAACAGGGGGATCAACTGCCAAACTACCTGGAGGGCATAAAATTTGGGGAACATCCGTGTGAGAAGGCAGCCCCTCCAAGCCCAGGGGAGAAGAAGGAACCCAACTTGCTGACAATTCAGTTGGGGACTTCCTGTCTCCAGGATCTTGAGGAAATAATTTTCTGTTGATTAAGCCACGCAATCTGGGTACTTTTAACAGAGATGACTGGGGTAATAACCGTGAACTCAAATTTCACGTGCACTTTAAGTGCACTGGTTTCCTCCTAGGTGAAACTGCAATATGATGCGTGACACAAATCTAGACCATGTGGTCAAACAAGGTAGTGTGCTAGTGTGATTTTGTAAGATTAATTACTCTTCAAATTCAACCTCAAACTGAATGCTGTGTTTTACGTTCTGATACTAACACATTCTCAGACACTAGTTCACTAGGGAGTCGAGTGGCTTTAGAACTAACCCATCATAAAATGGCACTGGGGCTATTTTGTAACTATGGCCTATGACAGGAATTTCTAAGTTAGTTCAGATATACTCTTATTAAGTACATGCATCCAAATATACCACTGGATTCACTTTTAGCAACTAAACTTTCACTAAAAATACTGTCTTGAGCTTTCCTGCCTCAAACCCATGGGAACTCTGTGGAGCGGCGCCGGTTGCCTTATACGCGGCAGGAGAGGACAACCTGCAGTGGTACCATGGGTTACCACGTGGCCCGGAGACTTTCTCTGAAAGAGGTATCTACATAGGAAGCAAGTCTAAGTATCTAGTAAGATACAGTGAGCATCCTTACACACAGAAACGACATCTGTTCAAGGCCCCACATGGCAACTACTTTCCAGTTAAAGCTAATTACACTAGATGATTTCTCCAGAGAAAGAGCTCTACAGGCAAGGTTAGCCAGTCATATGACACAAGAGAGGAAAAGCCGTGCTGCCCATCAGAGGAGAGAAGGATGCCTTTTTGCACAACATTTTACTCTGACCTGAATTAACAGAACATGATGCTTCATTTTAAGTTTTCTTGTTGCTGACATGGTTTAAGCATTTTCTACTTTTAAAACTACTTGCTTACTAAACTCAGAAATGGTATTACTAGCTTGGCAGGGCAATTTTGTAAACAGGGGGATCAACTGCCAAACTACCTGGAGGGCTTCCCTAATGGTCCAGTGGGTAAAGAGTCTGCCTTGCAGTGCAAGGGGCACTGGTTTGATCCTTGGCCTGGGAAGATCCCACGTGCTGTGGAGCAGCTGGACCGGTGTGTCCAATTACGAGCCAGCGCTCTGGAGCGCATGCGCCCAGAGCCAGTGCTCTGAGACGAGAGAGACCACTGCGATGGGAGGCCCACACAGGCCAAAGAACAAAGATGGATGAAAATAAATAAGTAAAAAACCAATAAAAGAGGCCAAAATTAAAAAAAAACAAACCAACTACCTGGAGCCTGGATGTACACTACTTCAGTTCTAATATATTTAAAGGACCAAAAGTCAATTTCATCATATTCTTTTAAACATGACTTAGAATTCCTTGACCTTGGTACTTGAGAAACACTTAAATACCTTAAAACACACAAGAGGTAAAAGCAAACTGTTTACAATAAGGTTCTGACAAGTCACCTGAAGGAATATTCACTATGGAGTTCTAGATTTTGTTTCCCATGACACTCAATAAAAGATGAAAAATCTTGAATTCATGTTTTAGAAATGAGAGAGATGTTTCACATCTCTTATAAAGAGCACCATGAATGTTTACAACAAATAAAAGAAAGAAATGCTCTGTATTTACCTGGCAGGTTGGTGACCAGTTGGCCTCTGATGAAGTCGTCCACCTCCTCCGGCTTTAGGTGGTACTGGCCGTCTGGCTTTGCTTTTCTCGTGGCCATTCGAGCCAGGAGAATATTAGAACCTATACATTTATGTTTTAAAGAAAGAAAGTAGTCATTCAAGAAACAGTCACAATTATTTTCAAAATTCCTAACAAACACACATACAGACAGGTTACCTATCAGGGTTCTAAACAGAAAGAAAGTAACTTGCAGCTGTGGTAACTCCAGGTACAGCACAAAACGGGCAGAGCAGTGCTGAGTACTACAGGCTATGACCAGCACGGCTCCTGGACAGAGGCGTCCTGCTCCCGGCTGTGCAACGCTTCAACGCCTCCCACCCCGGTCAGGGGTGGAGAGAGCAATCCTCATCAAAGATCTGAGGTTTACAGGAGCTGCAGGTGATGATCAGCAATCAGTTCATTTTACCAACCAATGCTGTCAGTGTGTCTGGCCGCACCATGCAAGCTGGCAGGATCTTAGTTCCCCAATGAAAGTGAAAGTCAGTCAGTTGTGTCCTAAAAGTAACTCTTTGTGAAGCCATGGACTGTAGCCCACCAGGCTCCTCTGTCCCTGGGGTGCTAAAGGCAAACATACTGGAGTGGGTTGCCACTTCCTCTCCCAGGGGATCTTCCCTGCTCGTGAATCAAACCTGGGCCTCCTGCAGAGAAGGTAGATTCTTCACCTAAAGTCTGGGTCACCAGGATCAAATCCAGGCCCATGGCAGTGAAAGTGCAGAGTCTTAACCACTGGACTGTCAGGCAAGTCCCTCATTTTACCAACCAATGGACCCACGCTAGGGAGAAATAAGGCCAAAGGAATGCCACTGGACTTGGGCAAAAAGCCCCAAGAACCAACCCGCTGTCTGTGTAACTGGAATTCTGGAGCAGAAACCGAGGATGTGAGCGTCAGAAAACAGAAGGCAGAAAGACAATGAGGTCCAAGATGTCTGGGTAGACGGACAAAGGACAGAGGTGAGAGAAGGCCGGGGGCCAGAGAAGGCGTCTGGTCTCCGAGAGACACCTAGGTGGGGTCAGATGAACTGCCGTGTAAATGGCAAAATCTCCACACATTACAGAAGGACATATCTTAGTTTTACGGGAGACATTTAAAAATAGTATGTTTTCCTAGCGTAAATGTATAGATATTAATAAAGAGGACTGAAAAGTCATACCAAAATGATAAGGGTGTGAGTTTTGAAGAAAAAAAGGGCTGAGAAGTGGAAACATCATTTGGGATTTTTGCCTTAATTCTGTGTTTGAATAAAAGAACATATTCATATTATCCTAGTTGTACATTTAAAATAAATACAGTTAAAAACAAAGAACTATACCTATGCCTGACAATGGACTCCAGAAGGCAAGTCCTCCTGGGGGAGGTGGGCGTCTGAGGCCACACCAGGAGGCCAGGGGCAGGCCTGCTTTCCAGCAGAGGGATGCTGCTAAACCAGAAAAGCCTGCTCAGGTTTCTCTGTAACACCTTAGGGAAAAACCCAAACTTTGTGGTCAACCCAGTATTTTCTGTAGTTTACGATGTTCTGACATCTTAACAGTCCTGCTGACGGGGAGCGCTTGCATTCCTAGGGCTGGTTAACTCCTGAGGACAGCAAGGGGGATCCTGGGGAGCCTGGCTCACACACGGCCAGACATCCAACACCTCCTGATCACACCCAACAGAAGCCCCAGCCGAGGGCTGCCCTCCCTCCCGCTTCTGCCTCCAGACGCCAACCTGGTGCACCCACAGGTCACCCCACAAGGGGCACCGCCTGCCCTCCTCCTGAGACTGGTAACCAATCAAGATCTCTGTGCACAGAGGCTCTGGGCTGGCTCAGGGTGGAGGGGGTGCCAGGAAGTTGAGGGAGACACCAGGAGCTCCAGAGCAGAGTGGAGAGTCCACCGGACGAGGGGTGGGGCCTAGAACGAGCACAGGAAACAACAGGGGAAGAGGGGCACGTGTCAGCCGGGGGGACTTGTGGCCCGAGAGTGAAAACACGGCTAGCTGAGCGGCCAAGGGAGCTTCAGAGAGTAACAGAGCTCCTACAAGACTCAACAGCACGGGCTCCACACTGCCTCTGCCCCTCCCGCCACCCACTGTACTACTTTAAATATGGTCTCTGTTCATCTAAGAAAAATACAGCTGATATTCTATTTGATTCTCTCCATTTTTGAGGAAAAAGAAATATTCCAACTTGGATACTCTAAGGACGTCATCAGTCACTTACCTGTATGTCCAGCACTCTGATCTCGGGCTTTCCTAACTGTGCGCCACCCCAAGAGCCATCCCGCGGGAGTCACCCACGCACGACGGGCTCAGTCGCTCAGTCGTGTCTGGCTCTTTGCGACCCCATGAACTGCAGCTCGCCAGGCTCCTCTGTCCATGGATTTCCCAGGCAAGACCACTGGAGGGGGCTGCCATGCCCTCCTCCAGGGAATCGTCCCGACCCAGGAATCACACCCTCGTCTCCTGCACTGCAGGCAGGTTAGTTTTACCACTGAGTCACCTGAGAAGCCCATGCACTAAGGTGATAAAAACAAAACCTAAAAATTGCCCCTAAAGTTAAGTGGGGTTCAGGGCTCCCAGAACGAGGCTCTGAGTAAAACAAGCAGTACACAAGACGCCGGCTACTGACCAATGCCCACAGAAGCAGCGCATTTAGTCTGGTCCTTGATCTCCATGCGGACAGCGTTTGCAAACTCGTCGGGTGTGAGTCTGGTCTCCGCGAGGATCTCGGTGATGTCCACCAGGGCTTCGTCACAGCTGACGGCCTCGATGTTGTGCGTATAGCTGCCGGCACAAAGCAGAGGCGCCGCGTCACAGCCACGCTGCACGTCGCCCGGACACGCACGGCTGCAGGGCTCCCCACGGCTGCCTTCCCCAACACTCCTCACGAGACTTTAGCATCGCACTTCAACGACCCCAAGCCACTTAACTTCCAACTGCAAAGTTCATCAGGGTTTTCCTTTTCTCCCTATTAACTGCCAAAAGTATGACAGAAATGATCATTTCTATCACTCGACACTGAGAATACCTCTGGTAAAGCTTTGAATTGTTGGGAAGTATGAAGTGAACTGGAACTGTCACAACATTTAATTTTAAACATATTCTAACAGGCTTTACCAGAACCCCTGGGGAACAGAAAAACAACCCAAACCAAGCAATCGATAGTCTCCTGAATATAAACGTCCAGGATACAGCAGGCTATTACAGCCAGTGAGCCACATGCCTGTCTAGAAGAACCCCAGTGACACTTCTGACAGGTGGCAGCACTTCAGGTTTTAGCTGCTGTCGCTTTGGTCAGACCCACCCTCACAGAGGATGGTGTCAGTTCACCAGAGGAGAGGAAAAGGGAGAGAAGAGCTGCTGCGTGGCTCTGAGGCTCATTAAATACGTGGACCACAGGCCAGCAGAGGCCCCAGGACAGAAACAGAGCTCCAATAATCTACCTGGTCAAGTACAAGGCGGCCAGGCCTCGCCTCTCACCACACCTTACTGCAGGTTTAAACCATACTGATTACTATCAACAATCATTTTAAAAATGAATGTCCTATGTGGAATTAACTCCAGGGAGGAATCTGTCACAGCAGAAGGTACCCTGATAATGAACACTGCCCTGAAGCCCAGAGAGTAGAAAGATTTTCAAAAGGGGCAGGAGAATAACGAGGTATTTTTTTGCTCAAACAACAGCCATGTAGCCACTGAAAATATCTCCACCAACTGAAACTACAGCCAAGTCCTGGCCTGAGCTTCAGGGTGCGTGCTCCAGGGCTCTGTAACCACGACACAGCAGCACCAGCTCACTCACCCTCACAGGGCGCTGCTCCTGACCCAGCTCTGGGACCTGAACCGCACAGGCTCCACCTGCTGACGCGCGCATCCCGTGCTTGGGGTCTTCAGGACAGTGGCACTGTAACCGGCTTATCACTCGGCCCCAAGTCCACACACATGCCAGAGAGCTTCCCCTGGCCCTCTGTGGTCCTCTCTCCCACTGAAGGAAGCCGCCAAGCTGGAGCCTGGGTCTGATTCCCCCTGCAGGACTGGCGGCATCCAGCTGGCTGCATGCCGCAGATGCTCCGTGAACACGAGTTCAGACGGTGCATGAGGAAGGAGAGAGGCACGCCTCTCCCTCAGAACACCAGCACAGCCCCAGGATGACGGACCCCCCGACACCTTGCCTGCGGCTGCTTCCGCAATCCACAGCAGAGCTCGGGAGCAGTGACATTGCCCTCACCTGGCCTTTCATGTGCTAACTTCAGAGCATACAGGGCCTTCCACACACTTAAAATTGTGAGTTTTGAATTAACATTAAACACACTACACTGCAAACATTCAGAAAACGAATCTCCTTTTCTCAAGCCAACTAAGTAGCCAACCTGAGCCCGCAGCTGACCCCCGAGCAACACTGGTGTGACCCATGCAGGACAGCTCGCACATGGGGCTTTCTTCAGTAGTGAGTACAGAGTGCCACGTGATCAAGAACACGGATGAGCCACGGGTAGAGACGGCCGCCTGTGGGCTAACTCGGATTCTCCACCTCATTCAAGGGCCAACTGCATTACTAAACTTTTTTTTTTTTTGGCCACTTCTATTGGTCTTTCATCTATTCATTTTTCATCCATCTTTGCTCTTTGGCCGGTGTGGGCCTCCCATTGCAGTGGCCTCTCTCACTGCAGAGCACTAGCTCTGGGCACATGCACTCCAGAGCTCCAGCTTGGTAACTGGACACATCAGTCCAGCTGCTCCGTGGCACGTGGGATCTTCCCAGGCCAGGGACAGAACATGCACCCCTTGCACTGCAAGGTGGTGTCCTTACCCACTGGACCACCAGGGAAGCCCCTAAACATTTTTAGTATTTGGCATATCCAGTGATTACAGAGTACAAATGGTTCAACAGAATCATCATTTGTTAACCTGTACTTCTAATTTCAAGCAAAACTCTAACTTACACATAATCAAACAGAACAACCAGGGTAAAAATGCCAGTCTTTCAACTGGTTCCATGAAGGGAACTGGAAGTCACAAAGGCAAAGAACCAGGGTGACATCAGCACTGGCAAGCAGCTGAACGAGCCCAGCCACACAGAAGTGTCCCTGAGGACCAAGCCACACCCTGGAGGTGCTCAGGGAAGGAGAGGGGGGCCGGAGGCTGGGAGGTAGTGCAGTGAAAGTCCAGACAGGCCTAAGGAAATTGGCCCCTCCCTGGAATCAGGTGTGAGCAGTAAAGGGGGAGGGAGGGAGTGTGGCGCCCACGGTACCTGGCCAGTGTCTCGTACACTGCTCGGGCAACTTCCTTATACGCGTGGAAATCGTAGGGGACGGCCTGGAGACTGGGACAAAGCTGTTTGGCTTGCCCGAAAAACATTCCATTCCTAATGCCAACTTGTCTAGAGAAAGAACAAAATACAGGGGAGGTTAGACCTGCAATTTTTAAACATCAAATCAAATATCAAATATTGATAATCTCTCAAGTCACCGACACATGATCTTCACCTAACTCCATTCTCATGAGGGGTAAGAAGCAGGCATCAAGAAAGTCTCCAGGTTTGTTTTCCCATAGAGGAGAATCACACAACTGTGATGAGTGTGAGGATCACAGCAAACGCGCCCAAATATGTTAAAGACGACGTCTCCCGAGCTGGGGACCTCTGACCCCTCTGCAGATGCCACCTGCCCCTGCCAGTGACGTCACAGCCACCCAGAGCAGGACTGGGCTGTCGGAAGGTCAGCTGCCCCTAACACGTGACCCAGTTCAGCCAGGGCCCATCCCCCGAAGACAGAGAACCACACGGAACAGTGAGCGCTGGGTGACAGACGGAACGCACCCAATCCACCACTACCCAACTCCCCCGTGACCAACTCCAAGTGCCTACACTCCACGGTGACCAAGATGCCACCAGCGGTGGCTGTGGTGGAGTGTCATTCTGGCAGAAGCCAGGGGCCCACAGCTCTGAGGGGCCCGACCGAGAATGGTACATTTCACACCTTGTATGGGTCTCCGTGCCTCCCATCACCTTTCCTATGAAGCATTCTTCACAAAACTGTAATTATGGGATTATACACGCAGAGTAAAATTCCATGTTACTACTCTGCAGTGCATCAAGAAAAAGATCTCAGAGTAAAAACACGAGCAAATAACACTAAACCATGTTTTCCTACATCACATACTTCCAGGTAAAGGCATCAAATGATTACGACATGCATCCACTCAACACATACTCGGTGCTCACTTAGTAGGAAGGTGCCCCTGTTTTAAGAAAGTCTTCAGTCACACAGGCCCTGCCTGTCCCAGACCACCAGAGAACACCCAGGAGGAAGAGAATCCTCCAAGCTACTCAGGTGCTTTTTTAAGGACATAAAAACAGTAATGGATGATCAGACTGCAAAGCCCAGAGTAGATGGGAAATATCTAATCAGAGGGGAAAATGACAGGAGAGGAAAATCACGGTAAAGGAAACAATGCTCTCGTCCATTTAGCAAAAATTCATGACTCTGGTGCTATGTGAAGTGGCAGGCAGAAGACGGTGAACTAGGTGGATTCCTGTCGTCCACAGAATGACCTGCCTAGGCCCAGGCTTGAGCCCACGTCCCCAGGATGGCCTGCACAGGCCCGGGGGAGGACGAGCTGGAGCCCACGGGCCTGGACGTGAGGCAGAGAAGTGTGTGCGTGATAGCTGAAGAGTTTACGGAGAAGTACACAAAAGGTTTAAAACATTTGCAGTAACACTTGATATATAGGTTCAACATATAAAAGCTAAACTTACAAATTAAAGGAACATATTACATAATTCCTATAAGTACTATACTCTTACATTTACAGTAATTTCATTTTCAAATTTTTCACTTACCCAAAAATTTCAGGGAATATTACTTAGAAAAATAGAATTCATCAACTTATATACTCACACATATCTACATCCCAGAGAGAAAGGCTTAGGGAACTCAAGACATGTAAGAAAGTTATGAACAAAAAAGGCAAAACCTGAGAGGCTTCCCATGACTAATGGAAGCAAAACACACTGAGTTGGTGGTTGTGAAAGAAGATGGTTTCATATAAAACAAACAAGTAGGACTTCACTAGTGGTCCAGTGGTTAGGACTCTGCATGCTCAATCTCTGGTTAGGGAACTGGTCAGCATGGTCAAATCATAATACTATTAAATAAAATAAACAGGTAAAGACGATGACAAAGCATCTGAGGTGACCGACCTGACTACACTGACATCTACTCCTGTCACCTGAAAGCCCAGGCGGCATTGACCACTGTGCGCCACGGAAGCTCACTGCCACGAGAAAGGGAAGGCAGCCCAGGGAGGCGAAGGCATTCGCCCACAGGCCATCTGCTCAGACAACTGTATCTGGTGCTGCATTAAATTATATTTTTTAAAAATTTAACCATTAAATCACTATTACTGTCAATTATATTGAAGGACACCCACATTGCTGAGGATTGTAAAAGATGAAAACAGAGGTTTAGAAATTATCTGCTGCTTAAAGTCTGTAGTTGCAGGCGTCTGTACATCATCACCTATGAATCCACATACCTGCCTTCTACCTTCTCAGTGCACGAAGCCACCGCCAGTCCTCTGTGGCAAGCAGGAGTGAAGCTAACAGGCCTGCAGATGCTGACCCAAGCTCTAGACCCCACCTCCCGTGGCTCCTACCATCTCCAGGTCATGTTCCCCATGCAGCTGACCCCACTGTCGTCGAGGCAATGTCTACTGAAGACTCCAGTCCTAAAGCTGGGCTGACCGTTGTACGGTCTAGTCTCCACTCTGAGCCCAGAAACATTCCTCTGATGCAGCTCTGTATATATTCACTGAAGAAAACGTCACACGGAGGAAAATTTACCTACTAGACAGTCTTTTAAAAATAGGGTGTTCAAGACACCTTCATTAGGACAAGCCTAGGAGATGAAAAATTAGAATCAAAGGACAAAACCCCACTGCTGTGGGTTTCGTGTTCTCCTCCTCCCCAACTTAACACATTCATTTTCATCGCTTTTTGCGTCTCCTTAAAACAAACATTTGCCACCTAAGCAATACTTGAATGGTTTGCTGCACAGGCTCTGGCCCTACACATCATCAGTCCAAGCATCCTGGAACACGTTCAGCCTGACGATCGCCATCTGGGCTACAATACAACTGCAGCATCCAAACCCCAACAGAGGCCCGGAGTCCAAGGCCACCAGGAGCTCGCTCCTGTGAGGCAACCCTGTCCCTCACTCCCTGGCCAGCGGGGCGCGCTGGGTACCAGGGGAGGCGCCTCAGAGGGAGATAGGAAGGTGGAGTATCCATTTCACCAAAGATGGGGTGAGCATTCCTGGGCTTCCTCGCAGCCTCCAGATGCAGACAAGGCGCCCAGTCCTCAGAAGCATGTCATCTGCACCACCTGGTAATTCAGCAGGGGTGAGGAGACTAGCCTACTGAGCACAGCACAGAGTCAGCTCTTAACTGCCTGCACCAACGAAAGCATGACAATCCAAAACGCATTCAGATCTGACTCAATTATCTTTTCCATTAAAGAAAGTTCCTTTCCTTGGCCACATTATCAACTAACAACGAAGATTAAAACACAATTCTGTCAGTGGATAAAGCACAGTCAGTCCAGGATTGAAGCCTGACATGTCATAAGGGATTTGAATATACGTTTTTTGCCTTTTAATAAACTGATTGGCAAGATTTTAAACAAACTTGATCAACTTTTATCAGATTAGACTTGTGCACGGCCACCGCCAGTCCTCTGTGGCAAGCAGGAGTGAAGCTAACAGGCCTGCAGATGCTGACCCAAGCTCTAGACCCCACCTCCCGTGGCTCCTACCATCTCCAGGTCATGTTCCCCATGCAGCTGACCCCACTGTCGTCGAGGCAATGTCTACTGAAGACTCCAGTCCTAAAGCTGGGCTGACCGTTGTACGGTCTAGTCTCCACTCTGAGCCCAGAAACATTCCTCTGATGCAGCTCTGTATATATTCACTGAAGAAAACGTCACACGGAGGAAAATTTACCTACTAGACAGTCTTTTAAAAATAGGGTGTTCAAGACACCTTCATTAGGACAAGCCTAGGAGATGAAAAATTAGAATCAAAGGACAAAACCCCACTGCTGTGGGTTTCGTGTTCTCCTCCTCCCCAACTTAACACATTCATTTTCATCGCTTTTTGCGTCTCCTTAAAACAAACATTTGCCACCTAAGCAATACTTGAATGGTTTGCTGCACAGGCTCTGGCCCTACATCATCAGTCCAAGCATCCTGGAACACGTTCAGCCTGACGATCGCCATCTGGGCTACAATACAACTGCAGCATCCAAACCCCAACAGAGGCCCGGAGTCCAAGGCCACCAGGAGCTCGCTCCTGTGAGGCAACCCTGTCCCTCACTCCCTGGCCAGCGGGGCGCGCTGGGTACCAGGGGAGGCGCCTCAGAGGGAGATAGGAAGGTGGAGTATCCATTTCACCAAAGATGGGGTGAGCATTCCTGGGCTTCCTCGCAGCCTCCAGATGCAGACAAGGCGCCCAGTCCTCAGAAGCATGTCATCTGCACCACCTGGTAATTCAGCAGGGGTGAGGAGACTAGCCTACTGAGCACAGCACAGAGTCAGCTCTTAACTGCCTGCACCAACGAAAGCATGACAATCCAAAACGCATTCAGATCTGACTCAATTATCTTTTCCATTAAAGAAAGTTCCTTTCCTTGGCCACATTATCAACTAACAACGAAGATTAAAACACAATTCTGTCAGTGGATAAAGCACAGTCAGTCCAGGATTGAAGCCTGACATGTCATAAGGGATTTGAATATACGCCTTTTTCTTAAATAGCCTTTTAATAAACTGATTGGCAAGATTTTAAACAAACTATCCTGGTTCAATGATACTGTGTTCAGATACTTTTTTGATCAGATTAGACTTGCCAGGATAGCTCCAACTTTAAATCAAGACTGAAAAATGTTATATATGAAGTCATTGCTGTATACTGTTAATACTACATGTCAGTTATATCTCAATTTCTTAAAATATGAATAACAAAGTCATAAAGACACTACCAAAGGGAAAATAAAAAGACTGAAAAATGTAGCTGATGTGACTTGACTCTACTTCTATAATCAGTAAATATGTCCACACTTGCCAATGATGTGTGAAAAACACATGTGCTGTGTTATAAAGGTAGAATGTTTGTGTCCAGTTAACAAGGAAGAAAAAATAAAGAATGTTCTTTTAATTAATCACTTCATTATTACTCCATTTTTACAGCTATCCTAATGGAGCTTTAAAAACAATTTTTTAAACTCTCAGGAACACGTGACACGTGTCTTGTTTCTTCTAGAACTGAAAGAGCTGGCTGCAATCAGGGTCCGTGTTAACAGGCTGATGGCACTGTAGCTTTAAGTGAGGAGATTATCAGGCAGGCTGAGTTGCAGCCTAACAGATTAACATAATTTAAAAAAGATACTGAGTATCACGAGGTTTAAGTAACAAGAGATTTTCCCAGGTGGGAAGGACAGATCAATGATCAGCGCTGATGACACAAAGGCCCTCTTCCATTCAAAATTCCTAAGTTTCATGCTTTGGAAGACAATGGCTGCAAAATGACGAAGTCCAGTTTCTGGTTTCTCCCACAGGACCTGCTGGCTCTGCAGGACACTAAGGTATTTATTTAAAATCACTGAGCATTTGGCAAAGGCAAAAAATAGGGAACAGGAGGGACAAAGGCTAGAAAGACTCCTTTCCATGATGTTAGTGTGTCATGCTCGGCTGGACTAAAATGTCTATACAAGAAAAGATGAAGGGCTTCCCTGGTGGTCCAGTGGGTAAGGACACCGCCTTGCAGTGCAAGGGGCGCCGGTTCGATCCCTGGCCTGGGAAGATCCCATGTGCTGCGGAGTGGCTGGACTGATGTGTCCAATTACCGCGCCAGAGCTCTGGAGCGCATGCGCTTGGAGCCGGCGCTCTGCACAATAGAGGCCACTGCAATGGGAGGCCCACACGGGCCAAAGAACAAAGACAGATAAAAATAGACAAATGAAAGACCAATAGAAGTGGCCTGCCTGCCCCCTCCCGCCCCAACCCGCCCCCCGCCAATAAATAAATAAATAAATAAATAAATAAATGTTTAAAAAAAAGAAAAAAGAAAAGATGAAGTAAATTCATGATTCACAAAGCATTACAACATCTGCAATGTCTACATACCTGGCTTCGTAACTACAAGATGCGATCTCAGCCCTTGACAAGACAGAGTCTACCCCATTTATCTGTGTGGACTCTTGACTCTCCCACACTGACCGATCTGGTATTTCTGCATTAAAAATAAAATTGGATGATTTTATGTTAAAAACTGATGTTCATGAACTTTCATTCAAGAAGTTTGTTTACCATTCATTTCATATACAAATGTTCAATAAATTCCAAATAAACTGACGTTTATCCCCTTATTTAACAAAAGAAAATATATAACTTTAAAATGGCTTGCTTCCAGCATATTTTTCACCAGCAGACAAAAAACTTACCATAATAAATAGAATTCTATTTTAATAGTAGTTTTCAACTACATATACCAAGAGGTAAGTATCAAATGTCCCTTTAGGTCTCTCAAGATGGACAAGGATGAACTGTGATCAGGACGACAAACCCCCTCCTACAGCCTTGAAAGAAGACATAGTACT
Organism: Tragulus kanchil; assembly: GCA_022376925.1. Classification (NCBI taxonomy): domain Eukaryota; kingdom Metazoa; phylum Chordata; class Mammalia; order Artiodactyla; family Tragulidae; genus Tragulus; species Tragulus kanchil. The sequence continues at coordinate 99,325,673 of JAIOJX010000029.1, forward strand.
CAGGAATGGGAAGCAGTTCGTGGGAAATATAATACATTTCTCTGCAAAACTTAAAGCTAATTAACATTTTCAACAAACATCAAATTCCTATGAGTCATTTGATCAAAAATAATTTAAAAGGTCATAAACCATAAAAGGTTCCTACCTAAATCGAAGATTTTTCTTTTGAACACACACCAGGAAAAAGAGCTTCACAATATCATCCCCCCTTTCAGGAAACTCTACTTGTGGTTTAACACAGCCTGTTCATTACAAACATTCCAATGAGTTCAGACTATCAACTGCTTTACAGCTCATATCTATTTAAAGTCCAGTGGGTAAGGACACCGCCTTGCAGTGCAAGGGGCGCCGGTTCGATCCCTGGCCTGGGAAGATCCCATGTGCTGCGGAGTGGCTGGACTGATGTGTCCAATTACCGCGCCAGAGCTCTGGAGCGCATGCGCTTGGAGCCGGCGCTCTGCACAATAGAGGCCACTGCAATGGGAGGCCCACACGGGCCAAAGAACAAAGACAGATAAAAATAGACAAATGAAAGACCAATAGAAGTGGCCTGCCTGCCCCCTCCCGCCCCAACCCGCCCCCCGCCAATAAATAAATAAATAAATAAATAAATAAATGTTTAAAAAAAAGAAAAAAGAAAAGATGAAGTAAATTCATGATTCACAAAGCATTACAACATCTGCAATGTCTACATACCTGGCTTCGTAACTACAAGATGCGATCTCAGCCCTTGACAAGACAGAGTCTACCCCATTTATCTGTGTGGACTCTTGACTCTCCCACACTGACCGATCTGGTATTTCTGCATTAAAAATAAAATTGGATGATTTTATGTTAAAAACTGATGTTCATGAACTTTCATTCAAGAAGTTTGTTTACCATTCATTTCATATACAAATGTTCAATAAATTCCAAATAAACTGACGTTTATCCCCTTATTTAACAAAAGAAAATATATAACTTTAAAATGGCTTGCTTCCAGCATATTTTTCACCAGCAGACAAAAAACTTACCATAATAAATAGAATTCTATTTTAATAGTAGTTTTCAACTACATATACCAAGAGGTAAGTATCAAATGTCCCTTTAGGTCTCTCAAGATGGACAAGGATGAACTGTGATCAGGACGACAAACCCCCTCCTACAGCCTTGAAAGAAGACATAGTACTCAGGAATGGGAAGCAGTTCGTGGGAAATATAATACATTTCTCTGCAAAACTTAAAGCTAATTAACATTTTCAACAAACATCAAATTCCTATGAGTCATTTGATCAAAAATAATTTAAAAGGTCATAAACCATAAAAGGTTCCTACCTAAATCGAAGATTTTTCTTTTGAACACACACCAGGAAAAAGAGCTTCACAATATCATCCCCCCTTTCAGGAAACTCTACTTGTGGTTTAACACAGCCTGTTCATTACAAACATTCCAATGAGTTCAGACTATCAACTGCTTTACAGATAACTACTCTAGCCTGGAGAGCAGAGCTTGCAAATATATCTTAATATCCAAACCCAAGTTCCAGCTTCACCCATAACATGAAGGCACAGTCTACACAGCCTGCTGACTGCGCATCCTATAACAGGACTAGCAAGTGGGAAACAGATTAAGACTCAACTTCAGTTACATCTCTTAGGACAAAAAGAGTATGCTTTTAAACAAATCTATTCTCAGTCATAGTTCTACCATTCTGAACAAAAAAATACCATGAGTCAGTAAAATAAGACTGATCGCACTTGGGCTAATTCTAGACAAATCCGTTTAGAGCACACACACCATAACAACACATCACTGACAAGCTTAGGATTTCCTTCTCTTTCAGAGACATAGCGTTCCATGCAAAGTCAGCCAAGTGGAAAGCACCACCAGGTAGACATGGCTTTACAAGCTGCAACAACTCCTTCTGGTCCGAGTTCAGTGATCCTTGGCACATTTCACCCCAAATGCAATCAAACTCTGACGACTGGTGTATTCACAGGGTGGACAGCAGCAGGTGCTGCTGTTACTGCTTAGTCACTTCAGTCGTGTCCAGCTCTTTGTGACCCCATAGACTGTAGCCCGCCAGCCTCCTCTGTCATGGGATTCTCCAGGTAAGAATACTGGAGTGGGTTGCCATGCTCTCCTCCAAGGGATCTTCATGACCCAGAGATCAAACTCAGATCTCCTGTACTGCAAGCAGATTCTTTACCACTGAGACACCAGGAGAGCCCCTATATTTACATCTGTGACCCCATGGACTATATAGCCTGCCAGGCTTTTCTGTTTATGGGATTTTCCAGGCAAGAATACTGGACTGGGTAGCCATTTCCTTCTCCAACAGAGGTTGCTGCTAAACCAAAAAAGAAGAGCTGAACCCTGAACAGCCACAGCAGTTGCCCTTCAGAGGAGAGCCCACCAGTTATATCTTAAGAGTTGAGGAGTCAAGGGACTTGTGCTCAAAGGGCTAGTTAGACCACCTAAGAACTTGTCTGGACATCACAGAAAAGGCACTCGGGCAGTAAGAACAGTGTCGAGGACCCTGCTCCCAGTGACCTGTCTGGGGCACCCGGCAAAGTTCTCTCTGCTGGGCGGGCTGACCTGGTCCACAGCGCGGCAGGGCATGGTCCCTCCACGAGCGGAGTGAGCTGCTTCAGGGGAGGTTCGGGGAAATGCAGGGACACACTGTCCTCACTGGAGGGCATAGCAGAGGACTGCTCATCCAACCTCGACAAACTAGACGGGCACATGGAGAGTGTGGAGGAACGGTTGGAGGAATCAGAGGCCAGGACCCATGTCTGTAAAAAAGAAATCTCCGAGAATACATCTATGACTAACGTGATTTATAAATGGATGCTGTTCAGAATGAACACTGGGAAAATGCGTTGCACATCTCTTAGGACAAAGAGTATGCTTTTAAACAAATCTATTCTCAGTCATAGTTCTACCATTCTGAACAAAAATACCATGAGTCAGTAAAATAAGACTGATCGCACTTGGGCTAATTCTAGACAAATCCGTTTAGAGCACACACACCATAACAACACATCACTGACAAGCTTAGGATTTCCTTCTCTTTCAGAGACATAGCGTTCCATGCAAAGTCAGCCAAGTGGAAAGCACCACCAGGTAGACATGGCTTTACAAGCTGCAACAACTCCTTCTGGTCCGAGTTCAGTGATCCTTGGCACATTTCACCCCAAATGCAATCAAACTCTGACGACTGGTGTATTCACAGGGTGGACAGCAGCAGGTGCTGCTGTTACTGCTTAGTCACTTCAGTCGTGTCCAGCTCTTTGTGACCCCATAGACTGTAGCCCGCCAGCCTCCTCTGTCATGGGATTCTCCAGGTAAGAATACTGGAGTGGGTTGCCATGCTCTCCTCCAAGGGATCTTCATGACCCAGAGATCAAACTCAGATCTCCTGTACTGCAAGCAGATTCTTTACCACTGAGACACCAGGAGAGCCCCTATATTTACATCTGTGACCCCATGGACTATATAGCCTGCCAGGCTTTTCTGTTTATGGGATTTTCCAGGCAAGAATACTGGACTGGGTAGCCATTTCCTTCTCCAACAGAGGTTGCTGCTAAACCAAAAAAGAAGAGCTGAACCCTGAACAGCCACAGCAGTTGCCCTTCAGAGGAGAGCCCACCAGTTATATCTTAAGAGTTGAGGAGTCAAGGGACTTGTGCTCAAAGGGCTAGTTAGACCACCTAAGAACTTGTCTGGACATCACAGAAAAGGCACTCGGGCAGTAAGAACAGTGTCGAGGACCCTGCTCCCAGTGACCTGTCTGGGGCACCCGGCAAAGTTCTCTCTGCTGGGCGGGCTGACCTGGTCCACAGCGCGGCAGGGCATGGTCCCTCCACGAGCGGAGTGAGCTGCTTCAGGGGAGGTTCGGGGAAATGCAGGGACACACTGTCCTCACTGGAGGGCATAGCAGAGGACTGCTCATCCAACCTCGACAAACTAGACGGGCACATGGAGAGTGTGGAGGAACGGTTGGAGGAATCAGAGGCCAGGACCCATGTCTGTAAAAAAGAAATCTCCGAGAATACATCTATGACTAACGTGATTTATAAATGGATGCTGTTCAGAATGAACACTGAAGTTGCTGAAAGGTAGGAAACAACTGCGTTGCAGAATTCGGGAAGGGAGAAAAAGCAGCATCCATGACACCGTGAGTCTACGTGGAGTACGTGAGTCTTCCGAACTCGAGATGGTCCAGGAGAAGGCTCAGTGCTGAGGACTGCTCAGGAAAAAGCCAAGGGTGGAGACCCTGGTCACACTGACATGATTACACAGTGTCTCTGAATATGACAAGTAAGAAACTGAGGCCCTACAAAGGGCTAATGATGCTGTTTCTTTTAATACCTTGCTTAGACGTAGAAGCCAAAACATCAGACCTCAAAAAGTTTTTTTAAAAACCTATGGTACTTAAGGCTAAGCTGCTAATTCCTAAACTGATCCTCAATGTTTTAAAATTTGGCATCAGATCTAATAATAGGACCAGAGACAGCAAGATCACAGAATAACATGAGGAAAGAAGCACTGAAGAAACAAGTCCCAAGTGTAAGCCCAGCTGCAGTCAAACTATGCCACATATTCACAGTCTATGTAGCAGATATACTGCAAGATCCTAATGGGTCAAAAGGCTTAGGTCACACAGAAAACTGAATGAGACCAAGTTAGAGTATAAAAAACAAAGTATCATATTCTCTGTTTCTAGTGATTAGAAAACCTAGTTTTGACAGTTTCCAATGGCAAGGGAAACATCAATACTTCTAATATTTACTTTATATCTTAAGAGTTGAGGAGTCAAGGGACTTGTGCTCAAAGGGCTAGTTAGACCACCTAAGAACTTGTCTGGACATCACAGAAAAGGCACTCGGGCAGTAAGAACAGTGTCGAGGACCCTGCTCCCAGTGACCTGTCTGGGGCACCCGGCAAAGTTCTCTCTGCTGGGCGGGCTGACCTGGTCCACAGCGGCAGGGCATGGTCCCTCCACGAGCGGAGTGAGCTGCTTCAGGAGGTTCGGGAAATGCAGGGACACACTGTCCTCACTGGAGGGCATAGCAGAGGACTGCTCATCCAACCTCGACAAACTAGACGGGCACATGGAGAGTGTGGAGGAACGGTTGGAGGAATCAGAGGCCAGGACCCATGTCTGTAAAAAAGAAATCTCCGAGAATACATCTATGACTAACGTGATTTATAAATGGATGCTGTTCAGAATGAACACTGAAGTTGCTGAAAGGTAGGAAACAACTGCGTTGCAGAATTCGGGAAGGGAGAAAAAGCAGCATCCATGACACCGTGAGTCTACGTGGAGTACGTGAGTCTTCCGAACTCGAGATGGTCCAGGAGAAGGCTCAGTGCTGAGGACTGCTCAGGAAAAAGCCAAGGGTGGAGACCCTGGTCACACTGACATGATTACACAGTGTCTCTGAATATGACAAGTAAGAAACTGAGGCCCTACAAAGGGCTAATGATGCTGTTTCTTTTAATACCTTGCTTAGACGTAGAAGCCAAAACATCAGACCTCAAAAAGTTTTTTTAAAAACCTATGGTACTTAAGGCTAAGCTGCTAATTCCTAAACTGATCCTCAATGTTTTAAAATTTGGCATCAGATCTAATAATAGGACCAGAGACAGCAAGATCACAGAATAACATGAGGAAAGAAGCACTGAAGAAACAAGTCCCAAGTGTAAGCCCAGCTGCAGTCAAACTATGCCACATATTCACAGTCTATGTAGCAGATATACTGCAAGATCCTAATGGGTCAAAAGGCTTAGGTCACACAGAAAACTGAATGAGACCAAGTTAGAGTATAAAAAACAAAGTATCATATTCTCTGTTTCTAGTGATTAGAAAACCTAGTTTTGACAGTTTCCAATGGCAAGGGAAACATCAATACTTCTAATATTTACCTTCTGGTTTACCACTCCAGGCAGAGGGAATGTGAGCTGTACAAGGTTATGAAAATCCAATGGCTAGAGTGAGAAGGACAATTAAGTCACCAAGGTCAGACTTCTGCTTATAAAGTGCTTGTGGTGCAATCTCTTCTGAGGGGAGGAAGACCTAAGAGCACCAGCTCTCCTCCTGAGGGGCGCCTGCTCTCCAAGGCCGTATCTCCAACATCCACTGTGGGACACGGACACGCGTGCAAACACAGGAGTCCCCCCTCAGGAGCAGCTCTGCACACTGGGTAACCGGGAGATGCTGTGAACAGTGGGCATGTGGCATCTTCCCTCTCCAGCGCTTGTTCAATGTTTCGCTGAGTGCCAATGCTGTGACAAGCATCACGTGCTCCCTGAAGCTACCTGTTTATCAGAATTCCAGATTTCCTCTTTAAAGCCATACCACACAGAAAAGGAAAACCAATCTACCATAAAACCAAACTGCTCAGTTGCTTCTGTCCTATCCGACTCTGTGACCCCATGGACTGCAACCCGCCAGGCTCCTCTGTCCATGGGATTCTCCAGGCAAGAATATTGGACAGGAGCTTCCCTGGTGGTCCAGTGGGTAACGAGTTTGCCTTGCAGTGCAAGGGGCACTGGTTCAATCCCATGTGCCGAAAACAGCTGGACCAATGTGTCCAATTACCAGCCAGTGCTCTGGAGCGCATGTGCCCAGAGACTGTGCCCTGCAACGAGAGAGGCCACTGCAATGGGAAGCCCATACAGGCCAAAGAATAAAGACAGATGAAAAATAAATAAATAAATAAGAACAATAAAAAGAGGCCAAAATATTTTTTTAAATTCTAAAAAAAAGAGAAAGAACACTGGAGTGTGTTGCCATTTCCTCCTCCAGAGGATCTTCCCTACCCAGGGATCAAACCCACGTCTCTTGCATTGCAGGCAGTTTCTTTACCGCTGAACCACAAGGGAAGCCCCCAAACCAAATAACCAATACTTCAACTACCCACCTTGTCAAATCCCACCAAAACAACTTAGAGTATAAAAAACAAAGTATCATATTCTCTGTTTCTAGTGATTAGAAAACCTAGTTTTGACAGTTTCCAATGGCAAGGGAAACATCAATACTTCTAATATTTACCTTCTGGTTTACCACTCCAGGCAGAGGGAATGTGAGCTGTACAAGGTTATGAAAATCCAATGGCTAGAGTGAGAAGGACAATTAAGTCACCAAGGTCAGACTTCTGCTTATAAAGTGCTTGTGGTGCAATCTCTTCTGAGGGGAGGAAGACCTAAGAGCACCAGCTCTCCTCCTGAGGGGCGCCTGCTCTCCAAGGCCGTATCTCCAACATCCACTGTGGGACACGGACACGCGTGCAAACACAGGAGTCCCCCCTCAGGAGCAGCTCTGCACACTGGGTAACCGGGAGATGCTGTGAACAGTGGGCATGTGGCATCTTCCCTCTCCATCGCTTGTTCAATGTTTCGCTGAGTGCCAATGCTGTGACAAGCATCACGTGCTCCCTGAAGCTACCTGTTTATCAGAATTCCAGATTTCCTCTTTAAAGCCATACCACACAGAAAAGGAAAACCAATCTACCATAAAACCAAACTGCTCAGTTGCTTCTGTCCTATCCGACTCTGTGACCCCATGGACTGCAACCCGCCAGGCTCCTCTGTCCATGGGATTCTCCAGGCAAGAATATTGGACAGGAGCTTCCCTGGTGGTCCAGTGGGTAACGAGTTTGCCTTGCAGTGCAAGGGGCACTGGTTCAATCCCATGTGCCGTAAAACAGCTGGACCAATGTGTCCAATTACCAGCCAGTGCTCTGGAGCGCATGTGCCCAGAGACTGTGCCCTGCAACGAGAGAGGCCACTGCAATGGGAAGCCCATACAGGCCAAAGAATAAAGACAGATGAAAAATAAATAAATAAATAAGAACAATAAAAAGAGGCCAAAATATTTTTTTAAATTCTAAAAAAAAGAGAAAGAACACTGGAGTGTGTTGCCATTTCCTCCTCCAGAGGATCTTCCCTACCCAGGGATCAAACCCACGTCTCTTGCATTGCAGGCAGTTTCTTTACCGCTGAACCACAAGGGAAGCCCCCAAACCAAATAACCAATACTTCAACTACCCACCTTGTCAAATCCCACCATACAACTAACTCTCGACAAGCTCAGAATACCAATCTCAAGATTCACTGGCTTCACACAGAATACCAGAATGTCAAAAATCCTCTTAGAAGACTTAAGACCAGCAAAAGCTTTAGGAAATCTAGAGAATACAGGTACACACAAAGCATCACAATGTGGTCATAATTATTTTCCTTTGTATCTGGGGGCATGTAAACAGATAACCACAACCGGCAAGAAATCTGTAATCCCAACAAGGTCCTCTGAGATGTCCATGGGCTTTTTCCTTTTGTCTTCATTTAATTGAGATCACTTCTAAAATAAGCCTAAAGTTTTACAAACTGTAAACTAGGAAACTGAAATAACTGGGGTGAAATTTAACTACATGGCTTCCAAACTACTGCATATCTAACCTCTATTTTCTGACAGTTTTCTGAAAATTAAAAAGAAAAACATTGATTTTGCAGACATCCACAAGGAAACTGACCAACGTCAATAATTTCCAAGCAAATATTTCTAAAGAGAAAATGGGGGTGGGGTGGGGAGCAACAAGAACATCTTAACAGTAATGTGCTTAATATAATTCATACTTTTTGCTTATTAACAGCCAAGATTTAAAAGCCAGAAGAGGCAAGAATTAAGTTTCTCCTATGAAATCGCCCAAAGTTGTGGGGAGTGACAGCTGGGATGCGTCTTTTTCACTCCAGTAAATGACAGTCTGGCTATTCTTCAGTTCACTAATGCATACACATCTTCAAAAGAACGAGCTTTAGTGCCCTCCCTTGGATCAGAGCCCAAACAACAAGTAATTAACTTTCAAGTCTAGCGGCTTCTACAAAATGATGCCACGATTTTCATCCCCAAACTCACCATGCCTTTTAAAACATGCTTCACCCTCTTTCCCAGGAAAGTATCACAAGCCAATTGAACAAAGCCTAACTGTAAACCACCCATCTGCATTACATGTAGATTTTGCCTCAACGTGTAACTGACGCCCTTGAAACCTTCAGATGAGACTAATGGCTTCAACTCTGCTCTCATTTCTGTAAGACCACTAGAGAGCAAAACCCGGAGGTGTGGCTCAGGAGCAGGAGGACCTCCCAGAGCTCGGCAGCTGTACCTGCTTTGCCTCTCAGGGTCTTATTCTGGTAATACTGCCACTCCAGCAGCGGGTTAGTGCCGGGACGCAGAGGGGCCCTGCCTGTGCCCCTGTTACTTGTAACGGCCACTGGTTTCCCTGCAAGGAAAAGAGGACGGTTACCATTAGGTCTACATGCCAGAACTGTAACAACAGTGACAGCATGTAACGGGAAACTTCCCCAAAGATGTAAGAACTACAACATTTTCCTTTAGCTTTCTTCAGGCCTTAGTCCCTAAAACAGCCAGCAGCTTTAAAGATTATCGACCACTAGGCAAAATTCATCCAAGTGCCTCTGTCCCCTAAAAAGCAAGCTATTCATGACAGCTTTGATGCATTTATTCAACTTAAAAGCAACCCTATCATAGCCTTCCATGGGTTTTGCCTGGTTTCCTACAGAGGAAAATCGGCAACTCAGATCCTCGAGTCAGGTTGCCTGGGTGGGGAGAGAAAGAAAAACTATAGCTAGACTATATTTCTTGTATCAGAAAAGTAAGGGAACAGCTAAACAAATCTTTATTTTTACAGCAAGAAAAAAAAAAACAATCAAATATATATGCAGAGGAATCACAACCCGACTACTACAGAATCAAAGGTGAGTATACATACTCGTGAAATTTTTGGTTTAGTTGTAACATCTTTCACCCTTCACTTCCTTGTATGCGTATGAGTTAGAAGATGGCTCTAGCTGTAAAGCAACAGCAGAGATGATTCGTGTGTGTGTCTATAATAAAAATGTATTTCACCAGATGCATTTGTCATGAGGACAAAAGCATCAAAAAGCCACTCACGGGGCTTCCCCGGCGGTCCTGTGGGTAAGGACACCGCCTTGCAGTTCAAGGGACGCAGGTTCGATCCCTGGCCTGGGAAGACCCCACGTGCCATGCAGCAGCTGGACGGATGTGTCCAACTACCGAGCCAGAGCTCTGGAGCGCATGCGCCAGAGCCGGTGCTCTGCGACAACAGAGGCCACTACGATGGGAGGCCCACACAGGCCAAAGAACAAAGACGGATGAAAAATGAATAGATGAAAGACCAATAGAAGTGGCCAAAAAAGGGGAGAAATGTTAAAAAAAAAAAAAAGCCACTCATGGGCTAAAATCAACTTGTTCCTGTCTAAACACTCCTATCAAAGCTGAAGCAGCAACGACTCAGGATAAAAATAAAGCCCTGGCATTCACCAACACCCAGCAGCTTCTGTGCTTTCCTAACTGGACAAATACTCATTCTCGGGAGAAAAGGCTAATAGTTACGTCTTTCAGGTATCAATTACTGAAAAATCCAGAATAAATGTTTTCAAAAGTACTGACAGGTCAGAAATAACCTAAATATTCCACTGAAACAAAGACTGCACAGAGGGAGACATATTTTAACAGTGTTCTATAATACAAAGTCATTCCACAGCCAAAAGGTTAGAATGTTCCCAGCAGAAGGACAGTAAAGTGATTCATTCAAGAGAAAAGCAGAGTGACCCAAGTTGCAAAGAAAGATTGCTACTGTGAAATTTCCATTTATCGACAAAGTAATAATAAATATAGATAAAAACACAGAAAGTGCTCAAAGCAGGTCTCTAGCTTAGATACTAGATCCTTCAGCTGAAGAGGAGTATTCTTTCCTAAAGGCCTGGTCTCTATGGGGAGGAAAAAAACTTTCCTAATTTCCCTTGATCTTTCCTGATTATGGAATCCAGAAAACTTGGAAGCTGCAATGGACTTTGCCTAGGACAATCTGAATAAATATTTCTTAAAGACTATTTTGTGATCCCTTAGAATATATATTTATAACATCAATTTTCTTAATACATAAACAAGAATACAGACCTTTGAGATCTGGTCTATTTCGTATACCCACTGATACAAAGAAGCAATCCATATCAACATGCATTATACAGCTCTGATGTCTGGGTGAACTCAAACTATTGCTAGAAGGAAAGAGAACATTCAAACCCCAAACTAATCAATACTTAAAAAAATTAGGTCTAGTTAATTTTAGAAATTATATTTATATGCTTACAAGCAGAATGTTTAAAGATCCCTGGCCTGGGAAGACCCCACGTGCCATGCAGCAGCTGGACGGATGTGTCCAACTACCGAGCCAGAGCTCTGGAGCGCATGCGCCAGAGCCGGTGCTCTGCGACAACAGAGGCCACTACGATGGGAGGCCCACACAGGCCAAAGAACAAAGACGGATGAAAAATGAATAGATGAAAGACCAATAGAAGTGGCCAAAAAAGAGGAGAAATGTTAAAAAAAAAAAAAAGCCACTCATGGGCTAAAATCAACTTGTTCCTGTCTAAACACTCCTATCAAAGCTGAAGCAGCAACGACTCAGGATAAAAATAAAGCCCTGGCATTCACCAACACCCAGCAGCTTCTGTGCTTTCCTAACTGGACAAATACTCATTCTCGGGAGAAAAGGCTAATAGTTACGTCTTTCAGGTATCAATTACTGAAAAATCCAGAATAAATGTTTTCAAAAGTACTGACAGGTCAGAAATAACCTAAATATTCCACTGAAACAAAGACTGCACAGAGGGAGACATATTTTAACAGTGTTCTATAATACAAAGTCATTCCACAGCCAAAAGGTTAGAATGTTCCCAGCAGAAGGACAGTAAAGTGATTCATTCAAGAGAAAAGCAGAGTGACCCAAGTTGCAAAGAAAGATTGCTACTGTGAAATTTCCATTTATCGACAAAGTAATAATAAATATAGATAAAAACACAGAAAGTGCTCAAAGCAGGTCTCTAGCTTAGATACTAGATCCTTCAGCTGAAGAGGAGTATTCTTTCCTAAAGGCCTGGTCTCTATGGGGAGGAAAAAAACTTTCCTAATTTCCCTTGATCTTTCCTGATTATGGAATCCAGAAAACTTGGAAGCTGCAATGGACTTTGCCTAGGACAATCTGAATAAATATTTCTTAAAGACTATTTTGTGATCCCTTAGAATATATATTTATAACATCAATTTTCTTAATACATAAACAAGAATACAGACCTTTGAGATCTGGTCTATTTCGTATACCCACTGATACAAAGAAGCAATCCATATCAACATGCATTATACAGCTCTGATGTCTGGGTGAACTCAATACTGACATATTGCCTAGAAGGAAAAAGAGAACATTCAAACCCCAAACTAATCAATACTTAAAAAAAAATCAGGTCTAGTTAATTTTAGAAATTATATTTTTATATGCTTACAAGCAGAATAAAGTTTTAAAAGAATACAGGCTCTCTAATAGATCATTTCTATCATCTCAAGAGAAATCAAAGTTCAGTTTCTGTGGCTCTAAAAATAATTCAGAAACACAAATTTAGTTTCCAAACAGAATTTAAAATCAACTGTAAAGACATCATGTTTCCTAGTTTATATTCTAACAAATCTCTCAATCTGTCTACATGCTTATCTCAAAGTTACTTCTGTGTGCAGAATGGTGCATAAAATACACAAAGGTGTCTTCATAGATTTAGTCTCACGGAGCTAAGTAACTTCACAGGATCACTCCTCCATGTGGTGATGACATTCCTGGACAGGACTGCTGTAACAACTGCTATGCTGGCCAGCCTGGTGGCAGGTGTCTGGCACTGTTTTAAGAGGTTTACCTGGATTAATTTAAATCCTCACAACACTATGAGAGAGGTCATAAGCTTATTATCCCCATTTTGCAGGTTAATAACTTCAGTCACACAGCCAGTAGGAGGCTGAGCTGGTATTTAATCCCAGGTCATCTGATTTCAGAGCCCACAGGCCACCACCCTTGAATGAAGCAATGATCTCATGAAGGGATTTTCTTCTGACAGATTTAAGATGAGGTTAATCTTCATAACAGGCTTTTAAAAACGTACAGTTTCTACCCCAAAATGATGAGACAATTCTATTTACCAGGCTGTGACCGTGAGACTGTCTCCCTTGTTCTTACTGAGGGCAAGGCGCTGGGCCTGCTCCCGTCACCTTCCTGGACCATAGCTAGTTAGCTAATAGGAGACTGAGGCTCAGGGTAAGGTCACGGGCCTGCTTCCTGAGGGGCGGAGCTGGGCTACGCTGGGCCCTCTGACCCAAAAGCCATGACCTTCCCCGCCGCTCTCTCTGTTACCTTGAGAAATAATTTCTAAATCTTCTTTTTCTTTTCAAAGTATTATGATTGTTATAATTTCTAAATTTTAACAACTCTAATCCTGATGTATAAAAGTATCATATAAACAAACACAATGTAAACAACTCAAAACAATGGTTTTAAAGATTCAAGTCATACGGAATGCATTTACGAAATGCCCACTGAACGCTGTCATACAAAATAAAAATCTCTCATCTTGGGAAATTCCCACTCATGGAAATGATTCATAATTTCTCTTTGAAGCTTCCCAAATTAAATGACCTTCATGTAACAAGGCCAATGCTAAGGAAAATCTAATACCCTTAACACTATTTTGATCTATTTCACAAATAACAAAAAGCATTTGGAATACATCAAACACAGCAAAACAGAACAAAAAAACCCATGTGCAAAAGCTCCACCACATTCTAGGAGACGTGAGCTTCTCTCTGCACCTCAGTTTCCACAGCCATCAGCTAAAGGGTGATGAGGACATCCTCAGGGAGGACCCACGTAAGCCACAGCAGCAACGAAAACCTCCCACTAGATACCAGTTTATACCGACAGGCACAGAAACACAGTCTGTTATTGTTGGTTTTGTTTGTTTTTGATGACAAGTATTAAAATACAAAATATAATTAACTAATCTACTTATATGTGAAAATACTTAACCTCACTAAAAGTGTATCACCATAACTGCAATAGTTTCTAGGTCAAAGATGCTTAATGACTTGAAAATCATGACACAAGCTTTTAAAAGTGAACACTCTTACCAAACCAATTCATTCTCACAGGAGGTTAAGCACTGAATACAACCTATGTTATACCTTACGGTTCAAAACTTCAACAACTGGTAAGGTCTACAGAAGAATAGATCCTCAGACCTCGACTTTGGACCTATTTAAATTACTTAAAAATTTTCAGTTAGCCACACTTGTCTAATTTTGTAAAAATTACTAAAACAAGAAAGCATTCTATCATCTGTTATGCTTACTGTCACTCACATAACCTGATATCCCTCGAGACCTCCAGGTTCACAGAGCTTGTACTGACTCGGACACCAGGGACAGATTAAGAACTTATTTTTAAGCACGACTGTTTCTTAAGAAAAACGACTGTAGCGAGTATCTACCTGTGTCAGTTACAACAAGTGCGGACCTGCCTGCTTTCATTTTTTTTAACTTTTCCCTTCCTGGAAAGATACCACTATTCTGTCTCTGCAGCGTATTGACAAACTCAGTCAGTTCGCACTTCCACGTGGAGATGTGGTGCAGCCTGGAGCGCGAGTAGAAGTCCGAGATGAAGCTGCAGTCCGAGGGTCTGGGCTGCGCCGAGGGGCCAGCCCTGCTAGGGGGAGGTACCAACGGCGAAGTGCTCTTTGTGCTTGAAGGCCCCTGAACGGTGGAGTGGTGAGCACCGTTGACCCGAGGGTAACTGTGCCGAGGTGCCGAGGAGGAGGGCTTAGTTCTGAGCGGACCCCGCAGAGACTCCGAGCTGCAGGCGCTCTGCGGGGCTGCCGGCACCGCACAGTCTAGGACGCCGCCGCTGCTCCTCTCCGCGTCCACCACGTCCTCCTGGGCAGGCTCTGGGGACAGCCTGCTGGCGACGCTGCTGCCTGGGGAGGCCAAGCAGTCCAGGGTCTTTAAGGCACCGTGAGAGCTGTGAGCGTGTCCGTTACAAAGGGCACGGCCATCTCTGGGTTGTGGAAGTCCATTCTGTTTCCTTCCTGGAAAGACGGGGTCCGGCCCCACAAAACCAAAGTCATTATCTGCTGCTTCTTCATTCCAGTTGTTCACTCCGTTCACTCGGACTTCACTTTCTGTCTCAATCTTCTTAATTATGTGATTTCTAAAGCAGGAAGAGACAATTTTTTGTTTGAATGAACAGTCCTCAGTTTCAGGCTAAAACAATTTTTTATTTAAACACTGTCTTAGGGAGGCATACTTTAGTAGCCCCCACCAAATGTGAAATGATTATGCCACAAATCTATTGCTCTTCCAACAAAAGATCATTCTTTGCTAAATGGAACGAGCAAGGTAACTGGGAAAATTCTAGCACATCAAACAGCCTGTTAGGTTTTTCGGTTTTCTTTTTACAAATTTCAGACCCTTCCAAAGAATGAGATCTTCTTCACATTGAAGGAAAATCCAAGAAATGATTTTTGGTTATTGTTTCCCACAAAAAATTGTCATCTATTAATATACACTCTACACACCCAGTTTGCGCACTGTCTGGCATTTACTGGGTAGACAAGTATTTGCTAAATTAAAACAACATGAGTGGGCTTCCCCTGGTGGTCCAGTGGGTAAGGACACCACCTTGAAGTGCAAGGGGCACCGGTTTGAGCCCTGGCCTGGGAAGATCCCACGTGCCGCGGAGCGGCTGGACTGATGTGTCCAATTGCTGAGCTGGAGCTCTGGAGCGCATGCGCCCAGAGCCGGCGCTCTGCAACGACAGAGGCCACCGCGATGGGAGGCCCACAGGAGCCAAAGAACACAGACGGATGAAAATGGAGAAATGAAAGATCAACAGAAGTGGCCCACCTGCTCCCTCCCTCCCCAACCCGACCCCCACCCAAAATAAATAAATAAATCTTTAAAAAAAAAAAAAAACGAAAACAACATGAGTAATTCCCATACAGATGGTTAAGAAACTGCATGTGAATCCTTGTTTCTATGTTTACTTTCGTTTTTTTTTTAATGCAAGGCCCTGTTCACCATGTTAAATCCAGTACTTCCACCCTCCTGAAGCTGGCTACTTTCCCTCAGGAAACAACCCACAGACTATATTCATTAATCCATTAATGGGGTCAAGTGCTGTAGATAAAAACTAAAAAAAAAAAAAAAGAAAAGTGTACAGTTACTTCAATCAAATTTATCCCTAGAGACATGAGGATGTTTGCCCTACTAAAAAGGAACTGGTACTTCACTTCTAAGAAAGGCCTTGCTGAGATGCCAGGGGGGAGGCACAGGGCAGTCTGGACCCAGTGTCCAGGGTTTAGAAAGGGAGGAGCCACGACAAACGTTACATTCAATTCACATCACTCCTCTAATGATGCCTGGTAATGCTCTGCATTAAAGAAAAAACTCATTTGTATTCAAAAAAATCATCTAAGTAACAAAAACATAAGTACGGACTACAAAGCCTTATTCATTCACTCTGCTTAGGAAGGTCCACAGCATTAGCCCAGTTCCCGCTCAGGCTCCAGATGAGGGTGCACACAGCACCGAGTCACCAGAGTTAAGCTCTAGTTTCTCCTCCTAAAGCCAGCCGGGTCTATTAGTAATGACAGTCTGACTGCACAGGAAAACCACGCACGAGCTGGATGCAAACACCACCACCGGCTCTGGCCGGCCTGCTGGTGGAATCTGCCAGCCCACTAGGAGCAGGTCCAATCACACCAGAGAGAGAAACAGAAGACAAGCCAGGAACAACTGAGGAAGGAAAGTAAGCCTAACTGGATGCATGTCAGAGGAAGTCTGGCCCTTGAGACAAAGAGCAAGGGAGCAAAAAGTCACATGAAGGAACTTTCAGGAAGTTTATAAAATGCATGCAACAGGCCAAAAAGCAGAGATCACAGAAAGCAACAAAAGTAAAGTCAGAAAAGCCTCAAACCTAGTTTTCTATGTCATAAGTATCATGACTCTTTAAATGGAGAACCAGCAACACATGCAACAGAAATGCACGCACTGGCAAGAAAACACTGCTCACACTCCTTCTTTCTGCACTGTAGTGGTCCAGCTTAGACAGAGACATTTCTAGAGCGGCTGGACAGGAATACATCAAGAGCAGATACACATTCACCGAGCAACAGCAAACCTGCATCAATAATTACAATCCAGTACATAGATTCTTCCTAGAATCGACACAGAAGAATTTCAAAACACACACCCACAGATTTTTCCTTTTATTAGGGGAGGAAGAAAAAGATGAAGTTGTGTATTCAGAAGGTTTTGTGATATTGCTTGTACACCTTGACAGTACTAAAAGAAACAAAGTAAGTTTTAGGTAACATGAAAAACAGCTGACTACACTTACCTCAGTGAATACAAGTTCAAGGACAAACAACAACAAAGCTACAGAAAGCAGTGACACTGGATCCCCCCAAGGTGACAAGACTCCTGGTCTTTTGGAAAAAACAGATCAAACTCCCAAAGCAAGCAATTTAACAAATGAGGGGAAGGCTAACAGTAATGAACCATGATGATGAGCCACCTGATATTCATGTTAAGACAACACACCAATTAACTGTGAAGCCAATTTACCTAGGGTTACTAGCCAATTAAAGCTCTCTTTAGTGGAAGGTCCACAGCATTAGCTCAGTCGCCACTCAGGGGGGCACCAGAGTCACCAGAGTTAAGCTCTAGTTTCTCCTCCTAAAGCCAGCCGGGTCTATTAGTAATGACAGTCTGACTGCACAGGAAAACCACGCACGAGCTGGATGCAAACACCACCACTGGCTCTGGCCGGCCTGCTGGTGGAATCTGCCAGCCCACTAGGAGCAGGTCCAATCACACCAGAGAGAGAAACAGAAGACAAGCCAGGAACAACTGAGGAAGGAAAGTAAGCCTAACTGGATGCATGTCAGAGGAAGTCTGGCCCTTGAGACAAAGAGCAAGGGAGCAAAAAGTCACATGAAGGAACTTTCAGGAAGTTTATAAAATGCATGCAACAGGCCAAAAAGCAGAGATCACAGAAAGCAACAAAAGTAAAGTCAGAAAAGCCTCAAACCTAGTTTTCTATGTCATAAGTATCATGACTCTTTAAATGGAGAACCAGCAACACATGCAACAGAAATGCACGCACTGGCAAGAAAACACTGCTCACACTCCTTCTTTCTGCACTGTAGTGGTCCAGCTTAGACAGAGACATTTCTAGAGCGGCTGGACAGGAATACATCAAGAGCAGATACACATTCACCGAGCAACAGCAAACCTGCATCAATAATTACAATCCAGTACATAGATTCTTCCTAGAATCGACACAGAAGAATTTCAAAACACACACCCACAGATTTTTCCTTTTATTAGGGGAGGAAGAAAAAGATGAAGTTGTGTATTCAGAAGGTTTTGTGATATTGCTTGTACACCTTGACAGTACTAAAAGAAACAAAGTAAGTTTTAGGTAACATGAAAAACAGCTGACTACACTTACCTCAGTGAATACAAGTTCAAGGACAAACAACAACAAAGCTACAGAAAGCAGTGACACTGGATCCCCCCAAGGTGACAAGACTCCTGGTCTTTTGGAAAAAACAGATCAAACTCCCAAAGCAAGCAATTTAACAAATGAGGGGAAGGCTAACAGTAATGAACCATGATGATGAGCCACCTGATATTCATGTTAAGACAACACACCAATTAACTGTGAAGCCAATTTACCTAGGGTTACTGCAATTAAAGCTTAAATCAAAATATTAAAAAAAAATCATACGGACACATGGAATAAGGTCTAGATGCACCTTTAACTCTATAAACTTGAGTGTCATTAACTAAGTTTTCACTAATATAAAATACTCAGCACTGTTACTTAGAATTTTTCAAAAACAACCTACAAATATTAACATTTTCAATACCTGTCTTTCTGTGCAACAGCATACGAGAAACGTACAGGTGGTGCAGTTACTCAGTTTTTGAGAAAGCATTATTCTACAGCAAATTACTTGTGTCAAAAATGATTACTGCCATGGAAATCCATGGAAAATGTTACTTCTAATAATTTAAGAGCCACTGGTTTAACATGGAAATCTGAGTGGAAAATCCTTCTTGTTTACATTTTGTTTATGAAACTGTCGTAGTAAAAGTAATTTTTAGGTAAGACACCCACCCCCATACTTCAACAGGATTAATATAGGTGAACAGCCAGGTTTTACATGTGTTTCCATCTTGAGTAGAGCCGGGGCCATGCCCACTGCCAACACCATCTCTGTAGTCTCCCCAATCAGACACACTTACACCCTGTCGTTGAGCTGCTTGGTGATGTTGCTGGGACCCGGCAGGGGGTCCTCAGGCTTGCACACAGGAGTAAAGTTGAGACCTTTCTGCAGGGAGGACTGTTTGCTGTAAAGCTGATACGGAATGTAGGACAGAAGTCGTCCAGCTTTGATGCTGAAACAAAAAAGTCAAGGCAATTTAAGAGTTTAATACCCGGGGTAAACGAGCTTCACGGAAAAACAATGTTCACAAGGACAAGTGCATCTCGTCAATAACAGGCCACGCTCTTTCTAGTTTATTCCTTCTCCCTTCACTTAGTGGTTCTAATACAACATCATCTTACTCAAAGACTTAAGATTAAGACATTCTGTCCACAAAAAGACGGGTGTCTAAAATTTTAAAAACTAGTAGCCAACAATCTCATGTGGAGGGGGAGAAAAACAAACTAGAGAACAGGATGAGAAAAACGTTAAACACACAGTTGGACTAGTCGATATTTTAATCATGACTTTAATATTAACCACATTCTTTCCCCAAACAATTCTCATAAAAGCATCAAGATTTTCTGAAACCCTATGTCACATATTTAATTTTTTCCAGAATAAGGAAACTGGATGAGGAGTCCCAATTTTCAAGATTCATGTTCCATCTATTAAATGTGAAAACCTGTAAAGTAGAAGGACAAAATAAGGAACAACTTAAACGTCACCCAGAAAAACCAGGGGACACGAGTAGTGTAATGCTGGTCAGCACTGGCCCAACAACGGACACTCCCAATCTCCTAACACAGTTCACACTAAAACTGGGTGATTAAGCTGGCTTTTGATTTCTAATAAAACTGACTTAACGTATGGTTACTGCATCTTTAAATATAGTACTTTCGATTCAAATTGAAACTTTTCAAAGCTCATGTGTGACTTTAAACATAAACTATATGTTAAGAAAGCCACCTTTTAATTATGTAGCAAACAATGAATAATAATAGAGTAAAATACTTCTCTTATTATCTGAAAAAAACCAAGAGTTTGGACACTTTTCTCAAAGGGCACTCCACAGAACTTTTAAAAAAGAAATTACTGGGCTTCCCCTGGTGGTCCAGTGGATAAGGACACCGCCTTGCAGCGCAAGGGGCGCCGGTTCGATCCCTGGCCTGGGAAGATCCTATGTGCTGCGGAGCGGCTGGACTGATGTGTCCAATTACCGAGCCAGAGCTCTGGAGCGCATGTGCCCAGAGCCGGTGCTCTGCGACAACAGAGGCCACCGCTATGGGAGGCCCACATGGGCCAAAGAACAAAGATGGATGAAAATGGACAAATGAAAGACCAATAGAAGTGGCCCGCCTGCTCCCCTCCCTCCCCAACCCGACCCCCGCCCAAAATACATAAATAAATAAATAAATCTTTAAAAAAAAAAGAAATTAAACAAAGAAAATTATTTTAAAAAGAAATTGGCTTAAACAAACAAACCAATTTGAAATAATGAGTCAACAACTGTGAATACAGACAAACATACGATATCCTAAAATTGGAAGCATATACCATGTTATAGACTATGTCCTTTATGTAACTGTATCTTCAGCTTTAGGTGGTTGTACCAAATATGATGAACTATTCCATTACGACAACAGAGAACATTACTAGTGACAACAACCTTCAATTCTCATTTACCTGAAGAAAGATACTATCAGGCTAAAGTTAGTTCTATCAAGCTAACTTTGCTTCCTTTAAACAACTGATTTCCAGTGCCCAACTGTGGGTCTTTGTTTTCCTACCCATCACCTACCTCACCTGCCCCCCGAGTCCCAGAAGCAGAGGGCCTCACCTAACTGGAGCTTCTCCCCACTTGGTCACACCCAGCATAGCTGGGACTAAGGGGTAAGTGGAGATGGAAACAGTGCCCGACATGCCAGCTGCACATCTGACATTCAGCAAAGCCAGGACGTGCCCCATTACCGCACTGGCTTCTCCCAGCCTCCTGACAGCTTCCTGGCTGACCAGACTCTAGAGGGGCTCTCTGTGGTCAACTGTGACCACACATGACCCCGACCAAGAGCCAGGTCACCAGGCAGAACCTTAAGGTTAATGTAACTAAGCCCATGGAGACTGACATGGCCAATTTAAACATCCCAGGTCTCTAACCAGACATCCTCAGAGAAGCCCAGGAGAAGAAACCAAAGCCCAGTGTGCTATAGCAACGTTAGACAATGCATTCTTTTAATTTCAAGCCCAAATCACTATACATCCATTGTACATTCCTAATTGTCACTATTTGCCCATTTATCCAAAGCATTATCTGAAGATCTATTTTTTAAAAATCTTCTTTTAAGAAATCTCTCAAGGATTAACTTTTAACATTTTCTAATTGCACTGCGTATCCCAAGCACAAAGAAACTGTATACTTTCTTCTATTCTTCTTTTAAAAAAAAGAAAAAGAAAAAAAAAAAACCACAGTATCAAAATCCAAATTTTAAAACCAAAAGGTGCTCCATTTTACCACAAGATATTACTACATAGTTTCCATGTAAAATTGTCTGAAGGGAGGGATTAACAAAATCTGAAAATCACAAACTCATACTATACCAATGCAACCGTAAGATTTACAAGCAAAGCCTTTAGTAACATAATCTCGGACCTTAAACCAATGCACACGGGCTTCTCATTAAAGGACCACGCTGCCTCTGGGAAGCTGTGACCCTGTAACCATGCCAGGATGAACTTGGGTTTAATGGCACCTACCCAGGCACCAGGGAATTCTAAGCAAAGCAAAGCACTCAGCCCGCACATTAGATGTGGTCGTCACTTTTCAAGCCACTCAATCTAAAATCAGGAAAACCAATCATAGAAAAAAGTATCATGTATCAGCCTTTAAATAGCTAATATAATGTTCAAATTTTTAAGGGCAATAAACTCTCATTAAAACACTGCTGAGAAGGAGATGAGCTGAACAAGCCTGGGACCAGAGTGTGACAGACAACAGCAGGGTGATTGACCCCAGAGGAGCCCATGCTTATGACACTCTGGACACCGGGCATTCATGTCATGTACGAGGGTACGGCCCAGACTGAGCCACTTCTATTCAGGTGAACTAGCCAGTCCTCCTAAGACAACCTCATGAAGTGGCAAAGACCCAAAGATAAGTCAGAGGATCTGGATTCTCAATGCTGTCACTCTGGGGCAAACCAGTTCACCTTCCTAGTCCCGCCTTCTCACCCACCACAGAAAGCCAGTATGTCACATAATCATGATTCCACAGTCACTCGGCTATTTAAAGACAGATCATTAAGCCTGACTTCAAACTAAAATAAAATCATTAAGGTGTATTTTATAGCTTGTAACTGCCTGATTGCGTTTATTATTGTATTACGTCTCTAGCTGCATCCAGCGCCAGAAGAGCAGGTATAAACAAACAGCTGTCAGGGAGGACCACCATTTCCTAAGCAAGCCAAGTATCTCCCAGCAAGGGCCCTTTTCACCTCGGATTTCCTATCATCTAGGGAGCTCCCTCGTTCCCTCCAAAACCGAACTAACATCCCCAGATCAAACCTCCAGTCCCAGCACAAAAAAAGCACTGTCTCTAAGGAACTGCACACAGTCGAACTCTGAAACCTTCACACTTACTTTTAAGAAGACACAAAGCTAAAAACCATGTGGATTAATTCTGTATTATAAATGGAGAGTGGCTGGGTCCTGGGAACACAGCACAAAGATTTTCCTGGGATGGGCCTTCAACTTAACTCAATTAAAATACCCCTGGTCTATATGAATCATCTGGCTTTCCAGAAACCAAACGTACTTTTTCCCTAAATGCACCTTTGACCTTTTGGAAAGGATTTTATAACACTTGGTAATACTCATTGGAAAAGACCCTGATGCTAGGAAAGACTTGAGGGCAGAGGAAGAGAGCAACAGAGGATGAGATGGTCAGATGACATCACTGAGTCAATGGACATGAGTTTGAGCAAACTGTAGAGATGGTGAAGGACAGGGAAGCCTGGTATGCTGCAGTCCATGAGGTCACAAAGAGTAGAACATGACTTACTGACTGAACAACAACATTTATAGAATAAAAATAAAATAACAAGAGTAGCTCTTACATACTATGCCTCTCCAATGAGTGAGTCATCATGCTGGGTAGTTCACATAGGTTATTTCTAGTTGTCACATAACCACAGCAGGTAGACAGTGGTCGTCTTTCACAAACGAGGAGACAAGGTTCAGAATGGCTGTGGCACTGCACCCGTTACGCAAGATGACAGGGACCCTCAGCTGCTGAGCTGGCACGTGACCCCAGGGCTGTCTCCAGAGCCCAAGAACAGCCTTTCCACCATACCACACTGCCTCTTGAGAATCTATGCTGCTGTTTATGTGCGATATGGAAGAACTGAACAAGTCTAAATCTACCAAATAAGTTAATGGAAGGTGTTAGAATTAATGAAATTTAGGATTTAAAAAAATCTTTAGCAGCTGACTTAAAACAATTTCTTGAGTCAATGCTCAAACTCATGTCCATTGACTCAGTTTAGTCAGTAACACCCTACTATACGATCTGACCATTCTCTCACATACTGATGACAGTCTATTCATACATAAAATTTGATTTTAATACTTTCACTTTTAATCTTCCTAAGTTTAGCAATCACTCCTATCTTCTGTCTAAGGAACTGCACACAGTCGAACTCTGAAACCTTCACACTTACTTTTAAGAAGACACAAAGCTAAAAACCATGTGGATTAATTCTGTATTATAAATGGAGAGTGGCTGGGTCCTGGGAACACAGCACAAAGATTTTCCTGGGATGGGCCTTCAACTTAACTCAATTAAAATACCCCTGGTCTATATGAATCATCTGGCTTTCCAGAAACCAAACGTACTTTTTCCCTAAATGCACCTTTGACCTTTTGGAAAGGATTTTATAACACTTGGTAATACTCATTGGAAAAGACCCTGATGCTAGGAAAGACTTGAGGGCAGAGGAAGAGAGCAACAGAGGATGAGATGGTCAGATGACATCACTGAGTCAATGGACATGAGTTTGAGCAAACTGTAGAGATGGTGAAGGACAGGGAAGCCTGGTATGCTGCAGTCCATGAGGTCACAAAGAGTAGAACATGACTTACTGACTGAACAACAACATTTATAGAATAAAAATAAAATAACAAGAGTAGCTCTTACATACTATGCCTCTCCAATGAGTGAGTCATCATGCTGGGTAGTTCACATAGGTTATTTCTAGTTGTCACATAACCACAGCAGGTAGACAGTGGTCGTCTTTCACAAACGAGGAGACAAGGTTCAGAATGGCTGTGGCACTGCACCCGTTACGCAAGATGACAGGGACCCTCAGCTGCTGAGCTGGCACGTGACCCCAGGGCTGTCTCCAGAGCCCAAGAACAGCCTTTCCACCATACCACACTGCCTCTTGAGAATCTATGCTGCTGTTTATGTGCGATATGGAAGAACTGAACAAGTCTAAATCTACCAAATAAGTTAATGGAAGGTGTTAGAATTAATGAAATTTAGGATTTAAAAAAATCTTTAGCAGCTGACTTAAAACAATTTCTTGAGTCAATGCTCAAACTCATGTCCATTGACTCAGTTTAGTCAGTAACACCCTACTATACGATCTGACCATTCTCTCACATACTGATGACAGTCTATTCATACATAAAATTTGATTTTAATACTTTCACTTTTAATCTTCCTAAGTTTAGCAATCACTCCTATCTACTGTGTGTGAACCACTTGGGTTCTAGCTCACCATCAAGGTTCCGGATGACACATTTAACCTCAGAAAGCTGCTAAGAACAGCCACCACTGACTTACAACATACCAATTCCAAACCAACAGCCAAGGAACTGTAACAACTGGAAAATAGGCATTACTAAGACTACAAACTGCTCCCCACTCCTAGAACTCTGGGTCCACATTATCCTCATTTTTTCCCCCTTAGCATATACTAACTTTTAACATACAACATAAACTTACTCACATACTGTTTATTATCTGTTTCCCCCAATAGAATGCAAGCTCCAAGAGAGAAGGGAGGGACTCTATTTTGCTCACTGATGCATTATTTCCCAAGTACACAGAACAGTGTCTACTCGTAACAGGTGCACAAATATTTGCTGAATGAATAACATGCTTAGCCAAGCCCTCCCACCACGGCCTCCTGCTCTTAAAATTTGAGTTGTGTCCCCTTAGTCCTGGGAGCTGAGGGTGCAGAAACACTAACACCAAACCACAGGCTGCCTGAACTACCACGTGAGGCTAAGAAGCACAATCACTGTTGTTGTTTAGCCAGTGAGTCATGTCCAACTCTTCTGCGACTCCATGGACTGTAGCCCACCAGGCTCCTCTGTCCGTGGGATTCTCAAGGTAAGAATACTGGAGTGGATTGCTATTTCTCCAGGGGATCTTCCTGACCCAGGGATTGAACCCATGTCTCCTACACAGGCAGGCAGGTTCTTTCCCGCTGACCCACCTGGTAAGCCCAAAAAGCACAGTAGTGTTGTTTCAGACACTGACTACTCTTCCCTCTTAAGTTAAAAGGTACTGCAAGTTAGATAAGGGGTTATAATAGAAATAAGTATTCCAATTTTTAAAATTCATTAATTCAATAAAAAATTACATTTACCTTTCCACAATCCATTCCGGTCGGATTACTTTTTCTCCCTTTAATTCTTTAATTTTGGCGTTAGGAAGATTTGTGGCGATGATGTGTGTGGTTTTCGATCTGGAGTAATACACGTGATACTGGCCTCCATGCAACATCATCAGCTTTCTCAGCTCTTCAGCAGATGGATCTGTAAAGGGAACAGTGAAATGTGGCATAAGTTTTACTATAAGAAAGTAGAGCACTGGCTGAACAATCCTATCAACAGGGCGATCTAAAGAGCACATCACCATGCATGCTCTCTTCAGCTGTGCTGTTAGGAAACAAAACTGGGAGGAGACTCACAAGGTGATGAAGCCATTCTGGCTTCCTCGGCACATTCGAGTCTCCCGATAACTAACAGTCAACCAACACAAAAACCTCTATTACCCAACTTCCCTCACAGCTCAGTGCACTGTAAAGAATCTGCCAGCCAATACAGGAGACGCAGGTTCAATTCCCAGTCCAGGAAGATCCCACAGGCGGGGGAGCAACTAAGCCTGTGCGTTCCAGCTACTGAGCCCGTGCCCCAGAGCTCAGGAATCGCAACTACTAAAGCCTGTTCACCTTAGAGCCCATGCTCCACAACGGGAGAAGCCCTTGACCACAACCAGAGAGGAGTCCCCACTCACTGCAGCTAGAGAAAACAAAAGCACTCAGCAACAAAAACCCAATGCAACCAAGAGTACATAAATAAAATTATTTTTTAAAATGGTCCACATCAAAAAAATCTTAAAAAAAAAAAAAACCCAAACAAGAAACATCTATTGCCAAGATATGCCAAGAAGAGCAGAGCCCTCAAGTCATGAATCTGATTCTGATAAAAGAGCAATATTATGAAACAGTGAAAATTTTACCACAGTTAGCTATATGACCTTTTTTTTCTCTCTCTCTTTTTTTTTGCTATATGACCTTGATATTTTTATCTTATGTTTACAAATACTTAATATGAGCAGATGTATTGCAGAGTTTGTCAGACTTTTACGAAGCTATTTACACTTTAAGAAAATATAAGAAAAATTAAAATAATCTTATTTGGCTTCCTAATATGAACTTGTATTAAAACCAAAATATAAAGTTTACAAAAACAAATGAAAGAAAGAACTGCTAAGAAGCACTGTTTTACCCCCAAATTTTGTTTCAAATTATTTTATTATTAATGAGTAAATGAGTAAAGTCACTCAGTTGTGTCTGATTCTTTGCACCAGGCTCCTCTGTCCACAGAATTCTCCAGGCAAGAATACTGGAGTGGGTAGTCTATCTCTTCTCCAGGGGATCTTCTCAACCTAGAGACTGAACCCAGGTCTCTCACAATGCAGGCAGATTCTTTACTGTATGAGTCACCAGGGAAACCTAAGAATACTGGAGTGAATAGTCTATTCCTTCTCCAGGTGAACTTTCCAACTCAGGAATGGAACCAGGGTCTTCTGCACTGCAGGAAGATTCTTTAGCAACTGAG
The DNA here is from genome assembly GCA_022376925.1 of Tragulus kanchil. NCBI lineage: Eukaryota > Metazoa > Chordata > Mammalia > Artiodactyla > Tragulidae > Tragulus > Tragulus kanchil. Next base: position 99,352,983 of record JAIOJX010000029.1, read on the forward strand.
TTACCAGGGAAGCCCACAGACAAATATCTTAAACAAGAATCAATGTGGTTTATGCTTTCCCGACCCTGGTCTGGGAAAGACTGAAGGCAGGAGGAGAAGGGGACAACAGAGAATGAGATGGTTGGATGGCATCACCAACTCAATAGACTTGAGTTTGAACAAACTCTGAGAGATCACAAAGGACAGGAAAGCCTGCTGTGCTGTAGTCAATGGGGTCGAAAAGAGTTGGACATGACTGAGCAAATTAACAGTAATAAAAATATCTTGAATCGCTAAATTTATACTATAACTGGCATTACTAGTATCACATTAAACTAACTATTTTCATTAGCTTTTCCATTTCTTGCACTTTTTACCCTATGGAAAACTCTGCATCACACCTCTCCTAGTAACAGCGGGGGCGGGGGTGGGGTGGGGACGGTGGGCATCCACAGGAGGCTGGTGCATCTTCTTCGTTATTCAACCAACAGATTTTCTTTAAGCACAAATAACACAAGTATTTAAATGAGTACTTTTATTAGAACAACTAATTCAGTGAATTTGGGTCTTTAGATGAAGAAACATGTTCGTGTCAACTACAAATTGGCATTTACTAATTACATTGCCAATGACTGGACAACAGGACATTTGCCCTCTGTCTCAGCACAGACCCTGTGCTGTTGAGAGCTGCTGACCTTCAATACCCCCTGATGGAGATCAGGGTGGGTAGAGGCACTCTGTGCTCCAGGGAATCTGGTGGGGCAGATCTTCAGACAGGTGGATGCTTTTAGGAACAGCTTTTATTATCTCAATCCTTGCATCTCCTCATATTTAGAAAAGCACTAAATCTCCTCATGGTGGCATCAAATCCTCGTGACCAACTAGGACCCTTTGTAAAATGACTGTTTAATGATATTACACTCCCCCCTCACCAGAATCCTTAAATACTGACCCTCCTCCTGCTGCCTCTTGGAAGCAGTCTCTCAGAGCTATACAAGATGCTGCCTTCCGGGCTGCAGTCCTAAATATGCCCCAAATAAAACTTAACCCACAACACTCAAGTTGTTCATCTTTTTTTTTAGTCGACACTCCTTTTATAGGAATTTTGTTAAGAGTTTTTATCATGAACAACCTAACCTTACACCTAAAGCAACTAAAAAAGACAAAACTCAAAGTTAGTAGAAAGAAAATACATATAAATCAGCAAGATACCAGGAAAGGTAGGGCAACAACTCATATATCCTGCTTATCAAATAAACCACAATGTCTTGTATACTTAATAAGTACAAAACTGAAGAAGTTTAAAGTCACACACGGAAAGTACTTAGAAGCATGCCTGGTCCCTATGTCGGCCAACAGAACATGGTGCAGGGATGCAGTGCCAGAAGAGGGAAGTCAAACAGGGTCAAACCAATGACCTCCAATACTCCCTTCACATCTAAAACATAAAGAATTTATTTAGCTTTTGGACAAATTCTCTATCACTGCCCCACATTCCATTACAAGTAGATTCCATCATGTCAAACACCACCACAGAAAACAAAAATCAGTATTACAAAGCCAATTCTACAACCCAATAAAAAAAATGAACACACTGGTTAAAAGAAACCATCTTTTATGATAGGTGTTTTTCCAGACTCCCTGCTCAATTTAGTTTGTCCTCTGTAAGTTCTATATCTGATACTACTCCATCCAAATAGTATTTGTTAAGGGGTCAAAGATTTAAGGTTTTTTTTTCCAAATTGGCATTTTACTAATTACAACTGCCAATGACTGGACAACAGGACATTTGCCCTCTGTCTCAGCACAGACCCTGTGCTGTTGAGAGCTGCTGACCTTCAATACCCCCTGATGGAGATCAGGGTGGGTAGAGGCACTCTGTGCTCCAGGGAATCTGGTGGGGCAGATCTTCAGACAGGTGGATGCTTTTAGGAACAGCTTTTATTATCTCAATCCTTGCATCTCCTCATATTTAGAAAAGCACTAAATCTCCTCATGGTGGCATCAAATCCTCGTGACCAACTAGGACCCTTTGTAAAATGACTGTTTAATGATATTACACTCCCCCCTCACCAGAATCCTTAAATACTGACCCTCCTCCTGCTGCCTCTTGGAAGCAGTCTCTCAGAGCTATACAAGATGCTGCCTTCCGGGCTGCAGTCCTAAATATGCCCCAAATAAAACTTAACCCACAACACTCAAGTTGTTCATCTTTTTTTTTAGTCGACACTCCTTTTATAGGAATTTTGTTAAGAGTTTTTATCATGAACAACCTAACCTTACACCTAAAGCAACTAAAAAAGACAAAACTCAAAGTTAGTAGAAAGAAAATACATATAAATCAGCAAGATACCAGGAAAGGTAGGGCAACAACTCATATATCCTGCTTATCAAATAAACCACAATGTCTTGTATACTTAATAAGTACAAAACTGAAGAAGTTTAAAGTCACACACGGAAAGTACTTAGAAGCATGCCTGGTCCCTATGTCGGCCAACAGAACATGGTGCAGGGATGCAGTGCCAGAAGAGGGAAGTCAAACAGGGTCAAACCAATGACCTCCAATACTCCCTTCACATCTAAAACATAAAGAATTTATTTAGCTTTTGGACAAATTCTCTATCACTGCCCCACATTCCATTACAAGTAGATTCCATCATGTCAAACACCACCACAGAAAACAAAAATCAGTATTACAAAGCCAATTCTACAACCCAATAAAAAAAATGAACACACTGGTTAAAAGAAACCATCTTTTATGATAGGTGTTTTTCCAGACTCCCTGCTCAATTTAGTTTGTCCTCTGTAAGTTCTATATCTGATACTACTCCATCCAAATAGTATTTGTTAAGGGGTCAAAGATTTAAGGTCTTCACTTCTATTATTCCCTCAATAAGAAATATTACCAACATTATTACTATACACGTATCCATTATATTTCTGTATCTATATGTGTATTATCATACACCCCGAATTGCAAACATCAACTCTCAAACTGTCCATTAAAATATCAGCCAGAAGGGCCTCCCTGGTGGCTCAGTGGTAGAGTTCACCGGCCAACACAGGAGGCACTGGCTGGAGCCCCCGGTCTGGAAGATCCCACGTGGGGCCTAACTAAGCTGAGGCACAACTATGGAGCCTGTGTGCCCTAGAGCCTATGCTCCACGACAGAAGCCATTGCAAGGAGCAGCCCTTGAACAGCAGTAAGAGTAGCCCCCACCCATCTCCACAACCAGAGAAAAGTTGTGCAACAACAAAGACCCACCACAGTCAGAAAGGAATAAATAAAAGAACTTCTTAAAACAACAACAAAAATAACTATTAAAAAAAAACACCAGCCAGAAGATCAAAGTCACTTGAAGAAGCGCCATCTCTTTTCATCTGCAGCTTCACTGCAGGGCAAGGCTGTGGAGGGTGGGGGCTATCCTGACACGTGAGCTATGTGCTCCGAACACCTCTAACAAAGCCACTGCGCAACCACATGGAGTCTCGTATTACAGGCAACAATTCTAAGTATTGCCCCTCTGTCCATGGGATTCTCCAGGCAGGAATACTGGAGTGGGGGCTTCCCTAGTGGTCCAGTGGATAAAGTGTCCACCTTGCAGTGCAAGGGGCACCGGTTAGACCCTTGACCCAGGAGGATCCCATGTGCCATGAAGCAGCTGGACTGATATGTCCAATTGCGGGTCAGCATTCTGGAGCACATGTGCCCAGAGTGGTGCTCTGTGGCAAGAGGCCACTGCAGTGGGAGGTCCACACAGGCCAAAGAGTAAAGATGGATGAAAATGAATGGACAGAAAATCAGTAAGAGAGGCCAAAATTTAATAAATAAATAAATGACTTAGAGGCCAAAAACAGACTCCCTGCTCAATTTAGTTTGTCCTCTGTAAGTTCTATATCTGATACTACTCCATCCAAATAGTATTTGTTAAGGGGTCAAAGATTTAAGGTCTTCACTTCTATTATTCCCTCAATAAGAAATATTACCAACATTATTACTATACACGTATCCATTATATTTCTGTATCTATATGTGTATTATCATACACCCCGAATTGCAAACATCAACTCTCAAACTGTCCATTAAAATATCAGCCAGAAGGGCCTCCCTGGTGGCTCAGTGGTAGAGTTCACCGGCCAACACAGGAGGCACTGGCTGGAGCCCCCGGTCTGGAAGATCCCACGTGGGGCCTAACTAAGCTGAGGCACAACTATGGAGCCTGTGTGCCCTAGAGCCTATGCTCCACGACAGAAGCCATTGCAAGGAGCAGCCCTTGAACAGCAGTAAGAGTAGCCCCCACCCATCTCCACAACCAGAGAAAAGTCGTGCAACAACAAAGACCCACCACAGTCAGAAAGGAATAAATAAAAGAACTTCTTAAAACAACAACAAAAATAACTATTAAAAAAAAACACCAGCCAGAAGATCAAAGTCACTTGAAGAAGCGCCATCTCTTTTCATCTGCAGCTTCACTGCAGGGCAAGGCTGTGGAGGGTGGGGGCTATCCTGACACGTGAGCTATGTGCTCCGAACACCTCTAACAAAGCCACTGCGCAACCACATGGAGTCTCGTATTACAGGCAACAATTCTAAGTATTGCCCCTCTGTCCATGGGATTCTCCAGGCAGGAATACTGGAGTGGGGGCTTCCCTAGTGGTCCAGTGGATAAAGTGTCCACCTTGCAGTGCAAGGGGCACCGGTTAGACCCTTGACCCAGGAGGATCCCATGTGCCATGAAGCAGCTGGACTGATATGTCCAATTGCGGGTCAGCATTCTGGAGCACATGTGCCCAGAGTGGTGCTCTGTGGCAAGAGGCCACTGCAGTGGGAGGTCCACACAGGCCAAAGAGTAAAGATGGATGAAAATGAATGGACAGAAAATCAGTAAGAGAGGCCAAAATTTAATAAATAAATAAATGACTTAGAGGCCAAAAACAGAAGAATACTGGAGTGGATTGCCATTTCCTACTCCAAGGCATCTTTTGACTGAGAGATTGCACCTAAATCTCCTATTGCCTCCCTGCATTTGGTAGGTGGATTCTTTTACCACTGAACCACTGGGAAGCCCCAGTACGTGATTACTAAACAAAATAATAAGGGTATATTTTTACCCCTGATAACAATAAGAATTAAACTTGAAAATATGACTTTTTCTTTTCTATACTTAGTAGACACTTAATGTGTGTGCATTCTAGTAGCACAAACGTACACATACCAGTTTGATTAAAACACATCCACCTCTCTGCGGAACAAAATGGAATTGTCATTGCCTGCTTCACAATCATAAGAGGTAAGAAGAACAAGGAAAGAGAATGCACATGAATGCACCTCTACCCCAGTTCTGTGCTACCATCTTCTGTCTCACTCACTCCTCACCACTGGCGAGTTCACACTGGAAATGCAACAGGCCTGGGCATCCCAAGTTCTCTGTGCGATTATTAATGTCACTGTAATGCTATTCTTACCAAGAACAAACGACAAGCATATTCTGGGTAAATTGGATAACCATGACATCACTGTGCAGGTTTTGTTTATGAAGGTACAGGTGCTGCCAGGGACTGCTTTTAAACGTCACGTGTAATGAGAACAACAGAAACCAAATTAAGGTGCAAATGATGGACTTTCATCAAATGAATATGAAAGATATCACAGTGTACTGTTCAAATGTTGATTACATAGAGACAGTCAGGACAGAGAAAATTAGTGGGGGATAAGAGTCATTAAAAAACACATTTGGAAAGAAAAAAGAATCCTGGAGTGGGTGGCCATACCCACTTTCAGGTGATCAAAAAACACATTTGGTGGGGATTCCCTGATGGCTCAGTGGTAGAGAATCTGCCTGTCAATGCAGGAGACACGAGTTTGCTCCCTGGTCCAGGAAAATCCCACATGCCACGGAGCAACTAAACCCTGAAGCAACTAAACTACTGAAGCTGTGCTCTAGAGCCTCAGAGTTGCAACTACTGAAGTCTGAGCACCCTGGAGCCCATGCTCAGCAATAAGAGAAGCTGGCGCACTGCAACTAGAGAGTAGCCCCTATCTGCCACAACTAGAGAAAAGCCTGAGCACCAACAAAGACCTAGCACAGCCAAAACCTGATACATAAATAAATACATATTTAAAAAAAAAAAAAACAAAACACATCTGGGGACTTCCCCTGTGGCGTAGTGGAAAGGAATCCACCTGCCAATGCAAGGAACACAGGTTTGATCCTTGTTGTCAGAAAGATCCCCTAGAGGAAGAAACGGTCACCCACTGCAGTATCCTTGTCCGGGAAATCCTATAAACAGAGGAGCCTCTTGGGCTACAGTCTGTGGGGTTACAAACAGTCAGACATGACTTAGCAGCTAAGCAACAATAAATGAGAAGAACAGAAACCAACTTAAGGTGCAAAGATGTACTTTCCCCAAAGGAAGACCAGAAGTATCATGACACACGGACACATGGTTCAAACACTGATTATGTAGTGACAGAACAGAGAAAATCAGTGTAGGAAAAAATATCATTGAAAAAAACCATCTGGGGGCTTCCCTGGTATCTCAATGGTAAAGAGTTCGCCTGCCAGTGTAGGGGACACAGGTTTGATCCCTGAGCCAGGAAGATCCCACATGCTGTGGAGCAACTAAGCCCATGAGCCACAACTATGGAGCCTGTGCTCTAGAGCTTCAGAGCCACAACTATGGAGCCCATGTGCCACAGCTACTGAAGCCTGTGTGCCCTAGAGCCCGAGTCCCACAACAAGAGGTGCCACCGCAACAAGCTCAACTAGAGAGTAGCCCCGTAGCCCCCATTCCCTGCAACTGGAGAAGAGCCTGTGACATCAACGAAAACCCAGAATAGCCAACCCCCCCCCCCCAAAAAAAACCCCACCATTTGGGGGCTTCTCTGTAGTGCAGTGGATAGGAATCCATCTGCCCATGGAAGGGACACATGTTCGATCCCTTCTCTGGAAAGATTCCACATGTCATGGAGCAACGAAGACCGGGTGCCACAACCACTGAGCCCTTGCTCTAGAGTCCACAAGCTGCAACTACCAAGCCTGTGCACCACAACTACTGAAGTCCGCATGCCTAGAGCCCAAGCTCGACAACAAGAGAAGCCACTGCAACCAAAAGCCCACGCACTGCAGCAAAGAGTAGCCCCAGCTCACAACTACAGAAGGTCCACATAGAAACAAAAAAAGCAACAACAACCCAGCACAGCCAAAAATAATAAAAATTTAAGAATACACACACATTTGCTGGATATCCACATGCAAAAGAATGAAGCTGGGTCTTGATCTTAAGCCGTACACAAAAATTAAGTCAAACATAGTAAAGACCTAAATTTATAAGACCTAAAACTATAAAACTCTAAGAAGAAAACACAGGGGAAAAGCTACAGGATATTGGACTTGGCAATGATTTGTTAGCTATGACACCGAAAACACAGGCCAACAAAAGAAGCAGATAAATCAGACTCCATCACAATTCAGAACTTCTGTGCATAAAGGACACAACCCACAAGTAGACAAGCAGCGTGTGGAACTGGAGACAGTACCTGCCAACCGAGATCTCTCTAATGAGGGGTGCACAGACCATATAAAGAAGCATTGGAACTCAACAACAACAAAACACCCTGTTTAAAAATGGACAAAGGACTTGAATAAACACTGCTTTAAAGACTGATAGACAGATGGCCAACAAGCATATACAAAGATGCTCATCATCACTAATCATTACAGAAATGCCAATCAAAACACCAATAAAACATCCTTTTAAACCAAACTTCTTAGCTCCTTCAGCATCCTGAAAAAGGTTCTTTATAAAGGAGACCCATTTCAGATGAGAGGACTGTGACATGGCAACACTTTCAAGTGTTAATAAATCTAAAAACAAGTTCTAAAACATATCTTATAAGCTAAACAATGCATACACCTTTCTTTTCTTTACATATATCCTTTCTTGGAAAAAAACCTACAGAGCATTTGATCAACTAGAAAATTATTTTTACCTAAGCTGTATTTCCCAAACATTAACAAATGTCTTGCTAAGAAAGCTTTGCAAATCTGCAGCAACAGGGATCTGTCATACTGTCACTTTTCATTCTGTAGAATATTCTTTAGGAACATTCTGCATGCAAACACATCCTAGCATTAACAAAAATCAACCATAATAAGAGACAGTTAAGCACAGAAAAGGTAAAAGGCACATATTAAACACAGGACCACGACTTAGGCCTAAAGCTCCACATGTGAAATTTCACCCCAATAAACGCCATCATGCCACATCAAAATAGCCATGAAGACCACTGTCACACCCCTCGGCACAGCTTGTGAAGAGTTCTGCTCACCTGGCTAAACTACACTCTATAAACAAAATTTTTAAATCTTGTATGAAAGTTTTCTTTGACATTATCTCTACAGAGAAAACAGTCGTATGTGCAACCATTTCACTCTGCATATCCAATGAGCCTGACTACACGTTGGCCATGTCACATGCATGATAGAGGTAAGTAAGACAGAGGCTGTCTGCACCTCCTGTGATCTGAGAGTAGTTAATACCCTTATTTGAGCCTCACAGTCCTGTAAATTAGAAAGATAATTTAGCATTTAGTTTACTGACAAGGAAACAGAGGAAATGAGAAGACAGGTCCACAGACCATATAAAGAAGAAAATTGGAACTCAACAACAACAAAACACCCTGTTTAAAAATGGACAAAGGACTTGAATAAACACTGCTTTAAAGACTGATAGACAGATGGCCAACAAGCATATACAAAGATGCTCATCATCACTAATCATTACAGAAATGCCAATCAAAACACCAATAAAACATCCTTTTAAACCAAACTTCTTAGCTCCTTCAGCATCCTGAAAAAGGTTCTTTATAAAGGAGACCCATTTCAGATGAGAGGACTGTGACATGGCAACACTTTCAAGTGTTAATAAATCTAAAAACAAGTTCTAAAACATATCTTATAAGCTAAACAATGCATACACCTTTCTTTTCTTTACATATATCCTTTCTTGGAAAAAAACCTACAGAGCATTTGATCAACTAGAAAATTATTTTTACCTAAGCTGTATTTCCCAAACATTAACAAATGTCTTGCTAAGAAAGCTTTGCAAATCTGCAGCAACAGGGATCTGTCATACTGTCACTTTTCATTCTGTAGAATATTCTTTAGGAACATTCTGCATGCAAACACATCCTAGCATTAACAAAAATCAACCATAATAAGAGACAGTTAAGCACAGAAAAGGTAAAAGGCACATATTAAACACAGGACCACGACTTAGGCCTAAAGCTCCACATGTGAAATTTCACCCCAATAAACGCCATCATGCCACATCAAAATAGCCATGAAGACCACTGTCACACCCCTCGGCACAGCTTGTGAAGAGTTATGCTCACCTGGCTAAACTACACTCTATAAACAAAATTTTTAAATCTTGTATGAAAGTTTTCTTTGACATTATCTCTACAGAGAAAACAGTCGTATGTGCAACCATTTCACTCTGCATATCCAATGAGCCTGACTACACGTTGGCCATGTCACATGCATGATAGAGGTAAGTAAGACAGAGGCTGTCTGCACCTCCTGTGATCTGAGAGTAGTTAATACCCTTATTTGAGCCTCACAGTCCTGTAAATTAGAAAGATAATTTAGCATTTAGTTTACTGACAAGGAAACAGAGGAAATGAGAAGACAGGTCCACAATCACCCAGCTACTGTGCAGACCCCTTGACCTCTGACCCCTGTCCATTACTTTCTCTATGCTTACTCTCTTGATCCCTCTCCTCTGTCAGTCCATCAGACTTATTACCAAATCCAACTAAAAGCCACACACACTCAACCAAACAAAATTTAAACAAAAGTTTCAAAAGGCTGAAGAATCCATTTCTGAGCACCCATCACTGGTGGCTCAGTGGTAAAGAATATGCCTGCAATGCAGGAGACCTGGGTTCGATCCCTGGGTTGGGAAGACCCCCTGGAGAAGGGAAAGGGGACCCACTCCAGTATTCTTGCCTCGAGAATTCCATGGGCAGAGAAGCCTGGGAAGCTACAGTCCATGGGGTTGCAAAGAGTCAGACATAACAGAGTGACAAACACTTTCACTTTCAATAGGAGCAAATATCTATCAAACACTGGCAAAATTACAGGGACTGGTATAAATTAACAGAGTAAGTCTCTCCCACGTAGGAGGTCAAACGCCTATATTCCGGGAGGCTCACAAGAAATGGGAGGAGACAGCAGGTATGTATTCACAGAAGTTAACTCCTGGAAGGCATCTGTTTCAGGAGAATGAGACCAGAACATTAACTGGACACTCTTTTCCTAAGTCATCACATCCATATACTCAGCAAACACCAATCTAGAATGGTCCAGTTTTGACACAAATCCCTGCCACCCAGAATGTCAGTCTGTTATACATGTACATTCCCTTGTTTCATTTTGCATCATACCCACGTCTCTGCCTGCCCCGTTTTTCCACAAATTTCAGCAGCACTAAAGTTCCCAGACCTGGTTTCTGATTCACCTACGGGAAAAGGGAGAAAACTACCCAAATGTCTCCTTCCACATTAACTGTCCTGATCAAACCCCACGAAAGTGCAATGACCGTTCCAGAGATCTGAAGCACTAGCTCACCCAGAGCACAGGCCCAAGGCTTCACCAAGGTAAGCACATCCAAGGTTGTCTCACAGAGATTTCAGTCCAGTAAACCTTGGGTGTGTCCCCTTTCTTATTTACAAACTACAGATTTAAGAAAACTGAGGCGTAGTAGCATATGAGTGAACATATTTTAACATGCTGATGTGCAAACATAACACCCTGTCACTCATTCACACACTCAACTAATATTCACATACTCTACTGATATTTACTGAGCTCTTACAATGTGTTCAGTCCCTGGGTCAGGAAGATACCCTGGAGCAGGACATGGATACCCACTTCAGTATTCCTGCCTGGGAAACCCCATGGACAGAGGCGCTTGATGGGCTACAGTCCACAGGGTCACAAAGAAGGAGACATCACTGAGCACCACTGACTTGACTTGACTTGACAATGTGCCAGGCCAGCTCCCAGGCCCTTGGTACTCCCACTGTGCTCCACTGGGCAGAAAGAAAGTGAGATACGTACCAGTTCAGGTTCCAATAAATTCTATGAAGAGAAATAAAGCTGGATAAGGGATGAGAAGCCTGTTTTAGATAAGGCTGGTCAGGAAAAGTCTCTTGGAATAGGGAACGCCTCACCAAGCCCTGAATGATCAAGACCCGGAGGAGGAGAGCCGGGAACGCCCCAGAGTTAAGGGGCACACAAGAAAAGGGAGGAGACAGCAGGTATGTATTCACAGAAGTTAACTCCTGGAAGGCATCTGTTTCAGGAGAATGAGACCAGAACATTAACTGGACACTCTTTTCCTAAGTCATCACATCCATATACTCAGCAAACACCAATCTAGAATGGTCCAGTTTTGACACAAATCCCTGCCACCCAGAATGTCAGTCTGTTATACATGTACATTCCCTTGTTTCATTTTGCATCATACCCACGTCTCTGCCTGCCCCGTTTTTCCACAAATTTCAGCAGCACTAAAGTTCCCAGACCTGGTTTCTGATTCACCTACGGGAAAAGGGAGAAAACTACCCAAATGTCTCCTTCCACATTAACTGTCCTGATCAAACCCCACGAAAGTGCAATGACCATTCCAGAGATCTGAAGCACTAGCTCACCCAGAGCACAGGCCCAAGGCTTCACCAAGGTAAGCACATCCAAGGTTGTCTCACAGAGATTTCAGTCCAGTAAACCTTGGGTGTGTCCCCTTTCTTATTTACAAACTACAGATTTAAGAAAACTGAGGCGTAGTAGCATATGAGTGAACATATTTTAACATGCTGATGTGCAAACATAACACCCTGTCACTCATTCACACACTCAACTAATATTCACATACTCTACTGATATTTACTGAGCTCTTACAATGTGTTCAGTCCCTGGGTCAGGAAGATACCCTGGAGCAGGACATGGATACCCACTTCAGTATTCCTGCCTGGGAAACCCCATGGACAGAGGCGCTTGATGGGCTACAGTCCACAGGGTCACAAAGAAGGAGACATCACTGAGCACCACTGACTTGACTTGACTTGACAATGTGCCAGGCCAGCTCCCAGGCCCTTGGTACTCCCACTGTGCTCCACTGGGCAGAAAGAAAGTGAGATACGTACCAGTTCAGGTTCCAATAAATTCTATGAAGAGAAATAAAGCTGGATAAGGGATGAGAAGCCTGTTTTAGATAAGGCTGGTCAGGAAAAGTCTCTTGGAATAGGGAACGTCTCACCAAGCCCTGAATGATCAAGACCCGGAGGAGGAAGAGCCAAACGGGCTTCCTGACTGCCCCAAACTTAGTAATACATAAAAAAGACCTCACAAAACTCAGGCATCAATAGTACATGCTTCTAGCCATAATGCTCTGAAATGCATACACTATGGACGAGCTTGGGAAAGCAGGCAAATCTAGTTGATGGGTGAATATGATTCCAGTCAGAGAAGTGAGGCAAGGAGCTTCTCATCAAGCAAGAGCACCAGCAGCAGCACAGGACCAGCCACAACAGAGAACAACCCTGCTGACCAAAGCCAGAGCACATCAAGGTGACAGTGCACATGAGGTAAGGACAAGAATGCCTTTGCTCGTGTGCACCTAGAGAACGCCCATTTATCCAAAATCAGCTTAAAAACTCAGCTCTTCTAGGAAGTATTCACTCTCACCTCAAAGGTAATTACTTCTTATCTGTGTTGCCACCCATTGGACCACCGGCCTCTGTCCACATTTAACTTAAGTTCAGACATTACTCTTCCATCACAAAATCCACATTCTCCACCACAGTCATCTCTCTTCACATACAGTTTAACACATGTGCAACATAAAAAAATGTGTTTGTTCAACTACTCAACATAGGGTAAAATGGGATCAAAGGTCCATTTCATTTAACATCAGTCAACAAAGATGTCAATTTCCCTTAAATTCAGCTACAAGTTTTAATATAATTCCATCAAAATCCTGGCAAGGCACCTATTTTGTAGACACAGAAAAACTTCTAAATTCTATGTAGAAAAGTACAGGCCCCAGAAAACAGCTAGAACAATCTTTTTTTTTTAAAAAAAAAACATTTATTTATTTATTTAATTTGGGGGGGCAGCGGGCTGGGGAGGGAAGGCCACTTCTATTGGTCTTTCACTTGTCTATTTTCATCCGTCTTTGTTCTTTGGTTCTTGCGGGCCTCCCATCGCGGTGGCCTCTGCTATCGCAGAGCGCCGGCTCTGAGCGCATGCTCTCCAGAGCTCTGGCTCGGTAACTGGACACATCAGTCCAGCCGCTCCGTGGCACGTGGGATCTTCCCAGGCCAGGGATCGAACCGGCGCCCCTTGCACTGCAAGGCGGTGTCCTTACCCACTGGACCACCAGGGAAGCCCAGCTAGAACAATCTTGACAAAGAAAGGTAAAGTGTGAATAATCTACCTGATATTACAGCTTACTACACAGGACCATAATCAAGATCACATGGTACTGGTGAATACATTGACACATATTTCAGTGGAATAGAACTTGAAACCCAGAAACAGACCCACCCAAATACACCCAGCAGATTTTTGAGAAAGTACAAAATGGAGAGAGAATAGTGGTTTCAACAGTGGGAGAGCAAGTGGATATCTACAGGCCATAAAAACAAACAGAAATAATCAATATGGACCATGAGCTTAAATATTCAACATGAACCTATAAAACTTTCAGAAAAAACCAGGAGAAAATCCTTGGGAGCTGAAGACTTTTGACTTGAAACTACAATCCTTAAATCTAAAGGCTAATAAATTGGATCCCATCAAAATCAAAAACTTCTAATCTTCAAAAGACCATGTGAAGAGTGTGAAAGACAAGCCACAGACAGGGAGATAATATCTGCAAACCACAAATCTATAAAGGAGTAATATCAAGAACATACAAAGAACTCTCAAAATCCAACACTGAAAAATCAAGCAGTTCAACTGGAAAACAATCAAGGATACATACAGATATCTCACTGAAGAGGACTGACAGGTGGCAAATAAAGACATGGAAGGATGTTCAGCTTCACCAGTCACCAGGCAAATGCAAATTAAAGCCACCATGAGATACACCGCACATGCATTAGAATACCTAAACTAAAACAAACACCCAGCCTGTCTTTACAAAATGCTGGTGAGGACATGGAGCAACTGGGATACAAACTGAATCCACAAAGAGCTATCACTACATACCTATTAAATATTTAAGACAGAAATCACTAAATCCAGACAAGGATGCAGAGAAACTGGATCACCCATAAATTGCTAGTGAGAATATAAATAGTACAGTCACTTGGGAAAGAGTTTGACAGCTTAAAAAAAAGAAAGAAAGAAACATGCAACATATAACCCAGAAATTGCACTTGAATGTTCACACAAAAACTCGTACACAAGCATTCATGGCCAAAAAGAGGAAGTAGTCCAGAAGTTCTTGAATGGGTGAATGGCTGATCTGTGGAACACCCATATAATGGAATACAGTTCAATAACAACAAAAGCTAATCATACACATACCAACTTGGACAATTGTCCAGGGTATTTATTATGCTGAGTTAAAAAAGCCAATCCCAGAAGGTTACACACTGCATGTTCTCTTTGTGTAACATTCTTGAAATGAAGCACAGGGCTGGAGGCTGACTGGAGCTGTCAGGGCTTCAGGAGCAGCTGAGAGCGGAAGGAAGCTGGTATGGCTCCAGCGGGGAAGCACGACGGACCCTGGTGTGAAATGTTCTGTTATCCTGACTGGATCAGGGTCAGCTTCCTAGTGAAGAGAGTACTACCTTTTGTAAGATGTTACACTGGGGGAAAGTGACCAAGACTTCGTGGTCTCTCTGTAATTTTTTGCGTGTGAATCTATAGTCAAAATAGTTTTTTAAACAAAAGAGTTGGAAGGCAAAGAACTTAACATAAGAAGGAAAAGATGTTATTTGGAAGGAAAAAAGAAGAGAGAATGGATTAAGAGAGGCAGAGTATCCAGAAGATGGGGATCTTGCCTCTAAACTTGGTCCTGAGTTAACTGTGTTGGGAGGGATGGGGATCACCAAAGAGAAGTTTGGGCAGCATAAACAGGAGCTGTAACAGGAATCAAGAGAACCTGGAACATCAAAGTCTGTGAGGAGCCTGAGTGAGAATCAACAATCCCACAGTACTCCTCCTTGTCTCAGTGAATCCAAAGCACTATTCTCTGAGTCATCACAGAGGTCTTTGATGCTCTTTCTATAAAGCTGCACAGTACTCACTGAAAGTGGAAATTTTTCTAAAAAATACTATACTACCATAACTCACATATCCCTATAAAAGTCAACATAATGAAACCTTTTATGGAATCATCATGCAATCCTAACAAAAGCAAGAATAAAATATTATTATCTCTATCTTAGAGGAAAAGGAAAAGGACAGGGATAATAAACGGTGCATATGAGAAAATGTCTTAACAGTCACAAACAAATCTGTGATGAAAGTAAACCAGAATTCCAGAGTCTCAACCGTGGCAGTGACCACTACTATGTTCATTTTCTTCTCCCTCACACAATCTCCTTTTCTTCATCTAATGTAAGGGTGCCCTCGTAAACTGGGCACTTCCAAAACTGGCTGATGTAACAAGCAGCATTTATTTCTTTTAATTAACACCCTTCAGCTTCTACAGTGCATCTGAGCAAAGTCTGTGGAGCTTGACTGTTCTGAAATGCCCAAGTAGAAAGTTGCGTGTGAACCTTCCCAAAGTTAGGCCAGCACTGGTTTGGGGATAACACTCTTAGACTAAATTCTCAATGATGTCTGATAAAACCCAACCAGGCAACTGGATCACTTATTTAAAACCTAACTTTAATCAACAAATATGTATTCCCCAAGACACAACAGTAATGAAGATGTGGAAATGGACCTTCTTGCTCCTGTCCAGTAAACAGGTAACTACAGCAAGATCTAATAAATGCCAGGATGGGAATAAATGCACCGATCACACCCCACAGAACCATGAGAAGTCACCCCACTAGAAGACGTACAAGAGACCACCAAGGGGAAAAGATTCATGGAGACCTTAAAAACAAGCAGCGATCAGTCAATCGAGAAGTGGAGAGGGAAAAAACACAACAGATCAACACAAATACTTACAGGCACTCACCTCAAAAAACACACAAGAATGATCTTAGAGCAGACACACCCTCCAGAGGCTGAAGAAGAGCCTCTGCAATAACATCTGTTAGGAGACAAATGGTACCTGACAGTGCAGATCAGAGAAAGATCAGCCCTGAAAGAGCTGGCTGTGTGGAGACCCAGAAGAGGCAGCCAGATGCCTGTGAAACCAAGAGACTCATCAAATGGGCACTGGGCACCTCAAAGAGTGGGCTCGTGGACGGCTGGTTGAACAGGAAGCTGATGGTTGAAACTGTGAATTAGAATTCCAGATCTCCTTGCCAACTCACAGAGAAAATCCCTCCTGTCTCTTCCAGATACTGGACTCAATGATAAGAAGCGGAGCAGGAAGGGAGGAGGGATGCAGAGGAGGAAAGAAATGCAGCTGGAGGTTAAATGAGATTCTACTTTCTCCAGAGTAAGCGCTCAGGCCCTTGCTTTCCCTGCTGGCACCCAGATGCCAGCAGCTGGGTCTATGCCCTTCCAGGGGTGTGATGCTGTGAAGTCTGAGACACATCCCAGCCCCTCCTCCACCAGCCCCAGAGCACCTCTGGACAATTCCAGCTGAAGACTCATCAGCAGAGTGGCCCTCCCAGATGCCCCTCTTCGAAGCTCACAGTTTACGAGCCCCGCATGAGTGATGAGGTGTTCAAGCTGGAGGACTACAACTTTTCGTTTTAAGCCTCATCTGACTTGAAAAAACCATGTGCTTTGATAAAAATTAAAATAAGACCAGGACAGGCAGAGGAGGCATGCAAAGGAAGTGTGAGGGAGGAATATCGAAGCAGAGGGTCTTACTTCAATCTTTTTTACTTTTGGCCTCTTTTATTGAGGTTTTTTTTTTTTTTCCACCTATCTTTATTCTTCGGCCTTTGTGGGCCTCCTATTGCAGTGGCCCCTCGAGCTGCAGAGCACCGGCTCTGGGCGCATGCGCTCCAGAGCACCGACTCCTAATTGGACACACCAGTCCAGCTGCTCCATGGCACATGGGATCTTCCCAGGCCAGGGACCTAACCGGTGCCCCCTGCAATGCAAGGCGGACTCTTTACCCACTGGACCACCAGGGAAGCCCATTTCTATCTTTTTTATATACAAGTAATTAAAAACAGAATTTAAAGCAAATCACCCCAAGCCTAAAAAAAATACACGCCAAAAGGAAATAGATAAAAAGTAAATGCAGTCAACCTGTATATCCATTAACATAGATGGCAACTCCACTAAAAATTGTCGAAGAAGTCCCGTCCTTCTGAATAGCAGCATCTGATCGAAACTGTTGCTCCAATTTCTGGACCTTGGCAGCCATGTACCCTCCCTAGAATTCAAGAGAAGGTAAACCAATCACAAAAGGTTTATTTCCTTCCCATGTCCCCATTTCAAAAAGAAATTTAAATTTAAAAAATAATAAAAGACCTGATTCTGTGCCAGTGACTGACGTATTAGGATGACATAAGGTATAATGCTAACATGAACTGTAATCCAAAGTGATACAATAGGCATGTGAAGGAAGACATTTCCTCTGTCAGCTCAACTTTTAATAATTCTATCCACGACACTACAAATTAATTATCCTCCAATTTAAAAAAAAATTATCAAATTCTTACAATGGTAAGTGCTACGTTTAAAGAGAGAAAAGGTAAGTCAAAATAAGTGTTATGTCACAAAATATTGTTCTTATCTAAAAGTTTAAACCTATTAAAAATCTGACAAATGGTCCATTAGAGTGTATTTTAGATTGGCTTCCACTTCCTTCTAAAAGGAAGCTGTCTGACAAACCAGTACAGTTCCCTATACGTGTAAATGAGGATTCAGTGGCTAAGTTCTGGACCTAATTAATCTGAGAGCAGTACGAATATTCATAACACCAACCTCAAAAAGAATATAAAAACATGATTTTGCTAAAGACCTTTACAAATCTATGAATTCAGCCACATCATTCCTGAATGCTGAAATACTTAAGCTAAATCTATTAAGACTTTATCAATTTTACTTTATTGATAAGGTATTTAAAGTAAAGCCGCAGATGTCTAGAAGTGATATATATTTTTCCCAAAATGGAAATAGATTTTACAGTTTTTGATTATTCAAATATTACATGCCATGAAGAAAAAAACCTTTTCCCCAGAGAAGACGAAAATGTAAACGAGCTGTGTTCCCATCCACTGCTGACATTCTGGGATCTGACTTTAAAGCTTGTTTCTGTGCCTCAGAATACAAGAGGTTTCACACCCACAGGATCACAGGTGGTATTCCTTCACTCAAGGCTGTCCTACCAGGTCAACATACAGCTAGACAACAGGTGCATGCTCTTTCATTTTACAGAGAAAACTTACTTGACCAATCCTCTCTTACTGGATGTCTATGCTTGTTTTTTCTGTTTTCTAGGATCATTAGCAATGCTGTGATAAAATCATGATATAATATATTCTGTGCACTAGGACATTTATTTCCTCAGGACAAAATTTCTCAAAGTTTAAGCTTTCAATACAATACACTTGACTACTAAAATGATTTATAATTTAGAAAAGGCCTTAAGCCACATTATAAAACTAAAAGAAGAACGAAAAATACCTAGACAGTTCAATATACTTATTTTTACTCTTTGGAAACACACCCATTTTTCCCAGTCATCTTCAGCTCTCTTCCTCCATCCACCTCGCCTCATGGTGGAGCTTCTGTATCAGGGGGAAGAAAGAGAAATATGTCAGTTTCTTAACAAACTGTATTACTAATTGATGTTATATTTCTATATGAAGGAAAATGAAAAAGTAAAATAGATTCAAATGTTCAAATGATGAAAGCTAAAACGATAACACGAGAAACTTTCCAAAGATCCTTTTAGATTGGCTTCCACTTCCTTCTAAAAGGAAGCTGTCTGACAAACCAGTACAGTTCCCTATACGTGTAAATGAGGATTCAGTGGCTAAGTTCTGGACCTAATTAATCTGAGAGCAGTACGAATATTCATAACACCAACCTCAAAAAGAATATAAAAACATGATTTTGCTAAAGACCTTTACAAATCTATGAATTCAGCCACATCATTCCTGAATGCTGAAATACTTAAGCTAAATCTATTAAGACTTTATCAATTTTACTTTATTGATAAGGTATTTAAAGTAAAGCCGCAGATGTCTAGAAGTGATATATTTTTTTCCCAAAATGGAAATAGATTTTACAGTTTTTGATTATTCAAATATTACATGCCATGAAGAAAAAAACCTTTTCCCCAGAGAAGACGAAAATGTAAACGAGCTGTGTTCCCATCCACTGCTGACATTCTGGGATCTGACTTTAAAGCTTGTTTCTGTGCCTCAGAATACAAGAGGTTTCACACCCACAGGATCACAGGTGGTATTCCTTCACTCAAGGCTGTCCTACCAGGTCAACATACAGCTAGACAACAGGTGCATGCTCTTTCATTTTACAGAGAAAACTTACTTGACCAATCCTCTCTTACTGGATGTCTATGCTTGTTTTTTCTGTTTTCTAGGATCATTAGCAATGCTGTGATAAAATCATGATATAATATATTCTGTGCACTAGGACATTTATTTCCTCAGGACAAAATTTCTCAAAGTTTAAGCTTTCAATACAATACACTTGACTACTAAAATGATTTATAATTTAGAAAAGGCCTTAAGCCACATTATAAAACTAAAAGAAGAACGAAAAATACCTAGACAGTTCAATATACTTATTTTTACTCTTTGGAAACACACCCATTTTTCCCAGTCATCTTCAGCTCTCTTCCTCCATCCACCTCGCCTCATGGTGGAGCTTCTGTATCAGGGGGAAGAAAGAGAAATATGTCAGTTTCTTAACAAACTGTATTACTAATTGATGTTATATTTCTATATGAAGGAAAATGAAAAAGTAAAATAGATTCAAATGTTCAAATGATGAAAGCTAAAACGATAACACGGGAGAAACTTTCCAAAGCACATCATCCTCCTGCTTCATGGGTAAAAATGGTTAGCCCCCAAACTTCTTACACTTAAGTATCTGGTTTTTTTCTTTTTCTTTTTTTCATTTTTTAATAGTCTTTTTTTGCCTATAAGTCATCGTTTTATTATTTTTTTTCCTCCCCTCCCTCCTCATTTTATTTTTCATCCATCTTTATTCTTTTGGCATATGTGGGCCTCCCATTGCAATGGCCTCTCCAGAGCACTGGCTATGGGTGCATGCGCTCCAGAACACAGGCTCCGTAATTGAGCACACCAGTTTAGCCACTCCGTGGGATCTTTCTGGGCCAGGGATCGAACCAGTGCCCCTTGCAGTGCAAGGCGGACTCTTTACCCACTGGGCCACCAGGGAAGCCCAAGTACCAGGTTTTAATTATAATTATTATTTTTATTTTGGGGGGCCATGCTGTACACATGCTGGGTCTTAGCTTCCTGACCAGAGAAGGAATGAACTCATATCCCTGGCTTTGGAAGCACGGCATCTTAACCACTGGACCAATCAGAAAAGTCCCTTAAATTTAACAGGAAAAATTTCTATGTATTTCGGAACATCAATCCTAACACCCATTTACATAAAGTGTCACCAAATCCAACATGCTGTGCTTATTAATATTAGTGTGGGCTTACTAGTTAACATTAATCAGTGTTAACAGAACCTAAAAAATCATTTTCCTCCATAAACTGTCCTATAATATGGCTCTTCAATTCTGTCTTTATACTACACACTGACCACTTGAGAGTGCAGTCATACAACTAAGCTTCAAAAAAAAAAGTGCAGTCATAGTTTAATTCATCTAGTATGCGAAAGGAGTCAATCAAAGCAATTAAGGGACATGATGCAGAAAGATTATCACTGATAAAAAATCAGTAACCTAGCATTCTCCTTAAGGAAAAACATGACCAACTATACTATAAAGCCACCAAAATGGCTCTTCTCAAGTGTCAGCTGGCTTAATGGTGATAAAGGTATAAAGCAGGCATTACATGAAACTCCTTGGAAAGTCAAATTCTTTCAGCTCAAACAGCTTCATCTTGGACATGACTGCATTATTCTCCACAAATTAATATGAGCTCCATTTTCTCTTTTAGTAACTATATAGGTTAATATCAAATAGTTACCTTATACATTATCCAAATTCAACTGGCTTTGACATGGTTTAAAGGAATCTTTCACTGAATAACATCTTAAAATAGCCACATTTTATATCCATACACATCAGCTGATACTTTCTTTCAACTGTTTCCTTCTTAGCATATATAGGATTTATCATTTCCACTTGGTGACTTTATATTAACTATGAATTTTTACTGTCTATTCTTAAAAGTGGCCTGGAAGACATGCAGAGAGCATCTCAGAGTTAAGCCCAGCAGAGAGATAAGTAGCAGGCAGAAAGGGCTCTGAGAACAGGAGGCAAAGCGGTTAACCCTGACCCAGTGTCAGGGGCACTGGAGGGGAGAAGGGCTGTTTTGTCTTGTCTTTTGAATCTGATGAAAGTAAGGGCGTGTGTCCACCCTAAGTCCCAGGACAGCCACCAGTGCTGTTCAATACCTCTGGTCTCAACAGGCTCACTCTCTCCAGTCTGTCCTCAAGACCTCTCCCTGATCTAAAGGAGTCTGGGCCAAGACAGGAACACAATTCTTGACTCCACACATCTGCTCTTCTCCGTGAAGAGTGTGGGAATTCTGGCCAGTGTACGTTAGGAACAGATACCCCCAAAAAACACAACCATTAAATCTGCTAAATGAAGGTAAGCTTAAGAACAAGTTAAATTTTAAAAGTTTGATTCACCTGACCACTGAAGAGCCTCATTTATTTACCAGGTACCTATTGTAAAAGGTCAGTATGAAAATTCTTGTTGATGTCTTAATAAGGGAGACCTCATGGAAACAAAAAAATTCTTTTTAAAAAAGTTTGAAAGGTCCTCCGCTCTTTGCAGGGTCAGAGTCAGCTGAAAGCAGGCAGACCACAGCATCCTGCCCCAGGTCATCCTAGCCTTGAGAGCAGATGCAGGTGACCCGGGCTGCCCGCATAGCACCTGGCAGATGGAAACATGGAGGCTCTGAGAAGAAATCTTCCTGCACGCAAGCTCACAAATATGAAGCCTGGCACATAAAAATCACCAGGCACACAAGTGATCACACGAACTGAGAGGAAAAACAAAAACAACAATAAAAACAATAACAAAAAACAGATCTACAGAGACTGCACGCGTGGAAAGCAATGCAGACTTTAAAGTAACCCGTGATGTGGGACCTAATGAAACTTAAAAGCTTTTGTACAGCTAAAGAAATTACAAAAAAGCTGAACAGACAGCCCACAGAATGGGAGAAAATCATAGCAAATGAAACAACAGACAAAGAATTCATCTCCAAAATCTACAAGCAACTCAGACAACTCAGCACCGGAAAAACGAACAACCCAATCAAAAAATGGGAAAAGGACCTAAACAGACACCTCTCCAACGATGACATACAGATGGCCCAAAAGCACATGAAACGCTGCTCAACCTCACTAATAATTAGAGAAATGCAAATCAAAACTACAATGAGATATCACCTCACACCCGTCAGAATGGCCATCATCCACAAATCGACAGACAATAAATGCTGGAGAGGGTGCGGAGAAAAGGGAACACTCCTGCATTGATGGTGGGAGTGTAAATTGATACAGCCTCTATGGAAGACAGTCTGGAGATTTCTTCAAAAACTAAAAATAGAAGCACCCTATGACCCAGCAATCCCACTCTTAGGCTTATACCCTGATGAAATCAAATCTGAAAGAAGCACCTGTACCCCAATGTTCATTGCAGCTCTCTATACAATAGCTAGAACATGGAAGGAACCTAGATGCCCATCGACAAACGAATGGATACAAAAGCTCTGACACATACACACAATGGAATACTACACAGCTGTAAAGAGAAATGCAGAAGAATCAGCCCTAATGAGGTGGCTGGATCTAGAACGTCTCATCAAAAGTGAAGTCAGTCAGAAAGAGAAGGACAAATACAGTATATTAACACATATATATGGAATCTAGTAGGATGGTGATGATGGCACATGCGGTGAAGCGATGGAAAGACAGACATGGACAGTGGACATATGGACATTGTGGGGAAGGAACAGAAGGTGGGAGGCGTAAAGGAAGTAGCACGAAGGCCTGTACTATCGTAAAATAGCTCTAGTCATTGCTCTGTGAGAAAAGGAGATCCTTCAGGGGTGCTGTGTGATGGTTGGGAGGGGTGGGAAGGGGGGGATATACATATGACTAATCTGGGAACATACATATCTGTAAACAACAAAACTCTGTAAAAGTTAAAGGAAAATAAAGGTTTAAAAAAAAAAAAAAAGTAACCCTTGCTTACTCTGCTCAAAGAGGGAAAAGAAAAACCTCAGATTATTGGTAGAGAAATGGAAAGTATCAGAAAACTAGACAGTAAGCCTCGAGCAAAAGGATACAATATTAGAAATTAAGAATGTTAACAGACAGATAAAAGCAAACAAAGACGGACTTCCCTGGCGGTCCAGTGTCTAAGACTCTGTTCCCAACGCAGGGGGTCCAAACTCTGGTCAGAGAACTAGACCCCATGTGCCTCAAATAAGACCCAGAGACCCAGCACCACCAAATAAATAATTTTTTTTTTTTAAGGCAAACAGAGAAAAGCTGGAGAAAGGCAGAAAAAATTGTCCAGAAACAGAGCAGATGGATGGAAGGGAAAGAGATAGAGGTACTCAAGAAAGTCTAATTTAAGTAAACTGTGGGGAAGAGAGGAAAAACACAAGTTATATTTAAAGAAACAAAGACTAAACAGTCTAAAAGTGACTAAAGACATCAAGCTACAAATTCAAGAAGCCCAGTGAGCCCTGAACAGGAAAAAACAGAAAGAACCTACATCTAAACATATAATTGTAACACTATGAAAGTCTTAAAAGCTGCCACGGGTAGGAAAACAGAGATTCCATTCAAAACACTGTGATGAAAGAGACAGCTGTCTTTTCCACAGAAACCATGGAACCAGAAGACAACAGTGCTCCAAGAAAATGATTGCTTAGAATTCTATACCCAGAGAAAAATTCAGTCAAGAAAGATGAATTAAGGCTTTTTCAGGCAAATAAAGGAGAAACACACTTATCTAAAGGAAATTAGAAAGTATAGGGACATCTCTGGTGGTCCAGTGGCTAAGACTCCATGCTCCCAATAGAGGGGCTTGGGTTTGATCCCTGGTCAGGAGTAAAGGAAGTAGCACGAAGGCCTGTACTATCGTAAAATAGCTCTAGTCATTGCTCTGTGAGAAAAGGAGATCCTTCAGGGGTGCTGTGTGATGGTTGGGAGGGGTGGGAAGGGGGGGATATACATATGACTAATCTGGGAACATACATATCTGTAAACAACAAAACTCTGTAAAAGTTAAAGGAAAATAAAGGTTTAAAAAAAAAAAAAAAGTAACCCTTGCTTACTCTGCTCAAAGAGGGAAAAGAAAAACCTCAGATTATTGGTAGAGAAATGGAAAGTATCAGAAAACTAGACAGTAAGCCTCGAGCAAAAGGATACAATATTAGAAATTAAGAATGTTAACAGACAGATAAAAGCAAACAAAGACGGACTTCCCTGGCGGTCCAGTGTCTAAGACTCTGTTCCCAACGCAGGGGGTCCAAACTCTGGTCAGAGAACTAGACCCCATGTGCCTCAAATAAGACCCAGAGACCCAGCACCACCAAATAAATAATTTTTTTTTTTTAAGGCAAACAGAGAAAAGCTGGAGAAAGGCAGAAAAAATTGTCCAGAAACAGAGCAGATGGATGGAAGGGAAAGAGATAGAGGTACTCAAGAAAGTCTAATTTAAGTAAACTGTGGGGAAGAGAGGAAAAACACAAGTTATATTTAAAGAAACAAAGACTAAACAGTCTAAAAGTGACTAAAGACATCAAGCTACAAATTCAAGAAGCCCAGTGAGCCCTGAACAGGAAAAAACAGAAAGAACCTACATCTAAACATATAATTGTAACACTATGAAAGTCTTAAAAGTTGCCACGGGTAGGAAAACAGAGATTCCATTCAAAACACTGTGATGAAAGAGACAGCTGTCTTTTCCACAGAAACCATGGAACCAGAAGACAACAGTGCTCCAAGAAAATGATTGCTTAGAATTCTATACCCAGAGAAAAATTCAGTCAAGAAAGATGAATTAAGGCTTTTTTTCAGGCAAATAAAGGGAGAAACACACTTATCTAAAGGAAATTAGAAAGTATAGGGACTTCTCTGGTGGTCCAGTGGCTAAGACTCCAGGCTCCCAATGCAGGGGGCTTGGGTTTGATCCCTGGTCAGGGAGCTAGATCCTACATACTGTGACTAAGACCCAGCACGACCAAATAAACAAATATTTAAAAAAAAAAAAAAGAAAGAAAGTATATCCCTTAGGTAGAAAGAAAATCCTCTTAGAGGCAAGATCAAAAATACAGGAAAACACACACAGCAAGGAAAACAGTAAATATCTCTATGAATCAAAGTTAAAAACGGACTGAATAAAACCACATGACAATCAGTTACTGTCTGCAGCACAAGTGGACAGTATACGTGCATCAAAAGATTATGAATAAAAGACAGGCGTGAGGGACTTCTTTCTCAAACTGGCTCCACTAACCCCTGTGGGTCTCCATCTCTCTGAAGGCATTTCAATTACTCTATTACTTGGGTCGCCTACAATCAGAGGTTTGGGTAGTTAACTGCCCTGGGCGCCTTACACAAGACAAACTAAAGATCTACTTTCAGAGATGAAACATAAAAAATTAAAAAGAAAGAAAACATCATTATATGCTCAATCTAAAAAGAAATGATACAAATGACTACAAATGATACAAAACAGAAACAGACTCACAGACTTGAGACAAAGTACTTATGGTTGCCAGGGAAGGGACACAGTACTGAGTTGGACATGTACACACTGCTAATATTTAAAATGGATAAACAACAAGGACCTGCTGTACAGCACAGGGAACTCTGCTCAGTGTTATGGGCAGCCTGGATGGGAGAGGAGTCGGGGAGAATGGATACGTGGTATGTGTGGCTGAGACACTGTGCCATGTGCTGGTGCTGTTTCTGCTAACCATAACAACAAGGACCTGCATCTAAACATATAATTGTAACACTATGAAAGTCTTAAAAGCTGCCACGGGTAGGAAAACAGAGATTCCATTCAAAACACTGTGATGAAAGAGACAGCTGTCTTTTCCACAGAAACCATGGAACCAGAAGACAACAGTGCTCCAAGAAAATGATTGCTTAGAATTCTATACCCAGAGAAAAATTCAGTCAAGAAAGATGAATTAAGGCTTTTTTTCAGGCAAATAAAGGGAGAAACACACTTATCTAAAGGAAATTAGAAAGTATAGGGACTTCTCTGGTGGTCCAGTGGCTAAGACTCCAGGCTCCCAATGCAGGGGGCTTGGGTTTGATCCCTGGTCAGGGAGCTAGATCCTACATACTGTGACTAAGACCCAGCACGACCAAATAAACAAATATTTAAAAAAAAAAAAAAGAAAGAAAGTATATCCCTTAGGTAGAAAGAAAATCCTCTTAGAGGCAAGATCAAAAATACAGGAAAACACACACAGCAAGGAAAACAGTAAATATCTCTATGAATCAAAGTTAAAAACGGACTGAATAAAACCACATGACAATCAGTTACTGTCTGCAGCACAAGTGGACAGTATACGTGCATCAAAAGATTATGAATAAAAGACAGGCGTGAGGGACTTCTTTCTCAAACTGGCTCCACTAACCCCTGTGGGTCTCCATCTCTCTGAAGGCATTTCAATTACTCTATTACTTGGGTCGCCTACAATCAGAGGTTTGGGTAGTTAACTGCCCTGGGCGCCTTACACAAGACAAACTAAAGATCTACTTTCAGAGATGAAACATAAAAAATTAAAAAGAAAGAAAACATCATTATATGCTCAATCTAAAAAGAAATGATACAAATGACTACAAATGATACAAAACAGAAACAGACTCACAGACTTGAGACAAAGTACTTATGGTTGCCAGGGAAGGGACACAGTACTGAGTTGGACATGTACACACTGCTAATATTTAAAATGGATAAACAACAAGGACCTGCTGTACAGCACAGGGAACTCTGCTCAGTGTTATGGGCAGCCTGGATGGGAGAGGAGTCGGGGAGAATGGATACGTGGGTATGTGTGGCTGAGACACTGTGCCATGTGCTGGTGCTGTTTCTGCTAACCAGTAAGGATCACAGGAAGAGAGTTTCTGCCTGTGTTCAGAAGCTGTATTGGGAAAGATCCTCCACAGCAAGTGACTGATCCACTTCTCCAAACAAGACTTCCCCTAGAACAGGAGCCTCAGCTTCACAAAAAGAGGAGCCCTCACACCTAACACATTCTCTGGACTTCGAGCAACCATCTGAATTACCTGCTGACCCTGTTCACCAAGAACACCCTTTAAAAAAACAAGTCATTCAGTTATCACACCAGCCCTCTAAATAAATGCGCCTTCTAGTTTTCAGATGAAATTCTTAGAGATTGGTCCCCAATCTAGCTTCACAGTACAAGCAAATAAGAGGAGGCAGGTGCCACCAGCACACGTGTCTGGAGGAAAGGAGAAAGTACATTCCTTAGGAAGAAGTGATAAACACGTCAAAGACTGAAAATACACACCCTAAAATAACCAACTAACATCGAAGCATTAACGTAGAAGCCAATTCCTGGGTTTTTTAAAAAATTAGCTTAAAAAGATTGATAAAGAAGGAATTCATGTATGCAAAAGTACCCTGATCCCAAGCACTGAGGATATTCACTCAGTAAACATTAGCTACTATTATCAAAGCTACCCGGCCAGGCGATACAGTGAAAATCCAATGCAATCACATACATGGAAGCCCCTTGAAGACTACAGGGCACAAACTTCATTATTTTAAATAAGCTGTCCATGATCTATCTACAACACAGGAGACTCACTGACATGAGACATGAGCTCTAACCTCAGGCCTACTGCTGCCTGGCTCTAGGATCCCGGAAGCGACCAACAGCACCATGGACTTCTCAGCTAAGATATAAAATGTGATCAGCGCGCTGTGGATCCCCGGTGGGGCCAGGAAATGGAGCTGCGAGATGTGCAGGAGGAAACAAGAGTTGGGGTAGAAACAAGGCAGGCAGGCTCCACTTTCTAAACCCACTTCAATGTCAGAAACCCTGCTTAAGTTTTAGATTATTTAGGGTCTGAGTAAGATAGTTTTCAAAGAAAAAGCTCAAACTGAAAAAGATTAAAACCAAAATGAACAAACTAAAAAAGTCAGTCTAGAGATTTTGGGGGTCATCTTCCTTTGAAAGTATAGTGTTGGGTTTCCCTGGTGGTCCAATGGGTAAAGAGTCTGCCTTGCAATGCAACAGGCACCGGTCCGATCTCTGGCCGGGGAAGATCTCACATGCTGTAGAGTCGCTGGATCAGTGTGTTCAATTACGAGCCAGCTCTGGAGCGCATGCGCCCAGAGCCAGTGCTCTGCAATCGGGAGAGGCCACTGCAATAGGAGGCCCATGCAGGCCAAAGAATAAAGATGGATGAAAATAAATAAAAAACTAATAAAAGAAGCCAAACTAAAAAAAAAAAAAAAGGACAGTGTAAAAAAGAGTGTGTCAGTTGTTCAAGTGTGTCCAACTCTTCACAACCCCCTATACTGTTGTCTGCCAGCCTCCTCTGTCCGTGAAATTCTCCAGGCAAGAATACTGGAGTGGGTTGCCATGCCCTCCTCCTCCAGGGTAATTTTTTTCCCTAACTCCAGGGGCCAAGCCACCTGTTTGTCGAACAATCCGGAAATTAGCAAATGAAAAATTCATGTATGCAAAAGTACCCTGATCCCAAGCACTGAGGATATTCACTCAGTAAACATTAGCTACTATTATCAAAGCTACCCGGCCAGGCGATACAGTGAAAATCCAATGCAATCACATACATGGAAGCCCCTTGAAGACTACAGGGCACAAACTTCATTATTTTAAATAAGCTGTCCATGATCTATCTACAACACAGGAGACTCACTGACATGAGACATGAGCTCTAACCTCAGGCCTACTGCTGCCTGGCTCTAGGATCCCGGAAGCGACCAACAGCACCATGGACTTCTCAGCTAAGATATAAAATGTGATCAGCGCGCTGTGGATCCCCGGTGGGGCCAGGAAATGGAGCTGCGAGATGTGCAGGAGGAAACAAGAGTTGGGGTAGAAACAAGGCAGGCAGGCTCCACTTTCTAAACCCACTTCAATGTCAGAAACCCTGCTTAAGTTTTAGATTATTTAGGGTCTGAGTAAGATAGTTTTCAAAGAAAAAGCTCAAACTGAAAAAGATTAAAACCAAAATGAACAAACTAAAAAAGTCAGTCTAGAGATTTTGGGGGTCATCTTCCTTTGAAAGTATAGTGTTGGGTTTCCCTGGTGGTCCAATGGGTAAAGAGTCTGCCTTGCAATGCAACAGGCACCGGTCCGATCTCTGGCCGGGGAAGATCTCACATGCTGTGGAGTCGCTGGATCAGTGTGTTCAATTACGAGCCAGCTCTGGAGCGCATGCGCCCAGAGCCAGTGCTCTGCAATCCGGAGAGGCCACTGCAATAGGAGGCCCATGCAGGCCAAAGAATAAAGATGGATGAAAATAAATAAAAAACTAATAAAAGAAGCCAAACTAAAAAAAAAAAAAAAGGACAGTGTAAAAAAGAGTGTGTCAGTTGTTCAAGTGTGTCCAACTCTTCACAACCCCCTATACTGTTGTCTGCCAGCCTCCTCTGTCCGTGAAATTCTCCAGGCAAGAATACTGGAGTGGGTTGCCATGCCCTCCTCCAGGGTATCTTCCTAACTCAGGGGTCAAACCTGGTTCTCCTGTATTGCAGGCAGACTCTTGACCACTGAGCCACCAGGGAAGCCCAAGCTCACCTGCTATTAGGCCTCGAGTAATGAAACCAGAAAGGCGACCACATGAGAGGCATCAGTGCAGTCCCGCCCCATCCCGGGTGTCCACACAGGACAGCAGTCACAGTTCTACAAGCCCTGGGATCCCAGGTGCCCAGCTCTCTCTTGCTCTTGCCAGGAATGCACAAAAACACTCTGAGGCGTGTCAGGGAGGTCCTGTTTACTAATGACTATTCTGAAATGACTGGTGCACTTTATTTCACATCCGCTGGACCACACCGTCATCAGTTCACTCTGGACTTGCAACGTGCATCTTATGAGGCTGCTCCCATAAAAACTGTCACTGCAAAAACTTCACTCTCTCTTCTTTACTAGGATCACTGGTGGATTTAATATCTCCCCACAGAATGATGCCCATCACCAAGAGCAATCATTTTCAAGCAAAAGTGGTATTTATCTGATAAAGAATTAACATTATAAGGCTCTAGAGAGTTAATCACACAGCACCAAAATTTCTATTATGTATCCAGAAAATGACCAAATACACATTCATTAGTGTTAATCTGCTAGTTACGTATTTATAACTCTCAAGTATACTGACTATTAAATAATGAAACTGACCAAGTAGCTTTTATTCAGTCTCCTCACTCTAGCTGTGTGTACCTGTATGGGTTTATCTTATCTTCATTTAATAGTTACGTAAGAAACAGCTGCTAAATTAACTAGAATACACAAATGAATCCACAATGGACGAATGCACCTGCAAATTACAGGAGCGTAAGAACCCACAGCTGCGAAGCAGACACAGAGCACAGCCTGTGGCCGCTGAGATCATCAGCTGGCAAGGTCAACACAACACCTTTTTCTCTTCTTCTTCAGGGCGGTTTTCTTTCCCTTGGTTAGCTGTCAGTTCTCTGCTGACAGTTAAAGATTTATTTATTTATTTATTTTGGTGGGGGTGGGGAGGGGAGGGAGGGGAGCAGGCGGGCCAACTCTATTGGTCTTTCATTTGTCCATTTTCATCCATCTTTGTTCTTTGGCCCGTGTTGGCCTCCCATCGCGGTGGCCTCTGTTGGCACAGAGCACTGGCTCTGGGCACATGCGCTCCAGAGCCCCGGCTCGGTAACTGGACACATCGGTCCAGTCGCTCTGCGGCGTGTGGGATCTTCCTAGGCTAGGGATCGAACCGGCGCCCCTTGCACTGCAAGGCGGTGTGTCCTTACCCACTGGACCACCAGGGAAGCCCCTGCTGACAGTTAAGAAACTGCTTAACACCTGGCTTAAGGGAGGACCCACCACAGAGACCTATATTTAAAAGGACTTCTCTATGACCATTCAGTGGGGAGGCAACATCTTTCTGGCAAATGGAGCTGAGATGCTTGGACATCCACGTGCAAAAGAATTAAGTCGGACCCTTATCTTACACCAAATACAAAAATCAATGGAAAATGATAACTTCTAGGTAACACCTAAAACTGTAAAGCTTTTGGAAGAAAAGAGGAGAACTCACTGGTGGATTTAATATCTCCCCACAGAATGATGCCCATCACCAAGAGCAATCATTTTCAAGCAAAAGTGGTATTTATCTGATAAAGAATTAACATTATAAGGCTCTAGAGAGTTAATCACACAGCACCAAAATTTCTATTATGTATCCAGAAAATGACCAAATACACATTCATTAGTGTTAATCTGCTAGTTACGTATTTATAACTCTCAAGTATACTGACTATTAAATAATGAAACTGACCAAGTAGCTTTTATTCAGTCTCCTCACTCTAGCTGTGTGTACCTGTATGGGTTTATCTTATCTTCATTTAATAGTTACGTAAGAAACAGCTGCTAAATTAACTAGAATACACAAATGAATCCACAATGGACGAATGCACCTGCAAATTACAGGAGCGTAAGAACCCACAGCTGCGAAGCAGACACAGAGCACAGCCTGTGGCCGCTGAGATCATCAGCTGGCAAGGTCAACACAACACCTTTTTCTCTTCTTCTTCAGGGCGGTTTTCTTTCCCTTGGTTAGCTGTCAGTTCTCTGCTGACAGTTAAAGATTTATTTATTTATTTATTTTGGTGGGGGTGGGGAGGGGAGGGAGGGGAGCAGGCGGGCCAACTCTATTGGTCTTTCATTTGTCCATTTTCATCCATCTTTGTTCTTTGGCCCGTGTTGGCCTCCCATCGCGGTGGCCTCTGTTGGCACAGAGCACTGGCTCTGGGCACATGCGCTCCAGAGCCCCGGCTCGGTAACTGGACACATCGGTCCAGTCGCTCTGCGGCGTGTGGGATCTTCCTAGGCTAGGGATCGAACCGGCGCCCCTTGCACTGCAAGGCGGTGTGTCCTTACCCACTGGACCACCAGGGAAGCCCCTGCTGACAGTTAAGAAACTGCTTAACACCTGGCTTAAGGGAGGACCCACCACAGAGACCTATATTTAAAAGGACTTCTCTATGACCATTCAGTGGGGAGGCAACATCTTTCTGGCAAATGGAGCTGAGATGCTTGGACATCCACGTGCAAAAGAATTAAGTCGGACCCTTATCTTACACCAAATACAAAAATCAATGGAAAATGATAACTTCTAGGTAACACCTAAAACTGTAAAGCTTTTGGAAGAAAAGAGGAGAACAGCTTTGAGACAGTGGACTTGGCAATGATTTCCTGGATATGACATCAACACCTACGCCACAAAGGGAGAAATAAATCAGGCTAAACCAGTTTTTAAATGTGCATCAAAAGGACAACGTCAACTGAATTAAGAGGCAGCTCATAGGATGAGAGAAGATATTTTAAAGTCATCTATCTGCAAAGGGACTAATATCAAGAATATGCTACAACCAAATAATAAAAAATACAGAGGAAAAAATGGACAGAAAATTTAAATAGACTTTTTTTTTTTACAGTTTTGTTTGTCTGCTGCCACACACCTACCCAAATCCCCCACAGGTATAGACACGTCCCCCCACCCCAGAACCTCCCCCCATCACCCTCCCCATCCTACCCCTCCAGGTCGCCACAGAGCCCCTGTTTGACAGCCCCTAGTCCCACAGCATATTTCTGTCCCCCACTCCAATGTCCGTAAGACTATTCCTTCATGTCCACCTCTCCACTGCTGCTCTGCGTATTCATTTATCAACACCATCTTTCTAGATTCCATATATATGTGTCAGTATATAATATTCATCTTTCTCTGACATACTTCACAC
The DNA here is from genome assembly GCA_022376925.1 of Tragulus kanchil. Taxonomy (NCBI): domain Eukaryota; kingdom Metazoa; phylum Chordata; class Mammalia; order Artiodactyla; family Tragulidae; genus Tragulus; species Tragulus kanchil. The sequence continues at coordinate 99,386,271 of JAIOJX010000029.1, forward strand.
TGTATAAAAGTTTCTAGATTTATCCACCTCATTAGAAATGATACATTTCTTTTTGTGGTTGAGTAACATTCCATTGTATATATGTAGCACAGCTTCTTTACCCATTCATTTGTTGATGGATATCTAGGTTCCTTCCACGTTCTAGCTTAAATAGACATCTCTTCAAGAAAAACATACAAATGGCCATTAAGTACATGAAAAGATGCTTTACATTACTAACCACTAGAGAAATGCAAATCCATACCACAATGACAACCCATCTCATACCCATTAGGATGGTTACTATCCAAAAAAAAAAAGTGCTAACAAATGTTAAAAAACTGGAACCCTTGTGCACCATTGATGGTAATGATGTAAAATAGTGTAGCCATTATAAAAAATGCTACGGTAGTTCCTCAAAAAATTGGATTCCAGCACTGCCACATGATCCACAACTCCACTTCTGGGGACACACCAAGAGGACAGAGGTATCTGCACACCATGCTCACTGCAGCATTCTTCTCAAAAGACAGCAGCAGCCCAAGTGCCCACTGATGGATGAATGGATAAACAGGGTATGATATATACATAAAGTGGAACAGTATTCAGTCTTAAAAACAAAGGTAATTCCAACAAACACTGAAATATAGGTGAACCTCAACAGTATTATGCTAACTGAAATAAGCAAGTCACAAAAAAACAGATGCTGTATCAGTTCAGTTTAGTCCTTCAGTTGTGTCCCACTCTTTCAGACCCCATGAACTGTGGGACGCCAGGCTTCCCTGTCCTTCACCATCTCCTGGAGCCTGCTCAAACTTATGCCCATGCCATCCAACCATCTCATCCTCTATCATCCCCTTCTCCTTCTGCCTTCAGTTTTTCCCAACATCAGGGTCTTTTCCCATGAGTTGTCTCTTCCACTGGAAGGATTGATGTTGAAGCTGAAGCTCCAATGCTTTGGCCACCTGATGTGAAGAGACGACTCATGGGAAAAGATCCTGATGCTGGGAAAAACAGAAGGGAGAAAGGGATGACAGAGGATGAGATGGTTGGATGACATCATCGACTCAATGGACATGGTTTGAGCAAACTCTGGAGATGGTGAAAGACAGGGAAGACTGGCCGATGATTCCACCTACATAAGGTAACAGAGTGCTCAGACTCCTAGAGACAGAAAGCAGACATTTCTTTTGTGGTTGAGTAACATTCCATTGTATATATGTAGCACAGCTTCTTTACCCATTCATTTGTTGATGGATATCTAGGTTCCTTCCACGTTCTAGCTTAAATAGACATCTCTTCAAGAAAAACATACAAATGGCCATTAAGTACATGAAAAGATGCTTTACATTACTAACCACTAGAGAAATGCAAATCCATACCACAATGACAACCCATCTCATACCCATTAGGATGGTTACTATCCAAAAAAAAAAAGTGCTAACAAATGTTAAAAAACTGGAACCCTTGTGCACCATTGATGGTAATGATGTAAAATAGTGTAGCCATTATAAAAAATGCTACGGTAGTTCCTCAAAAAATTGGATTCCAGCACTGCCACATGATCCACAACTCCACTTCTGGGGACACACCAAGAGGACAGAGGTATCTGCACACCATGCTCACTGCAGCATTCTTCTCAAAAGACAGCAGCAGCCCAAGTGCCCACTGATGGATGAATGGATAAACAGGGTATGATATATACATAAAGTGTAACAGTATTCAGTCTTAAAAACAAAGGTAATTCCAACAAACACTGAAATATAGGTGAACCTCAACAGTATTATGCTAACTGAAATAAGCAAGTCACAAAAAAACAGATGCTGTATCAGTTCAGTTTAGTCCTTCAGTTGTGTCCCACTCTTTCAGACCCCATGAACTGTGGGACGCCAGGCTTCCCTGTCCTTCACCATCTCCTGGAGCCTGCTCAAACTTATGCCCATGCCATCCAACCATCTCATCCTCTATCATCCCCTTCTCCTTCTGCCTTCAGTTTTTCCCAACATCAGGGTCTTTTCCCATGAGTTGTCTCTTCCACTGGAAGGATTGATGTTGAAGCTGAAGCTCCAATGCTTTGGCCACCTGATGTGAAGAGACGACTCATGGGAAAAGATCCTGATGCTGGGAAAAACAGAAGGGAGAAAAGGGATGACAGAGGATGAGATGGTTGGATGACATCATCGACTCAATGGACATGGTTTGAGCAAACTCTGGAGATGGTGAAAGACAGGGAAGACTGGCCGTATGATTCCACCTACATAAGGTAACAGAGTGCTCAGACTCCTAGAGACAGAAAGCAGAACTGTCAATGTCAGAAGCTGGGAGAAGGGGGAGCTACTGTTTAACGGGTAGCTTTGGTTATGCGAGGGGAAAAGCATTCTAGGAAGACAAACAGTGGAAATGGTTACACAACAACGTGAATGCACTTCACGCTGCTGAACGGCGCACTTAAAAATGGTTAAGATAGGGAGGGCGCCAGGGATATACATATGACTAATCAGGATAAAACATATCTGTAAACAACAAAACTCTGTACAAGTCAAAAAAAATTTTTTTAAATCGTTAAGATGGTAAATTTCAAGTTATATGTACTTTACCACAATTAAAACTTTTTCAAATAAATTTTGAAAAATAAAGACCATTTGAAAAAAAGGGAAAAGGGGCACTAACACTTGAAACACTGGCAAGGCACTGGCAAGCTACAGCGAAGGGTGACTGGGCCGTCCCCTCAGAACACGAAGCTTGGGAAGAGGCTTTTCTTCTGCAGCACATCTGTACAGCACACCTGGGCTTTCTTCCTGGGGAGGGCAGCGGGCAGAACTAATTTACTAGGGTCAAGTACTGTCCTCACACTCACAGTACAAGTTGCTGGGACAGTCACTATCAGTTCAACAAGCTACTCCAACGGGCCACCACTTGTCCTTAAATGGGAAAGTCTTCAACAGCAGGCAAACAGCTGTTCTGAGGTTTTGCTTTGGTTCAACCACGGTGTAAAGGCTATGATCATTTTCAGATCACTGAGGTTATACAAGCACAATGGAGCTTCTTGGATCTCAAAACCCAGGGGAGCAGAACCTTCTTCCAGACCCACCTACACAATAGTCAGGTTCCGACTGTGAAGACTCTTACCAAGGTATTAAAAACAAAAATCAGGGCTTCTCTGGTGGTCCAGCGGTTAAGGACACAGCCTTGCAGTGTAAGGGGCGCTGGTTCGATCCCTGGCCTGGGAAGATCCCACGTGCCGCGGAGCAGCTGGACCGATGTGTCCAACTACCAAGTTGGAGATCTGGAGCGTGTGCACCCAGAGCCGCTGCTCTGCAGCGAGAGAAGCCACTGCGATGGGAGGCCCACACAGGCCAAAGAACAAAGATGGAAATAAATGAAAGACCAACAGAAGTAAAAAAGAAATCTATAAAATATTTAAAAAAGAGTGCTCAGACTCCTAGAGACAGAAAGCAGAACTGTCAATGTCAGAAGCTGGGAGAAGGGGGAGCTACTGTTTAACGGGTAGCTTTGGTTATGCGAGGGGAAAAGCATTCTAGGAAGACAAACAGTGGAAATGGTTACACAACAACGTGAATGCACTTCACGCTGCTGAACGGCGCACTTAAAAATGGTTAAGATAGGGAGGGCGCCAGGGATATACATATGACTAATCAGGATAAAACATATCTGTAAACAACAAAACTCTGTACAAGTCAAAAAAAATTTTTTTAAATCGTTAAGATGGTAAATTTCAAGTTATATGTACTTTACCACAATTAAAACTTTTTCAAATAAATTTTGAAAAATAAAGACCATTTGAAAAAAAGGGAAAAGGGGCACTAACACTTGAAACACTGGCAAGGCACTGGCAAGCTACAGCGAAGGGTGACTGGGCCGTCCCCTCAGAACACGAAGCTTGGGAAGAGGCTTTTCTTCTGCAGCACATCTGTACAGCACACCTGGGCTTTCTTCCTGGGGAGGGCAGCGGGCAGAACTAATTTACTAGGGTCAAGTACTGTCCTCACACTCACAGTACAAGTTGCTGGGACAGTCACTATCAGTTCAACAAGCTACTCCAACGGGCCACCACTTGTCCTTAAATGGGAAAGTCTTCAACAGCAGGCAAACAGCTGTTCTGAGGTTTTGCTTTGGTTCAACCACGGTGTAAAGGCTATGATCATTTTCAGATCACTGAGGTTATACAAGCACAATGGAGCTTCTTGGATCTCAAAACCCAGGGGAGCAGAACCTTCTTCCAGACCCACCTACACAATAGTCAGGTTCCGACTGTGAAGACTCTTACCAAGGTATTAAAAACAAAAATCAGGGCTTCTCTGGTGGTCCAGCGGTTAAGGACACAGCCTTGCAGTGTAAGGGGCGCTGGTTCGATCCCTGGCCTGGGAAGATCCCACGTGCCGCGGAGCAGCTGGACCGATGTGTCCAACTACCAAGTTGGAGATCTGGAGCGTGTGCACCCAGAGCCGCTGCTCTGCAGCGAGAGAAGCCACTGCGATGGGAGGCCCACACAGGCCAAAGAACAAAGATGGAAATAAATGAAAGACCAACAGAAGTAAAAAAGAAATCTATAAAATATTTAAAAAAAAAATCAGATGACTGTGTGCAGGGCATTATGTCTTGTAACACTCTTTGTCTTCAACATATACTGGCTTTAGGGATTCTAAATCAAGCTGACAGCTTATATCCTAACACAGCATGTATTTCATGCATTTAAAATATCTTTAACATATATAAAATATAAAAATAGGGCTTCCCTGGTGGTCCAGTGGGTAAAGAGTCTGCCTTGCAGTGCAAGGGGCGCCGGTTTGATCCCTGGCCCGGGAAGATCCCACGTGCCGCAGAGCGGCTGGACCGATGTGCCCACAGTGTGAGCCAGCGCTGTGGAGCGCATGCACCCAGAGCTGGTGCTCTGCAGCAAGAGAAGCCACTGAAATGGGAGGCCCACACTGACCGGAGAATAAAGATGGATAAAAAATAAATAAATGAAAAATAAAAAGAGGCCAAAATTTAAATATACATACATACATACACACACACACATATATATATATATATATATATATATCTATATATATAATGTCAAGATATTTTGATCAGATATTATTCCTAACAGAACTCTTAAAATATGTTTTTAACCTGGCCTCTTCACCTTCAGTACACTGAAACATTTTCCTACTATCAGTTATTTAACGTACAATGAAACAATTCCTGTACTATAAGATACCACTTGATCAACACCAAATATAGACCTGAAAGCACTTGAACCCACCAAATAAAAGTGGCTACAGTACACAGAGCACTCTATAAACAACAAACGACATGTGTGGTTATATGAATCTTTTCTAGAAGTGGGTCTGACCTATCTTTTCCTGAGGCAGTCTCCGCTATCCTCCAGACTCACGGTTTTACACAATGCCTGGTCAGGTTGCTTGTATTCAGTTGTGCTAGGCGTTCATTTTCAGAAAGTCTACTTCTCTGCAGAAGCACTATAGGTTTACTGGAGAAAACTAAGAAAGTACAGGAAACAAAAGGAAAGGGAAATGATCACATTCCCACCTTCTTTTAAAAAATTCATGTGCTGGGTTTCCCTGGTGGTCCAGTGGGTGAATCACCTGCTGACTGACACTGTACATTTCCTTTTCAGTATTCCTTAAATTTGTAACACCTAAATTTAAAGTTTTAAAATGTAAACACACCACTGTATCTTAGCACTGTATTTGCACAGTGCCTCAATTTTTCCAAGGGGTTCTCTGCATCTCCTGTCTATGGCTATTTTCACACCCAGGCACCCTCCAGGTAGAAGGTTAAAAGTCTGATAAGGCTGCACAGCCAGTTTGTGGTGCAAAACTTCACTCGTCTTGACCTATCTCCAAATCTTCAGTGAAGAGATGAAAAACGCTATCAGCGTAATGGACTGCTGAGAAGGCTCCCAATGAACTGAGCCAGTCTGACACAACCCCACAACACAGGTGCTTCGACTCTGCGACCGTCTGGGTCATAAACAGTAGCAGCTGCAGCACCTGTGACAGAGGACTGCGGAGGAAACCAGGCCCAACGCCCAGCGGGCGCCCAGACCCCACTGTGTCCACAGTGGTGAGAGGTAGAGACACGGACACACTGTCCGCCTCAGCTGGTTCTCTGGCTGTAAGCAGCAGCACTTCTTTCACATGTGGTTAGAGGGGACTGAAAACTCTATAGACTCCTGCAGTTTTGTTTTTTTTTAAAAAAGATTTATTTATTTATTTTGGGCGGGGTTCGGGTTGGGGAGGGAGGGGCGGGCAGGCCACTTCTATTGGTCTTTCATTTGTCTATTTTCATCCGTCTTTGTTCTTTGGCTCTTGTGGGTCTCCCACCGCAATGGCCTCTGTTGCCGCAGAGCGCTGGCTCTGGGCGCATGCGCTCCAGAGCCCCGGCTCAGTAATTGGACACATCGGTCCAGCCGCTCTGCGGCACGTGGGCTCTTCCTAGGCCAGGGATCCAACCGGCGCCCCTTGCACTGCAAGGCGATGTCCTTACCCACTGGACCACCAGGGGAAGCCCCCTCCTGCAGTTTTTAAAGCGGCTCTAGGGACTTCTCTGGTGGTCCACTAGTTAAGACTTTGTCCTTCCCAAACTAAGAAAGTACAGGAAACAAAAGGAAAGGGAAATGATCACATTCCCACCTTCTTTTAAAAAATTCATGTGCTGGGTTTCCCTGGTGGTCCAGTGGGTGAATCACCTGCTGACTGACACTGTACATTTCCTTTTCAGTATTCCTTAAATTTGTAACACCTAAATTTAAAGTTTTAAAATGTAAACACACCACTGTATCTTAGCACTGTATTTGCACAGTGCCTCAATTTTTCCAAGGGGTTCTCTGCATCTCCTGTCTATGGCTATTTTCACACCCAGGCACCCTCCAGGTAGAAGGTTAAAAGTCTGATAAGGCTGCACAGCCAGTTTGTGGTGCAAAACTTCACTCGTCTTGACCTATCTCCAAATCTTCAGTGAAGAGATGAAAAACGCTATCAGCGTAATGGACTGCTGAGAAGGCTCCCAATGAACTGAGCCAGTCTGACACAACCCCACAACACAGGTGCTTCGACTCTGCGACCGTCTGGGTCATAAACAGTAGCAGCTGCAGCACCTGTGACAGAGGACTGCGGAGGAAACCAGGTCCAACGCCCAGCGGGCGCCCAGACCCCACTGTGTCCACAGTGGTGAGAGGTAGAGACACGGACACACTGTCCGCCTCAGCTGGTTCTCTGGCCGTAAGCAGCAGCACTTCTTTCACATGTGGTTAGAGGGGACTGAAAACTCTATAGACTCCTGCAGTTTTGTTTTTTTTAAAAAAAGATTTATTTATTTATTTTGGGCGGGGTTCGGGTTGGGGAGGGAGGGGGGCGGGCAGGCCACTTCTATTGGTCTTTCATTTGTCTATTTTCATCCGTCTTTGTTCTTTGGCTCTTGTGGGTCTCCCACCGCAATGGCCTCTGTTGCCGCAGAGCGCTGGCTCTGGGCGCATGCGCTCCAGAGCCCCAGCTCAGTAATTGGACACATCGGTCCAGCCGCTCTGCGGCACGTGGGCTCTTCCTAGGCCAGGGATCCAACCGGCGCCCCTTGCACTGCAAGGCGATGTCCTTACCCACTGGACCACCAGGGGAAGCCCCCTCCTGCAGTTTTTAAAGTACGGCTCTAGGGACTTCTCTGGTGGTCCACTAGTTAAGACTTTGCCTTCCAATGCAGGGGGTGCAGGTTCGATCCCTGGTCAGGGAGCTAAGATCCCACAGCCCTTGCAGCCAAAATACCAAAGCATAAAACAAAAGCAATATTGTAACAAATTCAATAAAGACTTTATATATATACACATATACACACATATATATAAAAGTATGATTCTGTGTATCTATCCATTTACTTTTACAAAGGCTTTTGTGATGAAAATACACATACTATGGTACTCTGTTTATACTTTCAGGAAACAAAGGCTGTGTGCACAGATGTGGCTCTACAGTAAAGAGTGAGCCCTGCTCAACGAGAGGCCTGGCCTGGGCCCATGGCACGTCCTGCTGATGAACGTCTCTGCTTCCGGAGGCCTACGAGCCGCTCCAGGTTGTCTAAGGATGTGGTTTACCATGGCGGCTTCGAGCCACGCACCAACCACCTTCTGAGGGGCTGGAGATGGAAGGTCAACCTCATCGTTTCAACCAAACTCCAATAAAAACCCTGGAAACCAGGTGAGCTGACCTGGTTGGCAATGCTTCATGGGTATTGTCAACTGTCACTGACAGAAGTCACACCCATCCTGGATTCCAGTGGAGCGGCCACCTCCAAGCTCCACATGGAACTCTCCCATAGGCCCCACACCCTCGGCTGGCTTGAACCTGTATCCTTTAACTGAAACAAGTCATGGCCACGAGCCGAGACTCCCAAGAGCCGAGTCCTTCCAGTGAGTTACTGCAACGAGGGTGGCCCTGGGGACCCCAAACTCTGGAGTGCCAGGACGAGAGCTGTCTGGACTGACTCTTCTTTTAGTAAAAGAACACCTCTCCTAACCTGTCTTCCTGGGGCCCAGGGCTGCAACCAAAGGCTCCATTTCCTCAGCTCCTTTAAATCAGGAGTGGCCATATGACTAAGTTCTGGCCAGTAAGATGTGAGCAGAGTAACGAATACAAAAATCTGTGCCATTCCCTTTACCTTTTTTGGAGTGCAGCTTCGAGGTGATATGGCTTCAACCCAGAGTACAAGGACAACGCCCACGGGATGGCTAAACACAAGGAACCTGAGCCCTGAATGACCTAAAACAAGTAGCCGTTCATCATCTGTGACCTGCCATTGCCCGTCCCAAGGGAGAGAGCTATGGATACTTGATCATCGTCTGGCCTAAGTCTCTGTCACAATCTTGCACTCTGATACCTTGTTAGCCTGTACCCTAAAGAACATACATACATTTTGCTGTTTCCATATTATGACTCAATTACACAGAAATAGTAGAAGACGGGCAATAAGACAGAGAATCACAATGTCTGCATATACAGGTATCCCCATGTTTTCAAAGCTCACTTTGCACCCCTCTGCTCTTGTGAAAGACCTACAACAGTACCTTTTTTCACTGACCACGAGAAACTCCAAGAGGATTTTCACTTTTATGAAAAAAGGGAAAAGCAGAAGCAGTATTCGGCTAGCTCTGCAGCAGCCTGTCACCAAGGGAGCGCACGCCGAGCACACGGCACCGCTCGGCTCCTTCCAGGACCCCCACTCAGCGTCTCAGCATCAAGACCCCTGAGGGTGGACCAGGTCACCGGGTCTGTCAGCATCCACACTCCATCTTGGTTTATGTTTGGCACCTGCTGGCAAGACCCTGACCCTACAGTAACTGCTTCTTTGCTTCTGGCCATTTTGACTTGAGAGAGATTTCAAGGGAACACACTACTCTCGGCCAGCGGGGAAACCTGCATTCAAGCTGAAAATGCCCAACAGACCCTTGTAATGTCCTGGCTTAAGACAGAACTTACTAAAAGTAAATTTTCTATCTCAAATAATTCAATATAATCAATTTCTCTCTTATCCCCACCTCAACTGACTGACTCTTCTTTTAGTAAAAGAACACCTCTCCTAACCTGTCTTCCTGGGGCCCAGGGCTGCAACCAAAGGCTCCATTTCCTCAGCTCCTTTAAATCAGGAGTGGCCATATGACTAAGTTCTGGCCAGTAAGATGTGAGCAGAGTAACGAATACAAAAATCTGTGCCATTCCCTTTACCTTTTTTGGAGTGCAGCTTCGAGGTGATATGGCTTCAACCCAGAGTACAAGGACAACGCCCACGGGATGGCTAAACACAAGGAACCTGAGCCCTGAATGACCTAAAACAAGTAGCCGTTCATCATCTGTGACCTGCCATTGCCCGTCCCAAGGGAGAGAGCTATGGATACTTGATCATCGTCTGGCCTAAGTCTCTGTCACAATCTTGCACTCTGATACCTTGTTAGCCTGTACCCTAAAGAACATACATACATTTTGCTGTTTCCATATTATGACTCAATTACACAGAAATAGTAGAAGACGGGCAATAAGACAGAGAATCACAATGTCTGCATATACAGGTATCCCCATGTTTTCAAAGCTCACTTTGCACCCCTCTGCTCTTGTGAAAGACCTACAACAGTACCTTTTTTCACTGACCACGAGAAACTCCAAGAGGATTTTCACTTTTATGAAAAAAGGGAAAAGCAGAAGCAGTATTCGGCTAGCTCTGCAGCAGCCTGTCACCAAGGGAGCGCACGCCGAGCACACGGCACCGCTCGGCTCCTTCCAGGACCCCCACTCAGCGTCTCAGCATCAAGACCCCTGAGGGTGGACCAGGTCACCGGGTCTGTCAGCATCCACACTCCATCTTGGTTTATGTTTGGCACCTGCTGGCAAGACCCTGACCCTACAGTAACTGCTTCTTTGCTTCTGGCCATTTTGACTTGAGAGAGATTTCAAGGGAACACACTACTCTCGGCCAGCGGGGAAACCTGCATTCAAGCTGAAAATGCCCAACAGACCCTTGTAATGTCCTGGCTTAAGACAGAACTTACTAAAAGTAAATTTTCTATCTCAAATAATTCAATATAATCAATTTCTCTCTTATCCCCACCTCAACTGACTGACCTAACAAAATCAGTCGTTTGAAACAAGGTGCTCTGAAAAAATCACTAACAATTGTCTTCCCTGTAATTATAGATTTCCACAGAAGGAGAAGGAAACGAAGACACCATTTTAATGAAGTACAAAGAACTGCCTCCTCTAGTTTTCCAGGGTGCAGCAAAATTAACTGGTTTCCTAAGGCGTTCCTTCACCTTCCTGAACTCCAACTGTTCATTAAGTACCTCCACTAGGAGGTCCCGCCTCGTTCTCAAAGTCAGCTTGTCCGAAAGTAGGGATCAAGCTACAAAGGAAAAAAGAATAATGTTCTGGAGATGATAAGATTTTAGAAAAAAAGAATCTACAAGGAGTAATTTCACTAAGGAGGAGCTCCACAGTCTCACAGGAAAGCCAAACAGTTACTTGGAGGAAAGTTCAAGGTTGCAGTAAATCAAGGACTCCAAGGCCACCACACAAGATAGGAACAGAGCTCAGCTAGAGAACAAAGGGGGTCCTGTCAAGGAGGAGGGGCTGGATCTTAGCAGCGGTGCCCACACTGGAGCTTCACCAGCAGCTCCTGGAGCGGGTGTTAAAACACGCTGCTGGGCCCCAGTTTCAAGTCCCTCACTCTAGGTAGGTCACGAGTGGGGCTGGGAGCCTGCATTTCTATAAAGCTCCTGGGTAATGCTGAGGCTTCTGTGGTGAGGCGCAGACTTGAGAATCGCAGCTCTGCCTGCAGAGTACCTCGAGTGGTCACCGAGGACAGAGACAAGCACAGGAGAAGCTGGGAGCTGATGAGAGGGAGCACACTCAGTGTTTAACAGCGGGAATGCTATTATGATGTGCGTCAGGAGAAAGGACTCCACAGCAGAGTAAACGCCACTCCACAGAAGTCAGTCTGGGTTAGATTATGGGTAAAACAATCTCTCCTGTCCTTTGCCTCCCACCCCCTGTCCCCTCAAATTTAAGGTCTGATCCAATAGTTTCCTCCAAATTCTCTGAATATTTACTGTAATTTTCAGTTTTCAAGATGAGTAAAGTATAAACCACAGGTCAAAGTTAATTGTTAGGAAAGATTCTCACAGAACTGCAATACAGGAGCAAAATTAGAGGCGCTGACAAAAAGCAACAGACAGGAAGACAGCTGGGGAAGAGACCCAAGATGGCATCACTGTAAGGTGGGTCTGAGCCAAGAGCAGAAAGCAGAACTTTTAACAGGCAGAGGGTAATTAAGGGCTGATTCCAAGAAGAAACTCATGAATTCATGAGCAAAAACATGACAGGGCTTTCCTGGTGGTCCAGTGGGTAAAGAGTCTGCCTTGTTGTGCCAGGGGTGCTGGTTCAATCCCTGGCCCAGGAAGATCCCATGTGCCGCGGAGCAGCTAGAACGGCGTGTCCAATTACGAGCCAGCACTCTGGAGCACATGCACCCAGAGCCAGCGCTCTGCAACAAGGGAGGCTGATGCAATGGGAGGCCCGCACAGGCCGAAGAATAAAGATGGATGAAAACAAACAAATAAAAAAACAATAAAAGAGATCAAAACAATAATAAAAAAAAACAGATAAAAGATGCTTAAGGCAACATTCTGGGGCTGACACATGAACAGAGCCATCGACAGATGAACTGATAAGGCAGGTACAGGAATACAACAGAAGGCCCCCCAAATCATACTAAGAAGCCTGAGCCTTCCTTTGTGAAAGTGAAAGAAAAATGTTGCTCAGTCGTGTCCAACTCTTTGCAACCCCATGAACTGTAGCCCACCAGGCTTCTCTGTTCATGGAATTCTCCAGGCAAGAATACTGGAGTGGGCTGCCACTTTCTTCTCCAGCTCAAACCCAGGTCTCCTGCACTGGCAGGTGGCTTCTTTACCATCTGAGTCACTGAAGTTACAAGTATCAGTGCTGGGGGGTATGGGATGCTTACACACAGACAGCAAGGTTCTGGCTCCTGAACCTCGTCTACACCAAGACTGTGTGCCTGCCACCCACACGGTGCACTACAGCTCTGAACTCACAAGCTTAACCGGCAGACATGGCAGCACAAAACCAAAAACAAAAACTCTTCTGAGTAGGTGCAATTCAGAAACATGGTCAAACGCACTCCTTCTAGGTCTGCCATCAGTTCCATCTGTCACAAACTCCCTCTCGATGAGTAAAGTATAAACCACAGGTCAAAGTTAATTGTTAGGAAAGATTCTCACAGAACTGCAATACAGGAGCAAAATTAGAGGCGCTGACAAAAAGCAACAGACAGGAAGACAGCTGGGGAAGAGACCCAAGATGGCATCACTGTAAGGTGGGTCTGAGCCAAGAGCAGAAAGCAGAACTTTTAACAGGCAGAGGGTAATTAAGGGCTGATTCCAAGAAGAAACTCATGAATTCATGAGCAAAAACATGACAGGGCTTTCCTGGTGGTCCAGTGGGTAAAGAGTCTGCCTTGTTGTGCCAGGGGTGCTGGTTCAATCCCTGGCCCAGGAAGATCCCATGTGCCGCGGAGCAGCTAGAACGGCGTGTCCAATTACGAGCCAGCACTCTGGAGCACATGCACCCAGAGCCAGCGCACTGCACAAAGGGAGGCTGATGCAATGGGAGGCCCGCACAGGCCGAAGAATAAAGATGGATGAAAACAAACAAATAAAAAAACAATAAAAGAGATCAAAACAATAATAAAAAAAAACAGATAAAAGATGCTTAAGGCAACATTCTGGGGCTGACACATGAACAGAGCCATCGACAGATGAACTGATAAGGCAGGTACAGGAATACAACAGAAGGCCCCCCAAATCATACTAAGAAGCCTGAGCCTTCCTTTGTGAAAGTGAAAGAAAAATGTTGCTCAGTCGTGTCCAACTCTTTGCAACCCCATGAACTGTAGCCCACCAGGCTTCTCTGTTCATGGAATTCTCCAGGCAAGAATACTGGAGTGGGCTGCCACTTTCTTCTCCAGCTCAAACCCAGGTCTCCTGCACTGGCAGGTGGCTTCTTTACCATCTGAGTCACTGAAGTTACAAGTATCAGTGCTGGGGGGTATGGGATGCTTACACACAGACAGCAAGGTTCTGGCTCCTGAACCTCGTCTACACCAAGACTGTGTGCCTGCCACCCACACGGTGCACTACAGCTCTGAACTCACAAGCTTAACCGGCAGACATGGCAGCACAAAACCAAAAACAAAAACTCTTCTGAGTAGGTGCAATTCAGAAACATGGTCAAACGCACTCCTTCTAGGTCTGCCATCAGTTCCATCTGTCACAAACCTCTTCTCCCACAAGTCCTTCTGTTAAACGTGACTGCAAGTGAAAATAAGAGTGTTTAAGAAACGGCCTCTTCATTACTTCTGGCCTCTTTTCTTGCTTCACAACAAAATCTGCCCATCATATACTAACAACAACAACAAACAACTCCACTACTTTTCAGGAAGACAGGACAACCTAAGGAGTCACTACATCCTCCAGGCTACACCTAAGATAACAGTTTATTTAGGTATGGGGGCTTCCGAGGTGGCTCAGACAGTAAAAATTCTGCCTACAATGCAGGAGATCCTGAATCGATTCCTGGGTTGGGATGATTCTCTGGAGAAGGGAATGGCAACCCACTATGCTTCTTGCCCAGAGAATTCCATGGACAGACTATGGGGTCGCAAAGAGTCGCACACGACTGAACGAACAACACATACACACACGCGTGCATGAACAGATTCTATCTCTGAGAAACATTCAGTGAGCTCCAAGAGAATAACCTTTAAGTGACCATCAGAAATAAGATGATTAGGCATAAAAATATACAAAAAAAATCATTAACCTTACAGTCATCAAGACAGTATGGTACTGGCACAAAAGCAGAAATACAGATACATGGAACAAGACAGAGAGTCCAGAGATAAACCCACACACCTATGGGTACCTTATTTGGGGGCTGGGGAGGGAGGGGAGCGAGGGGAGCGGACGGGCGACCTCTATTGGTCTTTCATTCATCTAGTTTTGTCCATCTTTGTTCTTTGGCTCCTGTGGGTCTCCCATCGCGGTGGCCTCTGTTGTCACAGAGCACCGGCTCTGGGAGCATGTGCTCCAGAGCTCCGGCTCGGTAATTGGACACATCGGTCCAGCCACTCCGCGGCATGTGGGATCTTCCCAGCCAGGGACTGAACCAGTGCCCCTTGCACTGCAAGGCGGTGTCCTTACCCACTGGACCACCAGGGAAGCCCTGGGTACCTTATTTTTGACAAAGGAAGCTAAAATATACAATGGAGCAAAGACAGCCTCTTCAACAAATGGTGCTGGGAAAATTGGACAGCTACATATAAAAAAAAAAAAATTTGGACACTCCCTAACACCATACACAAAGATAAACTCAAAATGGATTAAAGACCTAACTGTAAAAACCGAAACCATAAAACTCTTAGAGGAAAACATAGGCAGAACACTTGATGACATAAATCAAAGCAGGATCTTCTATGACCTGCCCTCTAGAGTAATGGAAATAAAAACAAAAATAAACAAGTATGAACTTAAAAGCTTTTGTACAGCAAAAGAAACTATAAACAAGGTGAAAAGACAACCCTCAGAATGGGAGAAAATAAATAGCAAATGAAACAACTGACAAAGAATTTCCAAAATAGGGCTTCCCCTGGTGGTCCAGTGGGTAAGGACACCACCTTGCAGTGCAAGGGGCGCCAGTTTGATCCCTGGCCTGGGCAGGTCCCACGTGCCACGGAGCGGCTGGACCGATGTGTCCAATTACTGAGCTGGGGCTCTGGAGCACATGCGCCCAGAGCCGGTGCTCTGCGCCAACAGAGGCCACTGCGATGGCAGGCCCACACGGGCCAAAGAACAAAGATGGATGAAAAACAGATAAATGAAAGACCGATAGAAGTGGTCTGCCTGTTCCCTCCCTCCCCAACCCGCCCCCTCCAATAAATAAATAAATAAATAAAACCTTAAAAAAAAAAAAAACTACAGACAATAAATTCTGGAGAAGGTGTGGAGAAAAGGGAACACGCCTGCACTGCTGGAAATGCAGACACAGCCACTATGGAAGGCAGTATGCAGATTCCTTAATGAACTAGGAATAGAAGCACCATATGATCCAGTAATCCCACTATTAGGCATATACCCAGAGGAAATCAAAATTGAAAGAGACACATGTACCCCAATGCTCATTGCAGCACTTTTTACAACAGCTAGAATATGGAAACAGCCTAGATGTCCATTAACAAATGAATGGATAAAGAAGCTATGGTACATACATACAATGGAATATTTCTCAGCCATAAAAAGAAATGCATTTGAATCTGTCCTAATTAGGTGAATGAATCTAAAACATATTATACAAAGTAAAATAAGTCAGAAAGAGGACAAATAATAGTCTACTAACATATATATGGAATCCAGAAAGATGGTACTTTAAAAAAAAATTTGGACACTCCCTAACACCATACACAAAGATAAACTCAAAATGGATTAAAGACCTAACTGTAAAAACCGAAACCATAAAACTCTTAGAGGAAAACATAGGCAGAACACTTGATGACATAAATCAAAGCAGGATCTTCTATGACCTGCCCTCTAGAGTAATGGAAATAAAAACAAAAATAAACAAGTATGAACTTAAAAGCTTTTGTACAGCAAAAGAAACTATAAACAAGGTGAAAAGACAACCCTCAGAATGGGAGAAAATAAATAGCAAATGAAACAACTGACAAAGAATTTCCAAAATAGGGCTTCCCCTGGTGGTCCAGTGGGTAAGGACACCACCTTGCAGTGCAAGGGGCGCCAGTTTGATCCCTGGCCTGGGCAGGTCCCACGTGCCACGGAGCGGCTGGACCGATGTGTCCAATTACTGAGCTGGGGCTCTGGAGCACATGCGCCCAGAGCCGGTGCTCTGCGCCAACAGAGGCCACTGCGATGGCAGGCCCACACGGGCCAAAGAACAAAGATGGATGAAAAATAGATAAATGAAAGACCGATAGAAGTGGTCTGCCTGTTCCCTCCCTCCCCAACCCGCCCCCTCCAATAAATAAATAAATAAATAAAACCTTAAAAAAAAAAAAAACTACAGACAATAAATTCTGGAGAAGGTGTGGAGAAAAGGGAACACGCCTGCACTGCTGGAAATGCAGACACAGCCACTATGGAAGGCAGTATGCAGATTCCTTAATGAACTAGGAATAGAAACACCATATAACCCAGCAATCCCACTATTAGGCATATACCCAGAGGAAGTCAAAATTGAAAGAGACACATGTACCCCAATGTTCACTGCAGCACTTTTTACAACAGCTAGAACATGGAAGCAACCTAGATGTCCATCGATAGATGAATGGATAAATAAGTTGTGGTACATACATACAATGGAATATTTCTCAGCCATAAAAAGAAATGCATTTGAATCTGTCCTAATTAGGTGAATGAATCTAAAACATATTATACAAAGTAAAATAAGTCAGAAAGAGGACAAATAATAGTCTACTAACATATATATGGAATCCAGAAAGATGGTACTGATAAATGCATATACAGAGCAGGAATGGAGAAACGGACATAGAGAACAAACTTATGGACATTGTGGGGAGGGAGGAATAGGTGAGAGGAATGGAAAGAGTAACATGGAAACCTACACTACCATACGTGAAAGAGATAACCACTGTGAATATGCTGTAAGATTAAGGGAACTTACATGGGGGCTATGGAACAACGTGGTGGGGTAGGATGGGGAGGGAGTGGGAGGAGGGCTCAAGTGGGAGGAGTCAAGAGTATACCTATGACTGATTCGGGTTTATGTATAGCTGTAAACAACAAAACTCTGTGAAAGTAAAAATAATAAAAAAAGAGAACCACCACCAAAAAAAGAATCACTAACCTTCAACACTAGAGACAGGAACAGCTAGTACCTTCAACTCAAGATCTAAAAGCGGCAACTAAGTGGCTACAAGGTTTTACAACAACAAATACATTATCAAACCTCAGCCTCAGTAACAAGAATCTCACTTCACAGGTTAGGTCTCCATTCCATTAACAGTAGTAATAACCTCAGTCTAAAACTGCAAATTCAAAAAGAAACCAAGATCAAACTTTTTAAAGCCAAAATTACTGTGCTTTAAAAATACCAAAAGGCATGTAGTTCATAACCCTACCTACAACACAATTTATGTAAATGAAATATTTAACTCAAATGAACATCAACTCAGGTTTCAAATGTCATTGTTTCGATTAAAAAATGTTATTTTCAACAGAAGGCAACCTTTCTGCATACACAAATACATTCAAACACTATCTACTCCCATCTTCAGTACACTGGAGACCTCCTAGCTGCTCCTGCAGAGGTGTGTTCTAGACTGAACTGCAACAACAGTGCACCTGTCCTGTCTTCTTCAGCTACTGTTCTCTAAGAATCTGGCTGGCCTTTGTCCCTGGCTCCTAGGAGACTCTAAACCCCTGGAACTGGCAGGAGTCTCTCACTAGATAAAGATAAGTTGTGGTACATACATACAATGGAATATTTCTCAGCCATAAAGAAATGCATTTGAATCTGTCCTAATTAGGTGAATGAATCTAAAACATATTATACAAAGTAAAATAAGTCAGAAAGAGGACAAATAATAGTCTACTAACATATATATGGAATCCAGAAAGATGGTACTGATAAATGCATATACAGAGCAGGAATGGAGAAACGGACATAGAGAACAAACTTATGGACATTGTGGGGAGGGAGGAATAGGTGAGAGGAATGGAAAGAGTAACATGGAAACCTACACTACCATACGTGAAAGAGATAACCACTGTGAATATGCTGTAAGATTAAGGGAACTTACATGGGGGCTATGGAACAACGTGGTGGGGTAGGATGGGGAGGGAGTGGGAGGAGGGCTCAAGTGGGAGGAGTCAAGAGTATACCTATGACTGATTCGGGTTTATGTATAGCTGTAAACAACAAAACTCTGTGAAAGTAAAAATAATAAAAAAAGAGAACCACCACCAAAAAAAGAATCACTAACCTTCAACACTAGAGACAGGAACAGCTAGTACCTTCAACTCAAGATCTAAAAGCGGCAACTAAGTGGCTACAAGGTTTTACAACAACAAATACATTATCAAACCTCAGCCTCAGTAACAAGAATCTCACTTCACAGGTTAGGTCTCCATTCCATTAACAGTAGTAATAACCTCAGTCTAAAACTGCAAATTCAAAAAGAAACCAAGATCAAACTTTTTAAAGCCAAAATTACTGTGCTTTAAAAATACCAAAAGGCATGTAGTTCATAACCCTACCTACAACACAATTTATGTAAATGAAATATTTAACTCAAATGAACATCAACTCAGGTTTCAAATGTCATTGTTTCGATTAAAAAATGTTATTTTCAACAGAAGGCAACCTTTCTGCATACACAAATACATTCAAACACTATCTACTCCCATCTTCAGTACACTGGAGACCTCCTAGCTGCTCCTGCAGAGGTGTGTTCTAGACTGAACTGCAACAACAGTGCACCTGTCCTGTCTTCTTCAGCTACTGTTCTCTAAGAATCTGGCTGGCCTTTGTCCCTGGCTCCTAGGAGACTCTAAACCCCTGGAACTGGCAGGAGTCTCTTTGTTATCACTGAGGTAGACTCCCAGGACCACAGCTTTTATATAAACAGGTGATTCCCAGATGGCCCTTACTTCAAGACGGGGAGGTCATGCTCAAAAGGCCAATCAAGTGATTAGAGGCTGGGCTTTGAGCCACATGCCACAGGCCTGACCTCCTGGAAGAAGAGGGGTCTGTAGATGAAATCTGACCTTGTGGCCCATAAGTCAATCAATTGTGCCAAGGTAATAAAAACCCAAAACACTTCTGGACCTGGAGGTGTAGGGGAACTTCCCTGGTGATCATAAACCTAAGGGGTGGGAGGAGGACAAGCCCTGAGGCCACGAAAGCACCAGGTCGGGAGCCCTCCCTCACCTCTCTCTAGGTCTCCTTTACAATAAAACACTGCCACCTTCCCAAGTTCTGAGTCATTCTAATACATGATCAAATTTGAGGGGGCAATGGAACTCCCAAATACGGGACCAGGTGCGCAGAAATGCAGGTGGGTCAGAAATGCAAGTCCCGGAGCCTGCAGCTGGCATCTGAAACCAGGGAGACTGGTGCCCTTGACCTGTGACGTCTGCCCCAGTGCTGGATGGTTACTGCCAGAACCACACAATGCATGTAAAATAGGAGATACAGTGCTGCCTCTCTTCTCAGGATGTGATGGCAGCTGAATGAGTTGAGTAAAAGCACTTTTTAAGGCATAAAGCATTACAAAAAGGGACTTTTTGGTTATGCACTCAGAAATATTAAAAAAGAAATTGTTAAAATAATTTTAAAATTCAGGATTGTTCAGCTTAAATTTTTAAAAGGCTTAAAATAGTCAAAAAATAATAGTCATAGAGATCAAGCTTACTGTAAGATAAAACTGAGAATTCGATGAAAAGCGCCTTAAATCTCAAGTGCAGGAAGGACAGGCATCTAGAGAACATAGCTCAGCTAGTGTGCTCTGACTACACCTCCCAAGAGCTCATCTGAGCCTTGGTTCTGATCATCGAGCACGACTGAGAGCAACAAGCAGCACTCTGCTCACTCAGATACGGGGTTCAAGTAAAAACTGCTCCCATCACAGCCAACTTTATGCCCACCCCCAATTAATCTTTTAATTCAAGGATGAAACCACAAAACCAGATCGGTCTTTGTCCCTGGCTCCTAGGAGACTCTAAACCCCTGGAACTGGCAGGAGTCTCTTTGTTATCACTGAGGTAGACTCCCAGGACCACAGCTTTTATATAAACAGGTGATTCCCAGATGGCCCTTACTTCAAGACGGGGAGGTCATGCTCAAAAGGCCAATCAAGTGATTAGAGGCTGGGCTTTGAGCCACATGCCACAGGCCTGACCTCCTGGAAGAAGAGGGGTCTGTAGATGAAATCTGACCTTGTGGCCCATAAGTCAATCAATTGTGCCAAGGTAATAAAAACCCAAAACACTTCTGGACCTGGAGGTGTAGGGGAACTTCCCTGGTGATCATAAACCTAAGGGGTGGGAGGAGGACAAGCCCTGAGGCCACGAAAGCACCAGGTCGGGAGCCCTCCCTCACCTCTCTCTAGGTCTCCTTTACAATAAAACACTGCCACCTTCCCAAGTTCTGAGTCATTCTAATACATGATCAAATTTGAGGGGGCAATGGAACTCCCCAAATACAGGACCAGGTGCGTCAGAAATGCAGGTGGGTCAGAAATGCAAGTCCCGGAGCCTGCAGCTGGCATCTGAAACCAGGGAGACTGGTGCCCTTGACCTGTGACGTCTGCCCCAGTGCTGGATGGTTACTGCCAGAACCACACAATGCATGTAAAATAGGAGATACAGTGCTGCCTCTCTTCTCAGGATGTGATGGCAGCTGAATGAGTTGAGTAAAAGCACTTTTTAAGGCATAAAGCATTACAAAAAGGGACTTTTTGGTTATGCACTCAGAAATATTAAAAAAGAAATTGTTAAAATAATTTTAAAATTCAGGATTGTTCAGCTTAAATTTTTAAAAGGCTTAAAATAGTCAAAAAATAATAGTCATAGAGATCAAGCTTACTGTAAGATAAAACTGAGAATTCGATGAAAAGCGCCTTAAATCTCAAGTGCAGGAAGGACAGGCATCTAGAGAACATAGCTCAGCTAGTGTGCTCTGACTACACCTCCCAAGAGCTCATCTGAGCCTTGGTTCTGATCATCGAGCACGACTGAGAGCAACAAGCAGCACTCTGCTCACTCAGATACGGGGTTCAAGTAAAAACTGCTCCCATCACAGCCAACTTTATGCCCACCCCCAATTAATCTTTTAATTCAAGGATGAAACCACAAAACCAGATCGGTCTTTAAAAAGCTTCTCAAACCATCCTGCACGTCAACAGCAGAAGAGACCACTCAACTTTCCACCCCCTCGAATCTGAGACACTGTCTTGCTGTCCCTGCCGCTGCCAATCCTCTCCACGGTCACACTGTGCAGCACCGTTGGTTGAACCCAGGGTAGGCAAGGCGCGAGCAGGGAAGCTGGAAGGAAACTCAGGCACCAGAGCAGCAGCAGCAGGCGTGCTGCATTCTCTCCTCTAGTGGCTGCCTGGCGGACGCAGCCTCAAGGCCTCCTCAGCTGCAGCTCCTACAGGCGGACCGCAGGAAGGAGCCCCAGACCAAGTGAGTATCTCAAGAGGCGCGTGCGCAGTGCTGTAAGTAACCTCAGCGGTTACACCACCATTATCTACAAAACGCGGGGGCCAGAGAGCCTGACCACACCATGCTGGCTATTTGCTCTTTCCTGCACTGAGCACATACGGGTCTTTCTCTAGGTAATGAAAGGGTGAATAGAGAGCATCAGAAAAAAAATGGCCTTAGAATTTAAACACACACAAACACAAACTCCAAACAAAACCCTAGGTTCTAGTTCTCCTCTCCATCATCCAACGATTCTCTGGGTTTCATTCTTCCTCCAGGAAAACAGAAGCTTCAGGGTTCATCCAAACACAGGCGTTCTGACTCTACTTAAGTGCTGAGACGTCAACAACTTATAATTCACATGTTCACCAAACTTTAAAAATGCCACAAGTTGAGGTCAAAATTCATTAAAGTTTGCCCTGGTGTAAAAACCTTCCATACCAATGTGTCCCTCCTTACTTACTAAGAACAGAAATCACACAGGCCTGCACCACAATCAGCAGAAACACATGCATTCACTTGCCATCGGAAATATACTTTAGCCTTTAGCAACTTCAAAGATTCTCACCTTTTCCTAATCAAAAAGGTTTTCATGCCTCACATCTATGACATGCAAACCCTTTTCAAACTAGCTACAGAGCTGACCTACCATGACACACACAATGCTTTGACTTAATTTTAATGACTTAATTTTGCATTATCACCAACCTATTAAAATGTTTCACACTTATAAAACACAGATATTTAAGTATCGTACAGATGGCTCCTAACTTAGGACATTTCAGTTTACAATATTTTGACTTTATGGAGATGCCAAAGTGAAATGCGTTCAGCAGAAACCACACCTAGCCTCTGACCTCTCCGGGAGCCACAGGCATCAGTGCGACACTCTGGGGATGCTGGGCAGGGCTCCACAGCTCCCGGTCACCCAGCAGTCCTGCGGATGCCCTGATACACTCACCACCATTCTGTTTCTTTCAGTTCGGTATTAAATGGGACTTCCAGGTGGCTCAGTGGTCAAGAATCCCCCTGCCAATGCAGGAGATGCAAGAAACACGGGTTCAATCTGTGGGTCAGGAAGATCCTCTGGAAAGCAGAATGACTACACACTCCAGGATTCTGGCCTAGAGAAACCCATGGACAGAGGAGCCTGGCAGGCTACGGTTCATGGGTCACAAAGAAGACATGACCGAGGCCACTATTAGCTCTACCTAAGAACCAAATACAGTTTGGGGGTGGGGAACCCACGATGAAAGAAGTGGAAACTGCACACACAAAGGTGGTGGAACAGCTCCCTTCCCCAACCACTACAAGACTCGTACTTCACCTGGATCTCAAGGACCTTCCCGTCTTCAGCCTCCAGCTGAAGTCCTTTCATCACCACAAGCGCATCTCCAGCTGAACTTCAAAGGGAACTCTACAAAAGCCACTCTAGTGGAAGACTGTTGAGATAATCACTCCGAGCATCTTCCGCAGATCACAGAATATAGAAGCTGACTTACACATTAAGACCAAATACTGGCTACCATTCTCAGCAGTTTATTTTTCAAATCCATTCTAGACATCCACAAAATGTGTTTATTTTAAAAAAGAGTCCCATAAAAATATTTTTGGTAGCCAGAAAAATTCAGCAAAATAAATATAAAACTCGATGAAGTGCATTATTATCTCCTGCAAAACCACAAAGTCCTAAAGATATTAACTTGCCCAAAGCCACACAATCAGTAAATGGTAGGAGCCAGGATTCTGGCCCAGGCTTATCTGACTCCAGAACTGATGTTTACATCAACTATAGCACTGATTCAGTTCCTGTACTTCATGAGAGCCTACCATGTGCCAAACACCTTTGAAGACCCCGGAACAGAGCCGTCAACAAGTCAGACAAGGCCTCTGCCCTCCAATGGAGGAGAGGCCTGGGAACAAACAAGTCTTAGAGGGAAATGGATCAGTCAAGAGTGTTACCTTACCTAACAAATGCCATGAAGAGAAATAAAGCAAAATGAATGGAAAGAGACAGAGACAGAGGCTGGCTTCATTTCAGGGACGAGAGGCAGGATCACTCTGATTGATGACACCTGAGCAACAAATGCAGCCATAGAGGTAAGCCCACCACCCGGGGGAAGGGGTGGCCCAACCAAAAGGACCACGAACACAGCATCCCTCAGACAGGAGCAGCGGAATTTGTTTAAGAAATGGCGAAAAGCTCTGATTCAATTCTAAAGGTAACAGGAAGCTTCTGGAGGATTCTGAGCAAGAGAGTGACAGGTGGTTATGCCTTTATAAAGATCACTCTGTGACTCTGCGATCAGTCAAGAAGGGAGCAAGAGAAACACGGGGAAGCCACTGTCCCAACAGTTGGAGACACCTAAACATAGGCCAGGATCCGTGTGCTTTGTAAGGAGACGAGACACTACCTACCTCTCCCTGAAAAAGACTTCCTAAAATATGCATCCTTCCTCATCCCCCATTCCCGACTTGACTTTGAAAAAAAGGGAACTCTACAAAAGCCACTCTAGTGGAAGACTGTTGAGATAATCACTCCGAGCATCTTCCGCAGATCACAGAATATAGAAGCTGACTTACACATTAAGACCAAATACTGGCTACCATTCTCAGCAGTTTATTTTTCAAATCCATTCTAGACATCCACAAAATGTGTTTATTTTAAAAAAGAGTCCCATAAAAATATTTTTGGTAGCCAGAAAAATTCAGCAAAATAAATATAAAACTCGATGAAGTGCATTATTATCTCCTGCAAAACCACAAAGTCCTAAAGATATTAACTTGCCCAAAGCCACACAATCAGTAAATGGTAGGAGCCAGGATTCTGGCCCAGGCTTATCTGACTCCAGAACTGATGTTTACATCAACTATAGCACTGATTCAGTTCCTGTACTTCATGAGAGCCTACCATGTGCCAAACACCTTTGAAGACCCGGGACAGAGCCGTCAACAAGTCAGACAAGGCCTCTGCCCTCCAATGGAGGAGAGGCCTGGGAACAAACAAGTCTTAGAGGGAAATGGATCAGTCAAGAGTGTTACCTTACCTAACAAATGCCATGAAGAGAAATAAAGCAAAATGAATGGAAAGAGACAGAGACAGAGGCTGGCTTCATTTCAGGGACGAGAGGCAGGATCACTCTGATTGATGACACCTGAGCAACAAATGCAGCCATAGAGGTAAGCCCACCACCCGGGGGAAGGGGTGGCCCAACCAAAGGACCACGAACACAGCATCCCTCAGACAGGAGCAGCGGAATTTGTTTAAGAAATGGCGAAAAGCTCTGATTCAATTCTAAAGGTAACAGGAAGCTTCTGGAGGATTCTGAGCAAGAGAGTGACAGGTGGTTATGCCTTTATAAAGATCACTCTGTGACTCTGCGATCAGTCAAGAAGGGAGCAAGAGAAACACGGGGAAGCCACTGTCCCAACAGTTGGAGACACCTAAACATAGGCCAGGATCCGTGTGCTTTGTAAGGAGACGAGACACTACCTACCTCTCCCTGAAAAAGACTTCCTAAAATATGCATCCTTCCTCATCCCCCATTCCCGACTTGACTTTGAAAAAATCTGTTTCCCTTTTAATATCCACATCACTGCTTTAGAAAAGGCTGTTATATGACAGAAATAAGGTGAAAAAGCATTTCCTTAATTTACAAATATACTCTCTGATTTATAACCAGCCACCTGCCACATACACCCCAAACATTCTTGAGAAGCAGAAAGACCTTCACGGCTCTTTAGGGCCTGTTCATTCACTTGGAGACAAGAGGTACCTCTTCTGATCGGCTTTCTTCTCACACTGTCTCAGCACATCCCAGCTCGTACTACTGATAAGATTGTGAACTGCAATAAAGCATACCAAAGGGAATAATACGCATCTACGGAACACCACTGTGCAGCAAGGACTCACAAGAGGCCACAGGTTTACGAACTCATTTAATCCTTGGATACCCAAGATACAACATGATGTCTTCATTACACAAATGAGAGGAAAAAAAAAAATCAGAGATATCAGTAACTTAAAACTGTCCACGCTAGTAATGGGAGCCAGGATTTAGACCTACATCTAACTCCCAAGTTCTTTTCTATAACAGCAGCTAGCAAAGACAGGGCTGTAATACGTATTCCATGTAGTCTTTCTAGCTTCTTAGCAGTAACTACCTTGTTAATTGTGGGGACGAGGCTTCTTTCTTTTCCTAAGAATCTGAGTTTTGAAGCTGGTGGTGGTGAAGATGAAGCAATCTCATGTATTCAAACACATTACTTTGAAAAAGTATTTTCTGCTGGAGATTTCAAAGAAATTAATCTTAAAAGATTCTCACTTTTTAAAAAATCTTAAATGCGAACCGTTTACCATGAAGTAGGAGCAGCATTATCTGACAAGTTTGGTACAGATTCTGCCCTCAAAAGACCTAGAGATAAAGCCGATGCGAATAAAAAGCTAATCATCCTTAATACGTGAGAAGTGGCAAATAGCTTAAGGAGTAAAATGCGGAGCCTTCTAGATCAGAGAAGAACTGCTGGAAAAGAGAAGGGCTCTAGGTGAGCTTCCAGGAGCCTGGGAAGTCCAGGAAGGAAGTGACACGCTAGCAGCGACCGCTCTGGCTAAGACAAGCTATGTGGAACAGCAGAGACGCAAGTTTGGAAAGCAGGCAGACGGTGCCCAAGGTTACCTCCAGTTCCACCCTAAAGAGGAAAAAGCTAATTCTCGCAGACTATAGTGGAGAGGCCAGGCAGGCAGACACAATTAAGAATCGTTACATAAAGTCCTTGCCAGCTAGTTACAAGCCCTTTTATGGTACATGCTAGTCTGGTTATTTTCACTTAAATGATACCATCTCTACCTGAACATGACTTGAAAAGACATGGAAGGCGAAAAATAGTAGACTCACACCACCTGCAATGTCTTTTCTAATCAGGGGGATGAGGGCTCGACCAAGGAGTGACACACTGCTATTTCTTTAATCAGGGCTTCGGCAGTCAGAGTGCGGAGACATGTCGTGAGAGTCCCCTTTCCGCGCGCACAGGTGCTGAATCATTTCCCAAGGAGCGCAGTGGGCAAGTGGCGCTTAGTCAGGACAGCTGGGGACAGGTGCCCGCATGGTAAAGCAACAGAGAAGTAACCAGGAAAAATAAGTGAGCGAAAACTGCCTTCGGATAGTCGAACACCGGTGCTGGGGTCCCGCGGGGGGCCAGGGGGCGGGTGCTGCCCCGGCGAGAGGCCGGCTGAGGGTCCGGAGCGGGGCTCCGGCCGACAGCCCGCGCCGCTGAGCCCGGTCGCCCGCGCGCACGAATGAATGGCGCTGGGCTGAAGGGCCGGCGCGGCGCCGGCGCAGCAGCCGGGAGTTCGCGGCGCGGTCCGAACGGGGCCCGTGCGGCGTCCGCCGGCGGGACGCGGGGTGCGGGGCGCGGCGGGCAGGGCCGCGGGCGTGGGTCGTCAGCGCGGCGCATCCGCGGGCGGCCGAGCGCGGGCGGCGGCGGGCCGGCCGCGCCATGGCGGAGGGGGAAGGGGAGGTCACGCGTTACATAACCCGGCAGCTGCCGCGCTCCGGGCGACGCGGGCCGCCCAGGCCGCGAGACCCACGGCCGCGGGGCCCCGGCCGGCGCGCCCGCCCCCGCCCCGCCTCAGGCCGCCGCGGGGCCAGTCCCACCCCGCCCCCACCCCCGCCGCCGGCCCGGGGTCGCTCACCTTCCGCGTTGCCCCAGACCACCATGCCCGGGCACGGCCGCCTCCTCCGGCCTCGCGGGCCCCGGTGCCGCCGCACGGTGCCCTCGTCGGGAGCGGGGAGGAGGGCCGGGGAAGGAGTCGCACCGCCGCGCCGCGGTCCACGCTCGCCCCACGCTAGCGGCGGCCGGCCTGCGCGCGCGCGGCGCCTGCTCCGCCCCTCCCCCTCCGGCGGGCGCGCGCGCTCTCAGGCCCCGCCCCGCCCCTCCCCTCCGGCGGCCGGCGCGCTCCCAGGCCCCGCCCGCCCGCCTCCAGCCCTCCCCGAGCGACCTCGAGCCTCGGGCGCCGCGCCCGCCCTTCCGCGGCCGGCCCGCGGCGGGCAGCGCCTCCACGGCACGTGACTGTCTCGCTGGCGAGGACGGAGGAGCGCGGCGCTTCGGCAGTCAGAGTGCGGAGACATGTCGTGAGAGTCCCCTTTCCGCGCGCACAGGTGCTGAATCATTTCCCAAGGAGCGCAGTGGGCAAGTGGCGCTTAGTCAGGACAGCTGGGGACAGGTGCCCGCATGGTAAAGCAACAGAGAAGTAACCAGGAAAAATAAGTGAGCGAAAACTGCCTTCGGATAGTCGAACACCGGTGCTGGGGTCCCGCGGGGGGCCAGGGGGCGGGTGCTGCCCCGGCGAGAGGCCGGCTGAGGGTCCGGAGCGGGGCTCCGGCCGACAGCCCGCGCCGCTGAGCCCGGTCGCCCGCGCGCACGAATGAATGGCGCTGGGCTGAAGGGCCGGCGCGGCGCCGGCGCAGCAGCCGGGAGTTCGCGGCGCGGTCCGAACGGGGCCCGTGCGGCGTCCGCCGGCGGGACGCGGGGTGCGGGGCGCGGCGGGCAGGGCCGCGGGCGTGGGTCGTCAGCGCGGCGCATCCGCGGGCGGCCGAGCGCGGGCGGCGGCGGGCCGGCCGCGCCATGGCGGAGGGGGAAGGGGAGGTCACGCGTTACATAACCCGGCAGCTGCCGCGCTCCGGGCGACGCGGGCCGCCCAGGCCGCGAGACCCACGGCCGCGGGGCCCCGGCCGGCGCGCCCGCCCCCGCCCCGCCTCAGGCCGCCGCGGGGCCAGTCCCACCCGCCCCACCCCGCCGCCGGCCCGGGGTCGCTCACCTTCCGCGTTGCCCCAGACCACCATGCCCGGGCACGGCCGCCTCCTCCGGCCTCGCGGGCCCCGGTGCCGCCGCACGGTGCCCTCGTCGGGAGCGGGAGGAGGGCCGGGAAGGAGTCGCACCGCCGCGCCGCGGTCCACGCTCGCCCCACGCTGGCGGCGGCCGGCCTGCGCGCGCGGCGCCTGCTCCGCCCCTCCCCTCCGGCGGGCGCGCGCGCTCTCAGGCCCCGCCCGCCCTCCCCTCCGGCGGCCGGCGCGCTCCCAGGCCCCGCCCCGCCCGCCTCCAGCCCTCCCCCGAGCGACCTCGAGCCTCGGGCGCC
This sequence comes from Tragulus kanchil, assembly GCA_022376925.1. Lineage (NCBI taxonomy): Eukaryota > Metazoa > Chordata > Mammalia > Artiodactyla > Tragulidae > Tragulus > Tragulus kanchil. The sequence goes on from JAIOJX010000029.1 coordinate 99,415,208, forward strand.
GCGCCCCGCCCTTCCGCGGCCGGCCCGCGGCGGGCAGCGCCTCCACGGCACGTGACTGTCTCGCTGGCGAGGACGGAGAGGAGCGCGGCGCTGACCCGCCTTCCGCCTCTCGCCGTCAGCCCTGTACCCTGAGAGCCGCGCGCCTCCCGCTTGGGTCGCCGAACTGTCCCAGCCCCCGGGAGGCCCCGCCCGGATCTGCACGCCCCTTTCCGGGAGGGCACAAGCGCAGGGGCTGACCATGCTGGGAACCCTGGAAGAGCCATAAAAACACCGGGGTCCCCTGCCGCTAGCGGTTGATTCACAGTGACATCTAGTGGCGGAAGGGACTCTAGCGAACTGACACTCTGCTGTGTCAGGGAGCGACCGGGAATCCAGGTCCACGGAGGTTAGTGGCAACGAATGCCGCGCCGCCGGGGGTGAGCCTTGCCAGCTCCCGCGAGGGCTCGAACACGGACCCCTGCGCCGCGAGGCTTGCCCCGCAATGCACCTGGATCTTAGCAAACCTGTGGCAGGAGTCCCATCCCACAGCAGCGCTGGGGTTACACGTAGAAGCAATTTGATACTACGGTGAAAAAAGATCTAGACATTATGTATGCTTAAATACAATTGTAATTGAGGACCTTCTGGCAAAAGACAGTTGTTCCCAGAGGACCATTTCCCCCCTCTAGGCGACGTCCGAGATCCCGTATCTCCACTACAATAGTCTTTATTGAAACGCAGAAGCGAGGCGAAGCGAAGCTCCCAGCAAAGGCTCCACACTTCTTCCATTTATTCCTTTACTTAAGAGACTTAAGGAGTTTGCAAGTGCTTAGGATGCAATTGGTACTCTTCTCAAAACTGATTTTGCAGAGCTGAGACTTGTTTAACTGTGATTCAGACAATATTCTAATAACTCGTTTCTTTTTTCCCTTCGTTTTTTGCCACTTTTATAGACTTCTATACATGCACTTCAGTGTTTTTGTTTTCCACCTGCAATGCGGGAGACATAAAAACCACGGGTTCGATCACTGGGTTAGGAAGATCTCGAGGAGGGCATGGCGACTTACTCCAGTATTCATGTTTGGAGAATCCCATGGACAGAGGAGCCTGGCTGGCTGTACAGTTCATGGGGCCACAAAGAGTCAAACACGACTGAAGAGACTGAGCGAGCAAGCAATCCTTGTCTAACCTTGCAAAATCAGGTTGTGTGCTCTTCTGAGATGTCAGCATTTAATACAAACGGCGTCATTTCAACAGGCCACAAACAGGTGCTGGCTGCAGCACCAAAGTGTCCTCTAATTAGATGCCGCAGAAAACCAGCAACAGCCGCTTACTAACTGTCTGGGGGGGTTTTTTGGTTTTTGTTTTTCATGTATATCTCTGTATTCTATTCCCATGAAATGATAAAACTCGATTTTCAAATTGAGGGATGACCTCTGCATTCTACAGGAAAAATTTTTTTTCCCTTAATTTTTTTTCTTTCCCAACATAGGGAGCGACCGGGAATCCAGGTCCACGGAGGTTAGTGGCAACGAATGCCGCGCCGCCGGGGGTGAGCCTTGCCAGCTCCCGCGAGGGCTCGAACACGGACCCCTGCGCCGCGAGGCTTGCCCCGCAATGCACCTGGATCTTAGCAAACCTGTGGCAGGAGTCCCATCCCACAGCAGCGCTGGGGTTACACGTAGAAGCAATTTGATACTACGGTGAAAAAAGATCTAGACATTATGTATGCTTAAATACAATTGTAATTGAGGACCTTCTGGCAAAAGACAGTTGTTCCCAGAGGACCATTTCCCCCCTCTAGGCGACGTCCGAGATCCCGTATCTCCACTACAATAGTCTTTATTGAAACGCAGAAGCGAGGCGAAGCGAAGCTCCCAGCAAAGGCTCCACACTTCTTCCATTTATTCCTTTACTTAAGAGACTTAAGGAGTTTGCAAGTGCTTAGGATGCAATTGGTACTCTTCTCAAAACTGATTTTGCAGAGCTGAGACTTGTTTAACTGTGATTCAGACAATATTCTAATAACTCGTTTCTTTTTTCCCTTCGTTTTTTGCCACTTTTATAGACTTCTATACATGCACTTCAGTGTTTTTGTTTTCCACCTGCAATGCGGGAGACATAAAAACCACGGGTTCGATCACTGGGTTAGGAAGATCTCGAGGAGGGCATGGCGACTTACTCCAGTATTCATGTTTGGAGAATCCCATGGACAGAGGAGCCTGGCTGGCTGTACAGTTCATGGGGCCACAAAGAGTCAAACACGACTGAAGAGACTGAGCGAGCAAGCAATCCTTGTCTAACCTTGCAAAATCAGGTTGTGTGCTCTTCTGAGATGTCAGCATTTAATACAAACGGCGTCATTTCAACAGGCCACAAACAGGTGCTGGCTGCAGCACCAAAGTGTCCTCTAATTAGATGCCAGAAAACCAGCAACAGCCGCTTACTAACTGTCTGGGGGGGTTTTTTGGTTTTTTGTTTTTTTTTCATGTATATCTCTGTATTCTATTCCCATGAAATGATAAAACTCGATTTTCAAATTGAGGGATGACCTCTGCATTCTACAGGAAAAAATACTTAATTTTTTTCTTTCCCACTCTCTCATATCCGAGTCAGATTTTTTTCCCTGTATTTTCTCTAGAAAGAAACGCAGAGGTTGACCTCAGCAATATCTTTATAGAATATAGTGCAAATTAGTAGGCTATCTCCATAACAAGCAAAAAAAGTCAGGTTGCTCTCTAGATAAAGCAGGCTGAAAAGAGGGATAAAGAATAGATAAAATGTATATATATATATATATATATATTTTTTTTTTTTTTGAGGGGGGCGAGTTAGGGAGGGAAGGGAGTGGGCGGGCCATTTCCATTGGTTTTTCATTTATCTATTTTCATACATCTTCTTGTTCTTTGGCCCGTGTGGGCCTCCCATCGCAATGGCCTCTGTTGTCGCAGAGCACCGGCTGTGGGAGCATGCGCTCCAGAGCTACGGCTTGGTCATTGGACACATCGGTCCAGCCGCTCCGCGGTACGTGGGATTTTCCCAGGCCAGGGCACGAACCTGCGCCCCTTGCACTGCAAGGCGGTGTCCTTACCCATTGGACCACCAGGGAAGCCCTAAAAAGTATATTTTGTACCTATACATTTTGCATACGGACACACAAACCCCAGAATCCATTGGTACAATTTTGCCAGTTTTCTTCTGTCCATTCTAGAATATTCTGTTATGCTATCCCATAATATATCACACAGTGCCTAAAGACCCTGATGTTTCAATTTTATCCAGTCACCTACGTGGCGACTTACTCCAGTATTCATGTTTGGAGAATCCCATGGACAGAGGAGCCTGGCTGGCTGTACAGTTCATGGGGCCACAAAGAGTCAAACACGACTGAAGAGACTGAGCGAGCAAGCAATCCTTGTCTAACCTTGCAAAATCAGGTTGTGTGCTCTTCTGAGATGTCAGCATTTAATACAAACGGCGTCATTTCAACAGGCCACAAACAGGTGCTGGCTGCAGCACCAAAGTGTCCTCTAATTAGATGCCGCAGAAAACCAGCAACAGCCGCTTACTAACTGTCTGGGGGGGTTTTTTGGTTTTTTGTTTTTTTTTCATGTATATCTCTGTATTCTATTCCCATGAAATGATAAAACTCGATTTTCAAATTGAGGGATGACCTCTGCATTCTACAGGAAAAAATACTTAATTTTTTTCTTTCCCACTCTCTCATATCCGAGTCAGATTTTTTTCCCTGTATTTTCTCTAGAAAGAAACGCAGAGGTTGACCTCAGCAATATCTTTATAGAATATAGTGCAAATTAGTAGGCTATCTCCATAACAAGCAAAAAAAGTCAGGTTGCTCTCTAGATAAAGCAGGCTGAAAAGAGGGATAAAGAATAGATAAAATGTATATATATATATATATCTTTTTTTTTTTTTTTTTGAGGGGGGCGAGTTAGGGAGGGAAGGGAGTGGGCGGGCCATTTCCATTGGTTTTTCATTTATCTATTTTCATACATCTTCTTGTTCTTTGGCCCGTGTGGGCCTCCCATCGCAATGGCCTCTGTTGTCGCAGAGCACCGGCTGTGGGAGCATGCGCTCCAGAGCTACGGCTTGGTCATTGGACACATCGGTCCAGCCGCTCCGCGGTACGTGGGATTTTCCCAGGCCAGGGCACGAACCTGCGCCCCTTGCACTGCAAGGCGGTGTCCTTACCCATTGGACCACCAGGGAAGCCCTAAAAAGTATATTTTGTACCTATACATTTTGCATACGGACACACAAACCCCAGAATCCATTGGTACAATTTTGCCAGTTTTCTTCTGTCCATTCTAGAATATTCTGTTATGCTATCCCATAATATATCACACAGTGCCTAAAGACCCTGATGTTTCAATTTTATCCAGTCACCTACGTTCATCCATTCTTTTATTTATTTCCATTTATTCTCTTGAGGACTGTTTTTCCCAGTCTAAGGGGAGCTAGCCTGACCTTTGGCCACTTGGGACTCCCTCACATGGAGGATCCTCTTGGGGGCACTGCACCTTATTCCTCTTCTCTGAACTTTATTACAAATCATTTAAAAAATTTTTTTTTTTACTTTGGCCTCTTTTATTGGTCCTTCATTTATTTATTTTCATACATCTTAATTCTTTGGCCTGTATGGGTCTCCCATCACAGTGGCCTCTCTTGTTGCAGAGCACTGGCTCCGGGCGCATGAGCTCCAGAGTGCTGGCTCATAATTGGACACACCGGTCCAGCTGCTCCGCAGCATGTGGGATCTTCCCATGCCAGGGATCGAACCAGTGCCCCTTGCACTGCAAGGCAGACTCTTTACCCACTGGACCACCAAGGAAGCCCTAAAAATCGTTTTTGAAAGGTCTAATATTAATGCCATCTCAAGCTCCTATGAAAGTGCAGACCCCTGACCCAGGTAAGGACACGACTCTGCTATCTTAATCTCCCTATCTAGCAGTAAACTTTCTTTGGAAACATCCACCACTAGTATCTCACAGGCCAAAAACAGAAAATAAAAACATGAAACCATTAAAAAAAAATACAAAGATTTGTACTCAAGTCCCTTGAGTGAAATACACACTGTAACTCGTGGTTTGCTCTTAGCAAAGAGGGGTCGTGCTCATTGTTTACAAGGCAATATATGCCAAAGACAAGATAATAAGAATGAACACAAACCCACAGAAACTTAAAGGAAACTGGAGCCAGAACTGGCTTGCCAGGATTTAATTCTTCTAAGTACAGTATTTGTGTTTACAGAGTAAAGAAACACCATGGATAAGTATATATAATATCAGCCCCTCCATAAGGGGCAGGACTGCATCTGTAAGGCTGAATATATTTTGTACCTATACATTTTGCATACGGACACACAAACCCCAGAATCCATTGGTACAATTTTGCCAGTTTTCTTCTGTCCATTCTAGAATATTCTGTTATGCTATCCCATAATATATCACACAGTGCCTAAAGACCCTGATGTTTCAATTTTATCCAGTCACCTACGTTCATCCATTCTTTTATTTATTTCCATTTATTCTCTTGAGGACTGTTTTTCCCAGTCTAAGGGGAGCTAGCCTGACCTTTGGCCACTTGGGACTCCCTCACATGGAGGATCCTCTTGGGGGCACTGCACCTTATTCCTCTTCTCTGAACTTTATTACAAATCATTTAAAAAATTTTTTTTTTTACTTTGGCCTCTCTTTTATTGGTCCTTCATTTATTTATTTTCATACATCTTAATTCTTTGGCCTGTATGGGTCTCCCATCACAGTGGCCTCTCTTGTTGCAGAGCACTGGCTCCGGGCGCATGAGCTCCAGAGTGCTGGCTCATAATTGGACACACCGGTCCAGCTGCTCCGCAGCATGTGGGATCTTCCCATGCCAGGGATCGAACCAGTGCCCCTTGCACTGCAAGGCAGACTCTTTACCCACTGGACCACCAAGGAAGCCCTAAAAATCGTTTTTGAAAGGTCTAATATTAATGCCATCTCAAGCTCCTATGAAAGTGCAGACCCCTGACCCAGGTAAGGACACGACTCTGCTATCTTAATCTCCCTATCTAGCAGTAAACTTTCTTTGGAAACATCCACCACTAGTATCTCACGGGCCCAAAAAACAGAAAATAAAAACATGAAACCATTAAAAAAAAATACAAAGATTTGTACTCAAGTCCCTTGAGTGAAATACACACTGTAACTCGTGGTTTGCTCTTAGCAAAGAGGGGTCGTGCTCATTGTTTACAAGGCAATATATGCCAAAGACAAGATAATAAGAATGAACACAAACCCACAGAAACTTAAAGGAAACTGGAGCCAGAACTGGCTTGCCAGGATTTAATTCTTCTAAGTACAGTATTTGTGTTTACAGAGTAAAGAAACACCATGGATAAGTATATATAATATCAGCCCCTCCATAAGGGGCAGGACTGCATCTGTAATTGGCTGAATCCACTGGGTGTAGAATCACAGATACAGCAGCCTAGTCGTACCACACTGTTTTATACAAGGGGCTTGAGCATCTGGGCATATGGGTATCCATCGGGGTCATGGAGCAAATTCAACATACTTAAACAACATAGTTCACAAAATTCAGAATATATTCAACAGTTGCTTCTGATGAGCATTCTGAATGCCCCTGTCGTGTGAACCAACAGTGAACAAAATACATGTCCTGCTCTCAGAAACAGTTCCCAGTGTAGCAAGGGAACAAATACCACGCACCCGCCGCACAGGCTCACGGCTGCTGCCGGGGAGCAGTCCACAGAGCACACAGGAAGGGAAGGCTTCCCAGAGAGAATGCCATCTGAGTAAGGACTGAGAGAGGAGCCAGGGTACCACTGCCCATGGAGGGAGTGATGTGTGGAAAGGCAGAGAAGGGAGGGAGAACAGAGAACATCCCAGAAACTGCCAAGTGTGAAGTACAGAGGGGCGCAGGCCGAGTGTACTGAAAGGAGGCCGGAAAGGCAACGAGGGGTCAGAGTTTGAAGGGCCCCATAAAGTATATGACTGGGTTTTGACTCTATCCTGAAATCTGTAAGGGATACTGTGACTTTAGAATGTCACTCTGCCGCATGAAAAATAGCCCAGGTGTTTGGGAGGCACGCTTAGAGGAGGCAGGGGATTCCATTTGGTCCAGGGAGGATTTTGCAAAGCGAGGATAATAAAAGAAGAAAAGGGGAAAATGCAAATCAAAACCACAAAAAGGTGCCACCTCCCATTCTACAACAAGGTGCCACCTCCCATTCTACAACAAGGTGCCACCTCCCATTCTACAACAAGGTGCCACCTCCCATTCTACAACAAGGTGCCACCTCCCATTCTACAACAAGGTGCCACCTCCCATTCTACAACAAGGTGCCACCTCCCATTCTACAACAAGGTGCCACCTCACATTCTGACCATCTGGTCATAGTGGCCATCATCCAAAAGTCTACAAACAATAAATGCTGGAGAGGGTGTAGAGAAAAGGGAACCCTCCTGCACTGTTGGTGGGAATGTAGATTGATGCAGAACAGTACAAAGGTTCCCTAAAAAACTGAAAATATAAAGCTATCACATGACTCAACAATCCCACTCCTGGGCATATTTCTGGATAAAGGCATGATTTGAAAAGATGCACCCCAATATTCATTGCAGCACTATTTACAATAGCCAGACATGAGAATAACCTAAATGTCCATCGACAGAGGGATGGATAAAGAAGATGTGATATATATAGACAGTGGAATATTACTGAGCTATAAAAAAGAACAAAACAATGTCACTTGCAGAAACATGGATGGGCCTAGAGATTGTTAAACTGAGTGAAGTAAGTCAGAAAAAGACTAATATGACATGTTATTGCTTATATGTGGAGTCTAAAACAATGATACAAATGAACTTATTTCCAAAACAGATTCATAGACAGAAAACAAACTTATTGGTTACTAAAGAAGAAAGGCAAGAGAGGGATGATTCAGGAGGTTGGAATGAACAGATATACCTTATTCTATATAAATGAGATAACCAACAAAGACCTACTGTCTTGCACAGGAAACTTTACTGAATATCTTGTAATAATGTATCATGGTTAACATATGATATTGCTTATATGTGGAATCTAAAAAAAGAGATTAAAATGAACTTATTTACAAAACAGAAACAGACTCACAGACATAGAAAACAATCCTTTGGCTACCTAAGGGGAAAGGGCAGGGGGAGGATAAGTTAGGAGCGTGGGACTTACAGATGCACACAGCTATGTATAAAACAGATACTCAAGAAGGTCTCACTTTGTAGCACAAAGAACTATATTCAATATGTTATAGTAATCTTTAATAGAAAAGAAATTGGAAAAGAATATTTAGATATAACTGAAGCACTTTGCTGTATACATAACACTAACACAACATTATAAATCAACTGTACTTCAATTTGAAAAACTAAAATTAAAAAAAATCTCTTTATGGTCACTTTTGCAAGTTTTGGAAAGGAATAATGTGTGCTCAAACCAGAGTTTAACAGAAAGTTCCCTTGTTGAATTATTTTTTAAATTAATGAGTGATTATTTTTCTGGCTTGCTCAGGTCAGTTGTTCCTTCCTGATGTTTATATCAGGCGTTTCAGAGCCTGTGTTTTCTATCTAAGATCGATCAATAATCTATCAGAGTGATAGATTTTCTTCCTGCTTTCTTCCTCTCCCTTTCTCTAAATCTTCTCATGCATGAAGCAATGTATTTTATTTATGAACTGCCTGGGAATACTACTCCTGGATACCAGCCAGGAATAGCATGCTGCAAGGCTTTCCCAAATGGCTCAGCTAGTAAATAATCTGCCTACAATGCAGGAACTGCAGGAGACATGGGTTCAATTCCTGAGTCAGGAAGATTCCCTGGAGGAGGCAACCCACTCCAGTATTCTTGCCTAGAGAATCCCATGGACAGAGGAACCTGGCGGGCTACAGTCCATGGGGTCCTGAAGAGTCAGACACAACTGAGCAACTGAACAACAAGGGTCACAAAGAACCATACAAATGTAATTTTATTCCACCTCTGTTTATCTTGGGCCCCAGCTGGGTAGGAATTCCCAGGGAGTTTGGAATTGGAACAAAAGGAGGTATCCCCAGGTGACTTGCAGCCTCGGGAGCTCTGGGCAATTTCTGGGCTGGGCACCAGGAAGTCTCTTCTTGTGCATTCTTAGAGCAGATTCCTAGAGCAAAGCAGCCATAATGGACAGAACTCCTGAGCTCCCCCTCAGGGCTTTTCCAGACCTTGTCAGGCCAGCTCCACTGACCCTGAGCTCTGTGGCACAGGCCTATATCCTTGGAGTGGATTTCTCTGAGTTGACTCAAGTTGGTTTCCATGACTTACAGTCAAGAATACTAAGAGTAAAATATGTGTTTCGGGGATCTGGAAGGTTGATCAGACTCTCCTGGGAGAGTTAAAGCATTTCTCCCTACTAACATCATAAAGAGCCAAGGTCAGGGCCTAGGATAATAGCTCTCAATTCAGCTTTCCTAGGGACCAGGAAATTCCCATGGCCTTGGACTTTGGCAGAACTTGATTGCAGGGACTCACCCTGTGCCATCATATGGAGAAAAGAATTTAAGGACAAACTGGCTTAATTTATCAGCCCTTCCATTTTCTTTCCACTAGAACAGTAAGTGAACTCAAGGAACATTCTAAATCACCATGAATCTTGGGCTCAGTGGGAAAGGATGAGAAATGCACTCTTAATTCGCATGGGAGGTGGGAGGATCACATTTCTGGATACTCACCAGGAATAAGCGATCAATAATCTATCAGAGTGATAGATTTTCTTCCTGCTTTCTTCCTCTCCCTTTCTCTAAATCTTCTCATGCATGAAGCAATGTATTTTATTTATGAACTGCCTGGGAATACTACTCCTGGATACCAGCCAGGAATAGCATGCTGCAAGGCTTTCCCAAATGGCTCAGCTAGTAAATAATCTGCCTACAATGCAGGAACTGCAGGAGACATGGGTTCAATTCCTGAGTCAGGAAGATTCCCTGGAGGAGGCAACCCACTCCAGTATTCTTGCCTAGAGAATCCCATGGACAGAGGAACCTGGCGGGCTACAGTCCATGGGGTCCTGAAGAGTCAGACACAACTGAGCAACTGAACAACAAGGGTCACAAAGAACCATACAAATGTAATTTTATTCCACCTCTGTTTATCTTGGGCCCCAGCTGGGTAGGAATTCCCAGGGAGTTTGGAATTGGAACAGAGAGGAGGTATCCCCAGGTGACTTGCAGCCTCGGGAGCTCTGGGCAATTTCTGGGCTGGGCACCAGGAAGTCTCTTCTTGTGCATTCTTAGAGCAGATTCCTAGAGCAAAGCAGCCATAATGGACAGAACTCCTGAGCTCCCCCTCAGGGCTTTTCCAGACCTTGTCAGGCCAGCTCCACTGACCCTGAGCTCTGTGGCACAGGCCTATATCCTTGGAGTGGATTTCTCTGAGTTGACTCAAGTTGGTTTCCATGACTTACAGTCAAGAATACTAAGAGTAAAATATGTGTTTCGGGGATCTGGAAGGTTGATCAGACTCTCCTGGGAGAGTTAAAGCATTTCTCCCTACTAACATCATAAAGAGCCAAGGTCAGGGCCTAGGATAATAGCTCTCAATTCAGCTTTCCTAGGGACCAGGAAATTCCCATGGCCTTGGACTTTGGCAGAACTTGATTGCAGGGACTCACCCTGTGCCATCATATGGAGAAAAGAATTTAAGGACAAACTGGCTTAATTTATCAGCCCTTCCATTTTCTTTCCACTAGAACAGTAAGTGAACTCAAGGAACATTCTAAATCACCATGAATCTTGGGCTCAGTGGGAAAGGATGAGAAATGCACTCTTAATTCGCATGGGAGGTGGGAGGATCACATTTCTGGAGGAAAAGCAAGTGCCCCTGCCCAGAGTCAATGTCCTAAACGAGGCTGTTCATCTTGGTTTTAGACTGTCCTAGATGGGGTCTTTCTTCAGGTCTGTCTGTAACTGAAATTCAACACATTAGGAAAACCCAAGGGGAAAATACATTCAAAGTCATATCCCAAATCAGCAGGAAAGCTGAAAACAAACTGCAGGGATGTTTACCGCCCACTCTATCAACAAGGGGCCCAGGGACCTTGAGGGACCTTGAAGGATGGAGTCTGTTTATGGATTTTATTGGAAGATTTCCCTTGTGTAGGTGTTCCAAATACAAATACCGAAGGAAAAACGATTAATCCAGATGTTGTGAAAATGATGACTTGGGCTGACAGTATTCTAACATAGAGGCCAGTTCACACAGAGGTTCTGTTGTAGAAACATCACTAGACAAGCAGACAGCAACCAGGCTTCTGGTTCTGACACCAGTACTAATGAGCCACTTAATTTTGGACAAATAGTCTAACTTCTCCAAACCTCAAATTCCTGGTCTGTACAATGAGTGGACTGTAATAAGTGCTGCTTTCCCTAGTTCTAACACCCTATGAAAAATCTTAATTTTTTACAAAATTTTCTTTTATACTGGAGTATAGTTGACTTACAATGTTGTGTTAGTTTCAGGTGTCCAGGAAAGTGATTCAGTTCTATATATATCTCCATTCTTGTTTCAGTTCAGGAAAGTGATATTTCTCTGAGTTGACTCAAGTTGGTTTCCATGACTTACAGTCAAGAATACTAAGGGGGAGAGTTAAAGGGGCATTTCTCCCTACTAACATCATAAAGAGCCAAGGTCAGGGCCTAGGATAATAGCTCTCAATTCAGCTTTCCTAGGGACCAGGAAATTCCCATGGCCTTGGACTTTGGCAGAACTTGATTGCAGGGACTCACCCTGTGCCATCATATGGAGAAAAGAATTTAAGGACAAACTGGCTTAATTTATCAGCCCTTCCATTTTCTTTCCACTAGAACAGTAAGTGAACTCAAGGAACATTCTAAATCACCATGAATCTTGGGCTCAGTGGGAAAGGATGAGAAATGCACTCTTAATTCCATGGGAGGTGGGAGGATCACATTTCTGGAGGAAAAGCAAGTGCCCCTGCCCAGAGTCAATGTCCTAAACGAGGCTGTTCATCTTGGTTTTAGACTGTCCTAGATGGGGTCTTTCTTCAGGTCTGTCTGTAACTGAAATTCAACACATTAGGAAAACCCAAGGGGAAAATACATTCAAAGTCATATCCCAAATCAGCAGGAAAGCTGAAAACAAACTGCAGGGATGTTTACCGCCCACTCTATCAACAAGGGGCCCAGGGACCTTGAGGGACCTTGAAGGATGGAGTCTGTTTATGGATTTTATTGGAAGATTTCCCTTGTGTAGGTGTTCCAAATACAAATACCAAAGGAAAAACGATTAATCCAGATGTTGTGAAAATGATGACTTGGGCTGACAGTATTCTAACATAGAGGCCAGTTCACACAGAGGTTCTGTTGTAGAAACATCACTAGACAAGCAGACAGCAACCAGGCTTCTGGTTCTGACACCAGTACTAATGAGCCACTTAATTTTGGACAAATAGTCTAACTTCTCCAAACCTCAAATTCCTGGTCTGTACAATGAGTGGACTGTAATAAGTGCTGCTTTCCCTAGTTCTAACACCCTATGAAAAATCTTAATTTTTTACAAAATTTTCTTTTATACTGGAGTATAGTTGACTTACAATGTTGTGTTAGTTTCAGGTGTCCAGGAAAGTGATTCAGTTCTATATATATCTCCATTTTTTTTCAGATTCTTTTCCTTTATAGGTAATTATAGAATATTGAGTACAGGTTCCCAAGCTGTACAGTAGGTCCTTGTTGGTTATCTGTTTTAAAATATCACTTGATATCTATCAATCCCAAACTGCCAATTCCTCCCCCATCTACCCCTTTGGTAATCATATATTTGGAAACATTAACTTTAAAGGTTTAAAAACTGAAAAAAGTGAATTGGACTGATGCAGCCCAAAATATTCAAAAGAATGCAATTCATTTAATACAATGTAAAAAAGCTAAAATGGTTAAGAAATATATTCAATTAAGGATACAGAGAACAATAGAGAGGGCTTTTGGTTTCTATCTTTTTTTTTAAGGACAAGAGGGAGTCAGAATAAAGATAAGGGGATTAAAAAAGAAGCAGAATTCATCACTATATGAATTTAATCAGAGAAACATTGAAAAAAAAACAAGAGGCTCGATATTGCAAGCAGCATTCATAATCATTGGCTTTTAAACCACAAATACAAGATATCCAATGTTTTTGTATGGGGGAAGAGAGGCTCAGAGTACAAAAGAAATAAAGACTAGTTTTTGAAAAGACAATTTCATGACTCACAGAGGGAGAGTGAAGAATCGCCCAAATCTAAGAACAACAGCTGATACTCAGCAGACTGAGTGAACGGGTGTTGGGAGAAATGATTATTAACAGGCAGAATGAATAGGAGTTAGCAGAGCACCAACCTCTGATAGTATTGTCTCAAAGGTAAGCACACCTGCTTCCAGCTAAGAAGCAGAGATATAGATAAAACTTGAAAACAATTATGGGGAAAAAAAGCCCAACCAACGTAAAGATTCTAGAATAGGAAAAACCACCGTGACCCTAAAGGCAAAACAACAAACGAAAGGCTGAATGGTGAAATCACAATAGACAATAGTTTCAGCAAATGGAAAATCTCTTGTGGGAAAATGACCAAGAAGAAAGCAAGGAGGGACTTCCCTGGTGGTTCAGTGGCTAAGACGCTGAACTCCCAATGCAGGGGGCTTGGGTTCCATCCCTGTTTAGGGTACAAGATCCCACATGCTGTAGCTAAAGATCTGGAATACCACAATGAAAAACTCCTGCATGCCTCAACTAAGAATTCTCATGGTGCAACTAAAGATTCTTTTCCTTTATAGGTAATTATAGAATATTGAGTACAGGTTCCCAAGCTGTACAGTAGGTCCTTGTTGGTTATCTGTTTTAAAATATCACTTGATATCTATCAATCCCAAACTGCCAATTCCTCCCCCATCTACCCCTTTGGTAATCATATATTTGGAAACATTAACTTTAAAGGTTTAAAAACTGAAAAAAGTGAATTGGACTGATGCAGCCCAAAATATTCAAAAGAATGCAATTCATTTAATACAATGTAAAAAAGCTAAAATGGTTAAGAAATATATTCAATTAAGGATACAGAGAACAATAGAGAGGGCTTTTGGTTTCTATCTTTTTTTTTAAGGACAAGAGGGAGTCAGAATAAAGATAAGGGGATTAAAAAAGAAGCAGAATTCATCACTATATGAATTTAATCAGAGAAACATTGAAAAAAAAACAAGAGGCTCGATATTGCAAGCAGCATTCATAATCATTGGCTTTTAAACCACAAATACAAGATATCCAATGTTTTTGTATGGGGGAAGAGAGGCTCAGAGTACAAAAGAAATAAAGACTAGTTTTTGAAAAGACAATTTCATGACTCACAGAGGGAGAGTGAAGAATCGCCCAAATCTAAGAACAACAGCTGATACTCAGCAGACTGAGTGAACGGGTGTTGGGAGAAATGATTATTAACAGGCAGAATGAATAGGAGTTAGCAGAGCACCAACCTCTGATAGTATTGTCTCAAAGGTAAGCACACCTGCTTCCAGCTAAGAAGCAGAGATATAGATAAAACTTGAAAACAATTATGGGGAAAAAAAGCCCAACCAACGTAAAGATTCTAGAATAGGAAAAACCACCGTGACCCTAAAGGCAAAACAACAAACGAAAGGCTGAATGGTGAAATCACAATAGACAATAGTTTCAGCAAATGGAAAATCTCTTGTGGGAAAATGACCAAGAAGAAAGCAAGGAGGGACTTCCCTGGTGGTTCAGTGGCTAAGACGCTGAACTCCCAATGCAGGGGGCTTGGGTTCCATCCCTGTTTAGGGTACAAGATCCCACATGCTGTAGCTAAAGATCTGGAATACCACAATGAAAAACTCCTGCATGCCTCAACTAAGAATTCTCATGGTGCAACTAAAGACTTTGTGTGCCGCAACTAAGACCCAGTACAGCCAAATAAATAAATTAAGGGAAAAGCTATATAAAAGGAACTTGAAATTTGAAAAGCACAATTTGGTCTCTTTCTCAGACACAAGATTAACCATCCACCACCAAACTCTGGCCGTTTCTGGAGGATACTGCTGTAATGATCAGGTAAAGCTGAGAGCTGGCCTGTTCTGTATAGAGTGATTTTTAGTGAGGAAATTCCTGCAGGGGAAATCCTTTCAAATGCTGAGTCAGGGCTAGCAAGGTCCCCCTCTTTTGAGCCAGAGGAGTAGGAGGGTGACTCATCAGTGTTCTGGGGCTAGACCACCACTGGTCCGAGAGCCCAGATCCCCAGAAAGAAACTCAGCGAGGGCAGCAGGAGAGAAGAGAAGTGTGAGGAGAGGGGCTTTGGGAGTGAACAGCATCTGTTCAGTTTGGTCCCCCATCTCTAGCGAAAGTTTTCTCTTGGCCTCTAGGAACCTGTGTTCTCTGGCCACTCCCTTACCAGTGTTACTCTCTCCTGCAACCCCCACCCCGCTCTGCAACCAAACTTGGTGCCTTTCCTCAACTCCATCTCTGGCGCTTCCCCCTTATTTGTCACTCTGTCTAAAACGCTCCTTCCAAGCTCCCTGCCTCCCATTCAGGCCTCAGCTTGTCACTCACCCCGGCAGAGTGACCTTCCCGATGACCAGTTCACCCACGGCATGGCCACCACTCCTTCTGTCCACTTCCCATCACATCCCGGCTCTGCAGTGTGTCTCCTTTCTTATCCTGTGCCCAAATAGTCTCCATCTCGCTGCCCTCACTCAAGTATGAGCTCTCTGAGAAGACAGAGTTGGCTGTCTTGTTCAGCACTGTGTCCTGGAGGCATTGGTTTTCTGGAAAAATGAATAATTACTTAGTCCCTGCCAACGTTTCTTCCAAGTGTCCCGTGTCTCTTCATCTTTGTTCCACAGACTGTAGTTTTAGCACAATACCTCATCCCTTCCCTTTTAGACAAGCACAACTGCATCTGAAAAAAATCACTCTGTCCCCTTCTCTGGCCCCTCCCACATGTTAATTTCAGATACTTCTCCCTAAGACATCATCTTTGTTATGACTCTCCCTAGGATAAGTCTATCAATGCTCTCCAGCCAAAGACCACTTGGGCATATACCTGTAGTTAGCATTTGGGTTTGTTATTCACTGGGCTTCCCTGGTCGCTCAGTGGTAAAGAATCTGCCTGTCAATGCAGAAGACGTGGGTTTGATCCCTGGGTGAGGAAGATCCCCTGGAGAAGGAAATGATAACCCACTCCAGTATTCCTGCCTGGAAAATCCCTTGGACAGAGCAGCCTTGTGGGCTACAGTCCATGGGTCACAAAGAGTCAAACACTATTTAGCAACAAAACCACCACCACAAGTATTACTTGCAATGGAGGACAAACAGTATGGGGGACGGACTCTTCAGCCAGAGTGTGAGGAAAAATCTACTATATGGTCGGTCTCTGGGTGGGTGATTTGGAGGAGGGTTCAAGGAAGGGGGTACACTCTAGACTGGATGTCAGAAAGCAGGGGTGATTCAGTGATGACTTGTCTTAATAACGCTTACCTGTGGGGAGAGAAGATCAGAAGGAAGGCAGAGTCGCAACTGGTAAGGAGGCAGCTGTCACTCAGTCGGTTGAGAAAGGGACTGTTTGGTAGTTTTTGAGTGGCAGAGTGACCTTGGTTTTTCTATACTTAAGCAGAATTATGAAGTGGCTTTGCTTGGTCTTATTTCATCATGGTCTCAGAGTGACCTTGTCTGACAATGGGAACCTGTAAGATTGTTTCAGTCTCCTAGAAAAATAACACATCTCTCCGTGAGAGTCAGGCCAGCTTTATGATCAGCAAAATGTCTTTGAGCACAGTCTGTGGTTAATCAAAGGTGAATCTTTCCTTCTCCTTTGATTGTAGGAGGAGTCATTGAAATTCTTATGTGACTGTGGCTTCACAGAAGCTTTTAGACTTTGGACAGGCTACATCAGCCAACTGCCACACAAGACAGTTATCAGAAGCAGAATGGCTCTTCATCTTTGTTCCACAGACTGTAGTTTTAGCACAATACCTCATCCCTTCCCTTTTAGACAAGCACAACTGCATCTGAAAAAAATCACTCTGTCCCCTTCTCTGGCCCCTCCCACATGTTAATTTCAGATACTTCTCCCTAAGACATCATCTTTGTTATGACTCTCCCTAGGATAAGTCTATCAATGCTCTCCAGCCAAAGACCACTTGGGCATATACCTGTAGTTAGCATTTGGGTTTGTTATTCACTGGGCTTCCCTGGTCGCTCAGTGGTAAAGAATCTGCCTGTCAATGCAGAAGACGTGGGTTTGATCCCTGGGTGAGGAAGATCCCCTGGAGAAGGAAATGATAACCCACTCCAGTATTCCTGCCTGGAAAATCCCTTGGACAGAGCAGCCTTGTGGGCTACAGTCCATGGGTCACAAAGAGTCAAACACTATTTAGCAACAAAACCACCACCACAAGTATTACTTGCAATGGAGGACAAACAGTATGGGGGACGGACTCTTCAGCCAGAGTGTGAGGAAAAATCTACTATATGGTCGGTCTCTGGGTGGGTGATTTGGAGGAGGGTTCAAGGAAGGGGGTACACTCTAGACTGGATGTCAGAAAGCAGGGGTGATTCAGTGATGACTTGTCTTAATAACGCTTACCTGTGGGGAGAGAAGATCAGAAGGAAGGCAGAGTCGCAACTGGTAAGGAGGCAGCTGTCACTCAGTCGGTTGAGAAAGGGACTGTTTGGTAGTTTTTGAGTGGCAGAGTGACCTTGGTTTTTCTATACTTAAGCAGAATTATGAAGTGGCTTTGCTTGGTCTTATTTCATCATGGTCTCAGAGTGACCTTGTCTGACAATGGGAACCTGTAAGATTGTTTCAGTCTCCTAGAAAAATAACACATCTCTCCGTGAGAGTCAGGCCAGCTTTATGATCAGCAAAATGTCTTTGAGCACAGTCTGTGGTTAATCAAAGGTGAATCTTTCCTTCTCCTTTGATTGTAGGAGGAGTCATTGAAATTCTTATGTGACTGTGGCTTCACAGAAGCTTTTAGACTTTGGACAGGCTACATCAGCCAACTGCCACACAAGACAGTTATCAGAAGCAGAATGGCTCTTAGTCTTTGGCACTGTGCTTGGAGCCAAGGGCCTAGCTTCTCAAGGGGATCTTCTCAACTTAAGACATTGAAATTGTGTCTCCTACGACTCCCACTTAGACACTACAGCTAATGATAATACTTTATGCTATGGGAGTTAAGGTTTTCTGAGAGATTTGCTAATTTTGTTTTAGAATTCCACTAGCTCTGTTTTTTGTGAGGACTGTGGATGATCAGTTTCACAGAAGACAAAATTTTATGGAGTTCTTTTTTTTTTTTAACTTCATGCCACGAACTCTTTCTTATTTATTATTTTCATCCATCTCGATTCCTCTGCACGTGTGGGCCTCCCTAGATGCAGAGCACTGGCTTTGGGCGCATGAGCTCCAGAGTGCTGGCTCGTCCAATTGGTCCAGCTGCTCTGCTGCACGTGGGATCCCCCTGGGCCAGGGATCGAACCAGTGCCCCCTGTGCTGCAAGGCGGACTCCTCACCCACTAGACCACCAGGGAAGCCCCCTTTACGGAGTTATTTAATAAAAATACCAGTAAAATGAATGTCCTTCTCAGTAGAGAAATAAATAGAAACTCCAAAAGTTGGAAAACAAAAAGCAGGCAGTTTTCTCTTCCTTCACCTCTCTTTCTCCTTCTTTCCGTCTTTCTTTTCCCCACCATGATTAGAGCAGCAGTTCTATGAGAAGAAGCATCAGGCTTGTCTGAGAAAGCACAGGCAATAACCAGAATGTATTCATAACCCAGGCAGGAGGCACTTACAGGTAGTCAAAAGGAGAGTTTAAGGGTCCCTGAGATTTGATTCTTGTCCACAGCTGGTCTCCAGAGTTTTGCCAGGATTGTGTCCCTTGCTAGTGGGATGTATTTTAGAAACATCCTCATCAATCCTATAAAATTACCCCACTAATGTTAGTTTAACAGTCCTGCCAATTGATTTTCTCTATTATGTATAATATCACAGGGCTTCCCTGGTGGCTGAGCAGTAAAGAACCTGCCTGCCAATGCAGGAGACGTGGACTCAATCCCTGAGTTGGGAAGATCCCCTGGAGAAGGAAATGACAACCCATGCCAGTATTCTTGCCTGGGAAATCCCACAGACAGAGGAGCCTGGTGGGCTACAGTCTACAGTGTTACAAAGAATCAGACATGACCTAGGGACTAAACAAGATAGTATCATAAAGCATTTTTGCTAATCTTCATTGAAATTTTTTTAGCACAACCAGAGAAGGTGCCAATGTTTTTGATTATCCTGAAAGTGCCAGGTATTATCCACATGCAATTAGCATCCTCATTTTTCCACTTATTTTTCCTGAATCAGGGCCTTGTCTCTGATAGCCAGTTGCTCAGGTAATCACACCCTTTTTCTTGTGTGATTACACGAGTAATTATCTTGGATAATGGTGCCCTTTTTCTGGGCATAGTGGTCAGCTAAAGCATTACTGGGAGATTCAAGGTCTTTGCATTTTAAATGACCTTCCACTTTTATTATAGCTATTTCCTTAAGCAAAAGCAAAGCATTAAACGTTCTTTAATTTGTCACCTAGTTTTCACAGGGGATCCTGCCAGTGTAAGAAAGGCTTCCTGAAGCATTCTGAAGTCATGGATTACTCTTTAAAAATACATCTGCTATTAGTATAACTATTTGCTCTTTGATTCTTTTCCAGTTGGTAGAGCCAGGTGAGGGCAATTATATCTGAGCTAATTTGATTTGGGGAGTGGTTTCTCTTCCAAAGGTGAATCTGGTTTGTGGTAGCATAACCTGCCTGACCATTTCAGGTTGCTGTTTTTAAACAGGAGCCATCCACCCATAACTTTGGGTCAGGGTTGTCCAGAGAATCTGTTATCAGTTGGTAGGAGACACTGAAAATTCTGGAAGACAGCACAAATAATCATAAAGTTCCCCTTTCAGTAAAGGAAGGGGAGACACTGGATTTCCTGTGTTGCAGCAATGGACAGTGATGTTTAAAGAGAAAGAACAGTGTTTCACTGGATGTGAGGCAATAAGTTAAGAAACCCTGGCTACTTTCCATCCATAAGAGAGTCTGTCCACAGAGAACCATTAAATTTAGTGCCGACTCTAGAACTAAGCCATTGAGGCTTCTGAAGCTTTTATGGTGCTACTTAGTTCTTGTGTGTGTGCTTTTGTGTCCGACTCTTTGCAATTCTAAGGGCTGCAGCCCGCTAGGCTCCTCTGTCCATGGGATTCTCCAGACAAGAACACTGGAATGGGTTGCGATTTCCTTCTCCAGGGGATCTTCCTGACTCAGGCATTGAACCCAGGACTCCTGCATTGCAGTCATATCCTTTATTGTCTGAGTCACCAAGGAAGCCTGATTAGTTCTTAGTTGAGGGAACTATCTCTTACTATCCAGATCTGATTAATGACTGAAATAAATCATGGGCCTCCGATCACTCCCAGGTAGCCAAGTCAACATTTATGGTTTGTGACAACCAGGCAACCCAGGTTTGGGGGTTGTTGCAGACCTGTTCTTAGGTTTCAGAAAGTTTATTCAACTTCCCAGGATAGATGTTCAAGGTCTGAAGTTTACGTTCTGAAAAGGAGATACAATATTAGACAAGTTTGGCACCCAGTGTCTGCAAGACCTTGTTCATTGTTCAGTCTCCAAGTCCAGCTCTTTGCAGCCCCATGGACTGCAGCACGCAGGCTTCCCTATCCTTCACTATCTCCCAGAGTTTGTTCAAATTCATGTCCATGGAGTCGGTGATGCCATCCAACCGTCTCATCCTGTGTTGCTGCCCCCTTCTCTTTTTGCCTTCAATCTTTCACAACATCAGGGTCATCCCAGGAATCCTCAAAGTTGTATTTTAAATAGTTGGCCTTGGAAAATTCTGAGTCTGTCATTTTCAGTATAGTGAGCAAGGTATCTTCTTATGATATTGTCTGCCATAAATAATGAACTTGTTTCAAAATTAAAGTTCTTTCAAAGGTGTATGTCTCTTTTGAACTAAGGTCTTTAATAAATACACAAAAATAAATCTTAAAGCTTTGCTAATTTTTGGAACATAGTAAAAGATCATCTACATAGATTTGAATAGAATCACAAGGAAATCTCAAATCTTTCAGATCTCAATTTAAAATCTGAGAGAAATAAGAGGAGAGCTTCAGGAAATTTCTGAAACGAAACAGTCCAGGTGTGTTGTTCATTTTCCCACAAGAAGGGAAGTAAATATTGACTGTCTGGACCTATTAGGCTGCTAAAGAACATAGTCCATCACAGTGAAGTGGGCGGTTCAAGTAGAATTGAAGACAATGGAATTGTGGTTAAGGACCACTGGGAGAGGAGGAATCACGATCTTATTTATGGTGCCACGGCCTTGCATAAACTGATATCTATGCCCAAGAGGCTTTTTACCAGGCAATCCTGGAGTTTTACAAGAACTGATGCAGGGAATAATGAATCCCTGCTTTATAAAATCTTCTTTCATGGGTCTCAGTCTTTCCTTGGCTTCAGGCTTGTTAGGATATTGAGCAAGAACGGGGAAGGATTCAGAAAAGTCCATATCTATTTTGATGGGTTTGGTCTCCAGAATTATTCTTTGGCCCAGAGAAAATTAGAGAGCTCACATAATTGCTCAAACTGAGACGGGGCTGGATTTTTTATATACAGGAAAAGTGCCATCTAAATTGCACTATTAAAGGATAACACATGGGAAAGACTCTGGGTGTTTCTAGCAATGATCCAAGGAACATGTGAGTGGGTAGTTCTGTTTCCATGAGACATCTTTGCAAAGAAAACTTACTGGCATGGTGTCGACGAGAAGAAGAGCATGCTGATGAGGGAGGGACCCAGAGTGACAGTCATAGGCCGAGTAATGGGCAGAACTCGAGCACTATCTGAAATTCCTAAATGGTTTAATGAGTCTGTGGAAGACCCTGTGGTAGAATTTACATTGACAGAGTAGCACACGTATTTATTAGAACGATTGGTTTTTATTATTATTATTAAAGATAATTCTCCTTTTTGATTTAGAGGAATCATTGGAAATTGGGCACCACAAGAATGCCCTTCATTGTTCCTGTGTGGAATAACAAGGGGGCAGCATAGTTCTGTTTAATTTTATTCTTTTTCGGCGGGGGAGGGCACACCCTGAAGCATATGGGATCTTAGTTCCCCAACTAGGGATTGAGCCTGGCCTCGCCTGCTTTGAAAGCACTGAGTCTTAACCACTGGACCACCAGGAAAAGTCCCACTTCTGTTTCGTTTTAGAGAAAAAAAAGGAAATCTCAAATCTTTCAGATCTCAATTTAAAATCTGAGGGGGGCTTCAGGAAATTTCTGAAACGAAACAGTCCAGGTGTGTTGTTCATTTTCCCACAAGAAGGAAGTAAATATTGACTGTCTGGACCTATTAGGCTGCTAAAGAACATAGTCCATCACAGTGAAGTGGGCGGTTCAAGTAGAATTGAAGACAATGGAATTGTGGTTAAGGACCACTGGGAGAGGAGGAATCACGATCTTATTTATGGTGCCACGGCCTTGCATAAACTGATATCTATGCCCAAGAGGCTTTTTACCAGGCAATCCTGGAGTTTTACAAGACCTGATGCGGGGAATAATGAATCCCTGCTTTATAAAATCTTCTTTCATGGGTCTCAGTCTTTCCTTGGCTTCAGGCTTGTTAGGATATTGAGCAAGAACGGGGAAGGATTCAGAAAAGTCCATATCTATTTTGATGGGTTTGGTCTCCAGAATTATTCTTTGGCCCAGAGAAAATTAGAGAGCTCACATAATTGCTCAAACTGAGACGGGGCTGGATTTTTTATATACAGGAAAAGTGCCATCTAAATTGCACTATTAAAGGATAACACATGGGAAAGACTCTGGGTGTTTCTAGCAATGATCCAAGGAACATGTGAGTGGGTAGTTCTGTTTCCATGAGACATCTTTGCAAAGAAAACTTACTGGCATGGTGTCGACGAGAAGAAGAGCATGCTGATGAGGGAGGGACCCAGAGTGACAGTCATAGGCCGAGTAATGGGCAGAACTCGAGCACTATCTGAAATTCCTAAATGGTTTAATGAGTCTGTGGAAGACCCTGTGGTAGAATTTACATTGACAGAGTAGCACACGTATTTATTAGAACGATTGGTTTTTATTATTATTATTAAAGATAATTCTCCTTTTTGATTTAGAGGAATCATTGGAAATTGGGCACCACAAGAATGCCCTTCATTGTTCCTGTGTGGAATAACAAGGGGGCAGCATAGTTCTGTTTAATTTTATTCTTTTTCGGCGGGGGAGGGCACACCCTGAAGCATATGGGATCTTAGTTCCCCAACTAGGGATTGAGCCTGGCCTCGCCTGCTTTGAAAGCACTGAGTCTTAACCACTGGACCACCAGGAAAAGTCCCACTTCTGTTTCGTTTTAGTTCAGATAGTTCAGTAGCTCCTTTTCCAGGGCTCTCCTGTCCCACTCCACTCTATTATTTTATTGGCAAGTAGTCTTTGTCAAAGGGAAAGTTTTCATTTTCTCTTGAGGGAGAAGAGTGTGGATTTAATCGCTTTAACTGGAACATGATGTGCTTTGTTTGTTTACTAGTTTGTTTTTCATTGGGGTACCTAGAGCCTTTTCAAAATGTTCAGCCAAATGTTAAAATTCATTAAAGGGGGTAATTTGCAAATCAATTTTTGCAAATGTACCAAATTTGCAATTTCTGCCTTTAAATCACCAATAAAGAAAGGTGGACAGGGCATTAGACATGATATAAGGAGCTGAACCAGGAAATTGTCTAGGTGTGCTGATTAGTCTGCTGTTGAGGACTTCTTGGATTCTTCCTTTCACTATTTGCAAGACAGAATCAAGGTCATGGTGTTTTGTTTCTTTTGTTTTTGTTTGAGTAAGAAAGTCTTGTGTTACAGTTTCCAAAAGGTTCTCATCCATTTGCTGTACTTTAAGATGTCCTGATTGAGTAAAATGTATCCCATTATTTTTTTTTCCCCATCATGCCTCTTTTGCTTTTATATTTATTTTTTCATCCATTTTTTATTCTTTGGCCTGTGTGGGCCTCCCATTGCAGTGGCCTCTCTCACCACAGAGCACCAGCTCTGGGTGCATGTGCTCCAGAGAGCTGGCACATAATTGGACACACTGGTCCAGCTGCTCTGTGGCATGTGGGATCCTCCTGGGCTAGGAATCGAACAGGTGCTCCCTGCACTGCAAGGCGGACTCTCTAACCACTGGACCACCAGGAAAGCCTGTATCCCACTATTTTTATTAATGTTTTTTTACTGAGAAAGGTGTAGATTCTCAACGCATATGTTAAGAAGTCTGTACAGAGAGATCTCTTGTATCTTTTACCCAGTTTCTTCCAATGGAAACATCTTGCAAACTGAGGTACACTTTTCCAGGGATGCTGACAAGCCACCAACTTGTTCAGACAGCCCCAGTATTCCATGTAAACGTTTGGGTGGACATATGCCCAATGTTATACTTGGTGTAGGTTGCTGTACTCGCCACCATAGGTCGAGATATAGAAGAGATATAGAAGAGCTCAGCCCATTGCAACAGCCCTTCCTGTGGTCCCTTTAACACCACATCTACCTCCCTCCACCCTTTTCCCCACAAGCTCCCATGTCCTCAGCAACCAACCATCACTCTCTGTTTCTAAAATTGCATCTTAGATGTTACAGAAATGGAATCATGCAGCCTTTTGATATATTTTTTTCACTTATAATAAGCCTCCAGAGATTCAGTTCTAGCAGGTATCCATCATTCATTCATTTTTTATTGCTGAATAGTATTCCATTTCCCCTCATTCATCCCTTGAAGAACCTCTAGGTTCAGCTTCCAGTTTGGGGCTATTCCTACCAAAGCTGGAATGAGCATTTATAGACAGTTTTGATATAAACACAAGTTTTACTTTATCTGGAATAAACACCTGAGTGCAACAGCTGAGAGACACGGTTGATGCATATTTAGTTTGATAAGAAACTGCCAAACAGTTGGCAGAGTGGCCGTGCCATCTTACATCACCACAACAATGCACTTTCTCCACATCCTTGTCTACATTTGGTGCTGCTATTATTTAGGTGCTTCTGTCCTGGGTATGATTCTTAGTTATTCTGACAGGTGTACAGAGGTGTATCACTGTGATTTTAATTTCCATTTCCTCTTATTTGCTATGCATTTGCCTTCAGTAAAATATAAATATTTGCATCTTCTGCCCATGGTTTCTTTGGCTGTTTTTAACTGTTAAGTGTCAAGATCTTTATATAATCTTGGTATGAATCCATGGTCAGATGTGCCATTTGCAAACATTTTCTCCCATTTTGTAGCTTGTCTTTTTCATCCTCAAGAGAGTCCTTCACAGAGCAAACCTTTTAAATTTTGATGAGGTCCTGTGTATCAGTTTCTCCTTTTATGGCTTGTGCTTTTGATGTCAAATACAAGAATTCTTTACAAAGGGTCTAGATCCCAAAGATTTTCTCAACATCTGCTCCAGAAGCAGTTTCTTCCAATGGAAACATCTTGCAAACTGAGGTACACTTTTCCAGGGATGCTGACAAGCCACCAACTTGTTCAGACAGCCCCAGTATTCCATGTAAACGTTTGGGTGGACATATGCCCAATGTTATACTTGGTGTAGGTTGCTGTACTCGCCACCATAGGTCGAGATATA
Organism: Tragulus kanchil; assembly: GCA_022376925.1. Taxonomy (NCBI): domain Eukaryota; kingdom Metazoa; phylum Chordata; class Mammalia; order Artiodactyla; family Tragulidae; genus Tragulus; species Tragulus kanchil. The sequence goes on from JAIOJX010000029.1 coordinate 99,440,948, forward strand.
GAAGAGATATAGAAGAGCTCAGCCCATTGCAACAGCCCTTCCTGTGGTCCCTTTAACACCACATCTACCTCCCTCCACCCTTTTCCCCACAAGCTCCCATGTCCTCAGCAACCAACCATCACTCTCTGTTTCTAAAATTGCATCTTAGATGTTACAGAAATGGAATCATGCAGCCTTTTGATATATTTTTTTCACTTATAATAAGCCTCCAGAGATTCAGTTCTAGCAGGTATCCATCATTCATTCATTTTTTATTGCTGAATAGTATTCCATTTCCCCTCATTCATCCCTTGAAGAACCTCTAGGTTCAGCTTCCAGTTTGGGGCTATTCCTACCAAAGCTGGAATGAGCATTTATAGACAGTTTTGATATAAACACAAGTTTTACTTTATCTGGAATAAACACCTGAGTGCAACAGCTGAGAGACACGGTTGATGCATATTTAGTTTGATAAGAAACTGCCAAACAGTTGGCAGAGTGGCCGTGCCATCTTACATCACCACAACAATGCACTTTCTCCACATCCTTGTCTACATTTGGTGCTGCTATTATTTAGGTGCTTCTGTCCTGGGTATGATTCTTAGTTATTCTGACAGGTGTACAGAGGTGTATCACTGTGATTTTAATTTCCATTTCCTCTTATTTGCTATGCATTTGCCTTCAGTAAAATATAAATATTTGCATCTTCTGCCCATGGTTTCTTTGGCTGTTTTTAACTGTTAAGTGTCAAGATCTTTATATAATCTTGGTATGAATCCATGGTCAGATGTGCCATTTGCAAACATTTTCTCCCATTTTGTAGCTTGTCTTTTTCATCCTCAAGAGAGTCCTTCACAGAGCAAACCTTTTAAATTTTGATGAGGTCCTGTGTATCAGTTTCTCCTTTTATGGCTTGTGCTTTTGATGTCAAATACAAGAATTCTTTACAAAGGGTCTAGATCCCAAAGATTTTCTCCAACATCTGCTCCAGAAAGATTTCTAGTTTTCCATTCGACATTTAATTCCATAATTTGAGTCACTTTCTATATAAAGAGTAAGGTTTAGGTTGAAGTCTGTTTTCTTTATTTTGCTTACAGACAGTCAGTTGCTTAAGTACTATTGCTTGAAAAGGCTATCCTTCTTCTACCAAACTGCTTTTGTATCTTTGCTAAATATCAGTTGAGTGGATCTGTTATGAGTATGTTTCCATGGTCTCAATTGTGATCCATTGTTCTATCTGTCTCTCCCCTACTAGCACCATGCTGCGTTGATTACTCCAGGTATAAACTAAGCCTTCACACTAGAGTGATTCTTCCCACTGCATTTTTCTTTGTCAAATTATGTTAGCTATTTTATAGTCTGTACCTTGGTGGTACTAGTGGTAAAGAACCCACCTGCCAATGCAGAAGACATAAGAGATGGGGGTTTGACCTCCTGGGTCGGGAAGATCTCCTGGAGGAGGACTTGACAACTCACTGCAGTATTCTTGCCTGGAGGATCCTATGGACAGAGGAGCCTGGTGGAGTATAGTCCACAGGGTTGCAAGCAGTCGGACACAACTGAAGTTTTCTGAGGAAACTCCATATTGTTTTCCATAGTGGCCGCATCAATATACATTTCCACTGACACAGTAGGAGGGTTCCTTTTTCTCCACACCTCCTCTAGCATTTGATGTCTGTAGACTTTTTAGGATATTACATCCAAAAATTCAGAATATACATTCTTCTCAAGTGCACATGGAACATTCTCTAGGACTGACCACATACTAGGGCACAAAACCAACCTCAACAAATTTAAGAGTACAGGAATTATTTCAGGCATCTTCTCTGATCACAATGGCATGGAACTAGAAGTCAATCATCGGAAAAGAAAATGAGGGAAAAAATTACATAGAGATTAAGCAAGATGCTACTGAAAAACCAATGAGTCAATGAGGAAATCAAAAAGTAAATTAAGAAAAACCTTGAGAGAGGACAATAAAAGAAAACATAGAAAATCTATGAGATTCAGCAAGAAAAGCTCTTAGAAGGAAGTTCATAGTGACAGAGGCCTTCCTCAAAAAAACCCAGAAAAATCTCAAATAAACCACCTAATATAGCACTTAAAAGAATTAAAGAACAACCAAAACATAAAGATAGCAGAAGGAAGGAAGTAATAAAGATCAGGGAGGAAATAAATAAAATAGATACTTAAAAAATGATAGAAAAAGTCAATAAAACTGGTTCTTTGAAAGGATAAACAAAATTGACAAACCTCTAACTAGGCTCACCAAGAAGAAAAGAAGCAAACCCAAATAAAATAAGAAATGAAGGAGAAATTTCAATTGGCACAGAAGAAATACAAAAAACTATAACAGAATACGATGGACAGTTACATGCCAACCAATTGGGCAATCTAGAAAAAAACAGACAACCTTCCAGAAACACACAGCCCACCAAAATTGAATCAAGAAGAAAGAGATAATTTGAACAGACTGATCACTAAAAGTGAAATAGAATCTATAATAATAATAAAAACTTCTTACAGACAAAAGTCCAGGACCAGATGGCTTCACAGGCAAATTCTACTAAACATACAGAGAAGAACTTACACTGATCCTTCTCAAGCTTTTCTAAAAAGATTGAAGACAAGGAAACAATTCCAATGATATTCTATGAAGTCACCATCACTCTGATACCTTAACCAGACAAAGACACCTCTAAAAAAGAAAATAACAGGCCACTATCTCTGATGAATACAGATGCAAAACTTGTCAACAGAATATTAGCAAACTAAACCCAACAACACATAAAAATGACCACACAACACAACCAAGCGGGATTCATCTTAAGTTCATGAGCACAGCTCAACACATGTAAATCAATGTGATACACAAAATAAACAAAGACAAAAACCACATGATCATCTCAATAGATGCAGAAGCACTTGACAAAGTTCAACATCCATGCATGATAAAAATTCTCATATATGTGATTTAAAATTTTCTAGAAGCCACATTTAAAAAGTCAAAAGCAGCTGAAATTAGTTTTAATAATATTTTAACCCTAGGTATCAAAATGTTATCATTTTAACATATAATCAATAAAACATTGTTAATTGAGGAGTTTGCTTTTTTTTAAAATGCTAAACCTTCAAAAATCTTGCCGGTATGTTCTATTTACACATCCCAATCCAGACTAGCCTCATTTCAAGCAGTTCCACCACTTCACGCCTACTTTTTGTGATCAAGTCTTCCCTTGAGAGTACAGAATAACCTCGAATGCCTGAATTCTAAGAAGCAGGAAGTGATGTTAGAAAGTGGGAAAACAACTGGCAAATATCTCAAAGTATTTACTCCAGGAAGAAAAGGAAATCGTTCTTCAGAGAACATTGGCTGGTTTTCTATAGACTTTGCTTAATTTAAAAAAGTTGGTTCACCGTGGTGACTTTTCCATCCCAAATACAGGGTCTGAATTTACCTGGTGACTCAGACGGTAAAGAATCTGCCTGCAATGCAGAAGACCTGGGTTTAATCCCTGGGCTGGGAAGATTCTCTGGAGAAAGAAATGGCAACCCACTCCAGTATTCTTGCCTGGAGAATCCCATGAACAGAGGCTGGCGGGCTACACTACATGGGGTCATGAAGAGTTAGACACACTTGAGTGACCGACACACACTTTTTTTACACTATACTTTCAAAGGAAGATGACCCCCAGCTCCAGATTATTAATTGTCAATTTTCTGCTCAGAAAGGCATCAATTCAGACACTTGTAGGAGCCTCCTGGGCGGCTCCTCCTTCAGAATCTGGTGTCAGGATAGAGGGAGGGCAACTCTGTTTGCAGTCTTCAAAGGGATGTTGATCCTTCCTTGACACAGCCCGCTGAGGACCAGAGCAGCTCAGAATGGAATGAGTGAGCAGAATGGTCAGAGGGCAAAGGGTGAATCTGGAGGCAGGGCGACATCAACACTGTCAGCAAGGAAGGACACCTGACTGAGAAAGGCCAGTGTTTGCACAAGGACCACTGGGGATAAGCAGCCATCATCAGCGAGAGAGAGGGTAAAGTACTTTGCCAGAGATTAAAAAAAAAAAAAATAGCCCAGCAACTGACGTATGTGCTAAGGGCTTCCCTTTACTGATATATCTATATCTATATCTATATCTTTTATGAAGGACCAGCATTTACTTTTTTTTTTTTTTTTTTAAGATTTTATTTATTTATTTACTTTGGGCGGGGGTCGGGTTGGGAGGGAGGGAGTGGGCGGCCACTTCTATTGGTCTTTAATTTCTCTATTTTCGCTTCATTCTTTGGCTCCTGTGGGCCTCCCATCGCGGTGGCGTAGATTTGCTTTTTTAAAATGCTAAACCTTCAAAAATCTTGCCGGTAGTTCTATTTACACATCCCAATCCAGACTAGCCTCATTTCAAGCAGTTCCACCACTTCACGCCTACTTTTTGTGATCAAGTCTTCCCTTGAGAGTACAGAATAACCTCGAATGCCTGAATTCTAAGAAGCAGGAAGTGATGTTAGAAAGTGGGAAAACAACTGGCAAATATCTCAAAGTATTTTCTCCAGGAAGAAAAGGAAATCGTTCTTCAGAGAACATTGGCTGGTTTTCTATAGACTTTGCTTAATTTAAAAAAGTTGGTTCACCCGTGGCGACTTTTCCATCCCAAATACAGGGTCTGAATTTACCTGGTGACTCAGACGGTAAAGAATCTGCCTGCAATGCAGAAGACCTGGGTTTAATCCCTGGGCTGGGAAGATTCTCTGGAGAAAGAAATGGCAACCCACTCCAGTATTCTTGCCTGGAGAATCCCATGAACAGAGGCTGGCGGGCTACACTACATGGGGTCATGAAGAGTTAGACACACTTGAGTGACCGACACACACTTTTTTTACACTATACTTTCAAAGGAAGATGACCCCCAGCTCCAGATTATTAATTGTCAATTTTCTGCTCAGAAAGGCATCAATTCAGACACTTGTAGGAGCCTCCTGGGCGGCTCCTCCTTCAGAATCTGGTGTCAGGATAGAGGGAGGGCAACTCTGTTTGCAGTCTTCAAAGGGATGTTGATCCTTCCTTGACACAGCCCGCTGAGGACCAGAGCAGCTCAGAATGGAATGAGTGAGCAGAATGGTCAGAGGGCAAAGGGTGAATCTGGAGGCAGGGCGACATCAACACTGTCAGCAAGGAAGGACACCTGACTGAGAAAGGCCAGTGTTTGCACAAGGACCACTGGGGATAAGCAGCCATCATCAGCGAGAGAGAGGGTAAAGTACTTTGCCAGAGATTAAAAAAAAAAAAAATAGCCCAGCAACTGACGTATGTGCTAAGGGCTTCCCTTTACTGATATATCTATATCTATATCTATATCTTTTATGAAGGACCAGCATTTACTTTTTTTTTTTTTTTTTTAAGATTTTATTTATTTATTTACTTTGGGCGGGGGTCGGGTTGGGGAGGGAGGGGAGTGGGCGGGCCACTTCTATTGGTCTTTAATTTCTCTATTTTCGTTCGTCTTCATTCTTTGGCTCCTGTGGGCCTCCCATCGCGGTGGCGTCTGTCGTTGCAGAGCACCGGCTCTGGGCGCATGCGCTCCAGAGCTCCGGCTCGGTGATTGGACACATCCGTCCAGCCGCTCCGCGGCACGTGGGATCTTCCCAGGCCAGGGCTCGAACCGGCGCCCCTTGCACTGCAAGGCGGTGTCCTTACCCATTGGACCACCAGGGGAAGCCCCAGCATTTACTTTTATGACTGAGCTAATGGACTTCTGGAAATAAAAATTGAACACAGAGAGCAACATTTACTATCCCCGTAACATTAAAAAAAAAACTCCAGCAGCCTTTCTCCTCCTTTCTGTCCTTCCTTCGCCCCTTTCCCTGTTTCCCTTCACCTCCTTCCACATCCCTCCCTCCTCTCACGCTCATTTACTCAGTGTCTACTCCGTGCTGGGCATCGTGGCAGATGGTGCAGATACAGGAGAGACAGGGTTCCATCCTGGCCAGGCAGACTAACTCACACTTTTCTGATGCCTTAAAAATCTGCACACAGGTTTCTGCAGTAGGGAGTGCAGGAAGGGGCTGGGTGGAATTCTAAGCAAGGTGCTTCTTGGGTCCAAGGCTGGCCCCTCACTCGGAAGGCAGGAGGCAGAGAAGTAAATGAAGGTTGTATGGGGCAGGGGTTGGGGTGGGTGGATGATGTCTGTCTGAGGTTTGAAAGCTAATAAGTGAATGGTTGAGTGAATTTAGAGAAAAGACATCTAGGAGGTGGGGCGAAGGTGTTCAGAGACATGGAGGTACTGCTGGGGTGGGATTTGAGTCCAGAGACCTCAAGTGGGCTCAGCATGGCTGCAGCCCTATGTGGGGACATGTGAGAGGGCTGAGCTGGGTTATCTTCCAAAGCAGTGGTTCTCAGTGGGGGGCAGATTGCTCCCCTCAAGATGCAGCTGGCAACATCTGGAGATGATTTACATGGTCACCGCTTGGAGAGGGGTGCAGCCGGTATTCTTTAGTGGGTAGAGGTCAAGGAAACCACTAAACACCCCACGATTCACCAGACAGCAACCCATGGCTGACTCCTTACTTCTGAGGATCCAAATGAGGAGATGGCTTTTGACCGAACACACACTGGCCAGGGTTCCCTTTGATCATGGTATACGAATGCGCAATTAGTTGTATCTTGGTTTGCTTCCCCTGCGGGGGCTCCCTGGTGGCTCTGATGGTAAAGAATCTGCCTGCAATGCAGGAGACCTGGGTTCCATCTCTGGGTCGGGAAAACCCCCTGGAGTAGGGCACAGCAACCCACTCTAGCATTCTTGCCTGGAGAATTCCATGGACAGAGGAGCCTGGTGGGCTACAGTCCATGGGGTCACAAAGAGTCAGACATGACTGAGAAACTAACACGTTCACTTTCCAGCACCTCTTCCTTTCTGACCAGTTTGAGGCTGGGTTACATGGCAGAAGAGAAATGCAAAGGAACAGAACCCATAACTGCTTTCCTTTGTGCTTTTATGTTCTGCAACCATGTGGAATCATGTGAGCAGATGGGAGGAGAGCGGCCATGAGCACTGCATTTTAGCTGTGTGACCTGGAGAGGCTGATGGCTCTGGTTTCAGACAGGGTATGGAGCTCTTAGTACTGTGTTCCATGTGCCCGGAGGGCACAGTCAATGGTGGGATTTTCCATGGATATATTACTCAAAATGTCAACAAGGGATGAAAGAATAGCGATCATTAATCAAACGGGTCGACTTCCCAGATGTGGAGCCCATGGTTCAGAGACGCATGTTTTGATCCATGGATTTTAGTGAATTTAGAGAAAAGACATCTAGGAGGTGGGGCGAAGGTGTTCAGAGACATGGAGGTACTGCTGGGGTGGGATTTGAGTCCAGAGACCTCAAGTGGGCTCAGCATGGCTGCAGCCCTATGTGGGGACATGTGAGAGGGCTGAGCTGGGTTATCTTCCAAAGCAGTGGTTCTCAGTGGGGGGCAGATTGCTCCCCTCAAGATGCAGCTGGCAACATCTGGAGATGATTTACATGGTCACCGCTTGGAGAGGGGTGCAGCCGGTATTCTTTAGTGGGTAGAGGTCAAGGAAACCACTAAACACCCCACGATTCACCAGACAGCAACCCATGGCTGACTCCTTACTTCTGAGGATCCAAATGAGGAGATGGCTTTTGACCGAACACACACTGGCCAGGGTTCCCTTTGATCATGGTATACGAATGCGCAATTAGTTGTATCTTGGTTTGCTTCCCCTGCGGGGGCTCCCTGGTGGCTCTGATGGTAAAGAATCTGCCTGCAATGCAGGAGACCTGGGTTCCATCTCTGGGTCGGGAAAACCCCCTGGAGTAGGGCACAGCAACCCACTCTAGCATTCTTGCCTGGAGAATTCCATGGACAGAGGAGCCTGGTGGGCTACAGTCCATGGGGTCACAAAGAGTCAGACATGACTGAGAAACTAACACGTTCACTTTCCAGCACCTCTTCCTTTCTGACCAGTTTGAGGCTGGGTTACATGGCAGAAGAGAAATGCAAAGGAACAGAACCCATAACTGCTTTCCTTTGTGCTTTTATGTTCTGCAACCATGTGGAATCATGTGAGCAGATGGGAGGAGAGCGGCCATGAGCACTGCATTTTAGCTGTGTGACCTGGAGAGGCTGATGGCTCTGGTTTCAGACAGGGTATGGAGCTCTTAGTACTGTGTTCCATGTGCCCGGAGGGCACAGTCAATGGTGGGCATGTGTCCATGGATATATTACTCAAAATGTCAACAAGGGATGAAAGAATAGCGATCATTAATCAAACGGGTCGACTTCCCAGATGTGGAGCCCATGGCTCAGAGACGTTAACATGACTTTTTAGGATCACAGGTAGTACAACCCCTGGAACCAGCCTCTGGATCTCAGATTACCTGAGGAATTCTTAATACCAACCACAGTTTTGGATTGGACAAATCAAAACCACTGAAAAACCTGCATTCTGTCTTGCACATGTTCTCTGGCCTGTGTATTGGCCATTGCTGAACTTAAGGTTGGAGGCTATCATTTTCATACAAAAGCAAAATGGAATAAAACAAAACAACCCATTCACGATGATTTACAAATCTAAGGCACCAAATAACACCTTGCATTTCCAGAGAGCTTTTTATTTCCAGAGTTCTTCCTAGACAATAAGTAATGAAGTCTCCAACTCCCCTTAGGAATAGAGACACGGGCATCCCCACACGTATCAGCAACTTAATTTACATGAAATGAAGGGTAAGACATTTCCAAGCCGCATTCCGCTAAATCATAATTACCACCTCAGGTCCAAGATAAACACGCTGAACTTTCCCAGGAAGGCAGATACACTCACCCGGGGGCACTTTCCTCTTAGATTCCAGCACTGCCCATGTTGGAAGGACAGATCGGGAGTGTCCACATAAAGTCAGCCTCCCTGGGGTTACGGTCCTCTTGTAAAGGCAAACAACCTCAGGCAAATGATCTGTTAGGGTGCAGGTGTTAGTGCAGTGGTCGGATTTGACTGCCAGCCTTCCTTCTCTGCTGGGCATCTCCCTTCCCTCCGCTGGGCTTCCCTGGACTCCCCTGGCCCCTCCTCTCCAGTCTTCTCTTTCTTATCAGGGGAAATGGTGTGATGAGTTGTCAGGGGTTTTGGGGACTTCCAGTGAGACACCTCGTGGGAACACAGGCATCTTACAAAGAGCCTGGAGGTGGATGCCCAGGAGCTGTTGTCACCGGGGAGCTAGAGTCGTCCCCAGTGTTCCGTGAATCCCACTGCCTGGCTGTCAGCTGCCTCCACCTCCCAGGGAGAGGGGCCTGTGTCCAGCTCACGTGTCCACCTGTGCGTCAACACCCTGGACCCTTTCCACCAGCTGGCCTTACTCACCTTGCTTACTTACCTGCCTTGAGATGACACGAGCCTGGAAGACGGTGAAAGAATAGCGATCATGACTTCCCAGATGTGGAGCCCATGGCTCAGAGACGTTAACATGACTTTTTAGGATCACAGGTAGTACAACCCCTGGAACCAGCCTCTGGATCTCAGATTACCTGAGGAATTCTTAATACCAACCACAGTTTTGGATTGGACAAATCAAAACCACTGAAAAACCTGCATTCTGTCTTGCACATGTTCTCTGGCCTGTGTATTGGCCATTGCTGAACTTAAGGTTGGAGGCTATCATTTTCATACAAAAGCAAAATGGAATAAAACAAAACAACCCATTCACGATGATTTACAAATCTAAGGCACCAAATAACACCTTGCATTTCCAGAGAGCTTTTTATTTCCAGAGTTCTTCCTAGACAATAAGTAATGAAGTCTCCAACTCCCCTTAGGAATAGAGACACGGGCATCCCCACACGTATCAGCAACTTAATTTACATGAAATGAAGGGTAAGACATTTCCAAGCCGCATTCCGCTAAATCATAATTACCACCTCAGGTCCAAGATAAACACGCTGAACTTTCCCAGGAAGGCAGATACACTCACCCGGGGGCACTTTCCTCTTAGATTCCAGCACTGCCCATGTTGGAAGGACAGATCGGGAGTGTCCACATAAAGTCAGCCTCCCTGGGGTTACGGTCCTCTTGTAAAGGCAAACAACCTCAGGCAAATGATCTGTTAGGGTGCAGGTGTTAGTGCAGTGGTCGGATTTGACTGCCAGCCTTCCTTCTCTGCTGGGCATCTCCCTTCCCTCCGCTGGGCTTCCCTGGACTCCCCTGGCCCCTCCCTCTCCAGTCTTCTCTTGCTAATCAGGGGAAATGGTGTGATGAGTTGTCAGGGGTTTTGGGGACTTCCAGTGAGACACCTCGTGGGAACACAGGCATCTTACAAAGAGCCTGGAGGTGGATGCCCAGGAGCTGTTGTCACCGGGGAGCTAGAGTCGTCCCCAGTGTTCCGTGAATCCCACTGCCTGGCTGTCAGCTGCCTCCACCTCCCCAGGGAGAGGGGCCTGTGTCCAGCTCACGTGTCCACCTGTGCGTTCAACACCCTGGACCCTTTCCACCAGCTGGCCTTACTCACCTTGCTTACTTACCTGCCTTGAGATGACACGAGCCTCCACGGAGGGGTCTCCGAGTCCGGCCTTAGAAATGTCTGGGCTAAATGACTCCTCCTGTAGGCGGCTGAGTGCAAACTGCCCTCCAGCCAACGAGCTTGCTAAGAGTCATTCCGGTGGAAAGCACAGAACTCCTTTACTTGCCTCTGCCTCTCAGCCTCTCCCTTTCCATGACTTAGACCTGTGCTGTGCCCTCCACCTGCAGGCCACCCACCTCGTGCTCTGGACTCTGGAGCCATAACTGTGACCTTGCAACTGGACGGTCAAGTTCTCTTGGTGCTGGTTCAGCTCTTCTATTCCAGTATTGATACCTCATCTCTGCTATGTTCCCTGGGATGGGTCCCTGGTCTACACTCAGGGTAGGAGGTGCAGTGCTGACCAGCACTGGATGAGAACTTCTTGCTCTCTAAGCAGAGCTCTGACAGCGTGACTCTCTAAGGTCAGGGTAGAAATGGTCTCAACATGATCTGTGATGGAGAAGACATTTCTGCCTCCAGGAGCATTTTTAAGACCAAATCAGGGTAGAAACCAAAAAACCATGTCATATTAGACTTATGGGAGTGGCAGAAGCAACAAAGGCTAAAACCAATCAGTGGGGAGAAGAGATCTGCCGGGGGTCCTGCTGGACATACTGACCAGAGCTGTGGAGAAGCAGTATCAGGACTGAACAGCAAGCTTAGAGCGCTGAGCAGGGATTGAGCCACAAAGGCCAGGATAACCAGAGCCGGCCTGCCAATGAGGTGGCTTCCAGCAGGGCTGCAGCCTCAGGTAGCTCCTAGCAACGTGGAGTCCAGAAGTCCAAGGCCATCTCAGAAAGCGAGTTAAATGGAAGAGGAAGGAATGCAGGCCATCAACAAGCAGAACCACCCATAAAGAAGCCTGCATGGAACATTCTGTATGAAATGATCCCAGTATGGAAATGTTCCTGCCACTGGGAAACAGTAGGGCATGGTTTCATTAAAAGAGAGGGCTGCGAACCTGTGTCCAGCTCACGTGTCCACCTGTGCTCAACACCCTGGACCCTTTCCACCAGCTGGCCTTACTCACCTTGCTTACTTACCTGCCTTGAGATGACACGAGCCTCCACGGAGGGGTCTCCGAGTCCGGCCTTAGAAATGTCTGGGCTAAATGACTCCTCCTGTAGGCGGCTGAGTGCAAACTGCCCTCCAGCCAACGAGCTTGCTAAGAGTCATTCCGGTGGAAAGCACAGAACTCCTTTACTTGCCTCTGCCTCTCAGCCTCTCCCTTTCCATGACTTAGACCTGTGCTGTGCCCTCCACCTGCAGGCCACCCACCTCGTGCTCTGGACTCTGGAGCCATAACTGTGACCTTGCAACTGGACGGTCAAGTTCTCTTGGTGCTGGTTCAGCTCTTCTATTCCAGTATTGATACCTCATCTCTGCTATGTTCCCTGGGATGGGTCCCTGGTCTACACTCAGGGTAGGAGGTGCAGTGCTGACCAGCACTGGATGAGAACTTCTTGCTCTCTAAGCAGAGCTCTGACAGCGTGACTCTCTAAGGTCAGGGTAGAAATGGTCTCAACATGATCTGTGATGGAGAAGACATTTCTGCCTCCAGGAGCATTTTTAAGACCAAATCAGGGGTAGAAACCAAAAAGCCATGTCATATTAGACTTATGGGAGTGGCAGAAGCAACAAAGGCTAAAACCAATCAGTGGGGAGAAGAGATCTGCCGGGGGTCCTGCTGGACATACTGACCAGAGCTGTGGAGAAGCAGTATCAGGACTGAACAGCAAGCTTAGAGCGCTGAGCAGGGATTGAGCCACAAAGGCCAGGATAACCAGAGCCGGCCTGCCAATGAGGTGGCTTCCAGCAGGGCTGCAGCCTCAGGTAGCTCCTAGCAACGTGGAGTCCAGAAGTCCAAGGCCATCTCAGAAAGCGAGTTAAATGGAAGAGGAAGGAATGCAGGCCATCAACAAGCAGAACCACCCATAAAGAAGCCTGCATGGAACATTCTGTATGAAATGATCCCAGTATGGAAATGTTCCTGCCACTGGGAAACAGTAGGGCATGGTTTCATTAAAAGAGAGAGGGGATTAAGATGGTCAGAGAGATATCATCGTCACCATCACCACCATCACCATTATCACCACCACCATCATGACCACTATTATTATCATCATTATCACAATCATCATCATCTTCACCATCACCATCATCATCTTCATCAACACCAGCGTCACCACCATCATGACTACTATCACCATCATCACCATCATCATCATCACAATCATAATCACCACCTTCACCATCATCATGTCCATCACCACCATGACCACTACCTATCATCATCATCATCATCACCATCACCACCATCATCATTATCATCATCATCACCACCATCACCATCATCACCACCATCATCGCCATCGTCTCACAGACAGCACTAAAAAGCTAGAAGCAGTGCCTTAAAAGTCCAGGAATGTTGAGGCTTCATCTCTCAGGATGGGAGGATCATCATGAAGAGAAAACCACAGCTCTGAGGTTGTGCAGGACTGAACACATGGAGGGCTGCTCTAGGATGAGATGAGCCTGGTGATCAAGAACAAGGGGGGGACCCAGGGAGAACAGCCATCTGGGTCACCAGGGAGGAGCTGCCACCTCTCCACACCCCAGGTTGAGAAGCAGGCAGCAGAGGTCTCAGTCTCCCAGTACGGAGCACTGGCTTCAGTCACAATGGAGAGGTCAGAAGTGGGGGGCCCTGGAGACACCCAGGAGAGACGGGATGCTCTCTACATTCAAGAGACTGGACGCGGCAAATAGGAGGAGCATCGGCAGAAAGGCTGATGATCCAGATGTGAAGTGCAGCAGGCGGTCAACGACCCTGAACTACTTGAAAAAGCCATGAAAGAGAGGCTGCAGCCCCAACAAATGGAAACGTTTACACCCAAAGAGCAGAGTTAATAGAGCAAACAGAACAAGAATTCGGCACATATATAATTAGAATCCTCAGAGAGAAATAAAATGATATTGCACCCATAAAGAGGAATGTTTTAGAGATCTTGGAAATGAAAAATTTGATGATTGAAATAAAATTCTCAGTAAATGGGCAGAAGCACTGAAGCTGATAAGAGATTAAACTGAAAGGCTGAGTGCAGGAATGCTCTCTGAATAGCAAAAATGGACAAGGAGACAGCAGGGATAAATACCGGTCCCAAGGATGGGAGGACAAGCCCCACAGTGGCCGACACTCCCTCAGCCGATTTTCAGAAGAGAAGAATGGAGAGGATGGTGGCAGTGGGGGCAGAGGTCCCTCAGGCAGGAATGGAAGGCAGTGTCCCAGACTGAAGACAGGTACGGGCCTCAGAGACAGTGGAGCAGAATCAAGGTCAAACTGAAGGAAAGATTCTTATCAACCATGTCACGGTGAAATTTCTGACATCAAACATAAGAAGAAAACCCTAAATGCCTTTGGGAGGAGGAGGGGAGGGAGTGGAGGGACTACATAATCACGGAGATAACATGGGATACAAGGAGAAACAAGGGACACAGCTTCACACTTCTGAGAAAAATCCTTTGGAATGAGCATTCAGCATGTGTAACAGTAACACAAGTGTGAGGACCCTACGTGAGTATTTTCAGACATGCCAGGATGCAAACCTGTGCCATCTCAGATCCGAGCTGAGAAGAATTAACTCAAGGAGTATGATCCAAGAAGCCACACGATAGGGACTTGCCTGGCAGTTCAGGGATTAAGACTTTGAGCTTCAGCGGGGAGCAGGGTTCAATCCCTGGTTGGGGAACTGAGATCCCACATGCTGGGGAAAAAAAAAGAAAGAAAAAAAGAAACCACAGATTGGCTGGGAAGTCAATGCCTTAAACATTGGCATTGGAAGTACTAAACTTCATACACCACAAGATTCAGCCCTTTAAAGTGTACAGTTCAGTATATGTTAAGTGTTCTCACAATGCAGCCATCTCCAGTATCTAATCCCAGGACATCTTCATCACCTAAAAAGAAATCTTGTGCCTGGGTCTTCATCCTAATTTAATAGGATGCTAAAATAGGGCTCCTTTTCTCTCTTTTCTGGGAGTCCTCCAGACAAGAGGAAAAAGCAAAAGAAACACAACTTGATCCATCCAACAACAGACAGAAAAGAGAAATAAACTACAGAAAGGGTTGGTAAAGGAACAAACAGTGAGATGGCAGGAAAATCAAAGCACATCCATGAGTCCCAGCCAAGCTGACTTTGTTAAATTCATCTATTAAAAATGTGGGGGTGCTTATAGTGGGCAAACCCTACATGCAACCATATGTGAGGGACAATCTTTGATGATTGAAATAAAATTCTCAGTAAATGGGCAGAAGCACTGAAGCTGATAAGAGATTAAACTGAAAGGCTGAGTGCAGGAATGCTCTCTGAATAGCAAAAATGGACAAGGAGACAGCAGGGATAAATACCGGTCCCAAGGATGGGAGGACAAGCCCCACAGTGGCCGACACTCCCTCAGCCGATTTTCAGAAGAGAAGAATGGAGAGGATGGTGGCAGTGGGGGCAGAGGTCCCTCAGGCAGGAATGGAAGGCAGTGTCCCAGACTGAAGACAGGTACGGGCCTCAGAGACAGTGGAGCAGAATCAAGGTCAAACTGAAGGAAAGATTCTTATCAACCATGTCACGGTGAAATTTCTGACATCAAACATAAGAAGAAAACCCTAAATGCCTTTGGGAGGAGGAGGGGAGGGAGTGGAGGGACTACATAATCACGGAGATAACATGGGATACAAGGAGAAACAAGGGACACAGCTTCACACTTCTGAGAAAAATCCTTTGGAATGAGCATTCAGCATGTGTAACAGTAACACAAGTGTGAGGACCCTACGTGAGTATTTTCAGACATGCCAGGATGCAAACCTGTGCCATCTCAGATCCGAGCTGAGAAGAATTAACTCAAGGAGTATGATCCAAGAAGCCACACGATAGGGACTTGCCTGGCAGTTCAGGGATTAAGACTTTGAGCTTCAGCGGGGAGCAGGGTTCAATCCCTGGTTGGGGAACTGAGATCCCACATGCTGGGGAAAAAAAAGAAAGAAAAAAAGAAACCACAGATTGGCTGGGAAGTCAATGCCTTAAACATTGGCATTGGAAGTACTAAACTTCATACACCACAAGATTCAGCCCTTTAAAGTGTACAGTTCAGTATATGTTAAGTGTTCTCACAATGCAGCCATCTCCAGTATCTAATCCCAGGACATCTTCATCACCTAAAAAGAAATCTTGTGCCTGGGTCTTCATCCTAATTTAATAGGATGCTAAAATAGGGCTCCTTTTCTCTCTTTTCTGGGAGTCCTCCAGACAAGAGGAAAAAGCAAAAGAAACACAACTTGATCCATCCAACAACAGACAGAAAAGAGAAATAAACTACAGAAAGGGTTGGTAAAGGAACAAACAGTGAGATGGCAGGAAAATCAAAGCACATCCATGAGTCCCAGCCAAGCTGACTTTGTTAAATTCATCTATTAAAAATGTGGGGGTGCTTATAGTGGGCAAACCCTACATGCAACCATATGTGAGGGACAATCTGAAAGTAAAACCCCAAGGATAATAAATGATCCTGGGATGGAAAAAGAAACAGGCAAGCCAACATAAATTATGCATTTCCATATATAATATATGGTGCCATAGAAATAGAACATGGGACAAAATAGAATTTGAAACAGAAGCTTAAGAAGACTGTGAAGGATAGATATTTCATGTAGATAAAAGAAACGAACTGTCAAGAAGATACATCAGTGCTGGGTGTTTAAACATCTAAAATACAGCTTCAAAATATGTTCTGTTCTATGTCCCCCATATACTAGCCATGAAGCAAAACCCACATGCTTGATGATCACAAGAGACTCTAGAGAGGTGAGGAAAAGTGCCCGGGAAGACAGGAAACATGCATGGGGCAAAAGTCCCCAAAAGGAGCAGGGGTTAAGCCTGTCTGACCTTAGGCAGATGGACCCAGGTGGTGGCTACTGAGGGGGACAGAGTGGCCAGGGTACCAGGTCCACACTGGGTACTGGGGTATCTGAGTACAGAGCACTGGGGCAGAAAGAGGCTAACAGACTCTGGAGGCAAAGAAGTACTTGAACTTCTTTGTATTTCAACTGTACCCTCAGAAATACATATTACATGTATCAAATGCTCCATCTTGGTGCAGGGTACCCAATACCAGCCAAAGAACGCTGGTGTGGGCTGGGGAGATCAGGGACTGAAAATGGACAGGGACTTGGCAGATTCATGAACCTATCCTGTGCTTTGCCTACAGTTCTTTCAGCCATGAGACTAAGGCACACACGGTTTTAAAACTGGATGAGATGTTGTTTGATTGAGACAAAGCCATTGATAGGAAATTTAATTCCTAAGTGATGGTTAACGATAGGGCCACTTTTAGCCCATAGCAACTTACGAAAGAATAGCAAAGTTGGAGGACTCACACATACCGATTCAAAAAGTTACAGTAAATGAGACAGACTGGTACTGCCAGAGGACAGAAACAGATCACTGGAACGGAATGAGAGACCAGAAATAAACCTTCTAGGGTGTGGTCACTTGATTTAGGACAAGGGTGACAAGACACTTTAATGGGGGTGAGAACCATCTTCCAAAAAATGGTACCAAGACAATGGGATATCCACATGCAAAAGAAAGAAGCTGGACCCCTTTCTCATGCTATATACAAAAAGCATCTTAAAGTGGGTCCTACATCCAAATGTTAGAGCTAAAACTTTAAAATTATTGAGGAAACTATAAATCCTCATGACCTTGGGTTAGGCAAACCCTTCTTATATATAATACGATGAAAGCACAAGAGACGAACTTCAAACAGATACACAGGACTCTGTCAAAACTAAACACTTCTGACTCCAAAGGACACTATCAAGAAAGTGAAAAAATGACCACACAGTGAAAATGTTTGCACATCTTCTATCTGATCAGGGACTCATATCCAAAACACAAAAGAGATTCTTACAACTCAACAAGGCAAAAGACAAATAACCTGTTAAAAATAGGTGATTTAATAGGCGTTTCTCCAAGGAAGATTTTAAAATGGCCAATAAGCACCTCAGTATCATTAGTCATTGGGTTCCTCCTTAGTGGCTCAGGCAGTAAGGAATCTGCATGCAATACCGGAGACTCCGGTTCAATCCCTGGGTCAGGAAGAACCCC
This sequence comes from Tragulus kanchil, assembly GCA_022376925.1. Taxonomy (NCBI): domain Eukaryota; kingdom Metazoa; phylum Chordata; class Mammalia; order Artiodactyla; family Tragulidae; genus Tragulus; species Tragulus kanchil. Next base: position 99,458,648 of record JAIOJX010000029.1, read on the forward strand.
TGGAGAAGGGAGTGGCTACCCACTCCAGTATTCTTGTTTGGAGAAATCCACGGATAGAGGAGCCTGGTGTGTTACAGTCCGTAGGGTCACAAAGAGTGGGACAGGACTGAGCAACTAACACTTCCACACACACACATCATTAGTCATTAAGGAAATGCAAGTCAAAACCACAATCTAACACCTGGTAGAACAGTTATCATACAAAAAAAGACAGTAACGTGTGCTGAGGATGTGGAGAAGCTGGAGCTCTCATGCATTGCTGGTGAGAATGTATAACTGTACTGATCCTGTGGAGAACAATGCAAAAATTCCTTAAAAAGTTAGCATGGACCATTTTCAATGTCTGTCTGCCATTTGTGTTCGAACTATGTCACTTAACAGCTAATAAACACACCTCGAACATGTAAACAAACAATAAACAACAATCAAAAGCTCTCTTAGCAAGATGATTCCAGACTCAGTCACATGTTGATTTATTTCTTGTTCACTCCAAATGAACAAGAGTTCATTCTGCCAGAGGACAGAAACAGATCACTGGAACGGAATGAGAGACCAGAAATAAACCTTCTAGGGTGTGGTCACTTGATTTAGGACAAGGGTGACAAGACACTTTAATGGGGGTGAGAATCATCTTTCAAAAAAGGGTACCAAGACAATGGGATATCCACATGCAAAAGAAGAAGCTGGACCAGAAAGAACTTCTGCCAGAGGCATTCTTAGATCGGTGCCCCTTTCTTTAAAAAGCTGTCATCCATTTTCCTATTTCGGGGGCTTTAGACTTTTGTAGAGGAAAAGGCAGCTTGTGATGATATTTACTGTTAGGTTGTGTTAGGTTGATAGGCTATCAAAGGGTTAACACTGCAGCTGTGGACTCCCAGGCCCTGCAGGGTCAGCAGCAAGGGGCCTGTGGCTGATCTGCTGGTGCCTGGGAGTCCGCAAGGCCAGCGATAAGGAGCTTGCCCTGGCCATGAAGATCTTCCACCTGGTCTAGAAAGTAACAAGAACTGCACACCCTCATGCCCACAGACAACACAAGGACAACCGACTCATCACTAATTTCCTGCTCAACTTAAACAAAGACTTTGTTTCTGCACCTGCTCTAAGAAACCCCCTCCCCTTTCTTTTTCTCCCCCTTCTCCTCCCAGATAAAATCTCCTCGTCCCATCTCCGGGGCACGACTTCAATGGTCCACTTTTTGGACCTGAGGATCTCACCCAGGAACTCTTCCCAAATAAACTCTTTCCCTAACAGCTTGCTGTCCGTCTTGTCTTTGCGATTCTTACATTTACAACAAAATCCTGTGACCTAAGAGAAAGGACAGTGTACTCAGAAAAGGTTATAGGAAGAGACCGTAGGTTGTCTGTGAGACAGAAGGATGTTGACTTTAAGGTTCATTAGGACGTTAAAAGTCCTTTCACTGAGGCATCAGTATTTGCCTTCAAATATAAAAGTGCTTATTCTTACAAATCCTTAACAGCTAATAAACACACCTCAACTGTCATTCAAACAATAAACAACAATCAAAAGCTCTCTTAGCAAGATGATTCCAGACTCAGTCACATGTTGATTTATTTCTTGTTCACTCCAAATGAACAAGAGTTCATTCTGCCAGAGGACAGAAACAGATCACTGGAACGGAATGAGAGACCAGAAATAAACCTTCTAGGGTGTGGTCACTTGATTTAGGACAAGGGTGACAAGACACTTTAATGGGGGTGAGAATCATCTTTCAAAAAAGGGTACCAAGACAATGGGATATCCACATGCAAAAGAAGAAGCTGGACCAGAAAGAACTTCTGCCAGAGGCATTCTTAGATCGGTGCCCCTTTCTTTAAAAAGCTGTCATCCATTTTCCTATTTCGGGGGCTTTAGACTTTTGTAGAGGAAAAGGCAGCTTGTGATGATATTTACTGTTAGGTTGTGTTAGGTTGATAGGCTATCAAAGGGTTAACACTGCAGCTGTGGACTCCCAGGCCCTGCAGGGTCAGCAGCAAGGGGCCTGTGGCTGATCTGCTGGTGCCTGGGAGTCCGCAAGGCCAGCGATAAGGAGCTTGCCCTGGCCATGAAGATCTTCCACCTGGTCTAGAAAGTAACAAGAACTGCACACCCTCATGCCCACAGACAACACAAGGACAACCGACTCATCACTAATTTCCTGCTCAACTTAAACAAAGACTTTGTTTCTGCACCTGCTCTAAGAAACCCCCTCCCCTTTCTTTTTTTCCCCTTCTCCTCTCAGACAAAACCTCCTCGTCCTATCTCCGGGGTGCGACTTCACTGGTCCACCTTTTGGACCTGTGGATCTCGCCCGGGAACTCTTCCCAAATAAACTCTTTCCCTAACAGCTTGCTGTCCATCGTGTCTTTGCAATTCTTACATTTACAACAAAATCCTGTGACCTAAGAGAAAGGACAGTGTACTCAGAAAAGGTTATAGGAAGAGACCGTAGGTTGTCTGTGAGACAGAAGGATGTTGACTTTAAGGTTCATTAGGACGTTAAAAGTCCTTTCACTGAGGCATCAGTATTTGCCTTCAAATATAAAAGTGCTTATTCTTACAAATCCTTAAGCCTCATTCTGGTACAGTGCAGTAAGGCACTTCTCCATTCCAGAGCTGTGCCACACAAGGTTCACGCAACTTACAGGCATGGCAAAATCTCCTGGCAGCCGAATAAATGGTCAATGATTCCATTATCCTTGTACATGTCGATTTAAACTCAGACCAAAGATTCCCTCCCAGACAAATCCTTAATATTATTGTTCTCCGCTCCTTCCTAATATCTTGCCCAAATAATTCACTATTGAATTATTCACGATTTGAAGGTTCACTTTTGTTTATCTGCAATACGATAAATACAGCTGCATGGGAGCTTTTTTTTTTTTTTTTTTAATACAAGAGGGAGACTGGGAAAGGGGATTTAACATTTGCACTTCCTTATGCAGATCCAAGCAACCAGCAAAGGAGAAAAACTTCACGCTCCAGGAATGTAGACATCGTAAAAGCAGCCAGGGAGATGAGAGCTCTGGGAGGGCCCGCTGGAATTTCCTCGGAAAAACTGTTCACGAATTTCAAGAAGAAAAGCTGGAGGAAGTGTTCCTTCCTAAAGCCACTATTCTTTATTAATTCCTTGGGTTGAGATTTTTTTTTTAAATCACATTCTTAAAGATGCAGTTGAAAGTCCAAGATTTTACAGGTGTAGGGTGTGTCATGGTGATTCTTAACAGACAACATGGGTTAAGACAGTGACGATCAACACAGATCCTGGACTCTCTACCCACGTCAAATGCTCTCACAAGAAGCCCCAAATGAGGATCACATAACAAACATGAACTTAAGCTCTTCTAACAGTGAACAGCTAGACAAAAATGAAAATGGCATGGGATATTAATACAGCACTTTGTAATCAATGCTACAGTATGTACATGTTTACAGCATAAATTACTGTATAGAACTGTCAGACTTAAAATCCTCTTCAGTTGCTGAAAGCACCGTAAGACCAGTTCCTGTAAGAGCAGGAGATGAAGGCCTTGTATTTTGGTTCGGTGGCTGCTTCAGCTGCAGGGCTGATGACGTCTCACGGGAGATGAGGAGATTTCTAAGTGGCTGGCCACTTTCCCAAGACCCAGACGCAGCATTTGAAGTGACGTTCGGTGTGACACCCTGGGCCTCTGATATTGGAATAGGGAATGAGAATTGCCAGCTTCGTGAATAAACATCCAAGATGACACAGCCAAAGGAAAACGCTGGAATTAATATTCCTGCTCCGGCTGAGGCAAACTACGTGGAAGTGACTTGGAACTTGATTTCAAAGAACCTCAGCAGTAAGCTGCTGTCTAGGCGCGTCCGTTCCTTAACATCCTGCCCGGGGTTGGGGTGGTGTAGTCGCCATGTCCCACTCTCGTGAGCCTGTGGACTGTAGTCCACCAGACTCCTCTGTCTGTGGGATTCTCCAGGCAAGAACACTGGAGTGGGTAGCCTTTCCCTTCTCCAGCGGAGCTTTCCAATCCAGCTCTCCCACATTGCAGGAGGATTAAGACGAGGTGAAATCCGAGGGTATAGCCTGTGTATCTCCAACTCCTCAAGCTAATATTAACCTAAATATTACTATCTGTTTGTGTATGCTCAGTTGTGCTTGACTCTTTGCAGCCCCATGGACTGTAGCCCTCCAGGCCCCTGTCCATGGGATTCCCCAGGCAAGAACACTGGAGGGGATTGCTATTTCCTAGTCTTTCTCTAGGACAAAACAACATTCATTCCACAAGGTGTTGTGCTCCTGTGGAAGTGGTACTGGGTATTATTTGGGCTCAGCGTGGAACTTTCATAATCTTCTGCTGTTGTTCTTTTGTCCTAGAGGAAGACCAGGAAAGGGGTTTCCAGGGAGTGTGGAAAGAAAGGGCCCTTTTGAATAAGTGTTTCGTGATTATTTTGGTTAAGCTCACAGCACTAATGGAGCGGCACAAGGAAGCCCCTGAGTCTAAACAAGAGACACTTTAGATAAAAGCTGAAAACCTTGATTGAACGCTTATGCCTTGACCTTGGGGTTGGGGGTCAGGTCAACAGTCATATCTCCAGTCTCTGTGCTGATGTGTAGGGTAAGAATGGTCACCTTCTTGCTGGGTGTCACACGGTACTAAGTTCTCAGGCTGGATTTCTCTCTTGGGAGAGCCTGACAAAGGCTTAGCCCACAATTATGCCATCCTGTTCAGGCGATTAGCTAGCCCATTGGAGGAAAACACTCCATCCTTTCCTCAGGAGGGGTTTCTGCTTTCCTGAAACTCATGACATACCAAGTCCCCTGTGACAAGTCTCCTTTTTCAGGGACAAACCTCCCAGAGCAGCTGTTCTCCACCACCCGACCCAAACAACAACAAAACCACCACCAGGGGCACACGGTTTGCATCCTAGGAAAACCAGGAGAGCCAAGGCAGTGAGGCTGTGCCACAGGCTACGGGCATCTGAGTGGACCAGTATATGTGGAGCCTGGTGGCCTAGAGGCAAGCTGTGTTCTCATGGAAGAGGCCCCTGTGGGGAGCTGGGACCCCATGTCTCTCTTTCCCCATTCCATCTGGATTCTCCCCTCCCCTGCCTGCTTTCTGAAGGCCAGGACTGGACGAGGAAAGAAGACGGTGGGATTGTACCACCAAGCTACAGCAGCTTGGCAAGGACAGATCTGCTCCTGCCCCCACACTGGTCTAGTAGACCCCTTCCTGCTGGCAGGATGGACTCAAAGTGGCAACAACAAAGCCTCAGGGGTCCCACGGAGACCCCATTGCCATCCTCTTGATCCCGGAGAGCGGGGACAAAGGGTCACCTCCCACGTCACACACCTGAGCATCACTGTGCCTGCTGAGAGACTGGGCTGCCGGTGCCTCTGTTGCGGCAGCGAAGCTTAGTTCCAGTTGCCAGTGACAATCGGGGATCTCCCACAGTTGCCCTCATCTGGTGATCCTCACAACCTCTTTGTGGGGGGGCAGTCAATTGGGTTCCATTTCATGTAGAGGAAACAGAAGCGTGGAGAGGGCTTTATCGAAGAACTGAGGGCAGCACGCAAAGGGGTCTGAGTGGCTTTCCCAATTTCAAAACTTGCTTAAAACCTTGATTGAACGCTTATGCCTTGACCTTGGGGTTGGGGGTCAGGTCAACAGTCATATCTCCAGTCTCTGTGCTGATGTGTAGGGTAAGAATGGTCACCTTCTTGCTGGGTGTCACACGGTACTAAGTTCTCAGGCTGGATTTCTCTCTTGGGAGAGCCTGACAAAGGCTTAGCCCACAATTATGCCATCCTGTTCAGGCGATTAGCTAGCCCATTGGAGGAAAACACTCCATCCTTTCCTCAGGAGGGGTTTCTGCTTTCCTGAAACTCATGACATACCAAGTCCCCTGTGACAAGTCTCCTTTTTCAGGGACAAACCTCCCAGAGCAGCTGTTCTCCACCACCCGACCCAAACAACAACAAAACCACCACCAGGGGCACACGGTTTGCATCCTAGGAAAACCAGGAGAGCCAAGGCAGTGAGGCTGTGCCACAGGCTACGGGCATCTGAGTGGACCAGTATATGTGGAGCCTGGTGGCCTAGAGGCAAGCTGTGTTCTCATGGAAGAGGCCCCTGTGGGGAGCTGGGACCCCATGTCTCTCTTTCCCCATTCCATCTGGATTCTCCCCTCCCCTGCCTGCTTTCTGAAGGCCAGGACTGGACGAGGAAAGAAGACGGTGGGATTGTACCACCAAGCTACAGCAGCTTGGCAAGGACAGATCTGCTCCTGCCCCCACACTGGTCTAGTAGACCCCTTCCTGCTGGCAGGATGGACTCAAAGTGGCAACAACAAAGCCTCAGGGGTCCCACGGAGACCCCATTGCCATCCTCTTGATCCCGGAGAGCGGGGACAAAGGGTCACCTCCCACGTCACACACCTGAGCATCACTGTGCCTGCTGAGAGACTGGGCTGCCGGTGCCTCTGTTGCGGCAGCGAAGCTTAGTTCCAGTTGCCAGTGACAATCGGGGATCTCCCACAGTTGCCCTCATCTGGTGATCCTCACAACCTCTTTGTGGGGGGGCAGTCAATTGGGTTCCATTTCATGTAGAGGAAACAGAAGCGTGGAGAGGGGCTTTATCGAAGAACTGAGGGCAGCACGCAAAAGTGTGTGTCTGAGCTGCCCAATTTACCCCTGACCTTTTAATCCCAACATCAATGAGTTCAAATATTGAATCTGTTGCCTTAAAGAACTCACTGTCTCTAGTAACTGTCCTTCTAAACAGTCAAGATACAGAATCTAACTGATAAAGGGAAAAAAAAAACTCTAAAGTAATAAAAACCTCAAGCCAGCTCACAGAGAGGGACATTTTGGGTTGAGCTGGCAGTGCTGGGAACTTAGGGGGTTTCATAATCAGTTGGCAAATTACTCAAAGGAAAGTGTTAATATTGCTTTTTATTTTTGCCCCACCAAAAGGCCCCAGAGACAGCCGGTAATGCTAAGGAAGTGTCTATCATTAAAGATGAGCGTGTTAGGTGCGTAGGCTTTTTGACACCTAAACTATGTGGCTATCCTTCAGGCTTGGTGATCACTCACGCTATAGATAAAGGTAACAGAGAAGATCCAAAGAAGGTTCTTTAAAAAGTCGCATACATTTGCCTAATGTGGGTAGATGCTGCATAGTCAAGTAATGCATATTTCTTGGTGGTACTTTCTTTGCTCATTTGGGCATCTAGAAATAAAGAGAAGATAAATACTACAGGGAAAAAAATCAGTTCTGTTTTATGAAAAACTGAAAAAGTACTGGAAACCAATACAGAAATAAGAAAACTGCGGTTATATATATTTTTTTATAACCAAAGAGCACTGTTTGATAATTCTAAACATTGGCACTATCTTACATCACATTTGGATATAAACATTTTCTGATGAGCTTTTCCTATGCTAGAAATGAGTGGAAAAACAAGTCCATGATCTGGCTTTTCAGGTCTCATCCTTACTTCTTGATGCTTAAAGACAAATGCTGACTGGGTTGACTGGCAATTAGTGCTCTGAATTCATCCCTTAGATCAATGTGTTTACAATTGGCTATAAGAGGTGGATTTTCAAAGCAACGCAGAGGGACTGAATCCCTTGATTCCCATTACTGTGAGAAAGAGCTGTGAGTCTAAATCCCCCTGTGGCAAACCCCGAATTCACCCTCTGCTGCTTCAGAATGCCAATTAAATAATAAAAACCGAAACCATGGTCACATGTAATTCATTTGAGAACAGAGTTTTATAATTTCCCTCATGCCAAGCAAACAAACAGACCCGTGTGATGACATACACAGAAGGATTCAGTTTGGACAAAGAGAACACACATCTCAAGTCTGAACATTTCTTGTGCTATTTGTCAGGAAGTTTGTAATGCTGAAAAACTGTGCTCTTCTGAGAATGGGAAGACAAGGAAATAAACTCTGGCTCCGGGTTGCTGGAAATGCAGTTTACATTATTAGGGTATTTTTTTTTCTTGCCTTAAAAAACGTCTCTTAAGACTCCAGCTGATCTAGGTTTCATTGAAAATGTTGTGAAGTGTTAGGTGCTCAGTCGTGTCTGACTCTTTGTGACCCCATGGACTATAGCTTGCCAGGCTCCTCTGTCCATGGAATTCTCCAGGCAAGAATACTGGAATGGGTTGCAATTGCCTTCTCCAGGAGCTCTTCCCGATCCAGGGATTGAACCCAGGTTTCCGGAATTGCAGGTGGATTCTTTACCATCTGAGCCACCACTTCTTAAACAGGATTTGGATGGAAACAGACTTCAGCAGAGAAATAGGCAAAACTGCGTAAGGGGAAGATAGTTCCTGAAAGTCTGTTGGGCATTTCTTAGCCCAAATCACCTCTGAAGGAGGCAAGTTCAGTGGTCTCTGGAGCAAGCAAAGCCCAGGCCTCTGTCCTGGTCATCTGTGAGATTAGGTGGTCTCCATGGTGACTAAGGGTTCTGCTGTCATATTGAAATCTAAAGATATAGGCTGGGCAAAATGAAGTAACTGTTTGGCTTCTGTTGCTGTTCCTGCTTCTTTTTAGTTTAATTTGGGGAGGAGAGGAATGAAAAAGGGGTGATATAAGGGTAAAAAGTAAGGCTAACAAAAACCCTCACATGGAGGAGCTAGGTCATGGCAAGTCACTGGTCTCATATCTCTGTCTTCGGCACTTCAAAATCCTCTCATTTCACTCAAACGTTGCCAACGTTCTTCCACCACGTTGGTTAGAGTTGGAAAAACCTGGTAGACACAAGTCAGGGAGCTAACATCTGTCACTGTGGAATGTTGAGTTAAAACTGTGTCCCCGGGCTGCTGGTGGGGCGGGTATCAGTGTGGCCATCAAAACAAACCCCTCAAGCTTCCTAGTCAGCATTTCCTGGGACACTGTGGGTGTGTTCTCAAATGTGTGTGTGTGTAAATATGCTGGGAAATGGGAAAGACAAGTAGTAAATTATACTTCCAATAATGAAAACATACTTCCCCCCGCCATGAAAAATATCAGACTTAGTAATGATAATCTGTTGGAAGCGCCATTTAAAAATTTTTACGAAACAACAAGGTCCATTCTAAAGAGATTATGAACTGGGGACCAGAATGCTTATTTGAATATATTTTGATTCTGAAGTTTCCTTGTAAAAATATTCACAGAAATTGGTGAACATTTTTTTTTTTTTTTACGTACAACTCGATGTCTCTCATTTACAACATAAATCATTTAATGTAACATTTGCAACCTTAGAAAGGCAGACATAGTTAATCCAAGTCAGTTTATAAATCCCAATTTCACATGGATTAAAAACTGCAGATAAATTAAGTCACAATAATATCCTGTACATGCATTAAGGCTGGTGACCGCTAAAGTGTCTTGGGTATCTACAAACAGGAAATCACACACAGATTTACTGGGTCTCAAGAGTGTCTACATCATTAAAAAAAATCTTGCTTTTTGTTTTTTTGGTGATACAGATCTCAGCATTAACTCTGGAAAACTGTGAAAAATGTTATTTAAAAATATATATGTATATACTACTGCACAGTTTCAAAGATGTGGTTCATAAATAAAATTTGGCTGCACTGATTAATCTGGTAACAATTACTGCACTTCTGAGGTGATCTGAACACGCAGTGACTTATACTCAACATTAGGCACTGATCATATCCTTCAAGCGTACTACAGTTTTATGGTAGCTGTACTGTACATATATATTTTTAAATGTATGCATTTATACAAACTGTGTATATTAGGTATGGGGTGTCAGAAATGTACACATCACTGTTCTATAATACACACATCTTTGCTGTAGATACGAGGGTACATTTTAGTGCAGAAAAGCTCACCACATTGATTCCACGTGTTCAGTTCAGTACACAATTTGTCAGCTTTTCAGATTCTTTTTTTCTCCAGTACATTCCTCTTTAGACAGTGGGTCCGAGTTTCTGTTTGCAGTGTGAAAGTTTCCGGAGAGATGTTTTAAGTGAACCTCTCTTCCCAAGCACAATTCTGCATGTTAAGTGTGATCTGTGCTGAGTGGTAGCAAATCCCACATTTTGATCAGAAATATATTTGGGGGTCCTCTCTTTCAAAGATAACTCTTAACAGTTGTGATCCAGGTCATGGAGGGATAAGGCCAGCTGAACTCGTACTGAGCTTCTGGTGAAATAATGTCTTCAAACAGAAAGGATGACAGATATTCTGTGTTTAAAGGGGAGACACTCTAGAAGGACATATAGGGAAGGCTGAGCGGTGCTGTCTCTGGGGGTGGGACTGAGCACTTCCTACTTTAAACTTCTCCTTGTTTGAATTTTTACCACGTGTCCATGAGTTTCAAAGCCAGAAAACACAAGAAAGATGCTTCTACTTTGCACAAAACTAAGAAAGGAAACCAGTGACGATCAGAAGATGCTTCCTCATTGAAAGCATCGATACCAAAGCCACGAACAACCACTGGCCCAGCATGCTCCACTGATGAGACGAGACATGGAAGGGAAGAGTGTGCTGTGACTGCCCCCAGGTAACCCTTTTCATGTTTTGTTGGATTCGTGGCTCACGGTGTGCTGGTACAACCAGCTGGGCAAATGTGAGGACCCTAGGTGGACATCACCATGAAGCCTGGGACTTAAAGGTGAGCAAGACCAGAAAAGCACCCCAGGGATGCACGAAGAACCCTGAGGGCTATCCCTTTATGCGAGAATTCATTGATGTTTAATTTTTTCCCTGGTAACAATTACTGCACTTCTGAGGTGATCTGAACACGCAGTGACTTATACTCAACATTAGGCACTGATCATATCCTTCAAGCGTACTACAGTTTTATGGTAGCTGTACTGTACATATATATTTTAAATGTATGCATTTATACAAACTGTGTATATTAGGTATGGGGTGTCAGAAATGTACACATCACTGTTCTATAATACACACATCTTTGCTGTAGATACGAGGGTACATTTTAGTGCAGAAAAGCTCACCACATTGATTCCACGTGTTCAGTTCAGTACACAATTTGTCAGCTTTTCAGATTCTTTTTTTCTCCAGTACATTCCTCTTTAGACAGTGGGTCCGAGTTTCTGTTTGCAGTGTGAAAGTTTCCGGAGAGATGTTTTAAGTGAACCTCTCTTCCCAAGCACAATTCTGCATGTTAAGTGTGATCTGTGCTGAGTGGTAGCAAATCCCACATTTTGATCAGAAATATTTTTGGGGGGTCCTCTCTTTCAAAGATAACTCTTAACAGTTGTGATCCAGGTCATGGAGGGATAAGGCCAGCTGAACTCGTACTGAGCTTCTGGTGAAATAATGTCTTCAAACAGAAAGGATGACAGATATTCTGTGTTTAAAGGGGAGACACTCTAGAAGGACATATAGGGAAGGCTGAGCGGTGCTGTCTCTGGGGGTGGGACTGAGCACTTCCTACTTTAAACTTCTCCTTGTTTGAATTTTTACCACGTGTCCATGAGTTTCAAAGCCAGAAAACACAAGAAAGATGCTTCTACTTTGCACAAAACTAAGAAAGGAAACCAGTGACGATCAGAAGATGCTTCCTCATTGAAAGCATCGATACCAAAGCCACGAACAACCACTGGCCCAGCATGCTCCACTGATGAGACGAGACATGGAAGGGAAGAGTGTGCTGTGACTGCCCCCAGGTAACCCTTTTCATGTTTTGTTGGATTCGTGGCTCACGGTGTGCTGGTACAACCAGCTGGGCAAATGTGAGGACCCTAGGTGGACATCACCATGAAGCCTGGGACTTAAAGGTGAGCAAGACCAGAAAAGCACCCCAGGGATGCACGAAGAACCCTGAGGGCTATCCCTTTATGCGAGAATCTGAACATTTCATTAGAATTCAGCAACAGTGAGTAGAACTAAGTATCCCTCCTCCAAAAAAAAAAAGAAAAAAAGAAAAAAAAAAAGGATGGGAGGATGGGGAACTCCGGCAATAATTAGTGAAAGGCAGGTCAGGAGCACCTCAGTTGGATAAATGTAAAAACAGAAGTACGGTGACGATTTCCAGCTGCTTAAAGGCCAATGCCAAATGCAAACTTCACAAAACCTTCTTCAGTTCATTTAAATACATTTCAAATCACCAAAGCGGTTCAATCATTTGTATGGTTCTGAATCAGTGCTTAGAGTTAGAGGATTTCAGTAATCTGATTTCCCATCCAAAGATCTGGCTGACAAAAACGTTAACATTGCATCAAAACCAGTAAGACCATGAGCATCTGCTATAAATGCTTCACGTCACCATAACCTTGAAGAATGGATTATTCTGCACACCCTGTCACCTGTCTTTCTCAGACAGTCTTGGGGTAATTTTGTCAGGTGAGAGGCCTCAAGGTCATCATTTTTGTTTCTAAAGCATGGCAAGGGATATCCTCTTTCCAAGAAGCTTGTCTTTTCTTTTTTTCTTTTAGTCAATATCTTTGTATCCAAATATACTTAACAAGAACACTAAATCTAGGGTATGATGAGAAACAATACAAGAAATAAATTTCAGACACAAAATGCAAACAAAATGTTGAATAAACTAAAATGTAAACTTACTTAAAAAAACAACAACAACAAAGAAACAGGGGTAAGACATACACAATAAAGAGGCATGGGGTGCGAGTGTGACGGTCTGGCCGATGCTAACCCAGACAGACCTGTGACCATGACAGGGCTAACCTGCTCTGTGAAGTCAGCAGCCCGCTCCCCAGACCCTGAAACACACCCCCCAGGTCAAAGGGCATTCAAGGCCCACAGCGGCGCTTTCCCCAAAGGGAGAGAGGATGAGAGAGAATCATGGCAGCCAACAGTTCTCGGCCTGATAAGCAACCGACACAGACTCCGAGGGAAGGGACCTCCTGGGGAATGTCCCCGTTTGGTCAAGAGCATTGGTAAGAAAGCTCTCATGGAAAGAAAAGACGTGTTGAAAAGTATCGGCTGACAAACCCCTGAAGGCTCCACAGCCCCCCAGGGTCACAGTGGCAGGAAGAAGAAACCCCCGTGCTGGGTGGGCTCCTGGCGTGGGCAGGAGGTTTCCCCTCCTCGCTGAGCCCCCAGATAGTTGTTGCTGCTTCCATGTGGACGAGTTTTTAAAGACATGGAGGGTTTTTTTTTAACCAAATCTCAGTGTCTGTGGTCATACTATTTTGGGGGGCAGCGAAGCCCGTGAGAGTCGGGCATGTTTAGTTGATAGGCGAGTTGGCTGAAGAGCGGGATGGAGTGGGTGGCGGGAGGGACTAGACAAAATTAGAGGATTTCAGTAATCTGATTTCCCATCCAAAGATCTGGCTGACAAAAACGTTAACATTGCATCAAAACCAGTAAGACCATGAGCATCTGCTATAAATGCTTCACGTCACCATAACCTTGAAGAATGGATTATTCTGCACACCCTGTCACCTGTCTTTCTCAGACAGTCTTGGGGTAATTTTGTCAGGTGAGAGGCCTCAAGGTCATCATTTTTGTTTCTAAAGCATGGCAAGGGATATCCTCTTTCCAAGAAGCTTGTCTTTTCTTTTTTTCTTTTAGTCAATATCTTTGTATCCAAATATACTTAACAAGAACACTAAATCTAGGGTATGATGAGAAACAATACAAGAAATAAATTTCAGACACAAAATGCAAACAAAATGTTGAATAAACTAAAATGTAAACTTACTTAAAAAAACAACAACAACAAAGAAACAGGGGTAAGACATACACAATAAAGAGGCATGGGGTGCGAGTGTGACGGTCTGGCCGATGCTAACCCAGACAGACCTGTGACCATGACAGGGCTAACCTGCTCTGTGAAGTCAGCAGCCCGCTCCCCAGACCCTGAAACACACCCCCCAGGTCAAAGGGCATTCAAGGCCCACAGCGGCGCTTTCCCCAAAGGGAGAGAGGATGAGAGAGAATCATGGCAGCCAACAGTTCTCGGCCTGATAAGCAACCGACACAGACTCCGAGGGAAGGGACCTCCTGGGGAATGTCCCCGTTTGGTCAAGAGCATTGGTAAGAAAGCTCTCATGGAAAGAAAAGACGTGTTGAAAAGTATCGGCTGACAAACCCCTGAAGGCTCCACAGCCCCCCAGGGTCACAGTGGCAGGAAGAAGAAACCCCCGTGCTGGGTGGGCTCCTGGCGTGGGCAGGAGGTTTCCCCTCCTCGCTGAGCCCCCAGATAGTTGTTGCTGCTTCCATGTGGACGAGTTTTTAAAGACATGGAGGGTTTTTTTTTAACCAAATCTCAGTGTCTGTGGTCATACTATTTTGGGGGGCAGCGAAAGCCCGTGAGAGTCGGGCATGTTTAGTTGATAGGCGAGTTGGCTGAAGAGCGGGATGGAGTGGGTGGCGGGGAGGGACTAGACAAAAGGCAGGGTATTTTTGGTAACATGCAATCTAGTCAAGGTCCAGCACAAAAATAGCTGACTTATTTTCATGATTCAATTACCCATTAATACATACAGTAAAAAAAAATAATGGGGGAAGAGTATATTAATACTGAAAGTAATCAATAGGATAAGAGCTAGGTTCATCTTCACTGGCAGTTAAGGTTTTGGTGTGCTGTATAACACCTGGTTCACTAACCCATGAGATTTTGGTTGAATATTCTAAGAAGCCACGGTTTAGCTTTGAACTAGAAAGTGTGTGTGTGTGACTGCGTGAGTGTGTGTTTTCTCCAACCAGAAACGTCAAATCGCTTTGTCTAGCCTGGGTTGCTGGAAACTAGACAAAGAAGGTGTGTTCTAGGGAGCTGTGTATCTTACACACCTGCACAGGCAGCTTCTTCCACACTCACACACACAGACACACATGCCCTGGGAATAAAGACCGCTGTTCAACGCTTAAAAATATTCACCGCCTTTAGAGAAATGCTGTTGCTGGGAACTTGGGGAGCACAGTGTCCAGAAACGTGGAGGCGTCCGTGGAGACGAGGGTGCACTGCAGCCCGGGGGCAGGCGCCTAGGCCAGGTGGGCGCTGTTCCGCAGCCAGTGCAGGCCCTGCTGGGAGTACTGGACCAGGTGCTCCATGCTGCTGTGCAGGGTGACCGGCCCCATGAGCAGGTCCAGGTCGTTGAAGAATTCTAGGGGACAGAGAGGGTCGTCAGCAGGACACATGTACAGCTCTCAGTCCCATTATGGGATGTGAGCTCCCAAGTGGAGAGCTCACCTATATCCCGAGAACCCCTCGACTGGTGATTTCTAATTCAAACGAATGACATCCATTCAGCCAAAAAGCAAGGTACACTGACTTGCCTGGGCTGCGTTCTCCTTGCTGGGAGGCTTCTCACCCTGAGCCTGGCCTGCAGCTCTCTCAGCCCATACACTGTACTCAGCTGAGCTCCTGGGGGAGTCTGAGGCTCCTGGATGCAAATCAGGGATGGTTTTCTTTTTCCTTTTTAGCTTTTGGAGCAATCAGCTTATATAGATCGTCTTTCATTTCTATTTTATTGGAGTACAGTTGATTTCCAATGCTATGCTAGTTCCAGGTGTACAGCACAGTGATTCAGTCACATGCGAATATGACTCAGCGTCTTTCCCCTTACAGCTTATTACAAAGTACTGAGCAGCGTTCCCTGTGCTCTAGCGGAGGTCCTTGTTCACAGACGGGTTCCAAGACCGCACTGCTGAGGTCTCCTAGCCCGCGGACTTTCTCTGGGTCTGTCCTTTCATTAAACATGTCACTGCCAAGGCACAGCGCTAGGGGCAGGAGGGCGGAGTCAGAACACTGAGATGGAGAACGCGTAGACGCTGCCACCTCAGAGAGCAACGTTCAGGGCCGACAGAGACATCAATTCTTATGACTGACACGTTGTCCTGACCAGACCACTGAACAGGACTCTCTGGAAGTAAGAGTTCCGGAGAAGGTTTTCAAAGGTGCCCTGGACGTGCTCAACGAGGTCCTGCTGGGGAGGCTCGGGAAGAGACAGGGTCCAGGTGGCTGGGAGAACAGCGTGGCAGGAGACCAGGAGCAGAGCGGGGGAGAAGGGGCAGGTTGAGGGAAGCCACGTGGACTTGGAACTGGACACGTGGCTCTGCAGCAGCTGGCGGCACCACCTGCTGCCTGGCCGGCTCAGCCTCTCCCAAACCACCACAGAAACCTCTGTGCATGCGTCCTTTCTTTTAGCCATCCGTGACGTCCACCCACTCCATCTTAGCCACTCAACCAAGATCTGCTTTTCAAAACCCTGTTCCGTGCCAGCTCCTCTTGTGAGCCTGTCCTGCCGGCCTCTGCCACTGGCACTGGCCTCTGGGCATCCACCCCGCTGGGTTTCCTGGGTGCACCGTCCGAGCTGCTGGTACGTCCCGTCTGGTTTCATGATCCATTTCATGCACTCAGAATCCATCTGCCTATCTGTGCCATTGGCTCTCACCTCATCAGGAATATCCCTGAAACACGTTACCATGGTAACAAGACTCTCGTCCAGTACTTGAGAAAGAGTTGGAAACTGGCAGGGATAAAGTTGGTAACATATACACTGAGGCATGTCTTAAAAGAGTCTGTACCTACTGACCTCAACATTCCATTTCTACAGCTCCTTCCTATCAGAAAATAATCAGAAATGTGAACAATGATCTGTATGAAAATAGTTATCATGCCGTTATTTGTAACAGTGGAAAAAACTGGAAGTAACTAAATGTTCAATAGCAGGGGAATGGTTTGAGAAATCGTGATACTTTATGACTGTATAACTGCTAGTAAAACAGCTTCATAAGGGGTGTTTTTGAAATGGTTAGTGACATGAGAAAATGCCTGATATAATGTAAAATTAAAAAAAAAGACAGGATATAAAACTGTATATAAACCATGATCTTATTTTGGTAAAAATCACGCATATTTGGAGAAGACTAGAAGACATTTCAATAGAATGCTAATACTGGTTCTTTCTGAGTGATAAGATTGCTGTTGTTTAGTTGCTAAGTCCTGTCCAACTCTTTTGTGATCTCATGAACTGTAGCCTGCCAGGCCTCTGTCCATGGGATTTCCCAGGCAAGAATACTGGAGTGGGTTGCCATGCTCTCCAGGGATCTTCCTGACGCAGGGAGCGCACCCTTGTCTCTTATGCCTCCTGCATTGGCAGGTGGATTCTTTATCAATAGCATCACCCGGGAAGCCCAGGCAAGAATACTGGAGTGGGTACGTTGGAACCTGGACTTGGAACTGGACACGTGGCTCTGCAGCAGCTGGCGGCACCACCTGCTGCCTGGCCGGCTCAGCCTCTCCCAAACCACCACAGAAACCTCTGTGCATGCGTCCTTTCTTTTAGCCATCCGTGACGTCCACCCACTCCATCTTAGCCACTCAACCAAGATCTGCTTTTCAAAACCCTGTTCCGTGCCAGCTCCTCTTGTGAGCCTGTCCTGCCGGCCTCTGCCACTGGCACTGGCCTCTGGGCATCCACCCCGCTGGGTTTCCTGGGTGCACCGTCCGAGCTGCTGGTACGTCCCGTCTGGTTTCATGATCCATTTCATGCACTCAGAATCCATCTGCCTATCTGTGCCATTGGCTCTCACCTCATCAGGAATATCCCTGAAACACGTTACCATGGTAACAAGACTCTCGTCCAGTACTTGAGAAAGAGTTGGAAACTGGCAGGGATAAAGTTGGTAACATATACACTGAGGCATGTCTTAAAAGAGTCTGTACCTACTGACCTCAACATTCCATTTCTACAGCTCCTTCCTATCAGAAAATAATCAGAAATGTGAACAATGATCTGTATGAAAATAGTTATCATGCCGTTATTTGTAACAGTGGAAAAAACTGGAAGTAACTAAATGTTCAATAGCAGGGGAATGGTTTGAGAAATCGTGATACTTTATGACTGTATAACTGCTAGTAAAACAGCTTCATAAGGGGTGTTTTTGAAATGGTTAGTGACATGAGAAAATGCCTGATATAATGTAAAATTAAAAAAAAAGACAGGATATAAAACTGTATATAAACCATGATCTTATTTTGGTAAAAATCACGCATATTTGGAGAAGACTAGAAGACATTTCAATAGAATGCTAATACTGGTTCTTTCTGAGTGATAAGATTGCTGTTGTTTAGTTGCTAAGTCCTGTCCAACTCTTTTGTGATCTCATGAACTGTAGCCTGCCAGGCGCTCCTCTGTCCATGGGATTTCCCAGGCAAGAATACTGGAGTGGGTTGCCATGCTCTCCTCCAGGGGATCTTCCTGACCCAGGGAGCGCACCCTTGTCTCTTATGTCTCCTGCATTGGCAGGTGGATTCTTTATCAATAGCATCACCCGGGAAGCCCAGGAACATTCATACTTATCCATTAATTAATTCATCCATTATTTCAGATTCTCAGCTTTGTTCTAGGCACTGTGCTAGTCTTAGGGATAGAGTTGAAGACAATGTAATCTCTACCTTCGAGGAGCTCACTATCCAAAGGAAAACCTTATGTGTGCATGTCTATATAACTTGTAGCTGTATCACTGGGACCTGCCTCATCTCTAACTCCATCTCTGTCTCTCTTTTCCTACCATAACAATAAAGGCAGGTGAAGGCATAGGAGCCTCTGAGTAGGGGGAGAAGTCAGGGAAAGTTCATCCGGTAGCTGACAGCTTCTACTTCTTTGGTGAACGGCAGCTCGCCTGGTAATGCCCAAGAATCAGGCTGTCTCCCAGAGCTGTGGCTGACCCACGCACATGCTCCCCCGCGGCGCACACGCTCCCCCCGCGGCGCACACGCTCCCCTGCGGCGCACACGCTCCCCCCGCGGCGCGCTCACCTCTGTTCTCCTTGGCCAGGTTGTCAGCCATCTCCCAGTAGTCATAGCTGTGCAGGATGCTGTTGGTGATGCTGACGTGGTTGGCTGCCATCTGGTGGATGCGCTGTGGGATGCTGACGATCGTCGACGGGGACAGGGTGCTGGCGTTGGAGAGGCTCCCCTGAGAGCCCACGGAGCTGGTGGGGGAGGGGTTGGGAGACATAGGGGACGGGGTTCCAGTGCTCCTGGGAGGGGAGAGCATGGGAAAATAAGAGTGGTGAGGTGGCTACCTGGTGGGGCAGAGCAGTCCTTCAGGGCACTGTAAAAAGAGGAGCAGACAGCCCAGCTTTGCTGTGTGTGTGGAGGGGTCGCCGGCGTGTGTGCTCAGTCCCTCAGTCCAGTCCGACTCTTGGCGCCTCCATGGGCTGTAGCCCACTAGGCTCCTCTGTCCATGGGATTCTCCAGGCAGGAATACTAGAGCAGGTCGCCACTTCCTCCCCCAGGGAATCTTCCTGACCCAGGGATTGAACCGGTGTCCCTTGCATGTCCTGCATTGGCAGGTAGATTCTGAGCCACCCAGGAAGCCCTTGCCCAGCTTCATGCAATGTCTCATTCACCACCTTCACTTTGCAAAAATGAACTTACTTTCCACTGGCCCCCCATGGAGATGGGGCTTGGGCAGCTTTAGAGGAATTCTGCAAGAAAATAAAAACATTGACAGTGAGTACCATCTGCCTGAGTTCAAACAAACACGCCACAAAAACATGTCCTCAGGTGACCTATGAGAGAAATGAGGGCAGACACTGTGGATAACATGTGGAGTCACAGAAACTGGACTTAGGAAGTTGTAATTACTAGGTTATTGGCTTCCTCTCTGGAAGACAGGGGCCCGCTCCCATACACACACTGATAACATCTCATATTTAAATGTAGGGCATATTTGCGGAAACTGCTGACATATATTTAATGCCTAAAAATACAGGAGACCCACAACTGTTAACTGGTTTAACTCATGAAGCTTAAAAGTATTTCTCTTAAAGGAAGTTTCTCCTGAATGAATAGATCTAAAGAATAGATTAAAATGTATTTCCTTAACAGACATGGAATTCAAAGATTCAGATTTATTTAAATATTATGACTTAGGATATGCTGGCTGAGCCAGTTGTTTGCATCAGGCATTTAAAAGACATTTTGGCTTTGACAAGGAAAGCTGCTAAATGTACTGACAGATTTCCTCCTTGAGAGCTCAATGAGGCATACTTGGACATACGTCTGTAAGATTGTTAAGGAAAAAAAGGTCTTTATAATACTGGTGTGAATGCTCCCTTCCAGAGACAAGAAAATATAGTAGCCTCAGCCTGGCTCCCCAGGGACAAAATATTTCTTTTGGTTAAAAACAACTTTATGAAGTGGTGACTGATCTTTAGTTTTTAGTGGAGGTGTTGTCAAAATGGTAAGAAATGGCTTTACATGTGGGAACTGTGCAACTGGGCCTTCTAGCCTCTTCCACCATAACTGAGGCCCCATGACTGTAAAAAACACAGGTGGGGACAAAGTCCTGTTTTTCAGAGCCAGTAGTACGGATGAAATTCATTTTTTATGGACCAACAGCCATTGTTCCCTGGCCACTGCAAACACTCACATAAACCCAGGGATTGAACCGGTGTCCCTTGCATGTCCTGCATTGGCAGGTAGATTCTGAGCCACCCAGGAAGCCCTTGCCCAGCTTCATGCAATGTCTCATTCACCACCTTCACTTTGCAAAAATGAACTTACTTTCCACTGGCCCCCCATGGAGATGGGGCTTGGGCAGCTTTAGAGGAATTCTGCAAGAAAATAAAAACATTGACAGTGAGTACCATCTGCCTGAGTTCAAACAAACACGCCACAAAAACATGTCCTCAGGTGACCTATGAGAGAAATGAGGGCAGACACTGTGGATAACATGTGGAGTCACAGAAACTGGACTTAGGAAGTTGTAATTACTAGGTTATTGGCTTCCTCTCTGGAAGACAGGGGCCCGCTCCCATACACACACTGATAACATCTCATATTTAAATGTAGGGCATTTTTTGGAAACTGCTGACATATATTTAATGCCTAAAAATACAGGAGACCCACAACTGTTAACTGGTTTAACTCATGAAGCTTAAAAGTATTTCTCTTAAAGGAAGTTTCTCCTGAATGAATAGATCTAAAGAATAGATTAAAATGTATTTCCTTAACAGACATGGAATTCAAAGATTCAGATTTATTTAAATATTATGACTTAGGATATGCTGGCTGAGCCAGTTGTTTGCATCAGGCATTTAAAAGACATTTTGGCTTTGACAAGGAAAGCTGCTAAATGTACTGACAGATTTCCTCCTTGAGAGCTCAATGAGGCATACTTGGACATACGTCTGTAAGATTGTTAAGGAAAAAAAGGTCTTTATAATACTGGTGTGAATGCTCCCTTCCAGAGACAAGAAAATATAGTAGCCTCAGCCTGGCTCCCCAGGGACAAAATATTTCTTTTGGTTAAAAACAACTTTATGAAGTGGTGACTGATCTTTAGTTTTTAGTGGAGGTGTTGTCAAAATGGTAAGAAATGGCTTTACATGTGGGAACTGTGCAACTGGGCCTTCTAGCCTCTTCCACCATAACTGAGGCCCCATGACTGTAAAAAACACAGGTGGGGACAAAGTCCTGTTTTTCAGAGCCAGTAGTACGGATGAAATTCATTTTTTATGGACCAACAGCCATTGTTCCCTGGCCACTGCAAACACTCACATAAACAAACAGCAAGCACTCTGGTGGCTCAGACGGTAAGAGTCTGCCTGCAATGCAGGAGACTTGGGTTCGATTCCTGGGTTGGGAAGATCTTCTGGAGAAGGGAGTGGCAACCCACTCTGGTATTCCTGCCTGGGTAACCCCATGGATAGAGGAGCCTGGTGGGCTACAGTCCCCAAAGAGTCAGACAAGACTGAGCAACTAACCCTGATCATTGTTTCCTAAAATTTTCATAATCTCTGAACTCTAAGTAGTATAGAAATTCCCTTCAATTTAGGGTTTCTACCAATAACTTCTGGAGGGGACCTCTGACTTTTTTTCTTTTTTCAAATTCTTACTCTCATTATAGCTCTGGCTTTTAATTATAGTCTCCATTCATTCAGTTTCATGGACTGTCCACATACATTAAAAACTTCTTGGATCTCTTAGAAGATCTGTGGTAACATCTGTGGCTTACAGAGTTCATACTCCTTCTTTATTCAAGTGTTTTGTTTAACTATAATAACTCTTTTACATAACAGCTCTTATATTCTAAATTTTTGAAAACTACTTATCTTGAACTTAGGCACCCAAAGTAAAGGGAGATGCTTACTGTCAGTACTTCACATTATGACCCAGTAGGGTCACTGGACTAAGACAGAGGCCTTTTTGGCTTAGTACCTGGGTGCTCTCCAGGCATGGCCAAGCTACTGGATGGAAGTGTTCAACAGGAACCCCAGCACAACTGGGTCATCAGCAGTCATCTCCAAGAAGTGGAGGCTGTGGATTGAAGATCTAAAGTGATGGTTGTAGGGACTTCCCTGGGGGTACAGGGGATTAGAATTTGCCTGCCAATGCAGGGGACATGGGCTTGATTCCTGGTCTGGGAAGATTCCACATGGCTTGGAGCAACTGAGCCCATGCAACACAGTTTCTGAGCCTGAGCTCTAGAGCCTGTGAGCCACAGCTACTGAGCCTGTGTGCGGCAACTATGGAAGCCCACACGCCTAGAACCTGTGATCAGCAAGACAAGCCACCACAGTGAGAAGCCCGTGGACCTAAAGGAAGAGTAGCCCTCACTTGCTGCAACTAAAGGAAAGTCCACGTGAAGATACAGTGCTACCAACAATAAAGATAAAATGAAGGTTGGGCATCTGACAAAGAGTTGGTAGAGGTAGAGATGGTATAAATTTCTTGTTTCTATTAGTCTAACAGACAGCAAAGAGGCCAGAAATCTCAAATAAATGATTAACTTCAGGTTCACTTCACAAGAGTACATCAGATGTTTCTTGTCTCCCTACCCGTTCTCAATTCTCCTAGTGAAAATAACTTCATCCTGTGAGGTAAGTAAAGCCCAGTTTCCAATTCTATCCTGAAACATCCACAGTGCTATTGTTCTAGTGCCCTTGGGTTCTAACAAGCCATTTCTTAGCATTCAAAATAACACCTTTATGAAAAATTAAATTAGAGACTGGAGATAGCAAAGAGGAGTTACTTCTAAGAGGAAGCAGCTCTGAGTGAACATGAGGAGTTTACGTTAGCTAGAAAGACGGGTCTCCTAGGACACTGGGTCATAGGACTGTTTTTCTCTAGAGGCTATAAAAACACGTGGGCCCAGGCAGGGGGATAAATCAGACAGGCTCTCAAGGCTAATTCTGTGAGCCCCGCACACCACCAGTAGGTCGTAAATGGGTCAGTGTGGCTATCCACGGCTCCTGTATTAGCCCCTGAGCAGTGGCGTCTACCTTGAACACGTCCCTGACAGGGAGACACCCGTACAACCTGCGGCCCGTTAGCCAGACAGTACCTTGAAATAGTCGATAAGAGCTTTTGAATACTTCACAGCGTGGTCCCTTTTGAGTCTGAACATCCGCCAGTACAGGAGAGCCAGGCACCGGTAACTGCGGCAGAGAGAGATAAGTGGCCCCATGCCAACTGTCTTGCTGTTTCAGCGCACTCAATGTTCACCGCACGACTAGGTGTATTAAATATTTCTATAAGTACGTTACGTCTGTAGGTATCCGACCTTCCTATTTGTTTGATATAATTAAAATTTTCCGTTATATGAACACATCCGTTCATATAAATAAACATGAATAAAAAATATACATACATACAAAACCAATGTAAATATGAATCAGTAAACAATGTGTGTATCTATAAATAAAGAATGTAAGTATGAATAAATAGCTTCATTGCGTCTTTGTTGGGCCATTTTCTCCTGCCACCACGAGGGGGCAGCCTCTCTCCACGAGATGAGAGGAGGCTCCAGCGCAGCCTCTCACGGCTGTCGGGGTCAACTTCAGGGCAGAACTACCTTATTGTGATTTTCCTCGGACATCCTGGGTTTCTGGCGGTGAATCTGCTGAAAGCAAAGCCCTTCTACCTATTTTTATTACCTTCCCTCTAAAGCTACTTTACTGGGGGAGAACGGTTACGTGTGTATGTATGGCTGAGTCCCTTTGCTGTTCCCCTGAAACTATCACATCATTGTTAATTAGCTATACTCCAATATAAAATTAAAAAAAACGACTTTACTGGACTATAATTAGTTCAAATAAAGTAATATATGTGTTTTATAAACAATTAAAAGCTATGCTGAGAGTTTTTGTTGTACTTTGTTTATATATTGTTATTTATGTATCAGTAACCTCTCTTTTATAATATGAATTGATCATTGTTAGTTTATTAATCCTAACATGGAACTTAAAGTTTGAAAAGAGCATAAAAAGCATTTGCCCGAGACGTATCCACTATTCCTCAGTGCTTTTCACTCATAATTATTTGCTAATTCAGATTTGGTATTGACGTAGTAAAATACCAACCTAGAACTACTAGTAGAATACCAACCTTGAACAACTTAATAGCTTCAAAATTTATTTTTTATTTTAATGCAATTTTAGAGGTTACTTTTCATTTACAGTTATTATAAAGTACTGGGAAATACTATAAAATATTGTATTCCCTGTGATGTATTAATACAATATGTCCCCTGAGTAATACTATATCAAACTCCATACGAAGTGACGATGCAAAAACTGCTGGAGACCCTCTCTTCTGTGTTTGTTATGATTATTATCATTTTGAGATTTAATTCTCTAACTTGTAGATCAGGTTCTAGGGTGCAGTATGAACTGCTGGAGAGAAAGACATTTGTCTCCTTATCACAGCAGAAACCCACAGAGGACACGTGCCCAGTGATTGGAGAGAGTTGGGTGAGGGGTCTTTAGGCAATGTCATGGGGAAAACTATTATTATAATCACATAGTTATCATCATTGTCGTTATTTTAGAAAAAATCGATTATATGTTGATTTACATTTAAAAACGTCTTTTGTGGAGGAAGGCACCACGAGGGGCAGCCTCTCTCCACGAGATGAGAGGAGGCTCCAGCGCAGCCTCTCACGGCTGTCGGGGTCAACTTCAGGGCAGAACTACCTTATTGTGATTTTCCTCGGACATCCTGGGTTTCTGGCGGTGAATCTGCTGAAAGCAAAGCCCTTCTACCTATTTTTATTACCTTCCCTCTAAAGCTACTTTACTGGGGGAGAACGGTTACGTGTGTATGTATGGCTGAGTCCCTTTGCTGTTCCCCTGAAACTATCACATCATTGTTAATTAGCTATACTCCAATATAAAATTAAAAAAAACGACTTTACTGGACTATAATTAGTTCAAATAAAGTAATATATGTGTTTTATAAACAATTAAAAGCTATGCTGAGAGTTTTTGTTGTACTTTGTTTATATATTGTTATTTATGTATCAGTAACCTCTCTTTTATAATATGAATTGATCATTGTTAGTTTATTAATCCTAACATGGAACTTAAAGTTTGAAAAGAGCATAAAAAGCATTTGCCCGAGACGTATCCACTATTCCTCAGTGCTTTTCACTCATAATTATTTGCTAATTCAGATTTGGTATTGACGTAGTAAAATACCAACCTAGAACTACTAGTAGAATACCAACCTTGAACAACTTAATAGCTTCAAAATTTATTTTTTATTTTAATGCAATTTTAGAGGTTACTTTTCATTTACAGTTATTATAAAGTACTGGGAAATACTATAAAATATTGTATTCCCTGTGATGTATTAATACAATATGTCCCCTGAGTAATACTATATCAAACTCCATACGAAGTGACGATGCAAAAACTGCTGGAGACCCTCTCTTCTGTGTTTGTTATGATTATTATCATTTTGAGATTTAATTCTCTAACTTGTAGATCAGGTTCTAGGGTGCAGTATGAACTGCTGGAGAGAAAGACATTTGTCTCCTTATCACAGCAGAAACCCACAGAGGACACGTGCCCAGTGATTGGAGAGAGTTGGGTGAGGGGTCTTTAGGCAATGTCATGGGGAAAACTATTATTATAATCACATAGTTATCATCATTGTCGTTATTTTAGAAAAAATCGATTATATGTTGATTTACATTTAAAAACGTCTTTTATTATCACAGTGGAAGGAGAGGCTCCTCAGTTTAATGTGCTGAGAACTTGAACACACCATCGTGACTCAGCCCTACTAATCCCACAAGTGAAGAGACATGAATTATTTTGATTGAGTCCAGAATTTTAAAAATGAGAGATTACATTCGGCAGAATTCACATTCAAATGATCAAAACACAAACTTATCTGATTTTAAAGCCACACACACATACACACAAACACACAAAAAATAGAGCCCTTGTATCATGGACCTGCTGACTTTCCATCATGAGCTCAGTTCATGCACAGGACACCAGGGTGAAGTTCTCCCTGGCTGCTGAGAGAAGGGCCTTTGGTCTGGTGTGTTAGAAGCACTGCAAACACGTCACGCATTTTGGCACCAGGTTTGCCAGGGAAGACATACAAGACAGGGGAGACTATTTTAAGCTGGTATAATGCACTTACCATAATGCAGCCAGCTGTTTATCCTCAGGTGTGGCATTGGGGCCTGAGTGGGTTTTTAGTCTCATGGCATACCTTAAATAAAAGACAAAGAAAAGAAGCTTTCTTATTAATCACAGAACATCTATGATGGCAGTCCTCTTAGTTTTTCCTGGTGCTTGCTGATTTTGTTGCAAATTTTGTGCATTTAGTCACTACATCGTATCCCACTCTTTTGAGATTCCACGGACAGCAGTCTGCCAGGCTTCTCTGTTCGTGGGATTTCCCAGGCAAGAATGCTACAGTGGGCTGCCATTTCCTTCTCCAGGGGGTCTTCCCCATCCAGGGATCTAACTCTTATCTCTTGGACTGGCCGGTGGGTTCTTTACCACTGAACCACCTGGGGAAGCCTTAACAGTTCTTTTTTTTTTTTTTTCAAGTTTTTTTTTGCGGGGTTGAGGAGGGGGGTGGGCGGGCCACTTCTATTGGTCTTTCATTATCTATTTTTCATCCATCTTTGTCCTTTGGCCCGTGTGGGCCTCCCATGGCAGTGGCCTCTGTTGTCGCAGAGCGCCGGCTCTGGGTGCACGCGCTCCAGAGCTTCGGCTCGGTAATTGGACACATCGGTCCAGCCACTCCGTGGCATGTGGGATCTTCCCAGGCCAGGGATCGAACTGGCACCCCTTGCACTGCAAGGCAGTGTCCTTACCCACTGGACCACCAGGGAAGCCCCGACAGTTCTTTCTTAAAAGCCAGCTGAGGCTGCCCCATTTCCCTTAACCATGACATTACTGTCATGACTGGAAACAAAATGACTTTTATGACCATCTAGCTACTTTCTGCCTTTTAACAATACAAGTCCAAATGCTAGATGGTCAAGAGTGCTATCCAAGCATGATCCACGTATGTGGTGTTACATCCATTTTTACAAATTCTGATTTATGGCCGAGGGGTCGAGAAGATGTAGGCAGAGTTCAACCCTTTCCAGTCAATCTCCAGACTGGTTTATTCTTCGGACTCATATGAATGCATGGGTTTGCTTCTTTTTTTGTTGTTGTTATAAAACTCTTATTTTGACAGCAGTTAAATTATCCTGGAGGCATAACTAGTAGCTTTTATGAACTTTACTCAATCTCTCTTGTGTCTGAACCAGCAACCCATGGCCACTCCTTTCTCCAATAATACACCACGTTACTTGTAGACTCTTTTTTGTTTGTTTGTTTAATATTTATTTGTCTGTACTGGGTCTTAGTTGTGGCACTTGGGATCCTTAGTTACGTGTGGAAACTCTTCGTTGCAGCATGTGGAATCTAGTTCCCTGACCAGGGACCAAACCCAGGTCCCCTGACTTGGGATCTTGGAGTCTTAGCCACTGGACCACCAAGGAAGTCCCACTTGTATACTTTTGGAGAGACCTGAGGCAGGCAGTGGAATGCTCCAGGGAGTCCTGGGTTCAAATCCCATGTCAGTCACTTATTAGTTGTGGAAGCTTAGATAAATCAACATCTTCAAGCCTCAATTTCTTTATTTATAAAGTAGGATGAGTACAGCATTGCTGATGGCATAGCATTGTTGTAGAGATTGAGACAGTGTCTGTAAAGCTATTAGCAGAATGGGCTGGCTTGTTGCAAGTTGCTCAAGAAACGATACCGCTTTTTTTTTTTTTTTTTATACTGTCACAGAAAACATTTATTACCAGGGGAAACCATGTGGGGACTTCACCACTCATGGCCAGGTAGATACCGCTATTACACTGTCTCCATACATGTAGATTTGTAGTGTTTAAAAAAATTTCTTTTTAGGGCTTCCCCTGGTGGTCCAATGGGTAAGGACACCGCCTTGCAGTGCAAGGGGCGCCAGTTCGATCCCTGGCCTGGGAGGATCCCGCGTGCCGCGGAGCGGCTGGACTAATGTGTCCAATTGCTGAGCTGGAGCTCTGGCGCGCGTGTGCCCAGAGCCGCCGCTCTGCAGCGACGGAGGCCACCGCGATGGGAGGCCCACAGGAGCCAAGAAACAAGGACGTATAGAGAAGTGGGGGACCAGTGGAGGTGGCCCGCCCATCCCCCTCCCTCCCCACCCCCCCCCACCTAAATAAATAAATCTTTAAAAAAAAAAAAAAAATTTCTTTTTAAAATTTTGGCCACTTTTATTGTTTTTTTTTTGTTTATTTTCACCCATCTTTATTCTTTGGGCTGTGTGGGCCTCCCAATGCAGTGGCCTCTCTCAGTGCAGAGCACTGGCTGTGGGTACACGTGCTCCAGAGCACTGGCTCGTAATTGGACACACCGATCCAGCTATTCTGTGGCACATGTGATCTTTCTGGGCCAGGGATCGAACTGGTGCCCCTTGCATGAAGAGTAGAAACCTTACTTCCACGTTTCTGCTTTTAAATAACATTGTCCTGAGCATCAGATGGGCTTCCTTAATGGCTCAGGTAGTAAAGAATCTGCCTGCAAGGTTTTCCTGGTGGTTCAGTGGATAAGAATCTACCTGCTAGGGGCTTCCCTGGTGGTCCAGTGGGTAAAGACTCCACCTTGCAGTACAAGGGGCGCCGGTTCGATCCCTGGCCTGGGAAGATCCCACGTGCCGTGGAGCGGCTGGACTGATGTGTCCAATGATGAGTCAGTGCTCTGGAGCGCATGCGCCCAGAGCTGGTGCTCTGCAGCGAGAGGGGCCACTGCCATGGGAGGCCCACACAGGCCAAAGAATAAAGATGGATGAAAATAATAAATAAAAATCAATAAAAAGAGGCCAAAATTAAAAAAAAAAGAAAAAAGAATCTATCTGCCAATACAGGACACATGGGTTCAATCCCTGATCTGGGAAGATCCCACATGCTGCAGAGCAACTAAACCTACACAGCAACGAAGACCCAGAATAGCCAAAAATAAACAAATTAAAAAAGAAAAGAAAAGAAATCTATCTGCAGTGGATGGGACCAAAATTTGATCTCTGGGTCAGAAAGATCCCCTGGAGTAGGAAATGTCAACCCACTCTAGTATTCCTGCCTGGGAAGTCCCATGGACAGAGGAGTATGGAGGGCTACAGTCCATGGGGTCACAGAGTCCAACACGACTGAGCCACTCACGCTGCGCCCTGAGCACCAGATGGTGGTGTAGCTTTGTTTCAATCACTGACTGGTTTATAAGGCTCATGAGGAGCGCCTACTGCAAGGACCCATAGTTCTGCTCTTGCTTTGCCTTTCCTTTCCTCCTGTTGGTCCAACTTTCCTTCATCTGTCACTTCCTTTGTGTTTGAGAAACTTCTGTTAGCCAACCTTTAAAGGTAGGTCTGTTAGAAACAGACTTTCAATTTTCCTTAGTTTGACACTATTTTCTTTCTTTCTGAAGGGCAGTCTCACTGAATCAAGAGCTCACTGACTGACAGTTTCCTCTTTTCAGCACTTGAAAAGTGTCAAGATGTTTCCAGCATCCACAGTTTCAGACAGGACATCTGCTATGGCCTGAATGGGTGTCCCCCGAGGGGAACGTGTCGTTCCTCTCTCATTGCTTTCGGGACTTTTTGTTTGTTTGTTTTCAGTCTTCAGAAATGTAGTTTTGATGGTGTATTGGCATGCATTTTGGCTCAGGTAGTAAAGAATCTGCCTGCAAGGTTTTCCTGGTGGTTCAGTGGAAAAATCCTGCTAGGGGCTTCCCTGGTTGTCCAGTGGGTAAAGACTCCACCTTGCAGTACAAGGCGCGGTTCGATCCTGGCCTGGGAAGACCCACGTGCCGTGGGCGGCTGGACTGATGTGTCCAATGATGAGTCAGTGCTCTGGAGCGCATGCGCCCAGAGCTGGTGCTCTGCAGCGAGAGGGGCCACTGCCATGGGAGGCCCACACAGGCCAAAGAATAAAGATGGATGAAAATAATAAATAAAAATCAATAAAAAGAGGCCAAAATTAAAAAAAAAAGAAAAAAGAATCTATCTGCCAATACAGGACACATGGGTTCAATCCCTGATCTGGGAAGATCCCACATGCTGCAGAGCAACTAAACCTACACAGCAACGAAGACCCAGAATAGCCAAAAATAAACAAATTAAAAAAGAAAAGAAAAGAAATCTATCTGCAGTGGATGGGACCAAAATTTGATCTCTGGGTCAGAAAGATCCCCTGGAGTAGGAAATGTCAACCCACTCTAGTATTCCTGCCTGGGAAGTCCCATGGACAGAGGAGTATGGAGGGCTACAGTCCATGGGGTCACAGAGTCCAACACGACTGAGCCACTCACGCTGCGCCCTGAGCACCAGATGGTGGTGTAGCTTTGTTTCAATCACTGACTGGTTTATAAGGCTCATGAGGAGCGCCTACTGCAAGGACCCATAGTTCTGCTCTTGCTTTGCCTTTCCTTTCCTCCTGTTGGTCCAACTTTCCTTCATCTGTCACTTCCTTTGTGTTTGAGAAACTTCTGTTAGCCAACCTTTAAAGGTAGGTCTGTTAGAAACAGACTTTCAATTTTCCTTAGTTTGACACTATTTTCTTTCTTTCTGAAGGGCAGTCTCACTGAATCAAGAGCTCACTGACTGACAGTTTCCTCTTTTCAGCACTTGAAAAGTGTCAAGATGTTTCCAGCATCCACAGTTTCAGACAGGACATCTGCTATGGCCTGAATGGGTGTCCCCCGAGGGGAACGTGTCGTTCCTCTCTCATTGCTTTCGGGACTTTTTGTTTGTTTGTTTTCAGTCTTCAGAAATGTAGTTTTGATGGTGTATTGGCATGCATGGCTTTGGTTTTATGCTGTTTGGGTTTTTCTCTGCTTCTTGAACCTGTAGTCATGTTTTTTGCCAAATTTGGTAAGTTTCAGTCATTACTTCTTTTTCAAAAATATAATTTTATTTATTTCCTTATTTTTGACTGTGCTGGCTCTTTGGTGCTGTGCGGGTTTCCCTCTAGTTGTGGCGAGAGGGGGCTACTCTAGCTGTGCGTGGACTTCTCTTGTTTCAAAGAATGGATTCTAGAGCGTTTGGGCTTCAGCAGTTGTGGCTCCTGGGCTCTAGGGCACAGGCTCAGCAGTTGTGGCTCCCGGGTTCCAGGGGAGTTGTGGTGCATGGGCTTAGTTGCCCCACGGCATGTGGGATCTTCCCGGACCAGGGATTGAACCCCCACCTCCTGTATTGGCAGGCAGACTCTTGACCACTGAGCCCTCAGGGAAGTCCTGGCATTGCTTCTTCAATCTACCTTTCAGTTCCGTTCTCTCCCTCTTCCTCTGGGACCCAGAGACGATTTGCAGGTTCTACCGTCATTGTGCCTGAAGTGCTATGACCTTCTTCTCTTAGTCTGTTTTCTTTGTTGCTCAGGTTGGGGGGGTACATAAGATTTCCTGTTTTCACACTCATTCATTCTGTCTTTTGTCGTCTCGACTCTTCTACTAAGCCCTTTCAATGACATTTTTATTTCTGAGTTCTGTAATTTTCATTTCATCCTTCTATTTTTAAAATTTTGGCCTCTTTTTATTGATTTTTTAATTTATTTATTTTCCATCCATCTTTATTCTTCACCTGTGTGGACCTACCATTGCAGTGGCCTCTCTTGCTGCAGAGCACTGGCTCTGGGCGCATGTGCCCCAGAGTGCTGGCTCATAATTGAACACACTGGTCCAGCTGCTCCATGGCATGTGGGATCTTTCTGGGCTAGGGATCAAGCTGGTGCCCCTTGTGCTGCAAGGTGGACTCTTCACCATTGGACCACCAGGGAAGCCCCATTTCATTCCTGTTTTTGGGGCGGGGGTTGAGGAGGGAAGGGGGCAGGTGGGCCACTTCTTGGTCTTTCATTTATCTTTTATCCGTCTTTGTTCTTTGGCTCCTACGGGCCTCCCATCGCCGTGGCGTCTGTTTTCAGTCTTCAGGGGGGCATGCATGGCTTTGGTTTTATGCTGTTTGGGTTTTTCTCTGCTTCTTGAACCTGTAGTCATGTTTTTTGCCAAATTTGGTAAGTTTCAGTCATTACTTCTTTTTCAAAAATATAATTTTATTTATTTCCTTATTTTTGACTGTGCTGGCTCTTTGGTGCTGTGCGGGTTTCCCTCTAGTTGTGGCGAGAGGGGGCTACTCTAGCTGTGCGTGGACTTCTCTTGTTTCAAAGAATGGATTCTAGAGCGTTTGGGCTTCAGCAGTTGTGGCTCCTGGGCTCTAGGGCACAGGCTCAGCAGTTGTGGCTCCCGGGTTCCAGGGGAGTTGTGGTGCATGGGCTTAGTTGCCCCACGGCATGTGGGATCTTCCCGGACCAGGGATTGAACCCCCACCTCCTGTATTGGCAGGCAGACTCTTGACCACTGAGCCCTCAGGGAAGTCCTGGCATTGCTTCTTCAATCTACCTTTCAGTTCCGTTCTCTCCCTCTTCCTCTGGGACCCAGAGACGATTTGCAGGTTCTACCGTCATTGTGCCTGAAGTGCTATGACCTTCTTCTCTTAGTCTGTTTTCTTTGTTGCTCAGGTTGGGGGGGTACATAAGATTTCCTGTTTTCACACTCATTCATTCTGTCTTTTGTCGTCTCGACTCTTCTACTAAGCCCTTTCAATGACATTTTTATTTCTGAGTTCTGTAATTTTCATTTCATCCTTCTATTTTTAAAATTTTGGCCTCTTTTTATTGATTTTTTAATTTATTTATTTTCCATCCATCTTTATTCTTCACCTGTGTGGACCTACCATTGCAGTGGCCTCTCTTGCTGCAGAGCACTGGCTCTGGGCGCATGTGCCCCAGAGTGCTGGCTCATAATTGAACACACTGGTCCAGCTGCTCCATGGCATGTGGGATCTTTCTGGGCTAGGGATCAAGCTGGTGCCCCTTGTGCTGCAAGGTGGACTCTTCACCATTGGACCACCAGGGAAGCCCCATTTCATTCCTGTTTTTGGGGCGGGGGTTGAGGAGGGAAGGGGGCAGGTGGGCCACTTCTATTGGTCTTTCATTTATCTATTTTCATCCGTCTTTGTTCTTTGGCTCCTACGGGCCTCCCATCGCCGTGGCGTCTGTTGTCGCAGAGCGCCGGCTCTGGGCGCATGCGCTCCAGAGCTCTGGCTCGGTGATTGGACACATCCGTCCAGCCGCTCTGTGGCACGTGGGATCTTCCCAGGCCAGGGATTGAACTGGCGCCCCTTGCACTGCAAGGCGGTGTCCTTACCCACTGGACCACCAGGGAAGCCCCTCATTCCTTTTTAAAGTAACTTCTTTTCCTTTGCTGCAACTTTAATTTTTTGTTTGTTTCAAGAGAATCTGTAAGGGTTTTTTTTTTTAATCTTAGTTTTCAGAGTAGCTTAAGGGACTCTACTCAATCATGTAGAAAGTGGAGTGTGTTCTCTGCCCACCCGAGGTCCCATCCCTGGCACAGAGCTGGGCTGTCAGCACCTCCAGTTGTATTTGGTGGAATCAGGCATTTACTGATGTTTGGATTGGTTTGTTCTTAAAATGTGAATGCTTTTAAGAGGCCATGCACACTCCAGTTCACCACAGGCCCTGCTGATCTGTAATATTTGCTAAGGACATACTAGGTTCTGAAACTCAAGAGTTGTGAACACATTAACGAACAGATGAGAACACCCCTCTGCCAAAACCCCTGTGCTCAAGGCACTGGCATTCTAGGACACTTGGCAGCACTGTGCCTGCCTACTTCCTCCCACTGTCTTCCCTGGCTGCCTGTGGGCATCCATGTCTGTGCCTTTTTCTGAGGAAGAAATGTGGGAAACTAAGATCTCTAAGGACATGAGTGTGAGCAAACTCTGGGAGATGGTGAAGGACAGGGAAGCTTGATGTGCTGCAGTCCATGGGGTCGCAGAGAGTCAGACATGACTGCGCGACTGAATAACAACAATCACAGTAAGATCTCTTAGAATAATTTTTTTTTTTTTTACCATGGCAATTTCTTCTCTTCATGGTCCAAAATACTGTACTGTGTAAGAAGACAGTATGAAGAAATCACTAATACACCAGTGCGGTAGAAATATTTTAATAAGAAAAAGTGGACGGTGCTGACTTTCAAAACAGTCTTAATCCAGCACCCTAGCCACCCTGACCACACTACCTTCAAAACATTCTTACTCTTTTTTTTTTGGCCACTTCTATTGGTCTTTCATTTATTTATTTTCATTCATCTTTGTTCTTTGGCCTGTGTGGGCCTCCCACTGTGGTGGCCTCTCTCACTGCAGAGCACTGGCTCTGGGCGCATGCACTCCAGAGCTCTGACTTGGTAGGTGGACTCATCAGTCCAGCCGCTCCGCAGCACATGGGATCTTCCTAGGTCAGGGATCGAACCGGCGCCCCTTGCACTGCAAGGTGGTGTTCCTACCCACTGACCACCAGGGAAGCCCCCAAAACATTCCTGAAAAGTGCATCTGGAAGATGATGTGTTCTTGATGTCAGGATGACAATCTCAAAGGCAGTCATCCTTTCCTGTCTCCTGAAGGAGAGTAGGGGAAAACACCAGGGTGCTGACTTGGGTCATCACACATCAGGAGGGTTAAATTCAGGATGGCTAGAAATCTTCCAGCTCTTCCCTGCTGGTCCAGTGGTTAAGAATTCACCTGCCAACACAGGGGACATGGGGTCTGTCCCTGGCCAGGGAGGACCCCACATACCATGAGAGGATCCCAAAAGGAAGCCATTGCCGTGAGAGGCCCACAGGCCACAATGAAGAGCTGCCCCGGCTCTCTGCAACTAGAGGAAGCCCGTGTGCGGTGAAGAAGACCCAGCATAGCCAAAAATAAACAAGAACTCTTCCATCTGGAATGGTGAAACATGGTAAAACACCATTATTTTTAGGTTGCCTAGAATTTCAGAATTAAAAAAGTCTCTTATAGTTGGTTTTGGAAAGGATTGTTTCACATAATGCATATTAGATGTCATCCCAAGCAGATGAACCAGCTAAAGATATAAAACATGACAAAGCCTCTCTCAGAAGGATGAACGAATGAAATTCTCTTAATGGTTCATTAGAGACATGAAGGATGTGCCTCTCTGTGCGGCCCTCGTGGAAGACAAGCCCTTTTCCTTTCCTGTATGAAGAAATCACTAATACACCAGTGCGGTAGAAATATTTTAATAAGAAAAAGTGGACGGTGCTGACTTTCAAAACAGTCTTAATCCAGCACCCTAGCCACCCTGACCACACTACCTTCAAAACATTCTTACTCTTTTTTGGCCACTTCTATTGGTCTTTCATTTATTTATTTTCATTCATCCTTGTTCTGTGGCCTGTGTGGGCCTCCCACTGTGGTGGCCTCTCTCACTGCAGAGCACTGGCTCTGGGCGCATGCACTCCAGAGCTCTGACTTGGTAGGTGGACTCATCAGTCCAGCCGCTCCGCAGCACATGGGATCTTCCTAGGTCAGGGATCGAACCGGCGCCCCTTGCACTGCAAGGTGGTGTTCCTACCCACTGACCACCAGGGAAGCCCCCAAAACATTCCTGAAAAGTGCATCTGGAAGATGATGTGTTCTTGATGTCAGGATGACAATCTCAAAGGCAGTCATCCTTTCCTGTCTCCTGAAGGAGAGTAGGGGAAAACACCAGGGTGCTGACTTGGGTCATCACACATCAGGAGGGTTAAATTCAGGATGGCTAGAAATCTTCCAGCTCTTCCCTGCTGGTCCAGTGGTTAAGAATTCACCTGCCAACACAGGGGACATGGGGTCTGTCCCTGGCCAGGGAGGACCCCACATACCATGAGAGGATCCCAAAAGGAAGCCATTGCCGTGAGAGGCCCACAGGCCACAATGAAGAGCTGCCCCGGCTCTCTGCAACTAGAGGAAGCCCGTGTGCGGTGAAGAAGACCCAGCATAGCCAAAAATAAACAAGAACTCTTCCATCTGGAATGGTGAAACATGGTAAAACACCATTATTTTTAGGTTGCCTAGAATTTCAGAATTAAAAAAGTCTCTTATAGTTGGTTTTGGAAAGGATTGTTTCACATAATGCATATTAGATGTCATCCCAAGCAGATGAACCAGCTAAAGATATAAAACATGACAAAGCCTCTCTCAGAAGGATGAACGAATGAAATTCTCTTAATGGTTCATTAGAGACATGAAGGATGTGCCTCTCTGTGCGGCCATCGTGGAAGACAAGCGTCTCTTGCCCTGTGCCCTTTCACCCAGGCTGGGGGATGGCGCT
The DNA here is from genome assembly GCA_022376925.1 of Tragulus kanchil. Taxonomy (NCBI): domain Eukaryota; kingdom Metazoa; phylum Chordata; class Mammalia; order Artiodactyla; family Tragulidae; genus Tragulus; species Tragulus kanchil. The sequence goes on from JAIOJX010000029.1 coordinate 99,495,063, forward strand.
CAGGTCCAAGTCTTAGACCAGAACGAGGCCAGTACCTTTTCAGATAGTGGCTCATAGGGTGGGGTTCTTTTCCTAAAGTTCCCCTGCACCTTCTTTCCTGTTACTAAATACTCTCAAATCATTTACTGATTGGAGTTAGGATTTACACTATACAAACCTGAATCAGATTTAAAAAGAAAAAGAACAGGGGCTTCCCTGGTGGTCCAGTGGGCAGAGTCTGCCTTGCAGTGCAAGGGGCACCGGTTTGATCTCTGGCCTGAGAAGATCCCACATGCCACGGAGTGACTGGACTGGTGTGTCCAATTATGAGCCAGTTCTCTGGAGCGCATGCGCCCAGAGCTGGTGTTCTGCAGCGAGAGAGGCCACTGCGATGGAAGGCCCACACAGCCTGAAGAATAAAGATGGATGAAAATAAATAAAAATAAAAGAAAAACAATAAAAAAATTCAAAATTAAAAAAAAAAAAAGAGGAAAGATGGATACTATATTTAAAAAAAGAGAACAGAATGGAGTTCAAATTTTGCCACTTCTGCCAGGCAAAGTCATAGCAGCTCACATCCCCCCTCTGATTCCTGCTCACAGAGATCAAGGAGACAGGCGATGTGCTAAACCGCCTGGCTAGGTCGTCCATTCTCATGGGGTGAGGGGGGAAGCGGTGAACACCGGCTCTAGGAAGCTGATCGTGTGATCCTTCACCTTCCCAACAATAATTATAACAGATATTTATTTAAAGTAAGACATTTATAGCCCAGATAGTTCTACATCATACGTTTCAGGTTTGAAAGTGAAAGGGTTGATCACTCCGTTGTGTTTGACTCTTTGTGACCCCATGGACTGTAGCCTGCCAGGCTCCTCTGTCCGTGGGATTCTCCAGGCAACAACACTGGGGTGGGCTTCCATGCCCTTCTCCAGGGATCCTCCTGACCCAGGAATTAAACTCAAATCTACCATCTGAGCCCCCAGGGAGGCCTACATTTCAGGTTTAACCAGCTTCACAGAGGTACTTGAGGACAGTTATGTCCACAGATTCAGACTGCATGATGGTTTCATGAGGATCTCTTCTCTCTCTCTTTCCTGAGTACTTTCTTTCTGGGTGTGGTTCAAGGCAGAATTTATCGTCCTCAGATTTAGCCCACTGCCCTGTAGGCAAAATCTGCTGCCTTGTACGCAGGTCCAGGGCTCTCTGGAACTCCCTGTCATTACAAAGGTTCTCAGGAAGCCTTCTTAAGAATTTGTCTACATAGCCATTCACACATACCGTTTCACCTCGTAGTAAGCCCAGTGTGCCGAACCAGAGAGCACTGTAATACCATTTTCAAATACATTCCCTCCAGCCACATGCTTGATGTGGCAACAGCAGCCCTGCTCGCTATTTTGACCCTGACAGGGTGATCTTTTCTGCATTCGTGGTACTTAAACATGCTCTTCCCTCCATCCCTCTGCTCTGCCTTCAAGCAAGAAGATGCAGTGCTTACCTGATGAGCTCGACCGTCTCTGAATACATCGTGTAAGGAGACTTGGACTCCATGGGGCCCTGTTCCATGGCATTTCCACACTCGATGAACGACAAGGCTGCTTCCGCATAGTTCAGAGCCTTTCCAAACTTTTCCACCTGATCAAGCGAGTGAACATAGGGTATTCCTTAAGAATAGTTTTTTATTAAACATCATCGTCATAGAATCTGAACACTTTTTTTAAGAAACCTGACTTTGAAATTCCAAACTCCTGTGAATGGAGCCCGGAGAAGGTAGCAATAGGGTAATTCTTATTAATTTTCACAGATTGCTGCTGGTTTAGGGCTAGTGGGTTGAATGATTATCCAGAATTATGCCAAATCCATCTCACAGTCAGAACTGCACAGAACTTCACGGTTGCTTTAATTTCAGTTGTCCTCCTTCTTAACTCCTAATGGTTTATCAGCCTCACTCCTATGTCCTCACTGCTGTGCTATTAACATACGTGTAAGCGGACAGGTCTGACTCCATGGAAGAACTTTCACACTTTTGGAGTATACTCCCACTTGGATAATATAAGTCCTGGGTTATTGTCTTTTATAGTATTTGGGACATATATTAGGATGACTAAAAAGTGCATTTGGGTTTTTCCGTGACGTCGTACAAAACACCCAAACAAGCTTTTTGGCCAATCCGATACATCTCCATGCTTTCCTACAATTATGTATTCTTTAGTTGTTTAGTTGTTTCATGAATAGGATCTCACCTGAAGGGTGAGGGTGAGGGAAGAAAGGGACAGGAGGTAAAGCTCCAGGTATGATTTCAGCTCGGATACAATGCTGAAAATGAATAGAAAATGACTTGGGGGTGGTTGCAGATCATCTTAATTTACATTAATCTTTCCCTATATTAAGTGAGGAAAACACTAAGAACCAGCTTTACATTCTTAGGTTCTCATCAATCTAAACCTAAACATCAGATTTGTGGTTCTTTCTATATATTCTTACTCTCAATGGATAAGGACACATTTGAAACTGGGACTGCATGATCTCTTCCCTTTTCAAACATTCATTCACCAATCAAAGCTGAATTACACAGAGACTCTTTACCGATCTAAGTCTTGCCTCTAAAAAAAAAAAAAAAAACCCTCTCATTATTCACAACACCTTAGGAAACAGAAATGTAGGGCAAAACTCTCCCACACTAGCAAATCAAAATTTTAAACAGCTTATAACCCTAAGAGGCTAGAGAGCAGTATTTCTCAGCAGTGCCTATAGATGAAGTAATTTCTTTCAACAAGTATTTGCTGAAGCACCCAATTCTGTGCATTCTGCACTTGACACACAAAAGCTGCTTCCAGGAGCATATATTCAGAGAGAGAAAAAATGTGCACTCATGAGATAGCTCAAAGTGCAACAGAGTCCATGATTAACGAACAAAATGCAAAGCAAGGAGCCCAATGCCAAAGAGAGGGCAGGAGGATCAAGTTTCAGGGCTACAGGGAGGTTGGTAGGCCTCAGGGAGAAGACCTGAGGGTGACGGGGGAAGAGACCTGAAGGTGACCCAGGAAGGGACAGTAATGAGCTGGTGGAATTTGGGGAGGATGATGAAGGTGTGCATGTGCATGATTGAGAGAGTGGGTACACCTGAGGGGCTGTGAGAGTGCCCTCAGCAGGTGCAAAGCCTGCTACCTGGCGTGAGTCAGGTGTGCAGAGGCCGCAGGGAGTCAGTGTGGCTGGAGCACAGCATCACCAGGAAAAGCCAGGCGGGGCAAGGTGACACTGAATGAGGAAAACTGGTAAACCTTGGGTGGTTCAGGCAGGAATTTTCCTTCTGTTTTAAAATCCAACGTGACCATGCATCATCTTTTCCTGGTGACCACAACTCTCCATCACAGCGGTCCTCAACCTTTCTGGCACCAGAGACTGGTTTCACGGAAGACAACACTTCCACAGACTGGGGTTGGGGGATGGTTTCCGTGTGATTCTCACAGGAGCACACAACCTAGACCCCTGGCCTGCGCAGATTCCTCTCATAGAGTTCTTGCTCCTGTGAGAATCTAATGAGGCTGCTGATCTGAGAGGGGGTGGAACTCCGGCAGTGATGCGAGTGATGGGGAGTAGCTGTATATGCAGATGAAATTTCACCTGCTCACCTTCTGCTCTGCAGTCTGGCTCCTGACAGGCCGTGGACCTAGTAGTGGTCTGTGGCCTGGGTGTTGGGCACCTCTTTTCCCTCAGACTATGGCATTGTGAGGACAAGAGCTCTACCTCCTACTTCTCTTCTGCAGTCTCTGATACTTCACAATGATGTCCCCTGTCCACCAGTGGACCCGGGCCATGAGCTTCATACTAATAAATGCTTGGTGGGCAACCTTGGTAGCACTGGCAGCAGTGAGGTTACAGACAGTTCAGGCATTTTTTTTTTCTTTTTTTGGGTCACTTCTATTGATCTTTCATTTATTTCCACCTTCGTTCTTTGGCCTGTGTGGGCCTCCCATCACAGCGGCCTCTCTCACTGCAGAGCACTGGCTCTGGGCGCATGCGCTCCAGAGATCCGGCTCGGTAATTGGATACATTGGTCCAGCCGCTCCACGGCACGTGGGATCTTCCCAGGCCAGGGATCAAACCGGCACCCTTTGCACTGCAAGGCGGTGTCCTTACCCACTGGACCACCAGGGAAGCCCAATTTCAGGCATCTTTAACCCTGGAATAACAGTACTATGAAGATCATCTGAGAGGCCTTACTCACCTCCAGAGCCCTGATTTCAGTTATGAACACCGGGGGCAGGGAGCAGAACCAAAATGACCAGGGAGGAGGTAGTCCTTTGGATGGGACTTTCAGATGGAACAACCATATGATCTTTTACAGGAAAAAAGTCAAGAAGTTTTCTACCTCTTGCCTGAAGGTGTTAAGCTCTCCCAAATAAGAACATACAGTCTTTGAAAACATCAAATCCTAATAACTTTACAGTCTTATGTGCATGGAATAGTTTCTGGTCGTCCAGTTTCCAAGGAAGTATTCACTTTTGCAGGCACACATGAAGAACACAAGTCTTTTTGAAAAGGAATTTGATCCTGGGTCCCAGCCAAGGGTTGGCCAGGCAAACAAAGGAGAAAAATGTGAACCTTTTTTTTTTTAATAAAGGAAAAAAAATACTACCACCCACTAACTCCATTGCCTCTGCTTCCTATTCAAACTTTAGGACTAAACTGAATATCTGTTTATCCAGGGCTTCCTTCCATCAGCCATTATTGGTTGAGGTCGTAATTTATTGGGCCACGAGCACTGGATTCTATAAACACTTCTGCATTTAACAGACCCAGCCATCCTTGTAATAGATTTTATAATTATCGCAACTATGCTGCCCCGTGATGAAGCTGCAGTACAAACGTAATTTGGAGGAACGGATCTGGAGAGAAAAGAGCTTACCATCGCGTCTGCTTTATGCTTCATTCGTTTAGCCTCTTGCATAAAGTAATCAGCACTGCGTGGCCTACGAGGAGAGAAGATAGGAAGAGAAGAGAGGGGCAGGAGACATCATTATGGTGCAAGATTTTCTGTGAACATTCCTTCCTTTGCTCAAACATGAACCACAGTTTCAAGACTCTGCTTCAGATGGAATCAAGTATATATGCATATATATATATAATTTTTTTTGCGTTTCCAAACTACTGCCTATATGTGAAAGACCCCAATCACACAGTTCTTAAGTTAGCAATTCAAACATGCTCAGTGTATGCAGATAAATGTATATACATTTACAGTGAGGTTTTTTTTTTGGTCACTTCTATTGGTCTTTCATTTCCATCTTTGTTCTTTGGCCTGTGTGGGCCTCCCATTGCAGTGGCCTCTCTTGCTGCAGAGCACCGGCCCCGGGCACATGCACTCTAGAGCTCTGGCTCGGTAGTTGGACACACAGGTCCAGCTGCTCCGTGGCACATGGGATCTTCCCAGGTCAGGGATCGAACTGGCGCCCCTTGTACTGCAAGGCGGTGTCTTTACCCACTGGACCACCATGGAAGCCCTACAGTGATTTTTAACATGGATCCCCAGTGCCTAATTGGTAAATCAGATTTTTTTATTGCAAATGTTTTTAAGAAAATGCAGAATCTTATTTCACGTGATATTTACCCCAAACAATCCCTTTTTGATGGAAAGATGGTGAATACACCTCGTAATAATTGTATGGATATGCCTAGGTATGTATTTATGCAGCCTTATGAAAATCTGTGCTGTTTGTTTGCATAACTGGTACCTGAAGTTGTACGTGTCTCTAGAATTATTTTATTTTATTTTTTCGTATAGCCATGTGCCTCTGACTTTATTATACAATTAATAGTACATCAAGAAGTTAACAATTTTTAAAAGAGTCGTCCATAAATTCACTATGCTGGAAGGTGTTCCTCCTTGTTTCCTACTAGCACTTGTTCACTTGTTTGCATAGTTTCAACTACTAATCAGAGCAATTATGTATTCGGCTTTTGTCTCTTAAAAGGTAGAATTATTTTAAAGCTTTGCAGCGAGAAATGAAAAAAAAAAAAAAACTGACACTGTAAGACTACATTCAATCAGTTGTGATGAAGTTGATTGTAAAATGATGTCTAGCTTGTCACAGTGCACACACGGCTTGTCATCTCTCGAGTCCTGATTAGCTGGCTGGTGAATGTGAACGCTAGATGCGGGTATCATTAAAGCAATAACCCTGGCCAGCACGACTCTCCTGGGAGAGGAAGGTCACTCATCCAGAGACAGATATGCACATGGGAGATGAAAAAACGTTTCAAACTACTGCCTATATGTGAAAGACCCCAATCACACAGTTCTTAAGTTAGCAATTCAAACATGCTCAGTGTATGCAGATAAATGTATATACATTTACAGTGAGGTTTTTTTTTTGGTCACTTCTATTGGTCTTTCATTTCCATCTTTGTTCTTTGGCCTGTGTGGGCCTCCCATTGCAGTGGCCTCTCTTGCTGCAGAGCACCGGCCCGGGCACATGCACTCTAGAGCTCTGGCTCGGTAGTTGGACACACAGGTCCAGCTGCTCCGTGGCACATGGGATCTTCCCAGGTCAGGGATCGAACTGGCGCCCCTTGTACTGCAAGGCGGTGTCTTTACCCACTGGACCACCATGGAAGCCCTACAGTGATTTTTAACATGGATCCCCAGTGCCTAATTGGTAAATCAGATTTTTTTATTGCAAATGTTTTTAAGAAAATGCAGAATCTTATTTCACGTGATATTTACCCCAAACAATCCCTTTTTGATGGAAAGATGGTGAATACACCTCGTAATAATTGTATGGATATGCCTAGGTATGTATTTATGCAGCCTTATGAAAATCTGTGCTGTTTGTTTGCATAACTGGTACCTGAAGTTGTACGTGTCTCTAGAATTATTTTATTTTATTTTTTCGTATAGCCATGTGCCTCTGACTTTATTATACAATTAATAGTACATCAAGAAGTTAACAATTTTTAAAAGAGTCGTCCATAAATTCACTATGCTGGAAGGTGTTCCTCCTTGTTTCCTACTAGCACTTGTTCACTTGTTTGCATAGTTTCAACTACTAATCAGAGCAATTATGTATTCGGCTTTTGTCTCTTAAAAGGTAGAATTATTTTAAAGCTTTGCAGCGAGAAATGAAAAAAAAAAAAAAACTGACACTGTAAGACTACATTCAATCAGTTGTGATGAAGTTGATTGTAAAATGATGTCTAGCTTGTCACAGTGCACACACGGCTTGTCATCTCTCGAGTCCTGATTAGCTGGCTGGTGAATGTGAACGCTAGATGCGGGTATCATTAAAGCAATAACCCTGGCCAGCACGACTCTCCTGGGAGAGGAAGGTCACTCATCCAGAGACAGATATGCACATGGGAGATGACGCCGGGGTACACCCAACCACTCATCAGGCAGCAGCTTTACATGCTATGTCAGGTAGGTTTTAAAAAATCTACAGAGTTTAGGTGCTACCAGTATAAACTTTTTTTGTATTATGGGTCTTTAGATAATCAATAAATTTGACCTCTTTGTGAATACTCAACATAAGCCAGGAGTCTCTGAATGGGAGGTAAGATGTGAGTAGTGATACTAATCATGGATTGTTTAATCTATTTAACACACTTATTTGGAACTGCCTTCTTTCAGATTCTAATGAGTCTTTTCCAGTACTACATTATTAGGCAGAGCACCCTTTTATTTTAAGGGATCAAAATGCTTAAAAGAATCGCACATACCGTGTCAGTAACATTGCCCTCCAAACTATGACCCTCATTTGAACGGTTTAAACGATCAAATAGACAAACCGGGATAAAAGCAAATACTTAATCTTGGGTCACAAATCACAGAAGCAACAAAAAGACCTTGGTATTCTGTCTCTTCTTCCCTATAAAATATTGTCAGTACTTGTGGTAACACACTGGGAATATTTAACTTTTCCAACAAGGGAATAAGGAAGGTGGCTGGAGAATCTCCCTATGTACATGATGAAATTCCCCTCTCTGGATCATGGTCCCTTCACACTTCTTCTGCCACACAGGCTGGGCCCTTCCCCTCATTATGATGGGTCGGCCCTGGAGGGTAAGGCCTGAGGTTTCCTTCAAAGGAAGGCCCTGCTTTGACCGGCTCTTCTTTCTCTAGTTTATTTCCTCTGAGTTCATGCTTATTTCATGTCAATGACTTTTTGGTGGCCTTTATGGTGGTTTCTTCTTTGTCCACATATTGACCTCTGAATAGATACTGGCTATCAGTTGGATCTTTGATGCCAAGTCTGGCAATTTATTTTTGCTCTTGTGTTTTAACAGACTGACAATTTTTCTGAGCAGGTTTTTAATTTTTCTGTTTTAGGTTTAGAGCAAAATGAAGTGGAAAGTACAGAGCCCCCATATGCTGCTTGACTCTACATGTGTACAGACTCCCTCACTACCAACACTCAACAATCGAGAAGCCCATCTGGTACAACTGATAAACCTAAACTGAGGGACGTCTCTGGTGGTCCAGTGGCTAAGACTCCTAATGCAGAGGGCCCGGGTTTGATCCCTGGTCAGTGAACTAGATCCCATATGCTACAACTAAGAGCTTTCCTGCCATACAGAAAGATCCTGCATGCTGCAACTAAGACTGGAGCGGTCAGATAAAAAAAGCAAACCTAAACTAATACATGATTATCATCCCAACTCCCTAGCTTACATTTGGGTTCACTTTTAGTCTTGCATGTTCTCTGGGCTCCCCATGCATTCGCATTTTGAGTTTTCTCAAAGAAAAGAGAAGCGAGAGTGAGAAGAGAGAGCGAGAGAGTTGGCTTCTAATGGGGCACAGCCTCAAAGCCAACAAGCCAGGGAACATCTCCATGGCAACTTGAAATTCTTCGCATCATTATCTGTCCCACACTCCAGTAGAGGGGTCTGGTCATTTTTCTCTTGCCCTCTTTTTTTTGTAGAGCTAGTCACTGACGGATCATCATTTTTTCAGACACATTTCGTCTTCATGAAAGAGCTCTCCTGGTAATAAAACCCAGGCATCTTCGCTTTCACTAGGCTCATAAGTTACCCCCAGGGCGGCAGTCACACTGGATTCCCAATTGGACACCATCATTAGCGCTGTTTCCTTTGCAGCATGTAAAGGAATTCTTTAAACCAGTTATGGGTTCTGAGTCGCAGGCCCTCACAACAGCGTAGGTGGACAAGTAACACTTCTATTTTCCGACTGGATTGCAGCAGTGACAACATTAACCTGAGAGGCTGAAGGGCTCTATCAGGGCCTGTTCAGGAACACATAAGAATTCTCATCTTTGCATCTCAGGGCGGGCTCATTGCACCGAGTCACTGAAGACTGCCTGGTGATTGGCCCGTTTCTTTCCTCCTGGGTGATTTCTAGAGCCAGGCTCCCAGGTCAGATCATTATAAAGGCAACAGGATGATGGGGCACCACCCAGATTGCCTGGCAACGCCGTGGACATGTGCTGTCAGGAAGGCACCATGCCGACGGTGACCTTCAAGTCAGCAGGAAGATAAAACTGTTGTCACCACCACAGCAGCTACAGCATATAAGACAGCAGAGGCCCTAAAATGAAATCTAATTATCTCAGTTGTTCAAACTGATTTTTCCTCGAGTGCTTTTTTGTTTTTCTTTTGGTTAAGGTGGAAAACCTAGAGTTTTGCTTTTCATTGTGTTAATAACATTCTTCCTATTGTTTCTCAGGGCAATGGTATTTGATGATGATCCATGGGAAAACCCAAGACAAGTACAGTTAAACATCACATGTGTAACCAGTTGCAGTTCTGGGGCTCTCTGCACACCAGGCTTGGGGGATCTAAAAGCCACAGTCGAGTACTTTGGGTCTTTTAGTCTTGCATGTTCTCTGGGCTCCCCATGCATTCGCATTTTGAGTTTTCTCAAAGAAAAGAGAAGCGAGAGTGAGAAGAGAGAGCGAGAGAGTTGGCTTCTAATGGGGCACAGCCTCAAAGCCAACAAGCCAGGGAACATCTCCATGGCAACTTGAAATTCTTCGCATCATTATCTGTCCCACACTCCAGTAGAGGGGTCTGGTCATTTTTCTCTTGCCCTCTTTTTTTTGTAGAGCTAGTCACTGACGGATCATCATTTTTTCAGACACATTTCGTCTTCATGAAAGAGCTCTCCTGGTAATAAAACCCAGGCATCTTCGCTTTCACTAGGCTCATAAGTTACCCCCAGGGCGGCAGTCACACTGGATTCCCAATTGGACACCATCATTAGCGCTGTTTCCTTTGCAGCATGTAAAGGAATTCTTTAAACCAGTTATGGGTTCTGAGTCGCAGGCCCTCACAACAGCGTAGGTGGACAAGTAACACTTCTATTTTCCGACTGGATTGCAGCAGTGACAACATTAACCTGAGAGGCTGAAGGGCTCTATCAGGGCCTGTTCAGGAACACATAAGAATTCTCATCTTTGCATCTCAGGGAGGGCTCATTGCACCGAGTCACTGAAGACTGCCTGGTGATTGGCCCGTTTCTTTCCTCCTGGGTGATTTCTAGAGCCAGGCTCCCAGGTCAGATCATTATAAAGGCAACAGGATGATGGGGCACCACCCAGATTGCCTGGCAACGCCGTGGACATGTGCTGTCAGGAAGGCACCATGCCGACGGTGACCTTCAAGTCAGCAGGAAGATAAAACTGTTGTCACCACCACAGCAGCTACAGCATATAAGACAGCAGAGGCCCTAAAATGAAATCTAATTATCTCAGTTGTTCAAACTGATTTTTCCTCGAGTGCTTTTTTGTTTTTCTTTTGGTTAAGGTGGAAAACCTAGAGTTTTGCTTTTCATTGTGTTAATAACATTCTTCCTATTGTTTCTCAGGGCAATGGTATTTGATGATGATCCATGGGAAAACCCAAGACAAGTACAGTTAAACATCACATGTGTAACCAGTTGCAGTTCTGGGGCTCTCTGCACACCAGGCTTGGGGGATCTAAAAGCCACAGTCGAGCGACATGTATCTTTGTTGTAAGAGCGCTTGGTGCCAAAAGCCACGTGAGCACTAGATCCAGAGGGCAATTTCCTCCTCGCCTCCCACCGTCCCACCCGCACACCCACGACCTGAGTTCTAAGCAGCAGCGGATCTGAGCCACCCTCACATTACACGGCAGCCCTGGCTCTTTGTTCTCCTGTGTGGCTGAGAGGGAGCTGAATGCTCTCCCATGGACAGGCTGGCAGGCTGCTTTCTGTGACTCCTACCGGCTCTGGCAGAGCCAGCCTGCTTTGTGAAAACTGGCAGAGACGGAGAGTCTGACATGTCTGAACGAGCAGGCTCCCTGGCACAGTAGTCAAGACAATTTTCTTAGGGAAGCTGAATCCAAATCAGACAGGAGGCAACTGCACAACAAATGAACTTTTCATCTGATGGCCCATCAGCTTGTCATTCAATACGTCCCGGAGGTGTTACTGTGGTCCAAGCTGTGAGGCACTTTCTTCACCAAGAAGGGTGTGTAAGAAGAGGAGTAACTGTTTTTTACGCACTAAGTGGATGCTGTGGATGAGGGTGCTTCATAGCCAGGGGCCCCGGCGCTGCCACGGGCTGCGTGAGTGCTTACAGAAGAGAGAAGGTTGCTGTCATCTTTCCTTTTGGCTCAGACAGTAAAGAATCCACTTGCAATGCAGGAGACCCAGGTTCGATCCATGGGTCAGGAAGATCCCCTGGAGAAGCGAATGGCTACCCACACCAGTGTTCTTGCCTGGAGAATCCCACAGACAGAGGAGCCTGGCGGGCTATATATATATAGTCCATGGGGTTGGAAAGCACTGGACGTGACTGAGCGACTAAGCACATTAGCAGGTGGGCTTTTAAGCACAAGGATTCAACTGCAGCTTCTGCTTCTCTGCTCTCGATGTGGACAGGGAGAGCCCCAGTCCTTGGCTTCTCAGAAACACTGATGACGACTCATCATGTCTCCTCTATGTCACAGGTGCTTACAGGCAACTCTTCTCTTGGCCACACAGAGACAATGACGTGGGCTTTCCAGGTTGCACAGGCTAAATGGGGTAGGTTTTTGTCATTCCATCATAAGCAACTTTCCGTTTAAGTGAAAACGCATCAATCTGATTGCGTTCTTCCCTGGGTGTCAGATGGAAGGTAAAATCATTTTACAAAGACCTTAAAATGATCAGAGAGCTCAGATTTCAACCAATCAGGGAGACCTGAATGGCCTTGTCCACCATTCCTGCCTTCCCAACCCCTGGCCAAATCCTTCTGCTCTTTCATTTTTCTCTCTTTTGGTTGAAGAAAAACAATTTGGCTGAGATGGATTTCATGAGGGGAAAAAACTCCGCATGAAGAAAGAAAGGCACAGGAATGGTGTATCAGGATAGGGGGGGGTCCAGCTCTGGAATGACTAGAAGGGGGACCCTCAGGAGGGGAATGGCCAGGGCCAGCCCTCCCTGGGAACACCTCGCCTTGATCTAAGATCACCTATGCAAGGATTTCAATTGGTGTCCTCTGACTAAATCATCCAACCTTTCACATAGAAGCCTTCTATAAAATAAAAATCCTTTCAGCTATGAGACTGCTGAGGCTCATTCCATTACAAATGCTAGCTCCCTCTTCCTGCCCTGCCAGCCACGTCACACAGGATGAAGCCTCTGCACTGCATGGGCCAAGGAATCTTTTCTTGGTGCCTGGAGGTTTAAATAGTTGGGCTCCTGTAATTGATGCCACGGGGACAGACGGGCCGTTTGGTGGCTTGGCTGAATGTGATGATTGTGACTGACTCTTCCTCATGAAATGTGGGCAAGAGATGGCACATTCTTCTGGAATCGGCAGGCAGGGGTGGCGCTCAGGGTTCTCTGGCCCCCTGACACAGCAATATGGCACGGGAGAACGGAGGCCAAGTGCTTCACCGTCATCTGGGCTCAGGCATCCATACGAGGCCTTCGCTACACAGCTGTTCCCTAGCTTTTCCACTGCCAAGAGCTCCTCCATCACTAACAATGACACTACTCGATTTATAGCTCACGGCTTTGCACTAATAAAATCGGTTTCTAGGCTTTGAGTTGAATCAAGTGCTGTCACACTTGGACATAAATTCTTTTTTTGTTTTTGTTCAGCTGCTCACTTGTGTCTGACACTTTGCGACCCCATGGACTACAGCAAGCCAGACTTCCCTGTCCTTCACCATCTCCTGGATTTTGCTCAAACTCGTGCCCTTGGAGTTGATGATGCCACCCAACCATCTCATCCTGTCGTCCCCTTCTCCTCCTGCCCTCAATCTTTCCCAGCATCAGGGTCTTTTCCAGTTAGTTGGCGCTTTTTTTTTTTCTTACAGATTTTTTTTAAAACAAAAGTTTGCTAATCACAGTAGCTGTCATCTTAAAACCAGAGTTGTCCATTAAAATGAATGAAATAATGCCATTTGTAGCAACATAGCTGGACCTAGACATTGTCATACTGAGTGAAGTAAATCAGAGGAGGAGACATATCATATGATATTCCTTACATGTGGAATCTAAAAAGGAATGATACAAATGAATTTACTGAAAAAACTGAAACAGACTCACAGACTTAGACAACGAGCTTAGAGCTGCTGAAAGGAAGTATAGGGTCAGGGATAGTTATAGAGTTTGGGATCCATAGGTATACACTGCTATGTTTAAAATGTTGTGTGTGTGCCTAGTTGCTCAGTCGTGCCTGACTCTTTGCAACCCATGGGTTATTGCCCACCAGGCTCCTCTGTCCATGGGATTTCCAAGTTAAGAATACTAGAGTGGGTTGCCATTTCCTCCTCCAGGGTATCTTTGCAACCCAAGGATAGAACCCACGTCTCCTGTGTCTCTTGCACTACATGCGGACTCTTTATCTGCCAAGCCATTGGAGAAGTCTTATTATACTTAATATGGATAACCAGCAGGGACCTACTGTTTAGCACAGGGAACTCTGGTCAATGTTACATGGGAGCCTGGCGGGAAGGGAGTTTGGGAGAGAATGGACACATGTCTATGTATGGCTGAGTCTCTTCCATGTTCGTCAGAAACCATCACAGCTTCATGAATCGGCTCAACCCCACTATAAATTTAACTTTAGAGCCCACACCGGGGCTGCCAAGGAGTGAGAGCAGCGCACGGCTCAGTGACAGGGGGAGTGCAGTCACACGGCCTCCCACCAGGGTCCTGCAGGACAGGCCGACCTGGGTCACGCTTTAAAATAAGTCATTCTCTTCAGTTTTGTTTACATTCTGAAGGCACCAACTGGTGCCTGCTGAGTTGGTCAGTAACCTAGGAAAAGAGGCTGAAAGCCTAGGACTTTAAATGGACTTGCCTGTAGTAGATTCCTTACGTTCATGGAAAAAGAAAGAAAGGAAAGATGTAGGCATATCTGTCTCTCCACCCCACCCCTGGAAAGTTATTCCAATTCAGCTGGGTCCTTCAGTAGTTGTTACTGGGGTGCCTGCTGGATTCGGGCTGACTGTCTGAATTAGACTTTTATTCAGCCATTAAGGAGTATGTATAATACAGACAAAGAGTTTACTAATTTTTTTTCTAAGGCACAGGATGCGGCTGTGAAAGCGAAACAAGAGGATCGCACCTGTTCCTTTTGGGAGTGCGATGACTGGATTCCTATCAACCCTAGATCATTCTGGTGCTGTTGCTCTAGATCTGCCTTTCCTTTGCGTGGTTTCTCTTTGTTCATATCACTGGCTGGTGACACCTCCAGTGAGGAGAAGTCAAGGAAAGTGATGGGAGCCAGTCATGATCCTTGAAGCCGGTGCAGAGTGGAGAGAGAGCAGGAGGGAGGCTGAAATTTGTGGTCTCAGGTTCGCTTCCTGGAGAGGCTGCCCACGTGCCTTCATCTCCCCAGGATTAATAACTGAATGAATTAACCCTACACCCCTGCTCATACCCCTGGACCTCAGCACACACCAGGTGAACACTTTACACACTTGTAGGTGACTTCCTGAAGCTCAGTGATCTCTTACGGCACATTTTTTTTTTTTTTTATTGTTCCAAGGAAGAGATGATGCATATTGTTGCTTGGCAAGCCTGAAGAAGTTCCCCACGACTTTTCGCAGCTCAGTGGCTGAGTGGCTGAGCCGCATGTTTCTTCTACTGTTGTGGATTTCAAACCAACTGGGACACATGGCAGTTGGAAGATGTCTTTCTCTCCATATGATGGATATGGAAGAGTGATTTTTTATTCTGTCTATACCCGTAAAAGGAGAAACAGTTTTATTGTAGCTGTCAGTCAGAAAAACTACACATATTGCTAATGGGGACAACGTATGATAAGAGCCTCTTGGTTGAGACAGATAGGGAAAAAACGACATTAGCTGCCATGCCAGAGGACTGAGACATTTCCCCTTGTAAACGGTCCAGGAAACTGCAGGTCCAAGTAGGACCGCTTTGTTGCTGCTGCTTTAGACTTAGCTTTCTGGTCCATACAGGGGCGAATGCCTTACGGTTTCATCTCCCATATGTGTATGTGTTTGATGCTCTGGGTATCCGACTGCTGAAAGCATGTGTGTCTGATCACTTTGTTAGATTACGACTTTTTGTTCCCCAATTCGAGATCTTGCATAATATCTGCATGCTTCTTTGTTCTTTCATATTAATTTTTTTATTGAATATAGTTGATTTACAATGCTAATTTCTGCTGTACAGCAAAGTGACTCAGTTATGCACATATATACCTTCTTTTGTATATTCCTTTCCATTATGGTTTACCCCAGGATTCAGAATATACTTCCCTGTGCTGTACACCAGGACCTTGCTGCTTATCCATCTGATATACACTAGTCTGCATCTCCTAACCCAATCTCCCAGCCCATCCCTCCCTGTCAGCAAGCTTCCTGAGATAAACAGGGGAGGGTGTGGGGATTGGTAAAAATGATAGGTGGGCTTTGAATGATGTGCAGAGTCACATTTCCATTCTTATAAAGACTTGACTTGTAAGACACGTGTTAACTGTTCTTCGTTCCTCAAAGAACTGGGCTGCAAGCTGCGGGATATGGATGCTGACCCATCTGTACAACTACTTTATCTTCAATTTGCTCTTTTTTTTTAAAAAAAGCCTTTATTTATTTATGGGGTGCTGGGTCTTCGTTGCTGTGTGGGCTTTTCTCTAGTTGCAGCAAGTAGAGGCTACTCTCTAGCTGTGGTGTGTGAGCTCCTCACTGTGGTGGCTTCTCTTGTTACCAGCTTCAGGGCGCATGTGCTCCAGTAGTTGTGGCTCCAGGGCTCTAGAGCAAAGGCTCAGTAGTTGTGGTGCATGGGCTTAGCTGCCCTGAGGCAGGTGGGACATTTCAGATCAGAGATTGAACCGTGTCTCTTTCATTGGCAGGTGGATTCCTTACCATTAAGCCATGAGGGAAGCCCCTGATTTGCTTCTTCTTTTTTTTTTTTTAAAGATTTATTTATTTTGGGCGCGGGTCGGGTTGGGGAGGGAGGGGAGCGGGCGGGCCACTTCTATTGGTCTTTCATTTCTCTATTTTCATCCGTCTTTGCTCTTTGGCTCCTGTGGGCCTCCCATTGCGGTGGTGTCTGTCGTTGCAGAGCGCCGGCTCTGGGCACATGCGCTCCAGAGCTCCGGCTAGGTGACTGGACACATCAGTCCAGCCGCTCCGCGGCACGTGGGATCTTCCCAGGCCAGGGTTCGAACCGGCGCCCTTTGCACTGCAAGGCGGTGTCCTTACCCACTGGACCACCAGGGGAAGCCCCATGATTTGCTTCTTAATATTAGGGAGAGTATCCCTAATTGAGATGAAAATCAAAAGATTGCTACATCTTCTGAATGCAAATTTCCACACTGTCATTAAACATTAAACACAATTCCAACTGTCTGTTTTACACCACCAAATCCCTAATTGTACATGGAGTTGACCCTGGGTTCTACCCCATAACACACTCCCTACCCCAGGGACTAATTACCACCTCCCTGGCTGCCCAGGGCCTTGAGATGCAGGGGAGGGGGAGCTGGTGAGGGTCAGGAGCAAGGCAGAGTGTGTGGGGGGTTGAGTGCAGGTGTGGCAGCCCCAGGAAAAGGAGTAAAACACGTATCCCCTTGGGCCTCCCACACTTTCCTAAACCCAGTCGTCTGAGAGAATGTCCAATGAGGAAACAAAATGTGGATTTGGCTCTCAATTCTCACAGTCTGTGTCCTCATTAGTTTAATGAAACCCAAGTAGGGCTTGAGGACTACAACTCAGCAGTCCTGTTTCCTGGAGGTGGAGAAACAGACCTCGTCTCTACTCTGAGTGGAGCTGGGATGGGAGGGGGTGCTGGGAGGAAGATGAGGCTGGCAGTCAGCTCTCAGTTCTCCAGATGGTTACGCTGGGGACAGACCCTCTCACTGGGTCTCAGGGGACCCACCCGGAGACCTGCGTCACTCATTTATTCTGGTTTGGAAGCTGGGGCTCTTCCTAATCAGAGACACTTAGCAGCCTTGTGTTTTCTAACGGTGGATGGGGCTGTCCCTTCGGTGGACAGTCAGCATTCAGAGGGCAGGGGGGTCTCTCACTGTTGCCTGATGCTCCATGCCGGGATTTAAGGGTGTGCCTAACACAGATACACAATTGCCCACTTGCTGAACAGCTAAAGTTGAAAATGGGCTTCAAGCCAGACCCTTGAAACGGTATCTCCTGCTTTCAAGGCTTGTCCTTGACACGTACTTTTTTCCTAAGAGCCTAACTAATTTTCAGCATCATTTAATCATTTCTCATGTGTCATTTTCAGCATCTCCAGAGCATTTCATGATGTGATACTTATTCATCTTCCTCTCTGGTTTCTCCTCCTCTTAAACCAACGCTGGGAATGAAGTACTTGGGTGTCAGTATCCCGACGGGGAGATGGATGACGGGATGTGTCGTCCTGGCTAAGAACTGTTTACACGTTTATAAAGACAATAGCATTTGAGAGGAAATAAAAAAGGCTTTCAGGAGCGAATCACTATTCGTCTCTACCTGTTTTAACTTACAAAGACAGAAATGCTTCTCTTTCTGGTAGCATATAACCCCAAATACAGGTGCTTAGAAAAACGTGACTTCTTGATGCTCTCTGCCTTTCTTTTCTGACATCCTGGAAACAACCAGAGAGCCCTGGCTGCTCTATCACTCAGAAGCCACTCCTCCCCACCCCCAACCCCATCCCCAGGACTCCGGTGCACTCAGAGCGGAGTTACCATTCCTCTGAGAGGGTGACATTTACCTGACCAGGTCACATGACAGAAATGGCCACACTGTGAACTGGACACCTATCAACCATCTCCCTGTTCCCATTGATCTGGTCCTCCCCATATCAGCAGAGTCCACACTTACATGTCGTCAAAGATGAGTTTCTGCCTCTTGCAGTCCCTGTGGCCGTTGGAGCCCGGTGACCAGGGCTCGGTCTGTGCTCGTGACTTGTGGAGAGTGTTTTCAGAATTGCTGTGAGCCGCTTTCTAGACAGCAAACAAACACATCGGTTTTTGAGAAACTGGCCCCCTGGCAGAAGGAGTAACCCGCTAGAGTCCCATCTGTTCTGTGTTCTAGGTTAGAGTGGACGGCTTTTGTACGTGTTCTGTATTCTAGCTTAGAGGTGGTGGTGCTTTTGGTTTCAATCAAGAAAAAGAAACACATGCATTTCAGGGGTTGAACTGAAGGCTTCTCTGTGTAATTGTTGGATGTCATTCCTACGACAACACACAAGAGACACCCTGGTGCCCACTCTCGCACACCCAGATCCTCAACTTGCCCAAGGTCAGATGGCTATTGTGAGTGGAAAGCTGGGGGGTCAGGACTCAGGCTCCAACTCTTCTCAGTGGCTGGACCTGTGGTTCTCCAGCTGGCGGCATGAGAATCACCACTAACACAGCGACAGCTGCTGCCACCCCCGCAGCCCTGACTCAGAAGGTCTGGGAAAAGGCCCGAGAACAGGCATTCCTAGCAGGTCCAGGACCCATGCGTTCAGAACCACAGAGCTGCGTCCGTTCCTCACAAGACAGTGCTCACTCAGGGCACAGATGGGGCTCAGCAGTGCTCTGTGGAGAACAGGAAGAGCTGAAGGAAATCAAGAAATGCTTCTCTTTCTGGTAGCATATAACCCCAAATACAGGTGCTTAGAAAAACGTGACTTCTTGATGCTCTCTGCCTTTCTTTTCTGACATCCTGGAAACAACCAGAGAGCCCTGGCTGCTCTATCACTCAGAAGCCACTCCTCCCCACCCCCAACCCCATCCCCAGGACTCCGGTGCACTCAGAGCGGAGTTACCATTCCTCTGAGAGGGTGACATTTACCTGACCAGGTCACATGACAGAAATGGCCACACTGTGAACTGGACACCTATCAACCATCTCCCTGTTCCCATTGATCTGGTCCTCCCCATATCAGCAGAGTCCACACTTACATGTCGTCAAAGATGAGTTTCTGCCTCTTGCAGTCCCTGTGGCCGTTGGAGCCCGGTGACCAGGGCTCGGTCTGTGCTCGTGACTTGTGGAGAGTGTTTTCAGAATTGCTGTGAGCCGCTTTCTAGACAGCAAACAAACACATCGGTTTTTGAGAAACTGGCCCCCTGGCAGAAGGAGTAACCCGCTAGAGTCCCATCTGTTCTGTGTTCTAGGTTAGAGTGGACGGCTTTTGTACGTGTTCTGTATTCTAGCTTAGAGGTGGTGGTGCTTTTGGTTTCAATCAAGAAAAAGAAACACATGCATTTCAGGGGTTGAACTGAAGGCTTCTCTGTGTAATTGTTGGATGTCATTCCTACGACAACACACAAGAGACACCCTGGTGCCCACTCTCGCACACCC
The DNA here is from genome assembly GCA_022376925.1 of Tragulus kanchil. Classification (NCBI taxonomy): domain Eukaryota; kingdom Metazoa; phylum Chordata; class Mammalia; order Artiodactyla; family Tragulidae; genus Tragulus; species Tragulus kanchil. The sequence continues at coordinate 99,514,770 of JAIOJX010000029.1, forward strand.
AGATCCTCAACTTGCCCAAGGTCAGATGGCTATTGTGAGTGGAAAGCTGGGGGCTCAGGACTCAGGCTCCAACTCTTCTCAGTGGCTGGACCTGTGGTTCTCCAGCTGGCGGCATGAGAATCACCACTAACACAGCGACAGCTGCTGCCACCCCCGCAGCCCTGACTCAGAAGGTCTGGGAAAAGGCCCGAGAACAGGCATTCCTAGCAGGTCCAGGACCCATGCGTTCAGAACCACAGAGCTGCGTCCGTTCCTCACAAGACAGTGCTCACTCAGGGCACAGATGGGGCTCAGCAGTGCTCTGTGGAGAACAGGAAGAGCTGAAGGAAATCACAAGAAATGATCTAAAACATGTTTTAAAAAGGAACACTCTTTATCTAGGGACAAATTTAAACATCCCTTTCCCCTGGAGATACAGCTATTTAGAGAGTATCTATTGTGTGTTAACCATTTGGATCATAAAACACCCTGGCTTTGGCTAGGATATTCAAATGGGTTCCTCTGAAGTAATTAAGGTGGAGCGCATACCAGTGCTTCTCCAAATAGGGACTGATTTTAGGTGTCGATCAAGCCTCCTTGCTATGACAGCCTCTAGGACTCTGGGCATTTCCCTTTTGGTATTCAGGGTAGCAAATTATGGATGTATGTGAGTCCTGGTCTAAGTGGTTGCAGGCAGGGACTGAATCCACTAGGTCATCAACGTCTCTCTGTTGCTCAGCAAAGTGCCTGGGACACAGGAAGTACCTTCTTGATGAACACCTGTTTAGTGAAAGAACGTCTAAATAAACTCTAAAGTTGGTTTATGTTTCTCTGCACATCACAGTTGGTTGTGATAGAAGGATCTAGAGGCAAACAGATGTTGTGTTTGGTTTAAAATCTGAATTGTTTGCTTTTTATTTCTGATTTTCCTAGTATGGTCTTCTCAGATTCTTGTATCCTAGAACTAAAGGTAACTGCTCCCAAATGAGGATGCATGAGGGGGTTAGTTTCCTGGTCGTTCCAGAAGATTAGGGCCCTTGCTGGTCCTTCTATCAATTTTCTTTTTTTTTTTTTTTTTTGCCTCTTTGCTTCATGGGAGAAAGCGTTAAAAGCTGCCTTCCCCCAGTTTCTTTGCTGAATCCTACTGGCAAGTCTCATTTTCCCTTCCTCACAAAGTCCCACTGGTTTTGAGAAGCAGAGTGGGAAGAGTCTGGAGTTAAATAAAGTACCTGGAGGATGCATGGTCCAGGGAGGAACTCACACACAGAGTGAAGGTCCACAGGGGTGACTTCTGTAGGGGTACTGTCCCATGTAAACCTTGTCGCCACCACGTTACAAATGAAGCAGTCCCAAGAGGTTAAGCCACCAGCCCAAGGTCACCTGGTGACTAAGCTAGGTGACGATGGTCCCACACTGGACATCAGCTTGGGGACCCCGGGTGGCAGGGAGCCCCGTAGCTCTGGCCTTGGGTTCCAATCCCAGACTTGACTCTGCCCCAGGGCAAGGAAGCTGTCCAACATGAAGACTGGTTGGCCCCAGACTTCCAATTTACTTTGCTCTGGGAGAGTCACTTCAGGGCTGTTTCTCTTCAGAAAGGGAGATGAAGTCCTTCAAAATGGGTTCCTAAGCAGACGAGACGTAAAATGCCTCTTCCGTTTCTTTTGCCACTGTCCGTGTGAGGGGACAAGCGCAGCTCCTTGGCTGGGTCTTCTCAGAGCAGCTTTCACGGCTGCTTTGGGGGGACCTCGAGCTTGAGTTTAGACTGAGCTGGGTTAGAGGCAGAGTGAGGGGTGTGCTCAGTTTCATTCTTGTTTTAACAGCGATGGAAGTACATTGACCTACCGTGAGGTCCCCGGCATGGGTCTGCAGCTGGTTCTCGGCCTTATGCTTCTTATTGGAGGAGGTGGAAGTGAACAAACTGTTACCGTTGGATCTTCCAGAGGAAGTTAAATCCTCGCTGGAGTATTTGTGTTTCGATGCATCGGAGACGGGGGAGATGGGCGATCGGAGTGCTTTTTCATTTTTATTTATTGGTATTGCCAAGCTGAGAAAGGAAGTCACAGTAATGGAATGTCACACACTCAGCACAGGGGAAGGAAAATGGTTTATATACTACCCAAACCTCCCATTTAAAACCTGCTGGAAGGAAGATGTTTACTGGGAATTATTATGCCAGGAGACAATTTTATGGCATTAGGACTGTAAGAAAAAATAAACACATTTCATTCATTGTTTCTTTACTCACCCTCCCAGAATGAATAGTAATTCTGGAGTTAAGTGACTAACAATAATACTCTCATTAACCAAGTTTTTCATCCAAGGATCTCAAAATACATGACAAACAACTTACTGTTTTCCTAACAAGTGTAAACAGCAGGCAATGGGAAACTCAATTAAATGATACATGAAATCTCTACTTCCAAAAGGACTTTTGCTAACACCTGAGCTTGTATTAATTATGATATGGAGAACAACAGAATCCCAGATTAACCAAGCAGAAAACCATCTTCCAACTGTTAGGTAACCAGGCACTGATCAGAATAAACAAAGAGACTCCTGCTCCTTCTTTTACCTCAAAACTACTGTCTTTGCCTGAATGTACCATGAAAAAGGGATGTTTATTATGTGGACAGGGCTCTCTCCATTACTTCACACATTGAAATAAAAAGTGGAGGAAGATGCATTAGCCCAAAATAAACTCAACCATTGTGAATTTGGGATGGTTCTAGAAGTCACCAGGTGGAGTCAGTTAATATAAGATAAGGACAAACAGTCATTATTCCTGCAGTTAGGACTTCTTAATTGTTGTGTTGGCTATCACTGCAAACAAAGCATTAAGGTCACTTTATATTTTTTAAGCGATTTCCTCAGTTGGTGGTCACAGTGTAGAAATTACAAGCATAGACCTCTAGAACAAATGAGAAGCCAAGATGCTTAATGCTATGCAAGCAGATGTCTATAGGTAGAGAATTTCTGATGATAGCTTTCTGGTTCAGAAAGTACTGTCCTGGCTTCCCTGGTGGTCCCAGTGGGTAAAGAGTCTGCTTTGCAGTGCAAGATCCCTGGCCTGGGAAGATCCCATGTGCCGTGGAGTGGCTGGACCGATGAGTCCACCTACCAAGTCGGAGCTCTGGAGTGCATGCACCCAGAGCTGGCGCTCTAAGCGAGAGGCCACTGCAATGGGAGGCCCACACAGGCCAAAGAATAAAGATGGCTGAACAATAAAAGATGACTTAGAGGCTCTATATCTGTATCTATACCTGTATCTATAAAAGTACTGTGCATCCAACAGCTTAGAAGTGAGAAGGTGTGTTCTGGAAAACTGACTCGGGCAAGTCCAAGTGGCTTGGAGAGTGAGGATGAAAGTGATTCTGAAGATGGATGTGAGTTGCCTGAATGTAGTTGTTTCTGAACACTTGAGTAAAACAGCTCTGTTTCTAAGTCTTTTTATTTTACATACAGCACTCTGGTAGCACTAGTGGTAAAGAGCCCGAAGAGCAATGCAGGAGACCTAAGAGACGAAGGTTCGATCCCTGGGTTGGGAAGATCCCCTGGAGGAGGGCATGGCAGCCCAGTTCAGTATTCTTGCCTGGAGAATCCCATGACAGAGGAGACTGCAGGCTACAGTCCATGGGGTAGCAAAGAGTTGGAAACGACTGAAGTGACTGAGCATCCATGCATTACATGATTTTATTTTTAAAAAATATTTTTGATGCAGACCATTTAAAAAGTCTTTATTGAATTCATTGAAATAAAAAGTGGAGGAAGATGCATTAGCCCAAAATAAACTCAACCATTGTGAATTTGGGATGGTTCTAGAAGTCACCAGGTGGAGTCAGTTAATATAAGATAAGGACAAACAGTCATTATTCCTGCAGTTAGGACTTCTTAATTGTTGTGTTGGCTATCACTGCAAACAAAGCATTAAGGTCACTTTATATTTTTTAAGCGATTTCCTCAGTTGGTGGTCACAGTGTAGAAATTACAAGCATAGACCTCTAGAACAAATGAGAAGCCAAGATGCTTAATGCTATGCAAGCAGATGTCTATAGGTAGAGAATTTCTGATGATAGCTTTCTGGTTCAGAAAGTACTGTCCTGGCTTCCCTGGTGGTCCCAGTGGGTAAAGAGTCTGCTTTGCAGTGCAAGATCCCTGGCCTGGGAAGATCCCATGTGCCGTGGAGTGGCTGGACCGATGAGTCCACCTACCAAGTCGGAGCTCTGGAGTGCATGCACCCAGAGCTGGCGCTCTACAGCGAGAGGCCACTGCAATGGGAGGCCCACACAGGCCAAAGAATAAAGATGGCTGAACAATAAAAGATGACTTAGAGGCTCTATATCTGTATCTATACCTGTATCTATAAAAGTACTGTGCATCCAACAGCTTAGAAGTGAGAAGGTGTGTTCTGGAAAACTGACTCGGGCAAGTCCGAAGTGGCTTGGAGAGTGAGGATGAAACTGATTCTGAAGATGGATGTGAGTTGCCTGAATGTAGTTGTTTCTGAACACTTGAGTAAAACAGCTCTGTTTCTAAGTCTTTTTATTTTACATACAGCACTCTGGTAGCACTAGTGGTAAAGAGCCCGAAGAGCAATGCAGGAGACCTAAGAGACGAAGGTTCGATCCCTGGGTTGGGAAGATCCCCTGGAGGAGGGCATGGCAGCCCAGTTCAGTATTCTTGCCTGGAGAATCCCATGACAGAGGAGACTGCAGGCTACAGTCCATGGGGTAGCAAAGAGTTGGAAACGACTGAAGTGACTGAGCATCCATGCATTACATGATTTTATTTTTAAAAAATATTTTTGATGCAGACCATTTAAAAAGTCTTTATTGAATTCATTAGAGCATTGTGTTTTCTTTTTTTTGTTTGTTTTTCTGTTGCAATGCATGTGGGGGCTTTAGTTCCCCAACCAGGGATCAAACCTGCAGACCTTGCTTTGGGAAGGTGAAGTCTTAACCACTGGACAACCAGGGAAGTCCCTACAGCACTACATGATTTCAAACATTTATAGGAAATGGAATTATTACATTAAATATTGTCAAGCACATGCAATTATTTCTTCTTCATCATAAGTTTATCTATTTAAGCTGACTAAAGCAACTCTGAAACATTCTTGGGATCATGTCTCTGGGACAAGTGATCATCAGACATGCAGAACTGACTTGTTACACTGTAAAGCTTGACAGGAGTATTCACAATTCCAGAGGCACACATGCCACCTTTCCTAGAAAAACTCAGAGCTTTTTCATATGCACTGAGCCCTTACTGAACTCTAGGAACCAGTAGGCTCAGCCAAGCAAAGGTTCTAGAGCAGTGGCCCAGCCTTTTTGGCACCAGGGACCAGTTTTGTGGAAGACGATTTTTCCACGGACTGGGATAGGGCAGGGATGGTTTGGGGATGATTAAGTCGTGTTACATTTACTGTGCACTTTACTTCTATTATTATTACATTAGCTCAGATCGTCAGGCCTTCGATCCTGGGGACCCCTACTTTTATCCTAGGGTCCGGTCCCTAAACTTTCATGAAGAAAAGACACATTTCACCGTCATTAACCTCTCACTGAAACTGCACATTTCCTTTAGTGATGAACGAAGGCAGGAAACCAGAGGGGTGGTTTTGCAGGACTCCTGCTAGCAATCCCTGCGACTGTGTCACTGGTGGAAATCATGGCTATTTGCATGTCCTTTCAGTTGTTGTAGACATCCTGGAGTATAGTTTAGATTCATCAGTACTAGCAATTATGGCAGTTATTAGAGCCAGTAGACAGGTTATCAAAGGTTATCCACAAAGAAGCACGTGTGTAACTCCTTCACACATTCAAAAGACACTCTGGAGCCACAGTTTCCTCATTCACACTTCCCCAATATTCTGGGACACTGTCGGCTGGGGGCGGAAGACTGCAGGCTCGGCCAGCTTGTCTTTGCCACTCTGCCTTGATCAGACCTTGCAGAGCCCTCGTCTTTCTTCTCCAAGGTGATTCTAACGCGGCAGCCGCCTGTGCTCAGCTGCCCTCGCTCTCCAATCTCCTCTCCAGGTTTTAGTACTGCTCTACATCTTCTCCTAACCTTTCAGTTTACATTTTTATGTGTTGTGCTGAAACATTAATCTTCCCTTAAAAATTCTATGCACACGGGCGGGGAGAGCGAGGAGTGTCGGAGCAGAGGGAAAGTGGTTTCTGAGCTGTGCTGTTTCTAAATAGGAAGAGCTTCTATGACTGATGATGAACTCCTGGCTTATAATAAATATCTGGGGCCTTGCTTTGCCTGGAGGCCGTTTGTCACGGAGGGGATTCAGTACCATGTGGGTGTCTCTGCAACCCCTGAGAGAAGGGACTGGGGGGCTGTTTCACCTTGGAGACCTGGATCCTGTCAATCACTGCAAATTCAGTTCATAGCCAGGACGCTTAGGTGTGTTAAAAGGAAAGTCTGTGTATTATATCTGAGTGATAAGCTCATGGGTTTACTGACCATTAATTCAGTTTTTGGGGCTTCCCAGGTGTGCTGGGGTAAAGAAGCTGCCTGCCAATGCAGGAAATATAAGAGACATGGGTTCAATCCCTGGGTCAGGAAGATCCCCTGGAGGAGGTCATGGCAACCCACTCCAGTATTCTTGCCTAGAAATCCACAGACACAGGAGCCTCATGGGCTATAGTCCATAAGGTCGCATGGGGTTGAACATTTCCTTTAGTGATGACGAAGGCAGGAAACCAGAGGGTGGTTTTGCAGGACTCCTGCTAGCAATCCCTGACTGTGTCACTGGTGGAAATCATGGCTATTTGCATGTCCTTTCAGTTGTTGTAGACATCCTGGAGTATAGTTTAGATTCATCAGTACTAGCAATTATGGCAGTTATTAGAGCCAGTAGACAGGTTATCAAAGGTTATCCACAAAGAAGCACGTGTGTAACTCCTTCACACATTCAAAAGACACTCTGGAGCCACAGTTTCCTCATTCACACTTCCCCAATATTCTGGGACACTGTCGGCTGGGGGCGGAAGACTGCAGGCTCGGCCAGCTTGTCTTTGCCACTCTGCCTTGATCAGACCTTGCAGAGCCCTCGTCTTTCTTCTCCAAGGTGATTCTAACGCGGCAGCCGCCTGTGCTCAGCTGCCCTCGCTCTCCAATCTCCTCTCCAGGTTTTAGTACTGCTCTACATCTTCTCCTAACCTTTCAGTTTACATTTTTATGTGTTGTGCTGAAACATTAATCTTCCCTTAAAAATTCTATGCACACGGGCGGGAGGCGAGGAGTGTCGGAGCAGAGGGAAAGTGGTTTCTGAGCTGTGCTGTTTCTAAATAGGAAGAGCTTCTATGACTGATGATGAACTCCTGGCTTATAATAAATATCTGGGGCCTTGCTTTGCCTGGAGGCCGTTTGTCACGGAGGGGATTCAGTACCATGTGGGTGTCTCTGCAACCCCTGAGAGAAGGGACTGGGGGGCTGTTTCACCTTGGAGACCTGGATCCTGTCAATCACTGCAAATTCAGTTCATAGCCAGGACGCTTAGGTGTGTTAAAAGGAAAGTCTGTGTATTATATCTGAGTGATAAGCTCATGGGTTTACTGACCATTAATTCAGTTTTTGGGGCTTCCCAGGTGTGCTGGGGTAAAGAAGCTGCCTGCCAATGCAGGAAATATAAGAGACATGGGTTCAATCCCTGGGTCAGGAAGATCCTCTGGAGGAGGGCATGGCAACTCACTCCAGTACTCTTGCCTAGAGAAATCCACAGACACAGGAGCCTCATGGGCTATAGTCCATAAGGTCGCATGGGGTTGAACATGACTGAAAAGACGTAGCACACGTGCACAATTCGGTTTTTACATTTTCAGAGTGGAGGATGTGTTTTTGAAAGGACAGAAAAGCGTGTGACTAGTAACTGGTCTTTCGTTACAAAGAAGCACTTCCGGTGCACCTGGAGCTGTGACCAGTAGCACTCGCCCAGGCGCACTGGTGAGCCCTGGGTTAGATCAAGGGAAGGAAGTCTGCAAGAGGCAGGCTGGGATCTGGGGCCCTCTGCGGCAGCACTTGCACCTGGACACACACGCCTCCTCGAGCAACAAAATACAAGAAACTAAAGGGACCAAAACCAACTGTGGGCATGTGCAGTTGGAGAAAATTATGAACAGCAAGATACAAAAAGACCAAAAACCCAACTGCCACTTCTGAGGAGTCTGGAGCAAAAGCAGGGAGTCAGGAGGACAGCCGGCTAAGCAAGTGTGTTAACCTGGGGATCCGATGCCAGCTACACTGCGACACTAAATCTAAGCCTTAGCAGAGCCTTTTCTCTGGTAACTGATTTTCTATAATTCAGTGTGAAGAAGTGATAGGTTTCATCTGCTAACTTTGACGTCAACATCACTGCTTTATCTTTTGTATACTGAACACCTTATTCTGTTCAAGTTCTGTTATGTGTATGTGCTCATTTGCTCAGTTGTGTCTGACTCTGTGACCCCATGAACTGTAGGCTCCTCTGTCCATGAAATTCTCCAGGCAGGAATACTGGAGTGAGTAGCTACTCCCTTCTCTAAGAGATCTTCCTGACCCAGGGATTGAACTCGGGTCTCCTGAATTGCAGGCAGATTCTTTACCATCTGAGCCTCCAGGGAAGCCCGAATTAACCCATCTATAGCCAGGACGCTTAGGTGTGTTAAAAGGAAAGTCTGTGTATTATATCTGAGTGATAAGCTCATGGGTTTACTGACCATTAATTCAGTTTTTGGGGCTTCCCAGGTGTGCTGGGGTAAAGAAGCTGCCTGCCAATGCAGGAAATATAAGAGACATGGGTTCAATCCCTGGGTCAGGAAGATCCTCTGGAGGAGGGCATGGCAACTCACTCCAGTACTCTTGCCTAGAGAAATCCACAGACACAGGAGCCTCATGGGCTATAGTCCATAAGGTCGCATGGGGTTGAACATGACTGAAAAGACGTAGCACACGTGCACAATTCGGTTTTTACATTTTCAGAGTGGAGGATGTGTTTTTGAAAGGACAGAAAAGCGTGTGACTAGTAACTGGTCTTTCGTTACAAAGAAGCACTTCCGGTGCACCTGGAGCTGTGACCAGTAGCACTCGCCCAGGCGCACTGGTGAGCCCTGGGTTAGATCAAGGGAAGGAAGTCTGCAAGAGGCAGGCTGGGATCTGGGGCCCTCTGCGGCAGCACTTGCACCTGGACACACACGCCTCCTCGAGCAACAAAATACAAGAAACTAAAGGGACCAAAACCAACTGTGGGCATGTGCAGTTGGAGAAAATTATGAACAGCAAGATACAAAAAGACCAAAAACCCAACTGCCACTTCTGAGGAGTCTGGAGCAAAAGCAGGGAGTCAGGAGGACAGCCGGCTAAGCAAGTGTGTTAACCTGGGGATCCGATGCCAGCTACACTGCGACACTAAATCTAAGCCTTAGCAGAGCCTTTTCTCTGGTAACTGATTTTCTATAATTCAGTGTGAAGAAGTGATAGGTTTCATCTGCTAACTTTGACGTCAACATCACTGCTTTATCTTTTGTATACTGAACACCTTATTCTGTTCAAGTTCTGTTATGTGTATGTGCTCATTTGCTCAGTTGTGTCTGACTCTGTGACCCCATGAACTGTAGGCTCCTCTGTCCATGAAATTCTCCAGGCAAGAATACTAGAGTGAGTTGACATTTCCTTCTCCAGGAGATCTTCCTGACCCAGGGATTAAACCGGAGTCTCCTGCACTGCAGGTAGATTCTTTACCATCTGAGCCACCAGGGCAGCCCATCTATCCTATCAGATACCATATTTGAGAAGGAAAGTAAACAGCTTGCTTTGCATGCTATCTGAAACATTACAGCGTCTCATGCCTTATCACTATATCCTCATAAAGCAAAAGCAAGGAATGATGGGAAGTTCTTGGATTTCACAACAAGTTAAATTCTAAGACAAAGTAAACAGGGTAAAGCCAGCCCCTTAGTATTAAGAAATTAAGCAGATATTATTATCTCTGTGAGCCTCAGTGTTTTCTCACTTTTAACATGAGAGGGCTGGAACCAGATAATCCCAAAGTTCATGGTATATTTAACCGCAAAGTATGTTGACTTCAGTAAAATGAAAATAAAGATAAGAGAAAATGAAAATAAGAAAAAAAGCAGAGAGTCAGTAGCAAAGGCAGGGTCCTGCGGCTGCTGGCTGCACCCAACACCAACGAGGAGGTGGGCCAACCACTCAAGCCACTCTTCTGGGCTAACCCTTGGACCCACAACTGCCCTCACCCCAGTTAAGGAATCAGGATGCCCCTCAAAAGACAATGAGCCAGGGAACCTGTTACTTTTTTCACTCTCTCCTGCTGCAGCAGGAGCCCCTGTAAAACCTTAGCTGAATTACTTATCTGGTCTCTTATCCACCTCTGTTGATTAAGGAGTCTGAGAATCCTGGCTGGAGACCCAGAGCTGAGTCCTCATTCAAACATCTGACTTTCCTGCAGAAGGCACGTGCCTCTCAGACCCAGACACGCCTCCAACTCCCTCAGGTTTACAGAGTGCACGTACCTGTTGATGTTCATGTTGCAATGGTTTGTGGACAAAGCACCGCCGGCAGAGGCCGTCGGCCGTGAAGAGCTCTCCTTCTCTCCCAGGGCCTTCTTGCTCTCCCTGTAGTCGTCCTCGTTGTCACACTGTGTGGAGAGAAGCAAAGGTCAATCAACTTTGGATTTTGAGGGATAACAGCGAGCTCCCATCCCCCACTGGCCCAGGGGCTTCTCTGGACAGTGTCCTCAGCCCCAAAGTGACTGCAGGACTCTCAGCCCTGGCCTGGATCCCTGTCAGCTCCTCCACGAACAAGGACTGAAATCTGTCCATTTGACTACTGACAGCTTACTGAGAGAAAAAGCACACCACCAGGATCAGCATTCAGGGGGGAGTACGGTGATGGATGAAAACCGCTCAACCAACAGGCTGGATTTCACCCTCCAAACAAGACCTGCTCTGGAGTCTCATGGGAGCCTCAGCATCCCTCTTTGGCATTTCTTGGTACCCAATCAAGGCATAGCGACCTGTCCTGGGCGTTATGCATAGGAGCAGTCATAAGCTCTGGTCTTTCTTTTGAAATTCATGGCCTCGAAGGATCTTTTTATAAAACAGTTGTTTGGAGTCTTGCTTCCATGATTGTGTTTAACTTTAGATGTGTACTAGGTTTCCCAGTGCACATCTAGTGGTAAAGAACCCACCTACCAATGCAAGAGACATAGGAGACTCTGGTTCAGTCCCTGGGTGGGGAAGATCCCCTGGAGAAGGAAATGACAACCCACTCCAGAATTCTTGCTTCAAGAATCCCATGGACAGAGGAACCTAGCGAGCTACAGTCCGTAAGGTTACAAACAGTAGGACATGACTCAGTGACTAAGCATGGACACACGCAGGGGTGGTGGACAGGCCCTCAACCAAGTTCTATTTCTGCTTTGTTTTTTTTTTATAAATTTTTGTAGCTTAGACATTTATTTTATTTGTTTATCTTTTGGGGAGTGAGGTGAGGAGGGAAGGGGATGGGTAGGCCACTTCTATTGGTCTTTCATTTCTCTATTTTCATCCGTCTTTGTTCTTTGGCTCCTGAGGGCCTCCCATCATGGTGGCGTCTGTCATCATAGAGCGCCAGCTCTGGGCGCGTGAGCCCCAGAGCTCTGGCTCGGTAATTGGACACATCAGTCCAACCGCTCCGCAGCATGTGGGATCTTCCCAGGCCAGGGATCGAACCGGCGCCCCTTGCACTGCAAGGCAGTGTCCTTACCCACTGGACCACCAGGGGAAGCCCCCAAGTTCTATTTCTGCTGGGATAGCAGCAACACAGCAGAAGCACATTCAGGGTTCTCAGGGGGTGCTTTCCAGGAGACAGGCAGGGGTATTGAAGACAAAGAGGCTCTGACCTCTCTCTCTAGCTGGGATGTCTCACAGCCTCCCTCGGAAGAATCACAGATGCTCCCGCTGAAACTGTGCCCTGTGGAGGGTCCAAGTCAATGCTGGGAACCCCGGTCTCGGTTCCCAGGGCAAGGTGAGACTCCGTACCCTGGGCAGCCAGGTCCACGCTGTCCCACCTCCGGTACCCAGAACTGGCGGCTCCACACCCCAGATGCTGAGTAAAGAATACTGAGAAAATTTTTGTATGATTCAGTAGATAGGAGCAGTCATAAGCTCTGGTCTTTCTTTTGAAATTCATGGCCTCGAAGGATCTTTTTATAAAACAGTTGTTTGGAGTCTTGCTTCCATGATTGTGTTTAACTTTAGATGTGTACTAGGTTTCCCAGTGCACATCTAGTGGTAAAGAACCCACCTACCAATGCAAGAGACATAGGAGACTCTGGTTCAGTCCCTGGGTGGGGAAGATCCCCTGGAGAAGGAAATGACAACCCACTCCAGAATTCTTGCTTCAAGAATCCCATGGACAGAGGAACCTAGCGAGCTACAGTCCGTAAGGTTACAAACAGTAGGACATGACTCAGTGACTAAGCATGGACACACGCAGGGGTGGTGGACAGGCCCTCAACCAAGTTCTATTTCTGCTTTGTTTTTTTTTTATAAATTTTTGTAGCTTAGACATTTATTTTATTTGTTTATCTTTTGGGGAGTGAGGTGAGGAGGGAGGGGGATGGGTAGGCCACTTCTATTGGTCTTTCATTTCTCTATTTTCATCCGTCTTTGTTCTTTGGCTCCTGAGGGCCTCCCATCATGGTGGCGTCTGTCATCATAGAGCGCCAGCTCTGGGCGCGTGAGCCCCAGAGCTCTGGCTCGGTAATTGGACACATCAGTCCAACCGCTCCGCAGCATGTGGGATCTTCCCAGGCCAGGGATCGAACCGGCGCCCCTTGCACTGCAAGGCAGTGTCCTTACCCACTGGACCACCAGGGGAAGCCCCCAAGTTCTATTTCTGCTGGGATAGCAGCAACACAGCAGAAGCACATTCAGGGTTCTCAGGGGGTGCTTTCCAGGAGACAGGCAGGGGTATTGAAGACAAAGAGGCTCTGACCTCTCTCTCTAGCTGGGATGTCTCACAGCCTCCCTCGGAAGAATCACAGATGCTCCCGCTGAAACTGTGCCCTGTGGAGGGTCCAAGTCAATGCTGGGAACCCCGGTCTCGGTTCCCAGGGCAAGGTGAGACTCCGTACCCTGGGCAGCCAGGTCCACGCTGTCCCACCTCCGGTACCCAGAACTGGCGGCTCCACACCCCAGATGCTGAGTAAAGAATACTGAGAAAATGTGTTTTCACTTCTGTGCCTATTTAGTGATGATTCAGTAGACCTCAAGAGGAGAGCGGAGTATCAGGCTTAGTGTCAATGAAGTTTCAGAACTTAAAGAAGTCCACGAAGAGTAAAAGTATGCACCTACAGAATATTATGGTGCATACACGTGTATATTTTTGCACCTCTCTTTCTCTACTGACATAGGCCAACACAGCTATATGGATTTCCAATTTCTCGAGATGTTTATCAGTTTCTGTCTCTGAAACGCCACTCTCTCTCTCTCTCTCCATAAGCCTGTTCATACATACCTATCACCTCCAGATGGCTGACTCATTTACTTATTAATCAATTAAGTCACCTGGGAGTTGATGGATAAATGAATCCAACAAGTAATGAAGAGAGCAGGGTATGCAGAGGAAAACAGAAGGAAAGAGGAGCAGGAATATAGCCAGCTAACCCGTACTACTAAATTCTATCATCCGAACCCAACAACACTCCTGCCAAGATGTTACCATTTTACAGATGAAGACACTGAAGTACAAAGAAGGGAAGGTCACCTGGTTAAGGTCCCCCAGGAAGACAGCGCTGACTGCAAGATTTGCAGGGTTCAGTGCGAAATGAAAATGCTGGGTCCCTTGTTAAAAAAGTTGGAGAAGATGCATGATGGCTGTCTCCGTAATGATTTTCTTGGATTTAACACCAAAAGCAAAGGCAAGAAAAGCAAAAATAAACAAGTGGGACTACAATGAACTAAAACGCAGCACAGCAAAGCAAGCTATCAACAAAATGAAAAGGTAATCTACCAAATGGAAGAAAATATTTCCTAATAATATATCCGAGAAGGTGTTAAAACCCCAAATACCAAAAGAACTCATATAATTCAATGGCAAAGAAACAAATTTAAAAAAATCCTAATTGAAAAATAGACAGAGGATTTGATTAGACTTTTTTTTTTTTTTTCTGAGAAGACATACAGATGGCAAACAGGCACATGAAAAGATGCTCAACACCACTAATCATCAGGAAATGGAAATCAAAACCACCATGAGCTATCATCTCCCACCTGTCAGAACGGCTATCCTCAAAAAGACTAGAGATCATACATGTGGAGGATGTGGAGACAAGGCAATTCTAGTGCACTGCTGGGGCAGCCACTGTGGAAACAGCAGGGAGGTCGTTCCAAAAATTAACATAGAATGATAACATAATCCATCAATCTCACTTCTGGACATTTACCCAAAGAAAGCTTAAACACTAATTTGAAAAGATACATGCACTCCCATACTCACTGCAGCATTATTTACATGGTGAAGACAGGAAGCAATGTAAATGTCCATGGTCAGATAGATAAGAAATTGTGATACACATGTGTATGCAATGGAAGAAGGAAATTTGCCGTTTGCCCAAAAATAGATAAGGAAATGGCTGACTCATTTACTTATTAATCAATTAAGTCACCTGGGAGTTGATGGATAAATGAATCCAACAAGTAATGAAGAGAGCAGGGTATGCAGAGGAAAACAGAAGGAAAGAGGAGCAGGAATATAGCCAGCTAACCCGTACTACTAAATTCTATCATCCGAACCCAACAACACTCCTGCCAAGATGTTACCATTTTACAGATGAAGACACTGAAGTACAAAGAAGGGAAGGTCACCTGGTTAAGGTCCCCCAGGAAGACAGCGCTGACTGCAAGATTTGCAGGGTTCAGTGCGAAATGAAAATGCTGGGTCCCTTGTTAAAAAAGTTGGAGAAGATGCATGATGGCTGTCTCCGTAATGATTTTCTTGGATTTAACACCAAAAGCAAAGGCAAGAAAAGCAAAAATAAACAAGTGGGACTACAATGAACTAAAACGCAGCACAGCAAAGCAAGCTATCAACAAAATGAAAAGGTAATCTACCAAATGGAAGAAAATATTTCCTAATAATATATCCGAGAAGGTGTTAAAACCCCAAATACCAAAAGAACTCATATAATTCAATGGCAAAGAAACAAATTTAAAAAAATCCTAATTGAAAAATAGACAGAGGATTTGATTAGACTTTTTTTTTTTTTTTCTGAGAAGACATACAGATGGCCAACAGGCACATGAAAAGATGCTCAACACCACTAATCATCAGGGAAATGGAAATCAAAACCACCATGAGCTATCATCTCCCACCTGTCAGAACGGCTATCCTCAAAAAGACTAGAGATCATACATGTGGAGGATGTGGAGACAAGGCAATTCTAGTGCACTGCTGGGGCAGCCACTGTGGAAACAGCAGGGAGGTCGTTCCAAAAATTAACATAGAATGATAACATAATCCATCAATCTCACTTCTGGACATTTACCCAAAGAAAGCTTAAACACTAATTTGAAAAGATACATGCACTCCCATACTCACTGCAGCATTATTTACATGGTGAAGACAGGGAAGCAATGTAAATGTCCATGGTCAGATAGATAAGGAAATTGTGATACACATGTGTATGCAATGGAAGAAGGAAATTTGCCGTTTGCAACAACACAGATAGATTTGGAAGGTATTATGTGATAAGTGAAATGAGTTGGACAAAGATTAATACCTTATGATCTCACTTACATGCAGAATCTGAAAACAAAAAACCAAACCCACTCTCAGCTTATGTTGCCAGACGGCTGACTGCCTAGGTGGAGAGGTAGGTGCCAAACGGGTAAAGGAGATCAAAAGGCACACATCTCCAGGTATAAAATGAGTAAGTCCTGGGGATGTGCAGCATGGTGTGTATGTACACAGCATGGTGACTGCAGCTCAACAATGCTACAGCACGCACCTATAGGCAGCTAAGAGGAGGAGACTTTGAGCACTCTCACCAGGAGAAAAAGAAGTTTTATAATAACTACATATAGTGATGGGTGTTAACTGGACTGACTGGTCATCACTTTGCAAAACATATAATCCAATACTAGATCATTACATTGTACAACTGAAATTAATGTAGTATCAATTCATGGGGCTACTTGGCGGGGGGCATGTGCTGACTCTCCCAGATGCCAGGGGCCCTGGCCTGAGACTGGACAAGTGCACGTGGCCCACCACGTGGTTTCCGCCACTCCCCAGTCATGGGACCCATGACTCAAGGGGTGAGGAAGCCCAGTCAGGCATAGTCCTTCCCAGCGACCAACTGGCAATCTCTCCTGGGGAACCTTCAGTACCTGGTTTGGTGGGGGGAGATGGCCCCTGACCCCAGCCCTCACTGCACCCATGCCTCGGCCCTTAGATGGGGATGCAGAGGCAGAGGCTGCCCTCGACCAAGAGCATAAAGGGGTCACGGGGCAGGGAGAACCTGTCCTGGGAAATGGGCAGGAGGTGAGACCAAGCATGCTCTGTTGTCCCATCACCTTCACTTACAAAGCACAGACTCAACGATAAAAGGGAATTCCAAGATGGCAATCATGGGCATTAAGCTCCAAGCACAGGGCACTCTGAGCCAGTATGGGAAAATTAACATAGAATGATAACATAATCCATCAATCTCACTTCTGGACATTTACCCAAAGAAAGCTTAAACACTAATTTGAAAAGATACATGCACTCCCATACTCACTGCAGCATTATTTACATGGTGAAGACAGGGAAGCAATGTAAATGTCCATGGTCAGATAGATAAGGAAATTGTGATACACATGTGTATGCAATGGAAGAAGGAAATTTGCCGTTTGCAACAACACAGATAGATTTGGAAGGTATTATGTGATAAGTGAAATGAGTTGGACAAAGATTAATACCTTATGATCTCACTTACATGCAGAATCTGAAAACAAAAAACCAAACCCACTCTCAGCTTATGTTGCCAGACGGCTGACTGCCTAGGTGGAGAGGTAGGTGCCAAACGGGTAAAGGAGATCAAAAGGCACACATCTCCAGGTATAAAATGAGTAAGTCCTGGGGATGTGCAGCATGGTGTGTATGTACACAGCATGGTGACTGCAGCTCAACAATGCTACAGCACGCACCTATAGGCAGCTAAGAGGAGGAGACTTTGAGCACTCTCACCAGGAGAAAAAGAAGTTTTATAATAACTACATATAGTGATGGGTGTTAACTGGACTGACTGGTCATCACTTTGCAAAACATATAATCCAATACTAGATCATTACATTGTACAACTGAAATTAATGTAGTATCAATTCATGGGGCTACTTGGCGGGGGGCATGTGCTGACTCTCCCAGATGCCAGGGGCCCTGGCCTGAGACTGGACAAGTGCACGTGGCCCACCACGTGGTTTCCGCCACTCCCCAGTCATGGGACCCATGACTCAAGGGGTGAGGAAGCCCAGTCAGGCATAGTCCTTCCCAGCGACCAACTGGCAATCTCTCCTGGGGAACCTTCAGTACCTGGTTTGGTGGGGGGAGATGGCCCCTGACCCCAGCCCTCACTGCACCCATGCCTCGGCCCTTAGATGGGGATGCAGAGGCAGAGGCTGCCCTCGACCAAGAGCATAAAGGGGTCACGGGGCAGGGAGAACCTGTCCTGGGAAATGGGCAGGAGGTGAGACCAAGCATGCTCTGTTGTCCCATCACCTTCACTTACAAAGCACAGACTCAACGATAAAAGGGAATTCCAAGATGGCAATCATGGGCATTAAGCTCCAAGCACAGGGCACTCTGAGCCAGTATGGGGAAAGTACTACACAATCCTCAGGCGGGCTTCCAAAGGGGAGACCCTGGAGCCAGAGATCTGGAGCCATTCTTCGTCCTGCCCTTTCCCACCTGAATGACCCAGGGGCAAGCTGCGTTAGGCTCTCTGCGTGTCAGTTTCCTTATCTGTAAAACAGTAGGATGATAATATTTGCCTTATAAAGTTGTAAGGACTTTATAAAGACCCTGAGGCTGGGAAAGACTGAGGGCAGGAGGAGAAGGGGGCAACAGAGGATGAGATGGTTGGATGGTATCACCAACTCAATGGACATGAGTCTGAACAAACTCCAGAAGACAGTGAAGGACAGGGTAGTCTGGTGTGCTGCAGTTCATGGGGTCACTAAGAGTCAGACACAACTGAGCAACTGGACAACAACAATAACAACAACGTGATGAATACACTCTTTGGTTTGTTACCCATCACGCTTTTCACTTTGGTCCAACTTACTTTTAAAGACGTAACAGGAGGGGACAAAAATTCTCAAAATTGGTTTTAAATTAAGATTGTTATTTCTGTGCTCAAAAATTCTTCAAAAACATCTGAAGGACCAAGCATTTGGGTCTGCTTCCTGACCTCGTCCATCCCTCCCTGCACCTGAACCCCCGCCTGCCTGCCTCTGCTCAGCGCCTCCTAGTGCAGCTGCCTTCCCTCTTCTGATGGCGCCTCATGCCTCATCCCAGACCCTCTGATTACTCAGAAGTCCCTCCTGCTCAGGCCCTGTTCCCAGCCTCTCTCCACCAAAGTTCTTTTGACCATGAGCACTAGCCTATGGCTCCCATCCTTCTGGCTGATGGCCCTCCCTGGGCTCACAATCCCCACCAGTCACTTCTGTGCTCCAGCCTGATCCCAGCCACGGTCTCACTCAATGCTATGAGGCTGCTGGCTTACATCAGTGAACGACCCTACCTCTTCTGGAAACCAGTGGAGTTCACCAGTGTTTAGTTGTTCTCACCAGTCCAGCTGCCAGCCCAGCATCTGCATACACTGAAGGGAGATTTGCCCTTGTCTACTTCCACATGCAGTGGGACCAGCCTAGAACTACCTAGTAACTGCCATCCTTACCTCACTGGGCGTTTCTACAGATTTAAGGTAACACCTGTCAAGGACTTGGATCATTATCTGGCACGTCTAAAGCCTCTACCAACGTTTGCTGAGGAAGGAACTGCTCCAGGAACATTCCAGACCAGCAGGCCTGCCCACAAGTTCAGGAGAGCCCTCCCTCCCTTGGTGTTCTCAGCCCGTAGGCTTTCCAGACCTACCTTGCGTTTCCTCTTGGATTTGGGCAAAGTCTTCTCCACAGGCGCCTCGGTGGTGTGGCCTGGGGGTGCAGGCACGCTCTCAGAGTCCTTGGCGGAGGGAGCGCTGGAGACCCCTGGCTCCTGGGGCAGCTGTCCTGGGATTCTGGACAGGAGGGTCAGGTCAATTTTGACCCAGAGTGACCGGACCTCCTCACTGTCCTTCAGCGGGGAGAGGAGTTCATTGCGGCCGAAGGGGACCAGTGTGTAGAACTGCTCCTCCAGCTCCTTGGCGATGTCGCTGGTGGTCCTCGCGTTGATGGAGCCCACCGGGGCGCGGGGGCCGCCGCCGCTGCCACCGATGCTGCTGGGGGCCTCCTTCAGCCGCGGGTCGTTCCCAGAGGGAGCGGCCACGGCCTTGGACAGAGGGTAGTCCTCCTGTTCCGACTCCAGGTCCGAGTCCGAGGACGACGAAGAGGACGACGACTCCGTCTCGATGAACTCCTTGGATTTGGGGATAATCCGGCTCAGTCCTCGCGTGCGGCGCTTCTCACAGGTCACTGCCGAGCGCAGCTCCTTGCGGTGGCTGGTCCGGCTGTTGCTGCAGGGCCGGGGCTTGGGGGGCTCTGGCGGTACCCCGGCGCCCGCCCCCAGTGTGTCAGCAGCTGCGGGCTCCTCGGGCCGGGGGCCGCTGTCACTGGCCGAGGTCCTCTCGGTGCGCCGGGTGGGCTTCTTGCCCCCGGACCTCCGGGTAGGCGCAGGCGCACTCTCGGGGGGCGCACTGGGCACCGCGGGTGGCGGGGCGGGGGCGGCGGTCACAGCCACGGCCACGGCCGTGGGCGGTGACTTCTGCTTCCCAGCTTTGCCCCCCGGGGCCTTGTTGGCGGTCCTCGGCCGCCGCTCCTCCCTGCAGGCGCCCTTGACGTCCTTGTCTCTCGGGCTGGCCGGGCAGACCTCGGGGAGCCGCCCGCAGTCCTGTGCGTCCTCTTTTGCGGGCGTGGGGGACGACGGGCTCTCCGGCCCGTGGCGGCTTTCGCTCTGGGTCAGTACAGGAGGCTTGTGGGGGTTGACCTTGTTCAGCCACTTATCCAGCTGCCACTTGTTGGAGGACGCGGGCTCGGCCTACAAGCAGAAACCCGCGACAAACAAAACAGCTTTCACCACAGCTCACTTACAGGGGACCTGGCTGTTTTCCTCTTGACTTAGCTCCTGTAGGTGTGGGAGCAGAAACTGGATGGACTGGTGGCCCAGACAGTAAAGAACCTGCCTGCCAATGCAGGAGACCAGTTTGACCCTTGGGCTGTGAAGGTTCCCTGGAGAAGGGGATGGCTCTCCACTCGAGTATTCTTGCCTCAAGAGCTCCATGGACAGAGCCTAGTGGACTCTAGTCTCCACCAGGTTATAAATAGTTGGACATGACAGTGACTAGCACTTTCCTGATCCCCAATGCTGAAATGCCACAGCAGCAGACGGAGAATTAAGGGGACACACTATTCCTCATTATGACCCATTTCCAGCACTACTGTTATATAACACATGTTTTTTATATTTATACATACATACATCAACTGAAGAGGCCACGGAAAGCTAAGTAGGGTATAGCCTGGAAACCCTGAGTATTGAAGCACTCATTTGGTGAGACTTATAATCTGGGGAGAAATGAGAAAAGGGGGCAAAGTGGAACCTCTTCTCCTCTGTGTGCTCCACACACTTTGACAGCAGGACGTGGTTCATCCATCCTCAACCCGCCTCTGTCACACTTTGCCGGAAATGTTTCAGACAAGGAGGTAACAGTGGAAACCTTTCCTGTAAAGAGTTTTGTTAACTTAGAGTAAATTCTGGACATTCCAGGTCTTAAACTCTGACCCACAGACTGGCTCTAAGGTCGGGGTGTTGAGTTCAGTGAATGCCCTGGGGTAGAATGTCCAATGTTACGCAGACACATTTTTGGGGGAGGGGCCGTGGTTTCATTTACCTCTTCAGGGATCTATGTCTGATTAAAAGATTAAGAACTGATGCTCTTACAGGGAGTAAATGTTGTTGATTTCTAATAAAAGTCCACTTACCCAGCATCTCTGATTATTAACAGAAAAGAGGCATATTGGTAAATACAGAACTTTGTTGTTGTTTAGTCACTAAGTTGTGTCCTTCTCTTTTGCAACTCATGGACTGCAGCCTGCCAGGCTCCTCTGTCCAAGGGATTTCTTTTTTTTTTTTTAATTAATTAATTTATTTATTTACATTTATGTTCCCAGATCATTCATATGCATATCCCTGGACCCTCCCCCCACCCAGTTCCCCCATCCCTCCAGACCATCGCTCCAAGTGGTTGTAGGTACTCCTATTCCCAAGGGATTTCTGAGGCAAGTATATTGAGATGGGTAGTCATTTCCTTCTCCAGGGGATCTTCGTGACTCAGGGATTGAACCCATATCTTCTGCATTGCAGGTGGATTCTTTACTACCGAGCCACCAGGGAAGCCTCATAGAATTTTAGCTAGAAAGTTTTAAATTTGTGAGTATACATGAAATGGGGAAAAGTTTTGGTGTGATTAAGGTGATGTATTCTTCCTTCACTATGGCCTCCCAATACGATGATCCAGTTGGGGCAGGAAACCACTTGGACACACTATTCCTCATTATGACCCATTTCCAGCACTACTGTTATATAACACATGTTTTTTATATTTATACATACATACATCAACTGAAGAGGCCACGGAAAGCTAAGTAGGGTATAGCCTGGAAACCCTGAGTATTGAAGCACTCATTTGGTGAGACTTATAATCTGGGAGAAATGAGAAAAGGGGGCAGAGTGGAACCTCTTCCCCTCTGTGTGCTCCACACACTTTGACAGCAGGACGTGGTTCATCCATCCTCAACCCGCCTCTGTCACACTTTGCCGGAAATGTTTCAGACAAGGTAACAGTGGAAACCTTTCCTGTAAAGAGTTTTGTTAACTTAGAGTAAATTCTGGACATTCCAGGTCTTAAACTCTGACCCACAGACTGGCTCTAAGGTCGGGGTGTTGAGTTCAGTGAATGCCCTGGGGTAGAATGTCCAATGTTACGCAGACACATTTTTGTGGGAGGGGCCGTGGTTTCATTTACCTCTTCAGGGATCTATGTCTGATTAAAAGATTAAGAACTGATGCTCTTACAGGGAGTAAATGTTGTTGATTTCTAATAAAAGTCCACTTACCCAGCATCTCTGATTATTAACAGAAAAGAGGCATATTGGTAAATACAGAACTTTGTTGTTGTTTAGTCACTAAGTTGTGTCCTTCTCTTTTGCAACTCATGGACTGCAGCCTGCCAGGCTCCTCTGTCCAAGGGATTTCTTTTTTTTTTTTTAATTAATTAATTTATTTATTTACATTTATGTTCCCAGATCATTCATATGCATATCCCTGGACCCTCCCCACCCAGTTCCCCCATCCCTCCAGACCATCGCTCCAAGTGGTTGTAGGTACTCCTATTCCCAAGGGATTTCTGAGGCAAGTATATTGAGATGGGTAGTCATTTCCTTCTCCAGGGGATCTTCGTGACTCAGGGATTGAACCCATATCTTCTGCATTGCAGGTGGATTCTTTACTACCGAGCCACCAGGGAAGCCTCATAGAATTTTAGCTAGAAAGTTTTAAATTTGTGAGTATACATGAAATGGGGAAAAGTTTTGGTGTGATTAAGGTGATGTATTCTTCCTTCACTATGGCCTCCACACTATGAATTAATGGCTTCTGATGATCCAGTTGGGGCAGGTGAGGGGGGATGGGAGACTAGATACCAGCCTAGAGTAAAGAAGAATAGTTTAGTTTTGTGTTTCCAATTGACTGGTTCAAGTCCAGAGCAAGTTAGACACCCTAGCAGGAGAAAACCAGTATTCTTTAACATTATAATTTCTGAACGCTTGTTTTCAGATATCAAGAGCTGGTTTTCAACAGTGAGTTCAGAACTTAAGAGCAGAACTTGGGGCACAGCCACATGCAGCAGGGATCCTGGTGGGGTGGGGACGAGGGGACACCAGGCAGTGCTTTAGACCCAAGGGTCTTGGCTGAGTCTGGGGCACAGCTCAGGGAGCCGGGAAGCCCTTAATGGGCCAGCAGGGCCTGGGACCAAGATGAAGAGGCCAGGGAGAGTGGGCACTGGGCCCTGGAGCTGTGGTAGGGACTGTGGACATCCTGCTGGCTCCCCACAAACAGATGAGACCAACTACCCTTCAGGGAACCACAGCACAGGGTGTTGAGGGACTGGGAGAGATAAGAGACATTCCAGTGGAGGCCAGCATGGGAGTCCTAGGCCCTTCTCCTGGGGTTATGAGAATGGGCACCTCCCCATGGGATTCACCTGTGGAAGGAGCCTCTCATGACCCAATAGGGAGTCTGGGCTCTGACTTAACGTTCTGCTCTATTTGCTTTCATGCCACATAGGAGGCCAGGACTCCTGAGCAAGAGGCAAAACCCCAAAATGATAAATCCCTTTTTCTGAGCCTCTGAGTTGTCCTGTGTCAGTTCCGACCTCACTTTATGTGGCGTCTCCAGAGGCAGGGCACAGTGGAACCTGCAGAGCCCGGCTGACCTGGTCCATCCCACAACAGGGATGTGGCAGAGGAAGCAGGGCAGCAGGACACAGAGTGGCTTCTTTGCCCAGGGGGCGCTCTACCTTCCCTGAGGTGAGCATAGAGTGTGGCTGAAGGGTAATTATTATTTTTTTAAATTACTGATTTATGTATTCACTTTGGCTGCACCAGGTCTTAGTTGCCACTCAGGATCTTTGATTTTCATTGTCACACACAGGATCTTTAGTTGCAAGATGGGAACTCTTAGTTGTGGTATGTGGGGTCTCGTTCCCTGACCAGGGATCAAACCTGGGCGCCCTGCATTGGGAGCACAGAGTCTTAGCCACTGGACCACCAGGGATGGGCCCTGAAGGCTACCTTGGTGGCAAACACATCTGTGGCTTTGAGGCTGTCTCCTCCTCAGTCCCATTTCTCTCTGACCACTGACTAGTCAGTGACTCCTGTGCCTCAACCTCCCCAGACAAACGGGGCTCAGTAATGTGAGTGGATGCTGAAGGGGCCTTGAAGAAGGGGCCACGCACTGGAGAGGGTGGACACACATATGCAGCACCTGCCATTCACACTGCCCCCGACCACGTCTAACAGCAACACGCCCTCGTCCCCACCACCCTGAGTCTTCCATACCACACATCTCTTACGTGCAAGATCTCAGATGCCTGCCTGGAGCCCAAACACAGTGGCTCACAGGGAGACTTCCACTGAAACTCCCTGGAGGAGGTCTTCACAGTGAGGGGAGAACTGAATCCCTGGAGTAAGTGCCCACTGCCTGATGAGGCTTCAGGGTTATTTCTCTACTCTTCACAGCCAAAGAAATCAGGCTGAAGGATCATTTTCAACACACTGCTGTATCATGTCGCCTTTCTCAAGGATCTACAAGGACCTCCTCTCACCTCTCAAACAAAATCTAAACCCTGGGGACCCATCATCTTATAGGCATCTTCACTGCCAGCACACCTGCAGTGTGTTCCCACTTCACATGTGTCATCTAACTCAATCCGTACAGATAAGAGATACTACCACCCTTAGTTTGTAGCTGAGGCTCAGAGAGGCTAAGGGACATGTCAAAGGTGTAGAGCTACCAGGCACTACCAAGACTAAACCCACACTTGTCAAGGTTGAGAGACCAGAACCCCTCCCTTTCTGTGTTGTCTAAGCTCCCATTGTTCTCTGGTGAAGCCTCATGAAAGCGGGGGGCCTTGTTTCTTTTGAGAAACGTCGGTCTTCAAATGACAGGATAAGATCTGAGTGTTGGAGAAGACACTGTTAAATCTCCAAATGATACCTGTTGCCTTCCGGTATCCTTAACAGCATCACCTTTTGCTATTCACATCTGTTTCAGGTATATAAATCTTGTGTCTTCAACAAAGCTAAACACAGCTTTCCAGCAGGGTTCAGGTCTCTGTTGCCTTGGATCCCTCCCAGGCTAGAGGTCAACTTGCTATGATGTCATTGATGACTCACAATAAGCTGTCATTTCATGTGTGTTACTGACTCATCACAATAACCTCAGAGAGCAGAGAGTGTGGGGTTATCTGCCATCTGGGGGCAAAACTGTGGCCAGGGAAGCACCAACAGCCAAGAATTAGGTGGCAGGGGAGAAGGGCAGACTTGGAACTTGGGGCTCCCTGCCTGGCACACGGCTGGTTCTGGTCCTGAGCCACCCATTGGGCTTTCTGCTTGGCACTTTTGCTTGTTTGCTGTCTGTCTGTGTGTGTTTCCAGCCAAGACTCTCTCTGATCAATCTTCCCTCTGATTCGTGCACAAGCTCTCCAGTGCATACTCTAGTCTCTACCTCATCTACATCCTTCAGAGCACCCACTGCCACATACTGTAGATGCCTAATTAAGGAGAAGCTTGTTGAATCAAAGAAGAACTTGTATCATGTTTCCGCTGATTTTCAAGAAAGATTCAGGGCAGCATTTTCCAAAATGTGCTTTTAGTTCATATATACCTTGAAGAAAGGCTACCATGATCAGACATATGTGGAAAACACCCACAATGGAGAACACTGTTTACATGAGTGATATGAAGGGCTGAGTGATGCCCTGCAGTAAAGAAACAGATGGAACCTACTTTATCCTGGCTCTTCTCCAAATTCTGTGATCAGGGACTTCCCTAGTGGTCCAGTGGCTGACTCCACACTCCCAAAGCAGGGGGCCTGGGTTCAATCCTGGTTGGGGAACTGGATCCCACAGGCTGCAACTCAGAGTTCACATGCCCCAATAAAAGATTCCATGTGCTGCAACTAAGAGCTGACACAGCCAAATTAAAAAACAAACAAAAAGTCCTGTAGCCAGCCTTTCTTTTCCATGTAGCTCCCTTTACTTGGAACACCGGTAAAGGAGCCCATGTGTTGGTGTAAGTGTGCTAACCGAGGGGCAAGGCGGTACACTCCACCCTCAACATCAGGCCCTGGTGTGAAAAGTGTCCCAGGCTGAGAAAGAAGAAACTTAAATGAAAAAAATTAGGTTGATGACAAGCAAACCAAGGTCAAGTCAAGCAAGCCAAGGTCAGGCCACAGAGAAGGGATCTGCCCCAAGGGAAACACTGTTTTCAGTGTCTTCTCCATGGGGTCTTGCAGACAAGGAGTCACACTACGGGGATTTGGGTGAGATGCAGTGGTTTTCTACAACCACGAGCACAAACAGCTCAGACGAGGCTCAGGTGAGTCATGCAGGTGCCCAGCGTCAACACATTGCAGGGGAGATGCAGGTATCTTGGGACACCATGAGCGGCCTCCTGCTCTCATATCAGGACGTTTCTGGGAGGGAGAGGAGGGCCAGAAGTGGTTTGGTGCCACGCAGCATAAACAGGTCTTCAGGGCGGAATGGGAGGTGTGTGGCTGTGACGAGCTGGACGGGAGGAGGGGGGAGAGGGAAACCAGTCTCACTGCTCTGTGTCAGGGGATCTGAGCCAGCTTGGGCAGAGGGGAGCAGAGGTGCCGTGGAGAGTCAGCTGGCGATGCCTCCCCTCTTTTCAACTTTCATTCTGCAAACTCACTGTATTTCTTTCTTTTTTTTTTTTTTAATTAAAAATACATCTTTTTTTGGCCATGGCACATGGCTCATGGGATCTTAATTCCCTGACCAGGGACTGAACCCACTGTGTCCTT
Source organism: Tragulus kanchil (assembly GCA_022376925.1). Lineage (NCBI taxonomy): Eukaryota > Metazoa > Chordata > Mammalia > Artiodactyla > Tragulidae > Tragulus > Tragulus kanchil. Next base: position 99,541,536 of record JAIOJX010000029.1, read on the forward strand.
GGCGGTGAAAGCACAGAGTTCTAACCACTGGACTGCCAGGGAATTCCCTCATATTTCTGAAGTGTGTGTGTGTCTGTAGTCATCTTGGAAAAACTGTTAAAAGAAATCTGACTTTTATTCCAAGGAATGCATTCCTTTCCCTGTCTGCTAATGCAGGAGACTCAGGAGACATAGGTTCAATCTCTGGATTGGGAAGGTCCCCTGGAGGAGGAAATGGCAAACCACTCCATTATTCTTGCCTGGGAAACCCCATGGACTGAGGAGCCTGGCGGGCCACAGTTTCCACTGGCCTGGCATCCTACAGGCTGCAACTCAGAGTTCACATGCCCCAATAAAAGATTCCATGTGCTGCAACTAAGAGCTGACACAGCCAAATTAAAAACAAACAAAGTCCTGTAGCCAGCCTTTCTTTTCCATGTAGCTCCCTTTACTTGGAACACGGTAAAGGAGCCCATGTGTTGGTGTAAGTGTGCTAACCGAGGGGCAAGGCGGTACACTCCACCCTCAACATCAGGCCCTGGTGTGAAAAGTGTCCCAGGCTGAGAAAGAAGAAACTTAAATGAAAAAAATTAGGTTGATGACAAGCAAACCAAGGTCAAGTCAAGCAAGCCAAGGTCAGGCCACAGAGAAGGGATCTGCCCCAAGGGAAACACTGTTTTCAGTGTCTTCTCCATGGGGTCTTGCAGACAAGGAGTCACACTACGGGGATTTGGGTGAGATGCAGTGGTTTTCTACAACCACGAGCACAAACAGCTCAGACGAGGCTCAGGTGAGTCATGCAGGTGCCCAGCGTCAACACATTGCAGGGGAGATGCAGGTATCTTGGGACACCATGAGCGGCCTCCTGCTCTCATATCAGGACGTTTCTGGGAGGGAGAGGAGGGCCAGAAGTGGTTTGGTGCCACGCAGCATAAACAGGTCTTCAGGGCGGAATGGGAGGTGTGTGGCTGTGACGAGCTGGACGGGAGGAGGGGGGAGAGGGAAACCAGTCTCACTGCTCTGTGTCAGGGGATCTGAGCCAGCTTGGGCAGAGGGGAGCAGAGGTGCCGTGGAGAGTCAGCTGGCGATGCCTCCCCTCTTTTCAACTTTCATTCTGCAAACTCACTGTATTTCTTTCTTTTTTTTTTTTTTAATTAAAAATACATCTTTTTTTGGCCATGGCACATGGCTCATGGGATCTTAATTCCCTGACCAGGGACTGAACCCACTGTGTCCTTGGCGGTGAAAGCACAGAGTTCTAACCACTGGACTGCCAGGGAATTCCCTCATATTTCTGAAGTGTGTGTGTGTCTGTAGTCATCTTGGAAAAACTGTTAAAAGAAATCTGACTTTTATTCCAAGGAATGCATTCCTTTCCCTGTCTGCTAATGCAGGAGACTCAGGAGACATAGGTTCAATCTCTGGATTGGGAAGGTCCCCTGGAGGAGGAAATGGCAAACCACTCCATTATTCTTGCCTGGGAAACCCCATGGACTGAGGAGCCTGGCGGGCCACAGTTCATGGCATTTCAAAGAGTCAGACACAACTCCGTGACTCAACACACACACATTCCTTCCCAGCAGACAGAAATCAAGTGCTCTGTGGCTACATCACCTGTCACTTCTGTCCTCCCTCTGCACAGAGAAGCCAGGAGCGGAAAACTACATGTGGCCTCAGGCAACTTAAACTCTGAGGCCTGTGTTAGCAGATTTCCCTCCCCACCCCGTCCTCCTCCTCAGTTGGAGGCTCTGACAGCTGCTGAGAGAAATGACAAGTGCTTCCTTCCATCACCAAGAAGTTCAGGTCTTGGTAATTATCTCAGTGACATTTAGAGGGAGTCTGCTCCAAGCCCTTTACAATTGTGCTCCTCCAAGGCTAGCTTCAGCCTCATCAAGAAACTCCAGGAGTCACATTTCAGCGTGCAAATAATACTCAACGTTCCCAAATTTAACTCTCAAAGTCACAGAGAGCCTGGGGTAGGGGCAATATCCACAGACCCCAAGGCTTCTGATCCACCGCCACTGTCCCCCTTGGCCCTTGCTATGTGCCTGAAACCCAGTTCTTTCTACTAAATGTTCTGGAGTTTTTCAACAAATAAGATCATAAAGCTGCCTCTGAAGAAGTCTGGCTACTGACACTGTTTTATTGAACTCCTGTGGCTACTTTTGTTTATTTGTTTCAAATTATTCCCATTAGAATATCAGGTCTGTGAAGGCTGTCAGATCACTGCTGTCTCCAAGGGCCAAGCATTATATCTGTGGCAGAGACTCAATAAATATTTGTTGAAAAAACATAAATGAGCCAATGAACAGATGAATGCATGAAATGACGGAGAAGGAATAATTTAGCTTCTGGAAAAAGTCAGGGTTACATATGGCTTGTACTGGTTAATGTTGCAAAGGGCCTTCTCATTATATAGGGAGATACAGATAGACAGAGAGAAAGAGAGATAGACAGACAGACACACAAGCTGGAAATGTGAGGCTGGCTGGCTCTTAAAGGTACTCTCTTCTCACTGCCAAGGTTTGCACATGTGGGTCTGGTATCATTTTTGAGCTTACTGAGGGATTTGGGCCCCCAAATGGTACACAGGGTTGTAGGTAAAAAAAGAAAAATTCTGTGACCCACAGTAATGTCAAATGTCTATACACTGGAGAAGCAACATATTTTATTCCTTCTTTAGAAATCCAAGTCTACTCTTACAGATTCAGGGACTGGACAAGTATATTCTCAACCCTCTCTCAAGAATCCATGCTCTGAACTACTATTTAATTTTCCTCTTTAAAGTAGAAACAGCAATGGCTTTTATTGGGGCCATATCATATTTTTATATGAGGCACCTAAATCTTTCACATAGATATTCATCATAGCTATAAAAGTTTTCATTATTATTTGCAGGTTGATGCTAATTTTTCTGTGTATATTTTCACAAAGAAACACAGTTAAGAAGGCTTTATTTATACTTACAGCCCCTGTTCTTCTAATCTGTGACAAACTGCAAAAAGGTTTAGATTCTAGCCATGTCTAATCCACAAAAGTCCTTCCCCTGTGATTACCGGAGCTCACACTGGCGGGCGGGTGGGAGCTGCTCTGTCTGATCATTGCCTCACTGACCCTTAGGGACACCTGATCCTCAGGTTATTTCCAGGCAGTGAGGTTTAAAGTTATGGAAGTCAAGATGGAGAGATTTTTGGACCATACGAGATGAGATTTCTAGACATCAAAGGAAGTCCTGTAGCCAGGAGCGCTTTGAGGAGGAAGTTGGGATAAACGAGCCCAAGTCAATCCTGGCAGGCTGCCTGGAGGCAGTGGCCTCTAAGGGTCACGGCAGCTCACAGGCCAGAGTCACAGCACAGAGGCTGGAGGAGTGGGAGGTGTGAAAACCACACAGGGAGGAAGACCGACTGTGCTCAGGAGGGGAGAAGCAGGCAGAGGAGGCCCGCGGATCCTTACCTCGGGGCTGGAGTAGTGGGGAGGCTTGCTGCCCTCGCTCTCGCTGGAACTGCTCTCGGTCTCCGAGTCGGACCCCGAGCTGCTCTCTGAGTCACTGGAGGAGCTGCTTCCGCTGCTGCTGCTGCCGCTGCTGCTGCCCTTGCTGGAGGGTGCGGAGGCCCTGCAGTCGGCTGGCGGGAGTCCGGCGCTGTCGGCCCGCGAGGAAGGAGAGGGAAGGAAAGCCAAGTGAGCAAACACACCGAGCGGGCTGGCGTTCACCGGCCGGCAGAGTGGAGGCCCGCAGCCCGCACATCTGCCAGCCGTCACCTGGCCGGAGTTGGCAGAGCCACCGTCAAGGTCAAGGCAGCCTCGTGGTTAAGACAACAGAGGCACAGAAATAAACGGGGAGAGAAGGCCGGTGCCACCTGGTCGTTGGGTGCTGGCCCCTGTGACTGTTCTGTGTGACCATTTCAGGAGGGGTGGTGGCCTCGCTGCAGACGGCCTGTCACTGCTTTGCTGCGTTTTTTGGGAATGGCTGCTCCAATGCCCCCCGCCCCATTCCAATCATAGACCAAAAAGGCAAGGAAATCCAAAATGCTTGAAATATTTTGCAAAGAACGAAAAGGTCTGTTTGCTTTATTTCAGGAAGTGGGCTCTGAGGAAGGGCACAGTGTCCTGCTCTGTGCTTTCACGGTCTGCTGGAAGGTTCCGGACCCGGCCAGACCGACAAAGTTGTCTGGCTTCCCACCTCCTCCCGCCCACTGAGTCCAGTGCTGTCGTCTTGACAGGAGCGGGCCTGCCGTCTAAACAGTCATTTTCCTTCGAGCCCTTTATTAGAGAACTGGAGATCCCTCACTCCAACATTTTTATTATTTCGACTTTAAAATTCAACCTCAGTACGGTGGCATACAGCAATCCCATTTCAGATTATCCTCAAGGTCCGCATTCATGCTGCCATCTGCCAGAAGGTTCTAAACTGAACTAGACACTCAAAGAGAACAGCAAACATGGGCACTTCTCAAGGCAATTCATTAACCACAAAAATGCAAATAACACATATTCACCCAATCAGTGAGCTATAAAGAAAGTTCCAGTACTCACATAATAGCCAACATCTTCAGAGTCCTTTATTAATTGCATTGAAACACACCTGACTCTGTACTTTTTGAGGTTAAACTCTAAACCCAGAAAATGCAGTGGCCACTTTTAAAAATGTTGAGTCAGCAGATATCAGCTGGCCCATTCCGCTGGTGACCACTGTTCTAACAGGACTGCATGCAAGTTGAGTTTCTCAGAGTTTATGGTCTCAAGTGCAAAAGCAGCCAGGGCGAGGGAAAGGGCCCTTTCCACCCGCCCCTTAAATCTTTGACAAATGCTTTGCCCAGAGACAGAGACTCATAAATCTTCAACCTACGGGGTGGGAGTTAGGAGCGGGGGTAGAATGCAATGGAACCTTGATTTTCCCAGAAGAATGATAAGACAGGAAACAATCTTGCAAGATATATCTTCAACTCAAAGCACTGTTTCGAATTGCTGGTTTAGGGAGAAGTGGAGTTTGAACATAACCTTCCCCAGTGGTTTTTATTTCTCCTGCCGATGTCACAGTCCATACCCACACTGTCTGACCAAATTCGTCACCGTCGGACAGCACCTGCATTTCTACGCCTTGTCTGAGCTGCAGTGATTCCTTTCCCAGCCTGCTGTCTGTTCTGGAGTTGAGAGAGGAATCCTGGATCTTTAAACAGAGGCTGGGAAGGGGTGGTTAGCAATCGAAGGGTTGCCATATTCTTTCTTTCCTTATGAAAGAACTAAGATCCATCTTTCTTAGTGGCCGAGTCATAATGATGACTATCAATGGAATCAAAAAAATGCTATTAGATTCTGACTGAATACACACGTCTGGGAGCCACGTGAACAGTTTGTAAGTAGGTCCCCCAAACACCAGGAAAAATTCCAAACCAAAACCTACCCAACATTTTATTATTTCGACTTTAAAATTCAACCTCAGTACGGTGGCATACAGCAATCCCATTTCAGATTATCCTCAAGGTCCGCATTCATGCTGCCATCTGCCAGAAGGTTCTAAACTGAACTAGACACTCAAAGAGAACAGCAAACATGGGCACTTCTCAAGGCAATTCATTAACCACAAAAATGCAAATAACACATATTCACCCAATCAGTGAGCTATAAAGAAAGTTCCAGTACTCACATAATAGCCAACATCTTCAGAGTCCTTTATTAATTGCATTGAAACACACCTGACTCTGTACTTTTTGAGGTTAAACTCTAAACCCAGAAAATGCAGTGGCCACTTTTAAAAATGTTGAGTCAGCAGATATCAGCTGGCCCATTCCGCTGGTGACCACTGTTCTAACAGGACTGCATGCAAGTTGAGTTTCTCAGAGTTTATGGTCTCAAGTGCAAAAGCAGCCAGGGCGAGGAAAGGGCCCTTTCCACCCGCCCCTTAAATCTTTGACAAATGCTTTGCCCAGAGACAGAGACCCATAAATCTTCAACCTACGGGGTGGGAGTTAGGAGCGGGGGTAGAATGCAATGGAACCTTGATTTTCCCAGAAGAATGATAAGACAGGAAACAATCTTGCAAGATATATCTTCAACTCAAAGCACTGTTTCGAATTGCTGGTTTAGGGAGAAGTGGAGTTTGAACATAACCTTCCCCAGTGGTTTTATTTCTCCTGCCGATGTCACAGTCCATACCCACACTGTCTGACCAAATTCGTCACCGTCGGACAGCACCTGCATTTCTACGCCTTGTCTGAGCTGCAGTGATTCCTTTCCCAGCCTGCTGTCTGTTCTGGAGTTGAGAGAGGAATCCTGGATCTTTAAACAGAGGCTGGGAAGGGGTGGTTAGCAATCGAAGGGTTGCCATATTCTTTCTTTCCTTATGAAAGAACTAAGATCCATCTTTCTTAGTGGCCGAGTCATAATGATGACTATCAATGGAATCAAAAAAATGCTATTAGATTCTGACTGAATACACACGTCTGGGAGCCACGTGAACAGTTTGTAAGTAGGTCCCCCAAACACCAGGGAAAAATTCCAAAAAACCAAAAACCTACCCAAACACAAACACAAACCAAAACTTGAAAACTCCCCAGAGCCAAAGAACACACAGTGGAGGGAAGCGACCAGCCTGCCTGCCACACTCTGGAACGACATCTGCTGTAGACTAGGAAATCAAGAGGAATAAAGAGCGTTTGGATTGGTCTTATGCGATGGCCAAAGGCTTTGATCACCAACCGCGGCCTTCTCCTGCTTTCCTTTCGACAACGAAGGTCGCGTGAGGCCGGTGCTGTGTGCTGCTGGTTGTTGTGATTGCCGCAGAAGCAGCAGCGAGTGTGGAGTTCCCTGGGGCCTGCCCCACAAAGTGACTGTCTTTTGAAAAATGGCACTTTAATTTCTGAGAGAACGTCCATTAAACAGTTACCACGCTGCCGTCCCTTTATGACTGCCATCCTGTCATAAGGAGGCCCCCTAACCCAGGAAGACAGAGTCTCTGATCTGAATTAGCTTGGCAGAAAAGCCTTAGAGTTTTATGTTTTCCTTCCTTATACTAAGAAATTCACTTAAGATGACAGTTTTACTGGCGTAACTGTTATTTGTTTTTGAAACAGTTGAGAGAGCCAAGAATTTTAGGTTTTCTTCCTGCTTTGTTTCGAAGGGCTGTGAGGCTCTTGCTGCCTCTGGGGTCAGGACTGGATATGTCGGTGCTTCCGTGGTCCCAGTACAGACGGTGTGGCTGAAAACAATCCAGGTCAAGGATAGAGGCAGGCTTATCCACAAGGGCTCTGGTGGCTCAGGTTGTTGGACTAAGGTAACTGCCCCTACCTCCATAAGACCTGTTCCACGAACTAGCCTTTTTGTGAGTTACTGAGGGACAGCTGGTCATTCTGGACTCAGCACAGTGGCCATCCTTGCCTCGAATGGAAGCCGCTGCGGCAGCCAGAGTGGCAGGATAAAGAAGGCCGCCGGGGATGGTCATCATAGCAGATGAGAACTAAGAGAAGGATGGGCTTGGTTAAACCAGGCAGGCTCTTTGGAGTCATGGAATTAAGAAGATGGGGAAAAAATCCCGTATAGGACAGATCCTCCTGTAAGAAGACTTCAGGCTTTAAATATTTAAAACTGCAAAGTGAGAATTTTAGTGTGCAGACTCGTTGTCATCTTTCCACACCAAAGAACATTAACAGTTTTTGAACTTAATTTAAAAAGTAACCTTTTCCTGGAGTGATCGCGTGGACTGACTGTGACAACATGGCTTCGGACAGTTTTCAGCAGAGTTCTTGGACCCTACGCCATTTCAGGAATGTGATGCCCTTGAGAACACATGGACATGAAGACATCAACATCACTAAGATCATGGAATAAAAGTTTCTGTGTTAAAGTCTTAACACAGCACCTGGGACATAACAGGTGACTGCATATGATGACTGAATGAAAAGAATCAATAGAAATAAGTCTGCCACTGGGTTAATGAGTTAAAGGAAAAAGGACTTAACCTTTCAAAAATGTTACAAGCTCACTGGAAAAGACCCTGATGTGGGAAACAGAGGACAGGAGGAGAAGGGTGCAGCAGAGGATGAGATGGTTGGATGTCATCACCAACTCAATGGATGTGAATTTGAGCAAGCCCTGGGAAAAGGTGGAGGGCTGAGGAGCCTAGTGTGCTGCAGTCTATAGAGTTGCAAAGGTGCTGAGGTTTTAGAAGTTTAAGATGACAGTTTTACTGGCGTAACTGTTATTTGTTTTTGAAACAGTTGAGAGAGCCAAGAATTTTAGGTTTTCTTCCTGCTTTGTTTCGAAGGGCTGTGAGGCTCTTGCTGCCTCTGGGGTCAGGACTGGATATGTCGGTGCTTCCGTGGTCCCAGTACAGACGGTGTGGCTGAAAACAATCCAGGTCAAGGATAGAGGCAGGCTTATCCACAAGGGCTCTGGTGGCTCAGGTTGTTGGACTAAGGTAACTGCCCCTACCTCCATAAGACCTGTTCCACGAACTAGCCTTTTTGTGAGTTACTGAGGGACAGCTGGTCATTCTGGACTCAGCACAGTGGCCATCCTTGCCTCGAATGGAAGCCGCTGCGGCAGCCAGAGTGGCAGGATAAAGAAGGCCGGGGATGGTCATCATAGCAGATGAGAACTAAGAGAAGGATGGGCTTGGTTAAACCAGGCAGGCTCTTTGGAGTCATGGAATTAAGAAGAGGGGGAAAAAAATCCCGTATAGGACAGATCCTCCTGTAAGAAGACTTCAGGCTTTAAATATTTAAAACTGCAAAGTGAGAATTTTAGTGTGCAGACTCGTTGTCATCTTTCCACACCAAAGAACATTAACAGTTTTTGAACTTAATTTAAAAAGTAACCTTTTCCTGGAGTGATCGCGTGGACTGACTGTGACAACATGGCTTCGGACAGTTTTCAGCAGAGTTCTTGGACCCTACGCCATTTCAGGAATGTGATGCCCTTGAGAACACATGGACATGAAGACATCAACATCACTAAGATCATGGAATAAAAGTTTCTGTGTTAAAGTCTTAACACAGCACCTGGGACATAACAGGTGACTGCATATGATGACTGAATGAAAAGAATCAATAGAAATAAGTCTGCCACTGGGTTAATGAGTTAAAGGAAAAAGGACTTAACCTTTCAAAAATGTTACAAGCTCACTGGAAAAGACCCTGATGTGGGAAACAGAGGACAGGAGGAGAAGGGTGCAGCAGAGGATGAGATGGTTGGATGTCATCACCAACTCAATGGATGTGAATTTGAGCAAGCCCTGGGAAAAGGTGGAGGGCTGAGGAGCCTAGTGTGCTGCAGTCTATAGAGTTGCAAAAAGTCAGACATGACTGAGCGATCAAACAATGTCTCTTTTCTATTAAAGATACCTGTAAGGGAATGTTGGCCCCTTTGGTGCTTTTCTAGTGTTAATACCTTTCCTCACAGAGAATATCTTCAAACGCGCTAAAAATTTCATCTGCTATGTCATGTGAGCCCAGTTCTCTCCTGGATGGCTTATTATCTTTTGGTGTTTTCATTTAATGAAATGTTTTGCCTGTTTTGTGAAGTGGACGAGACCAAATACCCATTTGGGAGAGTCCCAGCTTCATCTAAATGATCTGCTTGCCACGTCTCGTCCTTGGGCTGCATGCAGTGACTCGTTCTTTCTCGAATGTGGCTTAGGCTGAGCCTGAATACAGACAGAAGAAGAGGAGATCCGGACCCCAAAAGGCTGGATCTCACAGCACGGGTCCTCCTGCCAAGTGTACTGTGGAGCCAGGATAAATTCCAAAGTGCGGTGTGGGAAGTAGGGGGCAAAGTAAATTGCTCCCAATTTATTGGGATAGACATATACACACTACTATAAACAAAAGAGATGACTAATAAGGACCAAAAGAAGAGAGGCTATATGTATATGTATAACTGATTCATTTATTGTATACCTGAAATTAACACGACATTGTAAATCAACTATACTCCAATAAAATTTGAAAATAATCTTTATCAAGTGATAAGGAACCTACTCTCAGTAGAATCTGGTTAACGTCGTATACGATGACAACATGGCTTCGGACAGTTTTCAGCAGAGTTCTTGGACCCTACGCCATTTCAGGAATGTGATGCCCTTGAGAACACATGGACATGAAGACATCAACATCACTAAGATCATGGAATAAAAGTTTCTGTGTTAAAGTCTTAACACAGCACCTGGGACATAACAGGTGACTGCATATGATGACTGAATGAAAAGAATCAATAGAAATAAGTCTGCCACTGGGTTAATGAGTTAAAGGAAAAAGGACTTAACCTTTCAAAAATGTTACAAGCTCACTGGAAAAGACCCTGATGTGGGAAACAGAGGACAGGAGGAGAAGGGTGCAGCAGAGGATGAGATGGTTGGATGTCATCACCAACTCAATGGATGTGAATTTGAGCAAGCCCTGGGAAAAGGTGGAGGGCTGAGGAGCCTAGTGTGCTGCAGTCTATAGAGTTGCAAAAAGTCAGACATGACTGAGCGATCAAACAATGTCTCTTTTCTATTAAAGATACCTGTAAGGGAATGTTGGCCCCTTTGGTGCTTTTCTAGTGTTAATACCTTTCCTCACAGAGAATATCTTCAAACGCGCTAAAAATTTCATCTGCTATGTCATGTGAGCCCAGTTCTCTCCTGGATGGCTTATTATCTTTTGGTGTTTTCATTTAATGAAATGTTTTGCCTGTTTTGTGAAGTGGACGAGACCAAATACCCATTTGGGAGAGTCCCAGCTTCATCTAAATGATCTGCTTGCCACGTCTCGTCCTTGGGCTGCATGCAGTGACTCGTTCTTTCTCGAATGTGGCTTAGGCTGAGCCTGAATACAGACAGAAGAAGAGGAGATCCGGACCCCAAAAGGCTGGATCTCACAGCACGGGTCCTCCTGCCAAGTGTACTGTGGAGCCAGGATAAATTCCAAAGTGCGGTGTGGGAAGTAGGGGGCAAAGTAAATTGCTCCCAATTTATTGGGATAGACATATACACACTACTATAAACAAAAGAGATGACTAATAAGGACCAAAAGAAGAGAGGCTATATGTATATGTATAACTGATTCATTTATTGTATACCTGAAATTAACACGACATTGTAAATCAACTATACTCCAATAAAATTTGAAAATAATCTTTATCAAGTGATAAGGAACCTACTCTCAGTACCTGTCACTTCGAGTTCTGGTTAACTCTATCAAAAGCCGATGAATGAAACAACCAAGCAGGGCTCTTCTGCGGTCGCGGCCTGTTTTATTACCCAGGCAAATCAGGCGTTACTTGATTTAGTTAAGAAGCATTTACTGGGGCTTCCCTGGTGGTCCAGTGGGTAAGGACATCGCCTTGCAGTGCAAGGGGCGCCGGTTCGAGCCCTGGCCTGGGAAGATCCCACGTGCAGCGGAGTGGCTGGACTGATGTGTCCAATCACCGAGCCGGAGCTCTGGAGCACATGCGCCCAGAGCCGGTGCTCTATGACAACAGAGGCCACTGCAATGGGAGGCCCACACGGGCCAAAGAACAAAGATGGATGAAAATGGACAAATGAAAGACCAATAGAAGTGGCCCGCTTGCTCCCCTCCCTCCCCACCCCGTACCTCAAATAAATAAATAAATAAATCTAAAAAAAAAAAAAAAAGAAGCATTTACTGTGGCAATTAAGCTCAGATTTTAAAAGTGTATACTGGGATGGGGGGAATATACATATGACTAATCTGGGAACACACGTATCTGTAAACAACAAAACTCTGTCAAAGTTAAAAGTAAAATAAAAGTTAAAAAAAAGGGGCTTCCCCTGATGGTCCAGTGGGTAAGGACACCGCCTTGCAATGCAAGGGGCGCCGGTTTGATCCCTGGCCTGGGAAGATCCCACGTGCCATGGAGCGGCTGGACCCATGTGTCCAATCACCAAGCCGGAGCTCTGGAGCGCATGCGTCCAGAGCCGGCACTCTGCAGCGACAGACACCACCGCAATGGGAGGCCCACAGGAGCCAAAGAACAAAGACAGATGAAAATGGAGAAATGAAAGACCAATAGAAGTGGCCCGCCCCCTCCCCTCCCTCCCCAACCCCACCCCCCCCCAAAATAAATAAATAAAAATAAATCTTAAAAAAAAAAAAAGTTAAAAAGTTAAAAAAAAAGTCTGTGTACCAAAGCTAGAAAGAACATGTACATACATAGTCTTGTGAGGCACTTGACACCAATGAAGTGAGGTTGTAAAAATGTTAAGGATAAAAGGTGGGTCCTTAAATTTATGTTCAGAGTGAATGGCATGGATGATACTGGTGTGATCTTTGTTGAGAATTCAGTTCATGCCAGGTGCTGCAGAGCCAGAGTATACAAGTGTATGTGTGTGTGTCCGTGTATGTGCACTGCTGTGTATGTGTGTGTCTGTGCTTGTGTGTGTGTGTGTGTGTGTGTGTGGCTTGGGGAGGAGGGAACTGACAGCCACTCAGCCAGGCAGAGCCTGAGACAGAGGAGTCGAACTGTCGGAAACCATACAGAACCATAAAGTACATGAAATCAGCTATTAAAAACTATAATGTGATTTATAATACCACTTGTCAACAATGCAAAAACTGGATATTTTTCATTAATCTACAAAATCAAACACAGAAAATTTCTACAAACAAATCAGAATGGGGCACCTAGACTCCAGGGGAAGACAACAGCCATATCCTAAAACAGGAACTCAGTGCAAGGGAAGAGTACCTCTCTTAAGACTCGAGATCCCAGGTTTTTTTTTTTTTTTTCCCCTGTTACTTTATGCTTTTTTCTCTTTCTTAGAGGGTGGGTATTATTCTATCTCTTTCTAGGTAGGGACAACAAAGTTCCTAACAAGGGATAGAGCTGAGATTCTACTTCCAGAAAGTTATCTGGTGAAAAGTAAAATAAAGTTAAAAGGGGCTTCCCCTGATGGTCCAGTGGGTAAGGACACCGCCTTGCAATGCAAGGGGCGCCGGTTTGATCCCTGGCCTGGGAAGATCCCACGTGCCATGGAGCGGCTGGACCCATGTGTCCAATCACCAAGCCGGAGCTCTGGAGCGCATGCGTCCAGAGCCGGCACTCTGCAGCGACAGACACCACCGCAATGGGAGGCCCACAGGAGCCAAAGAACAAAGACAGATGAAAATGGAGAAATGAAAGACCAATAGAAGTGGCCCGCCCCCTCCCCTCCCTCCACAACCTGACCCCCGCCCAAAATAAATAAATAAAAATAAATCTTAAAAAAAAAAAAAGTTAAAAAGTTAAAAAAAAAGTCTGTGTACCAAAGCTAGAAAGAACATGTACATACATAGTCTTGTGAGGCACTTGACACCAATGAAGTGAGGTTGTAAAAATGTTAAGGATAAAAGGTGGGTCCTTAAATTTATGTTCAGAGTGAATGGCATGGATGATACTGGTGTGATCTTTGTTGAGAATTCAGTTCATGCCAGGTGCTGCAGAGCCAGAGTATACAAGTGTATGTGTGTGTGTCCGTGTATGTGCACTGCTGTGTATGTGTGTGTCTGTGCTTGTGTGTGTGTGTGTGTGTGTGTGTGGCTTGGGGAGGAGGGAACTGACAGCCACTCAGCCAGGCAGAGCCTGAGACAGAGGAGTCGAACTGTCGGAAACCATACAGAACCATAAAGTACATGAAATCAGCTATTAAAAACTATAATGTGATTTATAATACCACTTGTCAACAATGCAAAAACTGGATATTTTTCATTAATCTACAAAATCAAACACAGAAAATTTCTACAAACAAATCAGAATGGGGCACCTAGACTCCAGGGGAAGACAACAGCCATATCCTAAAACAGGAACTCAGTGCAAGGGAAGAGTACCTCTCTTAAGACTCGAGATCCCAGGTTTTTTTTTTTTTTTTCCCCTGTTACTTTATGCTTTTTTCTCTTTCTTAGAGGGTGGGTATTATTCTATCTCTTTCTAGGTAGGGACAACAAAGTTCCTAACAAGGGATAGAGCTGAGATTCTACTTCCAGAAAGTTATCTGGTGAAAATAATCTGATGAAAATAATCAGGGATTTTAAAAACATGTATCTACAAGGGTATATGCTCTTACGTTATTTGCAGTAGGAAAGAATCTGTAAACAACCAAAAATACCCATCAATAGGAGATGAATTAAACAAATAACTATATAATCTTATATAGTTATAATCTTCCCTTGTAGCTCAGCTGGTAAAGAATCTGCCTGCAATGAAGGACACCCCAGTTCGATCCCTGGGTCAGGAAGATTTCCTGGAGGTGGGCATGGCAACCCACTCCAGTATCCTTTTTTTTTTTCTTTTTTTGGGGGGGGGGGGGGGGGGGGGGGGGGGGGCGGGCGGGCCACTTCTATTGGTCTTTCATTTGTCTGTTTTCATCCGTCTTTGTTCCTTGGCTCCTGTGGGCCTCCCATCGCGGTGGCATCTGTCGTTGCTGGGCGCCGGCTCTGGGCGCATGCGCTCCAGAGCTCTGGCTCGGTAATTGGACACATGGGATCTTCCCAGGCCAGGGATCGAACCGGCGCCCCTTGCACTGCAAGGCAGTATCCCTACCCACTGGACCACCAGGGGAAGCCCCACTCCAGTATTCTTGCCTGGAGAATCCTCACAGACAGAGAATCCTGGCAGGTTACAGTCCATGAGGTCACAAAGAGTTGGACATGACTGAGCAACTAAGCATGGCACATATACTCTTAAGAGGAGATGTAGTACTATGTAGTTATTATAAACATATTAGAGCAGAACGGTTACTTCCATGAAAATTCCTCACTCTGTATTTGTGAGGCAATGGGCTTTCCAGTATGCCTGTCATACAACAAATCAAACAAGAAATACCTCTCTTTACAAACAAATCAGAATGGGGCACCTAGACTCCAGGGGAAGACAACAGCCATATCCTAAAACAGGAACTCAGTGCAAGGGAAGAGTACCTCTCTTAAGACTCGAGATCCCAGGTTTTTTTTTCCCCTGTTACTTTATGCTTTTTTCTCTTTCTTAGAGGGTGGGTATTATTCTATCTCTTTCTAGGTAGGGACAACAAAGTTCCTAACAAGGGATAGAGCTGAGATTCTACTTCCAGAAAGTTATCTGGTGAAAATAATCTGATGAAAATAATCAGGGATTTTAAAAACATGTATCTACAAGGGTATATGCTCTTACGTTATTTGCAGTAGGAAAGAATCTGTAAACAACCAAAAATACCCATCAATAGGAGATGAATTAAACAAATAACTATATAATCTTATATAGTTATAATCTTCCCTTGTAGCTCAGCTGGTAAAGAATCTGCCTGCAATGAAGGACACCCCAGTTCGATCCCTGGGTCAGGAAGATTTCCTGGAGGTGGGCATGGCAACCCACTCCAGTATCCTTTTTTTTTTTTTTAATTTTTGGGCGGGGGTCTGGTTGGGGAGGGAGGGGAGCGGGCGGGCCACTTCTATTGGTCTTTCATTTGTCTGTTTTCATCCGTCTTTTGTTCCTTGGCTCCTGTGGGCCTCCCATCGCGGTGGCATCTGTCGTTGCTGAGCGCCGGCTCTGGGCGCATGCGCTCCAGAGCTCTGGCTCGGTAATTGGACACATGGGATCTTCCCAGGCCAGGGATCGAACCGGCGCCCCTTGCACTGCAAGGCAGTATCCCTACCCACTGGACCACCAGGGGAAGCCCCACTCCAGTATTCTTGCCTGGAGAATCCTCACAGACAGAGAATCCTGGCAGGTTACAGTCCATGAGGTCACAAAGAGTTGGACATGACTGAGCAACTAAGCATGGCACATATACTCTTAAGAGGAGATGTAGTACTATGTAGTTATTATAAACATATTAGAGCAGAACGGTTACTTCCATGAAAATTCCTCACTCTGTATTTGTGAGGCAATGGGCTTTCCAGTATGCCTGTCATCTGAGGGCAGAGAAAAAGACCAGGAATACCTACATGTTAACTTTGCTTTCCCCCGAAAGAGAGGATGGGGTTCTGCTGACTCAGCATTTTTAAAGCTTATAAATCAGAGGATCCCCTGTCTATAAACAGCTCTGGTTTGGGATTATTAAGAACACAGATGGTGTAAATTCTGACAGAGTATGTGAAGCCCAAGCATAAAAGGGTTGAGGTTTAAGTACTTTGTTACAACCTTCAAGGGTATCTGTGGTGCACCCATTCCAGCTGTGGGGGACTGGCTTTCTCATCTATGTTTCTGAATCCTTTGCCAAATGAGTGGAGCGCCTCATCTAACCTCACATGATACATGTGCGTGGTCTTTCCTGGACAGTCTGCTTGCTACAAAGTAGCATGATACTGAGAACATTAAAAAAACATATATTATATATCCAGAGCAAAATCACTGGAAGGATACATAATCAAATGTTAACTGGATATTTTCACATGGTGGTATTATGAGGGTAAATATATTTTTGAAGCGTCTTATTTTTTCCAGTTCTTCATTTTTCACTGATTTAACATATGCTACCTTTCAAAAGTCTATTTTACTGTGTAAGATGATCCTACTATTCTGTTATTGAATTTGGCTTGCTAGTATTTTAGTTAGGGGGCCTTCCCAGGCGGTGCAGTGGTAAAGAACCCACCTGCCAATGCCAGAGACACAGGAGAATTAGGTTCAATCTCTGGGTCCCGAAGACCCTTTGGAGAGGGAAATGGAAACCCACTCCAGTATTCTTGCCTGGAGAATCTCACGGGCAGAAAAACCTGCCAGGCTGCAGGCCATGAGGTCACAAAGAGACACGACTGAGGGACTGAGCATATTTTAGCTAGGATTTTGGGAGGATATATGTTTATAGGTTAAATTGACATATATTTAGTTTACCCATTTTATATTTTGGAAGCAATTTTGGCAGATTTCGCATCACTATGGTTTTAGCTTAAAAGAATATACTGGACAATGTTTCACCTTTCATAGTGTTTTATCTATATTAAATCTTATATAGTATGAGAATTATTTGTTCCTTGAAAGTTTGGAACTTGTCACCAGTAATACCAAAAGTCTAAAATTCTGGGCGGGGGTGGAGAGCCAGGTCTGTAAATATCACTTGAAAGCAGAGAAACACCTGTACCTCTTGTCTGAGTAATGGACAGGATTTAAGCTGGGAGGCCAGGTGGTCCAGGTCTTGGAGGATTCTGGGCTTGCCCTCCTGAGACGTTTGTCCAAAAGCCTCTTGGCACCGGGGGATGGCACATAAATTCTGACAGAGTATGTGAAGCCCAAGCATAAAAGGGTTGAGGTTTAAGTACTTTGTTACAACCTTCAAGGGTATCTGTGGTGCACCCATTCCAGCTGTGGGGGACTGGCTTTCTCATCTATGTTTCTGAATCCTTTGCCAAATGAGTGGAGCGCCTCATCTAACCTCACATGATACATGTGCGTGGTCTTTCCTGGACAGTCTGCTTGCTACAAAGTAGCATGATACTGAGAACATTAAAAAAACATATATTATATATCCAGAGCAAAATCACTGGAAGGATACATAATCAAATGTTAACTGGATATTTTCACATGGTGGTATTATGAGGGTAAATATATTTTTGAAGCGTCTTATTTTTTCCAGTTCTTCATTTTTCACTGATTTAACATATGCTACCTTTCAAAAGTCTATTTTACTGTGTAAGATGATCCTACTATTCTGTTATTGAATTTGGCTTGCTAGTATTTTAGTTAGGGGGCCTTCCCAGGCGGTGCAGTGGTAAAGAACCCACCTGCCAATGCCAGAGACACAGGAGAATTAGGTTCAATCTCTGGGTCCCGAAGACCCTTTGGAGAGGGAAATGGAAACCCACTCCAGTATTCTTGCCTGGAGAATCTCACGGGCAGAAAAACCTGCCAGGCTGCAGGCCATGAGGTCACAAAGAGACACGACTGAGGGACTGAGCATATTTTAGCTAGGATTTTGGGAGGATATATGTTTATAGGTTAAATTGACATATATTTAGTTTACCCATTTTATATTTTGGAAGCAATTTTGGCAGATTTCGCATCACTATGGTTTTAGCTTAAAAGAATATACTGGACAATGTTTCACCTTTCATAGTGTTTTATCTATATTAAATCTTATATAGTATGAGAATTATTTGTTCCTTGAAAGTTTGGAACTTGTCACCAGTAATACCAAAAGTCTAAAATTCTGGGCGGGGGTGGAGAGCCAGGTCTGTAAATATCACTTGAAAGCAGAGAAACACCTGTACCTCTTGTCTGAGTAATGGACAGGATTTAAGCTGGGAGGCCAGGTGGTCCAGGTCTTGGAGGATTCTGGGCTTGCCCTCCTGAGACGTTTGTCCAAAAGCCCTGCACTGGCTGGCACGGGCTGTCTGTGAATGGCACAGCTAAGCAAGACCACCCCACAGCTGCACCACCATCCAGACCCACCTTGGCACCATCTGAGAGATGGGAGAGAAGCCACTGCCTTCTAGTGATGCCAACTTGCTTCCCTTAGAGTCAGGCGGGTGGTCCTGCCAGTGAAACTGAGTTGAAAAGTCCTTCTTGGCCCAGAGAGCATTTCAAAGTCAGGAACTCAACACCCTTCACTCGACAAATGGGAGTGGAGTTTCAGTGTAGTGACAGTTCATCTATGGGAAGCCAGCAAGAGCCACGAGCATAATGCCACCCCTGGCAGAGTTATTATTGGGATGAAAGTCTCTTATCAGATATACAATGTGAAAACATTATCTTCTACGTGTGGGCTGTCTTTGCCCTTTCTTGATAATATAGTTCGCAGCAAAACACTTTTAATTTGGATGTACTCTGATTAATCTATGTTTTATCCTTACTTGACTATCTTTAATCATAGATGCTTGAATGTCTACGGTTAAACATTTTCAAAGCATTTTCTTTTCAGGTCCTTCCTCTGATCCTCACCAGAATCCTATAAAATAAGGCTCATTCCATCTACAGTGGAGCTGCACACTTGGTGGAGAGAGAGGCTACACCCCAGGTCCCAGGCTCCTAGTACTTGGAGCACCCTGACTTTCCATCGACTGGGGTAAATGATCTGGTCTGAGGAACAGATGGAGAATTTTTACCATGTGAGACAGAAAGCTTCATAAACTTTAGAACTGGACACAGCCACTGGACACTTGACCTCCTCTGCTTGCTTGCTGTGTGACCTTGGGGGAAAATGTTCACCCTCCCTGAGCCTCAGCTGCCTCACTGGATTAAGACGGTAATAACAGTGCTGACCTTATAGGGTTTCTCGATGGACTAAGTGCAAACATGCTCGTAATGTTCTTAGCACAGGGCTGAGCATATAGCAAGTGCTTAATACATAAGGTTAACACTACTCTTCTTTAATTCTTAATGCCCCAGCTACATGAAATTCACTAGCCTGTCCGTGAGTAATGGACAGGATTTAAGCTGGGAGGCCAGGTGGTCCAGGTCTTGGAGGATTCTGGGCTTGCCCTCCTGAGACGTTTGTCCAAAAGCCCTGCACTGGCTGGCACGGGCTGTCTGTGAATGGCACAGCTAAGCAAGACCACCCCACAGCTGCACCACCATCCAGACCCACCTTGGCACCATCTGAGAGATGGGAGAGAAGCCACTGCCTTCTAGTGATGCCAACTTGCTTCCCTTAGAGTCAGGCGGGTGGTCCTGCCAGTGAAACTGAGTTGAAAAGTCCTTCTTGGCCCAGAGAGCATTTCAAAGTCAGGAACTCAACACCCTTCACTCGACAAATGGGAGTGGAGTTTCAGTGTAGTGACAGTTCATCTATGGGAAGCCAGCAAGAGCCACGAGCATAATGCCACCCCTGGCAGAGTTATTATTGGGATGAAAGTCTCTTATCAGATATACAATGTGAAAACATTATCTTCTACGTGTGGGCTGTCTTTGCCCTTTCTTGATAATATAGTTCGCAGCAAAACACTTTTAATTTGGATGTACTCTGATTAATCTATGTTTTATCCTTACTTGACTATCTTTAATCATAGATGCTTGAATGTCTACGGTTAAACATTTTCAAAGCATTTTCTTTTCAGGTCCTTCCTCTGATCCTCACCAGAATCCTATAAAATAAGGCTCATTCCATCTACAGTGGAGCTGCACACTTGGTGGAGGAGAGAGGCTACACCCCAGGTCCCAGGCTCCTAGTACTTGGAGCACCCTGACTTTCCATCGACTGGGGTAAATGATCTGGTCTGAGGAACAGATGGAGAATTTTTACCATGTGAGACAGAAAGCTTCATAAACTTTAGAACTGGACACAGCCACTGGACACTTGACCTCCTCTGCTTGCTTGCTGTGTGACCTTGGGGAAACTGTTCACCCTCCCTGAGCCTCAGCTGCCTCACTGGATTAAGACGGTAATAACAGTGCTGACCTTATAGGGTTTCTCGATGGACTAAGTGCAAACATGCTCGTAATGTTCTTAGCACAGGGCTGAGCATATAGCAAGTGCTTAATACATAAGGTTAACACTACTCTTCTTTAATTCTTAATAACTCGTGTACTTCTTCTAACATGGCAGCCCAAACAAACAGCAATTCCTTCAGTTTACTGGCATTTTTAATTCACATTACCCAAATCTGGTCATTTTATGGGATTATAAACTGTGATCCCATGTGATCAGGAAGGAACCTGGGAGAATAGCTATTCTGTCTTCCCAGAGAAGGGATGTCCAAGATGACACAGCAAATGAGCTTTCCAAGGCTGCTTTTTAGAGGTCTCCTGTTTCCATAAACTTGGCTCTTTTAGTGCAGAGCTCCGGATGGCTGTGGCCTTGAACAAGGTCAAAGGCAGCTCCCCAGGGAGCTGGGGGCCCCAAGGACTGGCAGCACCTGGACGGACGGAATCATGCTGTCTCCTGAAAGCCTCCTCCTACGTTCATCTCCATCTTAACACATCAGCGGCATTTCTCTCCTGGGTTTAAAGCAAGTAAACTGAGCTTCTGAAGGTCAGCATGGGGAGGTGATTAATTTGCATCTCACCAAGGAATACAAGAGTTAAGGATGACCAGCACATGGGATCTTCATGGAAACCAAATGACAGCATCTGAGACGCAGCCTTGGGGCCGTGCCCATTCAGCTGAGATCTCGTGAACTGTCGTAGACCAGTCTGGGTTTGCTCCTTAGATGACGCAGGGCAAACGTGCCAAGTTATTATTCAGGTGTTTCTGTGGGAAGTGCTGTGCAGAAGGGCATTTTTGAAAGGCTGTTAACAGAGCAGGGTTGACAGACTGTGTCTGGTGACAGGGATCAGGGAATAGGGGAGGCAACGAAAACAAGCGGAAACCTCGTCACGAAGGACACGCAGGCCGCATAGTAAGAAGCCCCCAACGAGGGGGTTACCAGGACGGAGAGTTCAGAGGTTCCGAGGCCTCCTTGGGGACCCAGGTTCTCTCCATCTCCTCTCACTGCCATCGCTGGCTTGCCTGCAGGCTGACGCTCCTCCTGCCCTCAGGCAGCTGCGACAGTCATCACACACAGCTGCCCACATCCAGAGAAAGGGATACTCCTGTCTCATCTCCCTCACAACACAGACCATCCCTCATGTTTTACTGGCTTGATTTGTGTCACGTGACCATGACAAAACGAGTTCCACAGCGAGGGTGAAAAGACCACAGAGACTGGCTTGAACCAAGCCCCAGACATTTCTTAGGGCTGGAGCCTAGCCAGCCTCCTCTGAAGAACTCACAGCTAAGGGCAGGGTAAACCAAATAGGGGGTTCTCTTTGTACGGAAGTGAAGGGTGTCTCCTGGACAGGCCATCATCCAGAAAGCCTGTGCCATCCGTAAGATCCCAACTTCCCACATACCTCTGCTACAAGTCTATCACGGTGAGCTTGATGAATCAGTCCAGCTGAGGTTCGAAGAGAGTGGGGGTCTCAGTCATTCCCTGGAGGTCGCCGCCTCCCCATCAATTAAGATATGGGCTTAGACCACATGACTTCTAAGGTCCCTCTCACTTCTAATATTCTTTGATAAATCTATAATTAATTAAAAGTCATTAGTCATTTAGTTTTCTTTAGTTATCTACTTTAGAAAAAAAATTAGTTATTTATCATTATAGCTATTTATTCCTAGAAATACCTAACAGCAGAAATCTAACTAGAAGGTATGTTCATTTCTGAACTTCCCAGGTGGCACTTGTGGCAAAGAATCCACCTGCCAAGGTAGGAGCCGCAAGAAACTCAGGTTCCATCCCTGGGTGGGGAAGATCCCCTGGAGTAGGAAATGGCACCACAGTCCAGTATTCTTGCCTGAAAATTCCATGGGCAGAGGGGCTATAGTCCATAGGGTCACAAAGAGCCGGACATGACTGAGCACTGAGCCCACACATGTTCATTTCTATGCAATTCTTCTGTCCTCTGTTCAGAATGACGAGCCATGGGGAGGCCAAGAGAAATCCAGAGAACACTGAAGCCTAAAGTCATGATGACTTACCACAGCTCGTTAGTCCTAGGAGGGCTATAACGTGCTATCCTGTGTTTTCTTCCTAGACATGCAGGGAGGTTACTATGTAATGGCTGAGCACATGCAGAACGCCTGCCTCTGTAAGCCCGGACCCCTGCATTACTACTGTGATCACTGTTATCTGCTGCCCACATCCAGAGAAAGGGATACTCCTGTCTCATCTCTCACACACACAGACCATCCCTCATGTTTTACTGGCTTGATTTGTGTCACGTGACCATGACAAAACGAGTTCCACAGCGAGGGTGAAAAGACCACAGAGACTGGCTTGAACCAAGCCCCAGACATTTCTTAGGGCTGGAGCCTAGCCAGCCTCCTCTGAAGAACTCACAGCTAAGGGCAGGGTAAACCAAATAGGGGGTTCTCTTTGTACGGAAGTGAAGGGTGTCTCCTGGACAGGCCATCATCCAGAAAGCCTGTGCCATCCGTAAGATCCCAACTTCCCACATACCTCTGCTACAAGTCTATCACGGTGAGCTTGATGAATCAGTCCAGCTGAGGTTCGAAGAGAGTGGGGGTCTCAGTCATTCCCTGGAGGTCGCCGCCTCCCCATCAATTAAGATATGGGCTTAGACCACATGACTTCTAAGGTCCCTCTCACTTCTAATATTCTTTGATAAATCTATAATTAATTAAAAGTCATTAGTCATTTAGTTTTCTTTAGTTATCTACTTTAGAAAAAAAATTAGTTATTTATCATTATAGCTATTTATTCCTAGAAATACCTAACAGCAGAAATCTAACTAGAAGGTATGTTCATTTCTGAACTTCCCAGGTGGCACTTGTGGCAAAGAATCCACCTGCCAAGGTAGGAGCCGCAAGAAACTCAGGTTCCATCCCTGGGTGGGGAAGATCCCCTGGAGTAGGAAATGGCACCACAGTCCAGTATTCTTGCCTGAAAATTCCATGGGCAGAGGGGCTATAGTCCATAGGGTCACAAAGAGCCGGACATGACTGAGCACTGAGCCCACACATGTTCATTTCTATGCAATTCTTCTGTCCTCTGTTCAGAATGACGAGCCATGGGGAGGCCAAGAGAAATCCAGAGAACACTGAAGCCTAAAGTCATGATGACTTACCACAGCTCGTTAGTCCTAGGAGGGCTATAACGTGCTATCCTGTGTTTTCTTCCTAGACATGCAGGGAGGTTACTATGTAATGGCTGAGCACATGCAGAACGCCTGCCTCTGTAAGCCCGGGTAACCACATGCATTCTCTTGACAACTGTGTACTGAGCTGCTGATACATTAGGTGCTGTGTTGGGGGCTGGAGGCTTCTTATCTTGCTGTGTGTCAACATCAAAGATGAGCTGAAGGCATTATCTGCCTGAAGTCAGCCACATCCAGGGCATCTTCATTTCGTTATAGGCCAGTGGGGGTTTCTCTGTCATGTAGAATTTGCCAGGCTCCTTCCTTGCACCGTGTCTCTGTACCCACAACTGTCTGGTACAATTCTGAGTGTGGTGGGGGGAAAGAGCACCACGTGAATCCACAATGCCCTCCTTGTTTGGAGGCCCCAGAACAAGGTTCCAAAGAAGACAATGTATGTCAAGCACTGAATTCAGCGATAAAATTCTTAGTGCTAACAATTTAGAGACCAGGTAATAGGGAGGGCCAGAGTTTTCAGGGGTGTCCCCAGAGAAGTGGGAGCCAAGCTGGGTGCTGAACACAAGGTAGGATTTAGCTACCAGAGTAGAGACGGGGCAAACCTCAGGCAAGGGGCTCAAGAACGGGTGCGAAGTCAAGGCTGGCCAGGAGATGGAGACCTAGCGGGGCAGGTGTGCAGGGTGAAGGGTCTGTGCAGGTTCAGATCAGGGGTAGAGCCATTTCTCCTTCCTTCTGGCCTACAAAGTCCGGTGTCAAGTAGCTCTTTAACTATTCATTTCAGCCTTAGGCACCCACACTTGTGATCCTGCTGTTTCCTCGAGTTCGGTGAGGGCCAGGTTTCTGGGACCGAGGAGCACGAGGCCTGCAGCTCATGTATGCACAGCGCTCCCTCAACCTGCCCTCAGGTGTCCAGGCTCTCTGGAGCCAGGTGGTCACGACAAGCCCCTCCCATCACGCCTGGTTCTTCAAACTCCCACACTCCAGCCCTTCTATTTAGGCACACGGGCTACGATGAACAGAGCTGGAAAAGTAGATTGGGATTGACTGGTTTCCTGCACAGGGTGAAATGAAATTCTATGTCAATGTCCTGTATCTAAAAGAGCAAGAGTATTCTGAGTGCAATGCCCCCCCCCCACCCTTTCTTAAATTTTGGCCTCTTTAATTGTTTTTTTACGTATTTATTGTCACCCATCTTTATTCTTTGGCCTGTGTGGGCCTCCCATTGCAGCGGCCTCTCTCGTTGCGGAGCACTGGCTCTGGGCACATGCGTTCCAGAGCCAGTACTGGCTCGTAATTAGACACACTGGTCCAGTTGTTCCATGGCATGTGGGATCTACCAGGGCGAACTGGTGCACCTTGCACGGCAAGGTGGACTCTTTATCCATTGGACCACCGGGGAAGCCCTGAGATGCTTCCGAGAAAAATGCTGGACTAGTGGTCTCCAGCCTCACTTTGGTGCAGGCGCAGCTAGAGGAGGGGCACATGCATTAGGGAAGGGGGTCTCATCCAACTAGTGTGGCCCTGCAAACACACCCTTAGGAGGCTGAACCCCCAAAAGAACACTGGGGGAGACCCCATGGTCGAAAGTGACCCCTATGCACAGAGGCTGAGAATTAGCCAAACCCAGTCTGAGGCGAAGGACTACCATAACATTCTATTTGAGGAAAGACATGCACGACAGTGTCTCAAATGGATGGCCAAGAAGGATCCACTGTAAGCACAGGGACTCTGCTTAGTATTCTGTAACAAACTAAATGGGGAAAGAATCTAAAAAAGAATAAATACATGTATATGTATAAATGTATTACTGTGCTGTTCACCTGAAACCAATACAACATGGTTAATCAACTATGCTCCAACACAAAATAAAAATTAAAAGGAAATACAGTGTTTAAATAGCCAAAACAAAACAAACAAAAAAAGAGAGAGAGAGAGAGAGACCGACCTATTTAGGCCAGGCCTTTGTTTCTTTAAGGTCTCCTGAACAATGAAAGGTGGTTTAAGGGTGGACTGAGCCAAAAGGGAGAATGGTGGAGCAGGGAGGCAGAAGAGAAAGGGGGAAAGAAATAAACTAGAATGTGGGCAATACAGTATAACTTTATCTTCTTTATTATTCCCGAGTATGGCTTCCCAGGTTTTGTAGTGGTTAAGAATCCGCCTGCCAAAGCAGGAGATGCAAACGACGTGGGTCCCATCCTTGGGTTGGGAAGATCCCCTGGAGAAGGAAATGGCAACCCACTCCAGTATTTTTTGCCCAGGAAATCTCATGAACAGAGGAGCCTGGCAGGCTACAGTTTGTGGAGTCACCAAAGAGCTGGACACGACTGAGCAACTGAGCACACACGAAAGGTGCCAAATAAGACTGGGTCCTGTGACTACCCAGCACCACTGGGGAGAATGTGAGCAATCCTGCTCCCCAGGTGTGCAGCTCACTGCAGGGAAGAGCATCCCCAAACATCTTGCCATAGGCCAACGTAACTATCTGCCCACCCCTGACCTGATGAGACGGTTTCTCCCAGGAGGGTCTGAACAGTCCAGTACAATGGCTGTGGACAAGCCAGGTCTGCATGGCTTTCCAAGGCAGCCCGTCCTTTCCCTGGACACCAGGATGGAGTCAGGAAGTGCAGTTCGGACCCCAGCTGGGCTCTGGGGAAAGCCTCTGGCTACAGGGAGCTCCCCCTTCAAATCCGTGTGTCTCCTTGATCAGAATCACTCTGCTTCAAGGTCAGTCTCATTTCCCCAGTAAAGAAGAAAGCAGCAACGGGGTTCACAGGAGGCTTTTAGCGACAGGAGGAAGAGAGGGCAGGAGGAAGGTCTGACGTCAGAGCACAGCTGGCAGCATATACCTTGGATGGTTCCAAGGAGCAGGGTGCATTTGGGATCTTAAGAATGTCACCCGAGAGAACACTCTCCACGAGGATCTCAAGACCTTAAAAGACAGGACCTTCCTGATGCTAAATAAGGCCAGTGACCTGGCTTCCCAAAGCCCCGGAGCCAGGACCTGCCACTTAATTTTCAGAACTCACTGCAAAATGAGTATGTGCGCCTCTTATTCGGGAGGCAGGGAAACCAGTGTCATTACAACAGTAAGATATAGCGCCCTTCTTTCTCTCAGGGCCTCTCAATGGGCCATAGCCTCTTTTATTTGCTCTTTCATACCATGCTTTCTGCACCCGGGACACTAGGGTGAGCATAAACCCTTGCAGTCACAGAGGGTCTTATCAGCGGGTTCCCTGGCTGGGGAACTGTGAGGTCAAGCCAGGCATCACCCCTTCCAACCCGCCCACCGACCCAACCAACATGGGCATGGGGTGAACCCACTCCAGTATTTTTTGCCCAGGAAATCTCATGAACAGAGGAGCCTGGCAGGCTACAGTTTGTGGAGTCACCAAAGAGCTGGACACGACTGAGCAACTGAGCACACACGAAAGGTGCCAAATAAGACTGGGTCCTGTGACTACCCAGCACCACTGGGGAGAATGTGAGCAATCCTGCTCCCCAGGTGTGCAGCTCACTGCAGGGAAGAGCATCCCCAAACATCTTGCCATAGGCCAACGTAACTATCTGCCCACCCCTGACCTGATGAGACGGTTTCTCCCAGGAGGGTCTGAACAGTCCAGTACAATGGCTGTGGACAAGCCAGGTCTGCATGGCTTTCCAAGGCAGCCCGTCCTTTCCTGGACACCAGGATGGAGTCAGGAAGTGCAGTTCGGACCCCAGCTGGGCTCTGGGGAAAGCCTCTGGCTACAGGGAGCTCCCCCTTCAAATCCGTGTGTCTCCTTGATCAGAATCACTCTGCTTCAAGGTCAGTCTCATTTCCCCAGTAAAGAAGAAAGCAGCAACGGGGTTCACAGGAGGCTTTTAGCGACAGGAGGAAGAGAGGGCAGGAGGAAGGTCTGACGTCAGAGCACAGCTGGCAGCATATACCTTGGATGGTTCCAAGGAGCAGGGTGCATTTGGGATCTTAAGAATGTCACCCGAGAGAACACTCTCCACGAGGATCTCAAGACCTTAAAAGACAGGACCTTCCTGATGCTAAATAAGGCCAGTGACCTGGCTTCCCAAAGCCCCGGAGCCAGGACCTGCCACTTAATTTTCAGAACTCACTGCAAAATGAGTATGTGCGCCCCTTATTCGGGAGGCAGGGAAACCAGTGTCATTACAACAGTAAGATATAGCGCCCTTCTTTCTCTCAGGGCCTCTCAATGGGCCATAGCCTCTTTTATTTGCTCTTTCATACCATGCTTTCTGCACCCGGGACACTAGGGTGAGCATAAACCCTTGCAGTCACAGAGGGTCTTATCAGCGGGTTCCCTGGCTGGGGAACTGTGAGGTCAAGCCAGGCATCACCCCTTCCAACCCGCCCACCGACCCAACCAACATGGGCATGGGGTGACCTCCAAGGGTCTTGTGGTCTTTGCATCAGGATGCAGGAGGCAGCTGGGTCAGGCTGGGGGAGAGGCTTGCCCCCAGACAGTTGCCAGCTCGGGGTGGAAGGGGCTTCACGGTGCCCCAGCTGTGCTGCCCTCCCCTGGCCCAGGTGTGTCCACACCCCACTGCGGGGGGCAGGGGGGACAGCCTGGCAGCAGTTACTGCGTGAGGTGGAGAGGGGACAACCAGGTGGGACTAAGGGAGGCAGACACTGAGAACCCATCTGGGGGAGGGGGTCTACCCAGAGCTAAGGCTCCAAGTCCCTGCTGCATGCTCCACAGTCCACTGGACTTCACTTTCAAAACAAAGACGCGAGGAAAAAACTCTTAAGAATTTCAAGAGGACAACTGCAGAGATTTAAACCAAGTGTGGGCAGTCTGAACATGTGGCTGTACCACACTGCACAGGCCAGTGGTGCGTGAAGCTGGTCTTGTTTGGAATGCAGGTTTCTTCCACCTTTGTCCTCCTCGGAAACAAAACGCTCCAAACACACAGGCCCTCTTCTGGGTTCCTGGGGTGGGGGCAGCTCCTGCCTATAATCTACCCAGTAACCTATCTGCTCAGTGCCCCTACTTGCTCGCTGCTATAAAGGTGGAAGAAACGTCTGCAGACGACTTCCAGGTGACCAAGGTGGTGACAGCTTTGGAAGCTCAACGG
Source organism: Tragulus kanchil (assembly GCA_022376925.1). NCBI lineage: Eukaryota > Metazoa > Chordata > Mammalia > Artiodactyla > Tragulidae > Tragulus > Tragulus kanchil. The sequence continues at coordinate 99,570,078 of JAIOJX010000029.1, forward strand.
AGGCTCTGTGGAGACGGGATTTTAAATAAGTTGGAGTCCCATGTAATTAAAATAATCTCGAATTAAAATTGCCACTTCAGTAATTGCCTTTATATTATAATATTTACTACCATTGCCGCTGTGTGACTTATCTCATTAATTACATCTGGAAGAAAGTTAAGCGATGAATAATTAATGAGATGTGATAACCAAGGGAGCAATAGGGCTCGAGATGCAGAGCTTGAAAGTGTCACCAGCACGCAGCCCGTTAATGAGACCCTTGCAGCCCGAAGGCCACACGCTGGCAGGTGATGCTCTGCCCACCGCTGTGCTTATAGGCCAGCACAGAAATCTCTGTGGCTCCAACCCGCCCACCGACCCAACCAACATGGGCATGGGGTGACCTCCAAGGGTCTTGTGGTCTTTGCATCAGGATGCAGGAGGCAGCTGGGTCAGGCTGGGGGAGAGGCTTGCCCCCAGACAGTTGCCAGCTCGGGGTGGAAGGGGCTTCACGGTGCCCCAGCTGTGCTGCCCTCCCCTGGCCCAGGTGTGTCCACACCCCACTGCGGGGGGCAGGGGGGACAGCCTGGCAGCAGTTACTGCGTGAGGTGGAGAGGGGACAACCAGGTGGGACTAAGGGAGGCAGACACTGAGAACCCATCTGGGGGAGGGGGTCTACCCAGAGCTAAGGCTCCAAGTCCCTGCTGCATGCTCCACAGTCCACTGGACTTCACTTTCAAAACAAAGACGCGAGGAAAAAACTCTTAAGAATTTCAAGAGGACAACTGCAGAGATTTAAACCAAGTGTGGGCAGTCTGAACATGTGGCTGTACCACACTGCACAGGCCAGTGGTGCGTGAAGCTGGTCTTGTTTGGAATGCAGGTTTCTTCCACCTTTGTCCTCCTCGGAAACAAAACGCTCCAAACACACAGGCCCTCTTCTGGGTTCCTGGGGTGGGGGCAGCTCCTGCCTATAATCTACCCAGTAACCTATCTGCTCAGTGCCCCTACTTGCTCGCTGCTATAAAGGTGGAAGAAACGTCTGCAGACGACTTCCAGGTGACCAAGGTGGTGACAGCTTTGGAAGCTCAACGGAGGCTCTGTGGAGACGGGATTTTAAATAAGTTGGAGTCCCATGTAATTAAAATAATCTCGAATTAAAATTGCCACTTCAGTAATTGCCTTTATATTATAATATTTACTACCATTGCCGCTGTGTGACTTATCTCATTAATTACATCTGGAAGAAAGTTAAGCGATGAATAATTAATGAGATGTGATAACCAAGGGAGCAATAGGGCTCGAGATGCAGAGCTTGAAAGTGTCACCAGCACGCAGCCCCGTTAATGAGACCCTTGCAGCCCGAAGGCCACACGCTGGCAGGTGATGCTCCCTGCCCACCCCGCGCTGTGCTTATAGGCCAGCACAGAAATCTCTGTGGCTTCTCCCCAGACGTGGAAACAGGTCAGGAGTTCTTCGAGGCAGCAAGAAAGAGCTTCCACTTTATCGAAACAGACAGTCCTTGGCAAAGATAACTCAGTAAAACATAAATCAGAAACGGCACCAGGGGTCAGCACGGTGCTGAGGCAGCAGTCCCTGCCTTATAGAAAGTGCAACCTGATGTTTTCCATCAGGACATGGACGGTGGGCAGGGGATGCGGAGGGAGGAGCAGGAGTGAAGCCAGATGCCTTTAATGGTTTTCTGATTAAAATATGGTGTCTGCAGGGTGTGTGTGCACGCGTGCTAAGTCGCTTCCGTTTTGTCTGACTCTTTGCAACCCCATGGACTATAGTCTGCCAGGCTCCTTTGTCCATGGGTTTCTCCAGGCAAGAATAATAGAGTGGGTTGCCATTCCCTTCTCCAGGGGATCTTCCCGATTCAGGAATTGAACCCATGTATCCTGCAGCTCCTGGACTGTAGGCGAATTCTTTACTGCTGAGTGACCAGGGAAGCCCAAAATACAGGGCACCCCTGTGAAATTTGAATTTTAGATAAACAAACAATGAATAATACGGAACACTGGGGACACACACCAAAGTCATTTCTGTATATTTTTTTACTTCTGTATTTTTATTTGCTAAATCTGATAGACTTAGGTTTGTGATCTTTCTTACCCATCCAGTGTAGAGACGAACACAGAGGAAACACCCCTGGAATGTTTGTGGATGAATCACTAAAGGAAGATGCATGGTGTCTGGCAAACAGCATGGCCTTTAAGTAACATGGAGGGACTTCCTGCTTGAAGTCATGCACAGTGTCTTCTGGGCTATTTGACAGGATTCGAGATTGGGAAACTTGGGGACCTGGGAGTTTGTATTTCAGGTTGTCTAAGTTGCATTTTAAGAGCAATGTAATATCACAGACATTTTGATGGAAGAACAGTATCAGTGAAAAAGAATTTTGCTGCAAACAAAGGGTGTTGTAGCCATCACGCCGTTACATTAGACCAGCTTCAGCCATTCCAGGCAGTGTGCACTGAGGAGACATGGGATGAGAAAACAGCAGGACACCTGGGGCTCTGGATTGCTCAGGTGCAAATCAAAGGAATGATTTCAATGAGTGCTGAGTTCTGTAACTTGATATATCTGATTTTCTTTATTTAAAACATTAATCTCTTGAGGTTCTGAATACCTGGTCTTTGCTGCAAAGATTCCTGTATATCCTGGCTCCTCCCTTGCTTCTTTGGAGGAGTCCTTCAGAGCTATCTGAGAGGCTGTGTTCTCCTGGCCTTAAGTCTTCAGCTTTAAAATAAAATCTGATTCTTAATTTTTAGGCTGTGCAGTTAGTTTTTAGTTGACCATAGTCAGAAAATAAAAGGATGGTAAAATACTATCTGTGCCTATTTCAAAGTTACAAAATTCAGGGTTAAAATGTTGCCTTTTAAAGTTTCTTAATGAGCTGAAAAGGATGAAAAGTGACCCTTATGTAACCACGTTCCCAGGGAAACAAAACTTGTTTACGTCTCCACAATTGCAACAATGCCAGCTAATTTAGAAACCTACTGTGGCCAAAGTTAGAGATCAGAATTTCTATAAAAAGAAATGCATTGAGTTGGCTTCCAGAACATGTGTAGAGAGCCCCATGCTCATGAGCCTTTAGCATACCTTGACTGACTGATAGGGTTCCACTTGCCCTGAGCTGTGTGCTGCTACATCTGGACGACAGACAGTGGAAACTGTTATTTTATGCAAAACAACAGGCTTGGTGATAATGTTGAGTTAACAAGGACCTGTTCTCCTTGGGGTGTTTCACTGAAAGAAAGTGGAATCTTTAAAGCTAGGGCTGATTCCCCAGTGCACGTTTGTTGTTGTTGCCGCTTTTATTCTCATACTACAGGCAAGGTCAAAAAGTCCCTTGGAAAGCAATTCTATTCCTGCAGACCCTGTTGGACCTTCCTACTGGCGTGGGTGCAGCTTATCCTTTTTAGAACACATAGCATGGATGGAAAGGTGGGTAGGGTCAACGGTCAATGGCAGACACCAAGTTTCATTCCAGACTCCTCTCAGGAGCCTGCTCATGGGTGCAAGGACCCAGCCCCTTAGAAACGCAACCATCATGAGGGACGAGCTCATCAAGACTCAAGTTTCCTGAAGAAGCCAATGTCGACTAGGGTTCTAGCATTAAAGACTGCCAACAGGGGCTTCTCGAGTGGTCTAGTGGTTAAGACTCCACGCTCTCAGTGCAGGGGACTCAGGGTCCATCCCTGGTCAGGGATCTCAATTCTGTATGCCGCAACTAAAGATCCTGCATGCAGTGATGACTATCTCATTTGTCACAACTAAGACATGGCACACTTAACCACATGGACAGTGAGTACAGTGTCCTCAAAGTACATAATGTTCTCAAGGGACATGTCAGAATTTTCTTTCTTTCTTTAAAACTTTTTGGCCATGCCACACAGTATGTGGGGTCCTAGATTCCTGACCAGGGATGGAACCTGTGCCCCCTGCATTGCCAGTGCAGAGTCCTAACCACTGGACCACCAAGAAACATAGAATCTCCTCCTTCTTTAAGACTGATTAATATCCCATAGTGTTATGCAGAGATCACCTTTTGTTTCTCCATTCGTTCATCTATAGATGCCTGGCTTGCTTCTACTGCTTGGCCATCACGAGTAATGCTGTTACGTGCATGGGTCTGCAAATGCCTCTTAGAGATTCTGCTTTCGATTCTTAAGGATATATATCCAAGAATGGAATTGGTGGCTCACATGGTGATTCAGTTCTCCACCTTTCTGAGGAGCTGTCATATTATTTTTATATCGTGGCTACACCACTGGACATTCCCACTGACAGTGCACACGTGTTCCAGCTTCTCCACGTCCTCTACAACACCTCCTGTTCTGTTTTTCTGAGAGTCGAGTCGTGGTAACTCACTGTGGTTTACGTCAGGACGTGCTTACCAGTGAGGGCATTACCTCACGGTTACCCTGGGGCGAGAGGTGACTGCAGCTATATTTAGCCAGGGAAGGACCCAGAAGTGCTGCTCTGGTGACCTCAGATCTGGAGTGAGGGCAACCCAGGGGGCGGAGCTCTGCAGAGGAGCACATGTCAGGCTTCAGAGGCACCCGTTCCTCCCTGTCAGCAACCTGCTGGCATTGCAAACCCACGAAGCGGGGGGACAGCTTTTCAGATCACCTCCAGGTAACCAAGGTGGTGACAATTTTGGAAGCTCAGAAAGGCTCTGTAGAGAAAGGATTTTATATCAGGTGGCATCCATGAGCACTACTATGGACAGCATAGTAAACACAAGGAAAATTTAGCCTTGTCGAAATTCTAACACTCTGGTTAGAAGAGTGGGCATGTGGGCCTGAGTGGGTTGGTAAAAAAGGCAATGCAGGGCTTCTCTTGGTGGTCCAGCGGGTAAGGACAGCACCTTGCAGTGCAAGGGGCGCCGGTTTGATCCCTGGCCTGGGAAGATCCCACGTGCCGCAGAGCGGCTGGACTGATGTGTCCAATTACCGAGCCAGAGCTCTGGAGCGCATGTGCCCAGAGCCGGTGCTCTGCGACAACAGAGGCCACCACGGTGGGAGGACCACAGGAGCCGAAGGACAAAGACAGATGAAAATAGAGAAATGAAAGATCAATAGAAGTGGCCCGCCCATCCCCCTCCCTCCCCACCCCACCCCCCCAAAAGATAAATAAATAAAATAAATGTTTTTTAAAAAAATAGCACTACCATATGATCAGCAATCACAATTAAAAAAAAAAAAAGGCAATGCAGTTAGCCACTGCGCTATCCACAGCTCTGAACTAGATTGATTTTTATACCTGGCCATTTCACTTTAGATGCTAATTTTTTGTTGTGACAAGTCTCCATTTATGTGTAAAGATTTATTATGTAGTCCAATACTGATAATGAGTAAAGCTTTAGGTATACTAATAAAATGTAGATGCATTGAACAGAGAACAAATTAATGGTTACCAGTGAGGGCAGGGAGTAGGCGAGGTTATAGAGGGGCAGGTGGAATTACAAAAAGATTATGGGATTATATGAAATTGCATGTGTGAAACTTCTGAAAACTGTAAAGCCCTACAGATTGAAAAAAAATCATGCATTAAATAAAAATTTTTAAATAATGAAAGACAGACACTAATGCAGTTACTAAGAAATTCAACAGATATATCAGTCCTCAATATTGATAAGACGCTTTGCTTTAACATCAAGAGAAAATACAGATGCACAGATTGCTACAGGAAACCCCCTCACGGGAAAGCTGGACTTAAGGAACACGGGAATGGCTCAGGATTAGGATGGCAGCACGGTGATTCTGGTGATGCAGGATATATCAGAGGTTTCATAAAGGTTTTGCTCTTTATCCTGAGAATCTAACATTTCAAGCATCCCATGTCTAATCTATTAGGTGTCTCAAATAAAGACATAAGACTACCAGTTACACAATTTTAATGTTTCCTACAGCAAGGATGTCAAACCAGTCAATCCTAAAGGAAATCAGCTCTAAATATTCATTGGAAGGACTGATAGTGATGTTAAAGCTCCAATTCTTTGGCCACCTGATGATAAGAACTGACTCACTGAAACAGACTCTTATGCTGGGAAACAGTGAGGGCAAGAAGGGAAGGGGGTGACAGAGGATGAGATGACTAGACGGCATCACCAACTCAACTGACATGAGTCTGAGCAAACTCAGGGAGACGGTGATGGACAGGGAAACCTGGCGCGCTGCAGTCCATGGAGGCAGAAAGAGTCGGACATGACTGAACAACAACAGCAACAACAACAAGGAGATGCAAGAGATGAGGGTTTGATCCCTGGGTCAGGAAGATCCCCTTGAGTAGGAAATGGCTACCCACTCCAGTATTCTTTTTTTTTTTTCACTCCAGTATTCTTGCCTGGAGAATTCCATGGACAGAGGTGCCTGGTGGGCTACAGTCCAAGGGGTCACAAAGAGTTGGACATGACTGAGTGAGCATGTACCCACAATTTACATATTATTTTAGAACTTTAATCAAATCTGCAGAAGCTAAAACCTTCACAAGACTTTACAGCGGAGGGGATTCTAGTCCAAGCAGAGAAGAGGAGGAAACCACTATTAAGGTTTTCTTCAGCCAGCCCCATCCTACTGTTAGGAGACAGGTTGTGAGGAGGGAAGGGGTGTGGGTGTGGTTGTAATAGAGTCGGTGGGAGTCTTTTTTTTAATACAATGATCCTTCAGGGCTTTGATTTTTTTCTTTAAATTTTTGGCCACTATTATTTGTCTTTTATTGATTTATTTATTTTCCTCCATCTTTGTTCTTTGGCCTGTGTGGGCCTCCCACTGCAGTGGCCTCCCTTGCTGCAGAGAACCGGCTCTGGGCACACGCGCTCCAGAGCTCTGGCTTGGCAATTGGACACATCCATCCAGCTGCTCTGTGGCATGTGGTATCTTCCCGAGCCAGGGATCGAACCGGCGCCCCTTGCACTGCAAGGTGGTGTCCTTACCCACTGGACCACCAGGGAAGCCCCCAATAACATTTTAATAACAGATTATAACTACTACTATAATAACTTGATGACTTTAGTAATTGAGACAACTCAGACTTTTTCAGAAAAGCAAATGGGCATCAACAGCATCTCTGTATTAATTTTGAATATATTCAATTTATGATATACATGTAAAATCATTATATGTACTGTCATGTTTGCTGTAGACCACTTGAAATGATTCTGTCTAGATTTTGTGTTACGTATTCAACAAAGAAAAAAATAGGTTGGCATACAGAATAAATAAAGTATTTTTGAATTAAAACTGCCACTTCAGGCTGGCTCTAGAACCTATCATAAAAAGTGAAGTAAGTCAAAAAGAGAAAGACAAATATAGTATACTAACTCATATATATGGGATCTAGTAAGATGGTCATGATAACATACGCAGTGAACTCATGAAAAAACAGAGAATAGACATAAAGACATTGTGGAGAACGAACAGTGGGAGGGAGGCATGGAGGGAGTAACATGGAAGCCTATACTGCCATGTATGGAAAAGATAGCTATTGTCATTGTGCTAGGGGAATAGGAGTACCTACAACCACTTGGGGCGATGGTCTGGAGGGATGGGAGGGGGGGAACTGGGTGGGGGGAGGGTCCAGGGATATGCATATGAATGATCTGGGAACATACATGTTGGTGAACAACAAAACTCTGTAAAATCTTTAAAATAAAGGAAAAAAATAAAATTAAAAAAAACAAAAACAAAAACAAAAGAACCCTGCCACTTCAGTGGGACCTCCCTGGTGGCACAGTGGCTACAACTCTGCACTACCAACACAGAGGCACAGGTTCAATCCTTGGTCAGGGAACTAGACCTTATGTGCGGCAACTAAGTGTCTCTCCTGCCACAATGAAGACCTGTTGCAGTCAAATAAATACATAAATAAAGAATATTTTAAAATGGCTACTTCAATGATTGCTTTATATTCTAACATTCACCACTGTTGCCCTTGTGCACCTTACCTCGTTAATTACTACTGAAAAAAAAAGCAGCCACCGTACCTAGGCTGGGGTGTAAATGGTTAAGGAAGGAATATGGGGTGTTTTGACTTTACGCTTTATTCTTCATCAAAGGTAAGAGCTTTTCAAGTTGCTTTTTTCTTTTTTTGCAGCGCCTGTGCTACTAAACAGTGGGCCATTTGTAATCAGCCTTTTTTTTTTTTTTTTTTAACATCACTCTCTTGCAAAAATAATCTTTCAAAGCTTGAGAACAAGGCCTTGAGATGGAGAGAGTGGGCATTACTATCTCCACTGTACAGAGGGGAAATAAAACCCCTGTTGGTGAGACATCCCTTCTGAGGCCCTGAGAGACCCACATGGTCTCCACTATCCAGGGGCTTCATCTCCCTTGGCTGAGGCAAGGAACGCGGGATGACAGATGACCAGGGCCCAAAGGAACGTTATCTATGGTCAGAGAAGACAGAAAATTTAGCAGTTCGTTGCCATAGCGATGAGGGCCAGACAGGAGGCAAGTGGAGGGTGCCATGGGGACAGATGGCCAAGGCAGGGAGGTGGGGTGTTTCAGCTGTGACTAGAAGCATGGGGAGGAACGGGGAGGAGACACCCTGTTTGAGGCGGAAGGAGCCTGGACCCCTGAGAAGAAGAGTCTAAAGAGGCCTCAAGAAGTCCTGATTGTTGAGCTCCTACTGTGGCATCGTGTTTTTCTTCTCTTCCATTGTAGTTTATTACAAGATGTAGTTCACTGTGCTACATAGTAGGACCTTGTTGTCCATTTATTTTATACACAGTGTGTTGTATCTGAGAATCCCAAACTCCTAATTTATTAACCCCACCTTCCTCTTTGGTAAACACAAGTCTATTGTCTGAGTCTGAGAGTCTGTTTCCGTTTTGTATATAAGTTCATTCGTAAGAGATTTTAGGTTCCACATGTAGGTGATGTCATGGTATTTGTCTTTTTCTGTCAACTCACTTCACTTAGTAGGACAATCCTTTGGCCCATCCATGTTGCTGCCAATGGCAATATTTCATTCTTTGTAATAGCTGATTAAAAATTACATATATATATACATATATATATATAATTACATAATCATATATATATATATATATATATATATATATATATATATATATATATAATTTCTTCATCCATTTATCTGTTGGTGGACATTTAGGCTGTTTCCACGTCTTGCCTATTATAGACAGTGCTGATGTGAACATAGGGGTGCTTGTATCTTTTTGAATTAACAGTTTACTCTGGATATATGCCCAGGAGTGGGATTGCAGGATTATATGGTAGCACTTAGTTTTTTAAGGAATTTCCATACTGTCTTCCATAGTGGCTGTATCAATTTACATTCCCACCAACAGTGCAAGAGGGTTCCCTTTTCTCCACACCCTCTCTAGCATTTACTGTTTGTAGGCTTTTTGATGACTAACCCGTGTGATACCTCACTGTATTGGAGAAATATCTATTTAGATCTTCTGCTCATTTTTGGTTGGTTTCTTTGTTTTTTGGTTATTTAGTTGTATAGGAGGTTGATATGTTTTGGAAATTAAGGCCTTGTTGGAGTGACAGCCCTTCCGATATGGTGTGGCCTCCACCACCCAGACACCTCACCTTGCCTGACTGAGGCAGCAGCTCAGGATGATACGGTGTGGCCTCCACCACCCAGAGATCTCACCTTGCTTGACTGAGTCAGGAACTCAGGACGCTGGCTGACTGGTAAGCAAGGGAACAGAATTCAAGCAGGTTCACATTTTAAAGACTCACGAGGACACAGAGTTGCTGTCAGGACATGAGCAGAATTTGGCCCACATGTTGAAATGTGAGCAAATAGTTAACATTTCTCCAGCCAGTGGGAAGTTAAAAAAAATCCTTCAAGAAACATAAGCCTTAGGCATGCGGGTTTGGCTTTCCTCTCCTTGTATAACTCTGTCGAAGCACCACCACAGGGCTTTTCAAGCTTTCCATCATCTTCTGTTTTAAGTGCAGAACACAGAACGAGGGCTGAAATCCCTAGAAGTATCCTAATTTATTAACCCCACCTTCCTCTTTGGTAAACACAAGTCTATTGTCTGAGTCTGAGAGTCTGTTTCCGTTTTGTATATAAGTTCATTCGTAAGAGATTTTAGGTTCCACATGTAGGTGATGTCATGGTATTTGTCTTTTTCTGTCAACTCACTTCACTTAGTAGGACAATCCTTTGGCCCATCCATGTTGCTGCCAATGGCAATATTTCATTCTTTGTAATAGCTGATTAAAAATTACATATATATATACATATATATATATAATTACATAATCATATATATATATATATATATATATATATATATAATTTCTTCATCCATTTATCTGTTGGTGGACATTTAGGCTGTTTCCACGTCTTGCCTATTATAGACAGTGCTGATGTGAACATAGGGGTGCTTGTATCTTTTTGAATTAACAGTTTACTCTGGATATATGCCCAGGAGTGGGATTGCAGGATTATATGGTAGCACTTAGTTTTTTAAGGAATTTCCATACTGTCTTCCATAGTGGCTGTATCAATTTACATTCCCACCAACAGTGCAAGAGGGTTCCCTTTTCTCCACACCCTCTCTAGCATTTACTGTTTGTAGGCTTTTTGATGACTAACCCGTGTGATACCTCACTGTATTGGAGAAATATCTATTTAGATCTTCTGCTCATTTTTGGTTGGTTTCTTTGTTTTTTGGTTATTTAGTTGTATAGGAGGTTGATATGTTTTGGAAATTAAGGCCTTGTTGGAGTGACAGCCCTTCCGATATGGTGTGGCCTCCACCACCCAGACACCTCACCTTGCCTGACTGAGGCAGCAGCTCAGGATGATACGGTGGCCTCCACCACCCAGAGATCTCACCTTGCTTGACTGAGTCAGGAACTCAGGACGCTGGCTGACTGGTAAGCAAGGGAACAGAATTCAAGCAGGTTCACATTTTAAAGACTCACGAGGACACAGAGTTGCTGTCAGGACATGAGCAGAATTTGGCCCACATGTTGAAATGTGAGCAAATAGTTAACATTTCTCCAGCCAGTGGGAAGTTAAAAAAAATCCTTCAAGAAACATAAGCCTTAGGCATGCGGGTTTGGCTTTCCTCTCCTTGTATAACTCTGTCGAAGCACCACCACAGGGCTTTTCAAGCTTTCCATCATCTTCTGTTTTAAGTGCAGAACACAGAACGAGGGCTGAAATCCCTAGAAGTATCACTTGGGAGAGAACAGAACTGGATGAGGTCTGTGCTACCACATAAGCCCCCTGCGGAGTCCTTGGTGTGTGTGCATTCATTCTTGTTTTACGTTCAAACGTGGAGTGGACAGAGGTGAAATGTGACTAAATGTGCCTCCACTCTGACATTCGGGCAAGGGCAAGGGCAAGGGCAAGGGCAGCCTGTGGCTCTGTGTGAGGCACTCAGGCCTGTACCAGGAGCAGGAGGCCATGTATGGATGGATCTTGCCCAGTTTCAAGGGGATTTTGTAGGCAGAGCAAGAATGAGGTCTATCACCACCAGCCAGGTCTGCCAGGCTCTCCCTGCCCAAGGCCATGCTGCTGCCTGAAAACTTGGGCTCCAGCCACCTCGGGCACCTGACTCCATCCTCTAGACCTCAGTTTTCCCATGTGGAAAGTGGGAACATTGATTATCTACAGACAGCAGTTGGGGGAATGCAGAGGGATGACAACATCAGGCCCCACACAGGACTGGGCGTGGCAGCCATGTGGCTCCTGGAAGCATGGGGATGACCCTGAAGACCATGAGCCTTTCTCAGAGCGCTGGGGTATGATTTAGCATTCTGCTCATTTTCCAACAACAGCAAAGGCTCACCTGGCTGTCCTCTCAGAATTTCACTAAATAGCTCAGTAGCTGGGCAATGACTCAAAGAAAACAGAACCTTCTTCACACAGTCCTGCAAAAACTAATAAATATCCCAGTTCTCTGCGCCTGTGAAGCATCCATGGCTGAAAGGGCCTCCACACATTTTATCCACTTTCTCTCCCCCGGACCAGAATCTGGCTGGCTGAACAGGGTTAGGTCTTCATTCTGAGAAAGAAATTTGGCCCACATGTTGAAATGTGAGCAAATAGTTAACATTTCTCCAGCCAGTGGGAAGTTAAAAAAAATCCTTCAAGAAACATAAGCCTTAGGCATGCGGGTTTGGCTTTCCTCTCCTTGTATAACTCTGTCGAAGCACCACCACAGGGCTTTTCAAGCTTTCCATCATCTTCTGTTTTAAGTGCAGAACACAGAACGAGGGCTGAAATCCCTAGAAGTATCACTTGGGAGAGAACAGAACTGGATGAGGTCTGTGCTACCACATAAGCCCCCTGCGGAGTCCTTGGTGTGTGTGCATTCATTCTTGTTTTACGTTCAAACGTGGAGTGGACAGAGGTGAAATGTGACTAAATGTGCCTCCACTCTGACATTCGGGCAAGGGCAAGGGCAAGGGCAAGGGCAGCCTGTGGCTCTGTGTGAGGCACTCAGGCCTGTACCAGGAGCAGGAGGCCATGTATGGATGGATCTTGCCCAGTTTCAAGGGGATTTTGTAGGCAGAGCAAGAATGAGGTCTATCACCACCAGCCAGGTCTGCCAGGCTCTCCCTGCCCAAGGCCATGCTGCTGCCTGAAAACTTGGGCTCCAGCCACCTCGGGCACCTGACTCCATCCTCTAGACCTCAGTTTTCCCATGTGGAAAGTGGGAACATTGATTATCTACAGACAGCAGTTGGGGGAATGCAGAGGGATGACAACATCAGGCCCCACACAGGACTGGGCGTGGCAGCCATGTGGCTCCTGGAAGCATGGGGATGACCCTGAAGACCATGAGCCTTTCTCAGAGCGCTGGGGTATGATTTAGCATTCTGCTCATTTTCCAACAACAGCAAAGGCTCACCTGGCTGTCCTCTCAGAATTTCACTAAATAGCTCAGTAGCTGGGCAATGACTCAAAGAAAACAGAACCTTCTTCACACAGTCCTGCAAAAACTAATAAATATCCCAGTTCTCTGCGCCTGTGAAGCATCCATGGCTGAAAGGGCCTCCACACATTTTATCCACTTTCTCTCCCCCGGACCAGAATCTGGCTGGCTGAACAGGGGTTAGGTCTTCATTCTGAGATGATGAACCATGGCCTGAAGAGACTTCCTGGCTCCCTGGCACTTCCGGGGCAAAAGTGGCCAGAGGGAGGCCAAGCGGGGCCTCTGGACTCCAGGCCTGGGCTGGTCTTCTTGGGTCCCCATCCAGCTAGCAGTGAGGGGCCAGCAAACGGGCGAACCTGGTCTGCAAGATGGAAAAGGGAGCTGTAGCCTTTCCTTTCCCAAGTAGCTTCCCAAATGTTTCAATATTGAACCCAACTGACCTGTACTTAATGAATGGGCATGGACATTTCAAATGCTGCCTCTCAGGACCCTCCGGAGGAGCAGCGGGTCCTGGCGGCATAAAAGGAACACTCAAGGCCACAGAGAGCTCCAGGGAGGGGAGGCAAGGCTCAGAGCCAGGCAGCAGGTTCGACGGCTGTCCCCGAATAACAGGGATGCAGATGGCCAGGCGCTGCTGCCAGCTGATGACAGCAGAGGTGGGCACGGTGTTCCGCCAGCCCAGGGGAGGACCCGGGGGCAGCTGGCCTGCCAGCATGGGGAAGGTCAGCCTGCTCTCCTCCAGGGGGGGGCACGTTAACCTTTCAGCACCAGCTGGGGAGCTCCTCCGGCGCCAAGACCACAGTCAGCAGAGCCAGCCGGCTGGCCTGCCAACATGGCCCAAGGCTGCCTCGGGAGGAGGCTGGAGGTCTGAGTCAGAGGAGGCGAGGGGCAGAGGCGGGCGGAGAACAGGCTGAGAGTTAGCAGCTGGATGGGCAGCTCAGCGGACGCTAGAAGAACAGAGGATGCATGGCCCCCGTGGCAGCCATGTGGCTCCTGGAAGCATGGGGATGACCCTGAAGACCATGAGCCTTTCTCAGAGCGCTGGGGTATGATTTAGCATTCTGCTCATTTTCCAACAACAGCAAAGGCTCACCTGGCTGTCCTCTCAGAATTTCACTAAATAGCTCAGTAGCTGGGCAATGACTCAAAGAAAACAGAACCTTCTTCACACAGTCCTGCAAAAACTAATAAATATCCCAGTTCTCTGCGCCTGTGAAGCATCCATGGCTGAAAGGGCCTCCACACATTTTATCCACTTTCTCTCCCCCGGACCAGAATCTGGCTGGCTGAACAGGGGTTAGGTCTTCATTCTGAGATGATGAACCATGGCCTGAAGAGACTTCCTGGCTCCCTGGCACTTCCGGGGCAAAAGTGGCCAGAGGGAGGCCAAGCGGGGCCTCTGGACTCCAGGCCTGGGCTGGTCTTCTTGGGTCCCCATCCAGCTAGCAGTGAGGGGCCAGCAAACGGGCGAACCTGGTCTGCAAGATGGAAAAGGGAGCTGTAGCCTTTCCTTTCCCAAGTAGCTTCCCAAATGTTTCAATATTGAACCCAACTGACCTGTACTTAATGAATGGGCATGGACATTTCAAATGCTGCCTCTCAGGACCCTCCGGAGGAGCAGCGGGTCCTGGCGGCATAAAAGGAACACTCAAGGCCACAGAGAGCTCCAGGGAGGGGAGGCAAGGCTCAGAGCCAGGCAGCAGGTTCGACGGCTGTCCCCGAATAACAGGGATGCAGATGGCCAGGCGCTGCTGCCAGCTGATGACAGCAGAGGTGGGCACGGTGTTCCGCCAGCCCAGGGGAGGACCCGGGGGCAGCTGGCCTGCCAGCATGGGGAAGGTCAGCCTGCTCTCCTCCAGGGAGGGGCACGTTAACCTTTCAGCACCAGCTGGGGAGCTCCTCCGGCGCCAAGACCACAGTCAGCAGAGCCAGCCGGCTGGCCTGCCAACATGGCCCAAGGCTGCCTCGGGAGGAGGCTGGAGGTCTGAGTCAGAGGAGGCGAGGGGCAGAGGCGGGCGGAGAACAGGCTGAGAGTTAGCAGCTGGATGGGCAGCTCACTCCTGCTGGTACAACACCCCAGGAGTGAACTGCCCAGGGGGCGGGGCTACCTGGGGGCGTTTACTGTGGGCTGGGGAGGAGGGATGGAAGAGGTGAGAGGTGCTGGCCTGAAAGGCTCTTAAACAGAGAATGAAGGCTCCAGGACTTAGGCCAGTTTTCTCCATAAAAAAGAGATTAAAAACAAGACAAAGAACAATTGTGGAGTCACGACTTAAACTTTTGTCAAAAGCAGCTAAGTAGTTAGGTTTTAAACAAAACAAAACAACCCCACTAATCTATTAGTTTTAAAACTACCCATCCACCACGTGTGTTTCTCCAGCTGGCCTTCCCCTTATTAACGGCACAGACACAAACGAATGAGTTAGAGGCAGTGTGTTAAGCAATATACATGGGAGACTTTGCTGGTGGTCCAGCGGTGAAGGGGCTTTCCAAGGTGGCGCTAGTGGAAAAGAATCCACCTGCCAATGCAGGAGACACAACAGACACTGGTTCCATCCCTGGGTCAAAAAGATGCCCTGGAGGAGGAAATGGCAATGCACTCCAGTATTCTTTCCTGGAGAATCCCATGGACAGAGGAGCTTGGCGGATCACAGTTCATGGAGTCACAGCAAGTTGGACACAACTGGGCATGCATGACCAGTGGTTAAGAATCTGCCTGCCGGTACAGTGGGCATGGGTTCAATCCCTGGTCTGGGATGATTCCGTATGCCTCAGGTCCACTAAGCCCATGTGCCCCAATACTGACCACGAGGGACCAAAGCATGCACACCACCCACTGAGCCCGTGTGCCCAGAGCCCGTGCTCCTCCACAAGAGAAGCCACTGCAATGAGAGGCCCTTAACCGCAATTAGAGAGTAGCACCCCTCCCCTCCCTCCACAATGAGAAAAAGCCCGCATGCAGCAGCAAAGACCCAGCACAGTCATAAATAATAGATACAAAGTTCAGTTAAAAACTTCCTTTTTCCAGAGGCTCCTCTGCTGTGTCCTCCTGGCCCAGACCTCAGGCAGCTCTCAACTCACTAAACCGTCCTAATGAGTAATTAGTAGCTTCAAACAGCTCATTATTTATTTACTCAAAAGACCTGTTAACAGTTTCTTTCAGGATGCTTTGTTCTGTTGTGTAAAATACATGTTTGAGGCCTCTTAAAAGGTGCCTATTTACTCCTGCTGGTACAACACCCCAGGAGTGAACTGCCCAGGGGGCGGGGCTACCTGGGGGCGTTTACTGTGGGCTGGGGAGGAGGGATGGAAGAGGTGAGAGGTGCTGGCCTGAAAGGCTCTTAAACAGAGAATGAAGGCTCCAGGACTTAGGCCAGTTTTCTCCATAAAAAAGAGATTAAAAACAAGACAAAGAACAATTGTGGAGTCACGACTTAAACTTTTGTCAAAAGCAGCTAAGTAGTTAGGTTTTAAACAAAACAAAACAACCCCACTAATCTATTAGTTTTAAAACTACCCATCCACCACGTGTGTTTCTCCAGCTGGCCTTCCCCTTATTAACGGCACAGACACAAACGAATGAGTTAGAGGCAGTGTGTTAAGCAATATACATGGGAGACTTTGCTGGTGGTCCAGCGGTGAAGGGGCTTTCCAAGGTGGCGCTAGTGGAAAAGAATCCACCTGCCAATGCAGGAGACACAACAGACACTGGTTCCATCCCTGGGTCAAAAAGATGCCCTGGAGGAGGAAATGGCAATGCACTCCAGTATTCTTTCCTGGAGAATCCCATGGACAGAGGAGCTTGGCGGATCACAGTTCATGGAGTCACAGCAAGTTGGACACAACTGGGCATGCATGACCAGTGGTTAAGAATCTGCCTGCCGGTACAGTGGGCATGGGTTCAATCCCTGGTCTGGGATGATTCCGTATGCCTCAGGTCCACTAAGCCCATGTGCCCCAATACTGACCACGAGGGACCAAAGCATGCACACCACCCACTGAGCCCGTGTGCCCAGAGCCCGTGCTCCTCCACAAGAGAAGCCACTGCAATGAGAGGCCCTTAACCGCAATTAGAGAGTAGCACCCCTCCCCTCCCTCCACAATGAGAAAAAGCCCGCATGCAGCAGCAAAGACCCAGCACAGTCATAAATAATAGATACAAAGTTCAGTTAAAAACTTCCTTTTTCCAGAGGCTCCTCTGCTGTGTCCTCCTGGCCCAGACCTCAGGCAGCTCTCAACTCACTAAACCGTCCTAATGAGTAATTAGTAGCTTCAAACAGCTCATTATTTATTTACTCAAAAGACCTGTTAACAGTTTCTTTCAGGATGCTTTGTTCTGTTGTGTAAAATACATGTTTGAGGCCTCTTAAAAGGTGCCTATTTACCTGGTAGAACTCAATGTCTTCTCTGGAATCATTATGTTTTATGGTGGAAATCAGTATGGGGGGGGCGGGTAGCTGTTTAAAAGCTGACTTTTAGACTCAAAGCCTGCACTTGCTTACAATGCTAATGCAGTCAGCTGTGCTGACAGCCACCCAAGGGTAGTCAAGGACACTTGGGTGGTGGATAAGAAGCAGCAACAAGGCGAGTATGTCCACTTCTGTGAATGCCCATGAGTATCACTGGCCCCATGGGAGAAAAGACCTCACACAGACGCTCAGTGAGCCTTTTTCTCTTTCCATGTCCCCAAAAAGATCTCTGCTGGGATCCCCCAGGTGCCCTGAGAGATACTGTTTGCTTCTGAAATAAGGATGGTTTACTTTGAAAATAATAAGATGTCAGGAAATTACCTGGGATGACTTTTCCTGGTGTGGGAGAGACAGGTGACAGGCTCCTCATGGGCTGGGATGAGCTCGTCCAGCACCCAGTGACCCAGAGTTTGACTTATTTTTAAATAGGAGAATAGGCTTGACTAGAACCTCTTACGAAGGAAGGAAGGAAGGAAGGAAGGAAGGAAGGAGCAATAGTAAGGGATAGTTCTTGGGCTTTGTTGATATTTATTTTTCTATAATGTCAAGGTAAAAACAGGTCCCATACTATGAGTTATTCTTGACTCCATAAATTAAATCCAGTCTGTCACATTTTCCTCTCTTCATGTGTAAGCTTCTTGGCAGGATTTAAAAGAGTATCTGTGGTACCTTGATTACTGGGCTTTCTTAGTGACGGAACAGGGCAATTACAATCATATGGATAGACCAACAAAGCACTTCTTCTATTTATCACCTCATTTAATCTGTCCATAAACCCAACAAGGAGGGCATTATGACCATGCTGTTTATGCAACACAGAAACTTCAGACTCAGAGGGATAAACGCTTTTCCCAAAGTATTTAGTCCAAGTTCAAGGATCCAGAACCCTATGCTTGCTTCGTGATGTCTTGCAAAGAAAAAAGAAAAAAGAGAAGAGGTGAGGGGAAGCTGGGCCAGAGATTTGGTACTTGTTCCCCCTCTTCATCATGGGAGCAGAGATGTGTAGCGTAATTTGAACTCTTGGCTTTTCATGTTTGAAAGACATTATGTCAATATCGAGCAGTCATGCTTTTCTTTTCTAGATAATTTTATTTACTTATTTATTTTTGGCTGGGTCCCTGTTGCTGCATGGGTTTTTCTCTAATTGCGGCAAGTGGGGCCAACTCTCCAACTGTGGTGCACAGGCTTCTCACTGCAGGGGCCTCTCTTATTGCAGAGTGCAGGCTCTAGATCTCTTTATAACCCCACGGGGTGCGAGGACACTACTGAAGCTTCTAAGAACATCAGCTGGACACAGACAGGCCACGCTGCGCCTTTCCAGCCACAAGACTGTGGGTCAGTTATGTGCCTCTGGAAACCCAGGTTCACTAAGACTGGAGAGGACATTTGGAAAATGGAATAAACATGCATCTCCTGAAGCCCCTAATGCTGAACTGCCCCTTTCTGGCTGAGCAGGGCTCTCGTGAGGATTGTGATGCATGTGAAACATGCGGTGCTGTACCTCCACGTGACCACTCTCCTGACGAGGCTGAGGTCCTCACAAGCACACACGAACATTTAATACACACAGTAGATCAGCACAGGCCTAAGTTTCCTCTACCACTCTGCTAACTCCCAGAGAGTGGGAGGCACGGGTAAAGAAGGCAGTTTTGTGTCTTGCACAGAGACTGACGTGACACCTTTCCCGTTGTGGGGGCTCCATACTGTAAAGGTGCATCAAATGAAGGAAGGACAAAAGAAACATGAATGAATGGTGGAGACAATATGGGAGAGCATCTTAGTACATCTCCATGGGGGAAGCCCAGCAAGGAGGAGAGGGGCAGGGGAGACAGGGAGCAGCCAGGGATCACCTCTAGGTACCAGTGGAACTATGGCATCCTATAGTCCTCTCTCTCTAGTTACTGACTGTTTTTGGTCTGTAGTAGGTTTATTCTTAATAATCACAAGCCAAAATATCCTGTGACTTTCAATGGGTAAACTGTTTAAACTATTAGACATGCATACATTGAAATATCACTCTGCAATATAGGAAAAGACCACTATACACATTCACGATAAACACCATAAATGAATCTCCAAAGAATTTTCTGAGAACAAATAACAAAAGGTTACATTCCATTCACATAGTTGTATTAAAATGACAAATCTATAGAAATGAAAAACACAAAATAATTGCCAGGATCAGCCACTCTAGTCAAATTGCATTGGATATTTTTCAATTTTTTGAAGGTTTCTATTTTTTTAAATTTTGAGACTTCTTACTTTTGGACTGCTTTTTTAAAAAAATCATTCCATTCCCCTGTCTGTGTGGCAGTTAATGGTGCTTCTCAATTCTATAGCATCTTTTGGGCGTGGACCCCTCAGTGACGAGTCCCTGACTGTCAAGCTCTGCCTCCTGAGATGCTCTGCTGCAATGGTGAACAGGCACTGTTTCAGAAAACTAGTTTCTAGTTTAAACCAAAAGTCGCCATTTGTTATCATTATTCAGTCACTCAGTCGTGTCCAACTCTTTGTGACCTGATGGTCTGTAGCCTGCCAGGCTTCTCTGTCCTTCAGTATCTCCCAGAGTTTCCTCAGATTCATGCTCACTGAGTCTGTGAGGCTCTCTAACTATCTCATATCATACTGGACACCTTCCCACCTGAAGGGCTCATCTCCCAGTGTCATATCTCTTTGCATACTGTCCCTGGGGTTTGAGTTGCCATTTCCTTCTCCAGGGGACCGTATTTTGTCAGAACTCTTCACCCATCTACCTTGGGTACCCTGCACAGCATGGCTCACAGTGTTTCACTGAGTTACGCAAGCCCCCTCATCAGACAAGGCTGTGATCCATGAGGGGGCAAAGCTGCCATTGCTTTATCACAAAACATGAGCCCTAATTCACTCATTCATTTCATTGTTTTCTTTCATTCATCAAGTAACTTATGTGTCTAATTGCCAGGAACTGTGCTAGATGCTAGGGATAAAAAAATAGCTGGGCCAGAAATGTAAGGATTATTATAATTATTAGCAGAAGTGAAGTATCTTCTAATGCTACTCTCTACTAAACAAAGTACAGACTGAGTAAGCTGTTAACATTTGTTAGAACATAAAGCGTGGCATGAACCACCAGGCTCTAACCCAATCTAAGCCCACTTCCTCTCTGCGTGATGGGGATAAGAGAATTCTACTCCTCCAGGATCAGAGGGCCTGGGTTGCAGTCTCAGATCCACCACTTGCTATTTTGTGACCTTGGATGACTCCATCGCCTGTCTCAGGCTCAGTTTTCTCATCTGTAGAATAGGTATTTTCTATCTCACTGGGTTATTGTGGGATCATAAAATGGGACAGCCAGTAAGACAGGTCTTCAAAATGCTAAAACTCTTTTAAAAAGCTGTATTTACATGGTATACCAAAATGACGTCAGCATAAGAAGCCACTGCACAGGAGAGGCTGGAGAGCACTGTGGGCCTCCAGGGCAAGGCTGATACAGCCCCTCCTGCTACCTTGTCATTTTACAAGCTGGAAATTTGGAACCTTCTTAAAAGTCCCCTGCTGCCCTCTTTTTGGACCTTTAGAGAAGAGGCCAACCATCATCAGTGCCTGGCAACTGTGACTTTCTTCTCCAGACTTCAGGGACAGTGTGTAAAATGTGACCTGGAGAGTTATCCTTCGGTGCCGGGGGCCACACCCAGCACACTCTCCTTGGCTTGGTGGAAGTTGGTCCACTTGGCAATGGGTCAGCAAGCTGAGGCTGAATGCAAATCTCCCCTAACTCTGGTCTCCGCATGATGCCTGCCCTACCCTCCCTGCTGGTCATGGGCCCCTGTCCAGCCTCGTTTCCAGACACACGTCACACTCATTTGGAGGTGACCCCTTCATTTCAGGTGATTCCTCACTTACTTAACGCCATTACATTCTCCCTAATGGCAAGAGGGGAGTGTTATGGATGAGATTTATCTCAGGAAGGGCAGAACTGAGGCAATCAGACGCACAAGGCTAACAAGGGCTTTCTCTTTGCAAAGCCAGCCTCTCTGGACTCTGGACAGGGAGGCCCTGAGCGTAGCTTACTGGCTGCTTCTCCCCACTGCCCACCCGCACCTGCCCAGTGCCCGCTGCACACACAGGACAGTTCAATGAAGCCTCATGGCAGAAATGAATAAATCAGTGGTAGTGGTCTGGATTCCGGTATAATGGATCTTGGACCTGAGATACTGTCAGATGCGCACACAGGTTACAGTCCAGTCATGCAGCTCCAAGGTTGTAAAAACCTAGTCATTGCTGGAGTCACAGGCTGACATTTCAGAAGATGATTATATGCACAATTTAACCACGTGCCCTCCCAGCCCCATGGCCTCAACAACTGTTTTCATGTTGGCTTTCTTGCTTGTTCCTTTTTTTTTATTTTTAATTTTTTAAAGTCAAGCACAACCCCCCACTCCCTCAGCTTCTCATCTTTCTAGCCGAATATGATTTATCTAAACAGGTTAAACCAAAATGACGTAAAAAGCATAAGAAGCCACTGCACAGGAGAGGCTGGAGAGCACTGTGGGCCTCCAGGGCAAGGCTGATACAGCCCCTCCTGCTACCTTGTCATTTTACAAGCTGGAAATTTGGAACCTTCTTAAAAGTCCCCTGCTGCCCTCTTTTTGGACCTTTAGAGAAGAGGCCAACCATCATCAGTGCCTGGCAACTGTGACTTTCTTCCCCAGACTTCAGGGACAGTGTGTAAAATGTGACCTGGAGAGTTATCCTTCGGTGCCGGGGGCCACACCCAGCACACTCTCCTTGGCTTGGTGGAAGTTGGTCCACTTGGCAATGGGTCAGCAAGCTGAGGCTGAATGCAAATCTCCCCTAACTCTGGTCTCCGCATGATGCCTGCCCTACCCTCCCTGCTGGTCATGGGCCCCTGTCCAGCCTCGTTTCCAGACACACGTCACACTCATTTGGAGGTGACCCCTTCATTTCAGGTGATTCCTCACTTACTTAACGCCATTACATTCTCCCTAATGGCAAGAGGGGAGTGTTATGGATGAGATTTATCTCAGGAAGGGCAGAACTGAGGCAATCAGACGCACAAGGCTAACAAGGGCTTTCTCTTTGCAAAGCCAGCCTCTCTGGACTCTGGACAGGGAGGCCCTGAGCGTAGCTTACTGGCTGCTTCTCCCCACTGCCCACCCGCACCTGCCCAGTGCCCGCTGCACACACAGGACAGTTCAATGAAGCCTCATGGCAGAAATGAATAAATCAGTGGTAGTGGTCTGGATTCCGGTATAATGGATCTTGGACCTGAGATACTGTCAGATGCGCACACAGGTTACAGTCCAGTCATGCAGCTCCAAGGTTGTAAAAACCTAGTCATTGCTGGAGTCACAGGCTGACATTTCAGAAGATGATTATATGCACAATTTAACCACGTGCCCTCCCAGCCCCATGGCCTCAACAACTGTTTTCATGTTGGCTTTCTTGCTTGTTCCTTTTTTTTTATTTTTAATTTTTTAAAGTCAAGCACAACCCCCCACTCCCTCAGCTTCTCATCTTTCTAGCCGAATATGATTTATTCAAATGAAATTATGCTCCACTTTTATAAAACCCAAGTTCCTGCAAATGACGCTGGAGGTTTCACAGAAAACATTCATTCCTGATCTACGGCTATAAAGCATCCTTGCCCGCTCTGCAGCAGCTCCGCTGCTCCGAGACGGATGGAAGCGGTCCAAGGGGATGATTAACTCCTCAGCCCTGCCAGCTGCCTGGTGCTCCTCTTGCTCTGGGTTTCCAGATGGACCTCCCGCTTATCTGCCAATGTGTGGCTGCTCAGCTTGATGGATCACATGAGTTCCTTTTCTGGTCACAGTTTTCTACTGTTCATGACTTAAGATGGGAAGTCAGTGGTGTTCGGAGGCACTCTGCATGCTGCACACACACCCTGCCTTCTCCTGACAGCAGCCTGCACAGCCTCCACATTAAGGTGACACAGCAGCAGCCCATGTATCTGAATTCTTCTCTGCCCCTCTCTACCCTATTCGGCACAATGGTCTGTACGAGGAAGACACCAAGAGGCACGCTATAACGGTGGATAAGTAAGAAGGAGGGTCTCTCTCTACAAACGGAAGTTTTCTTGCTATCAGCTGCTTTACATTTTTGAGAACTTTGCCACCTCTTCCCACGCTTTTGCTTTTCCATCATCTGGGGCACCGGGAGACCTCTAAGCCAGCTACCTCTCCACAGCATAAAACAGATGGATGAAAAATTCCGTGGCCGGCAGGAGAAAAGAACACCCCCCACCCCATCTTCACTCACCCTTTCCATCACTGCAGGTGGCACAGCGGAGTTGGGCCAAAGCCTATCTGGACTTGGGGAGTACTCAGGGTTATTTTCACTGATTCATAAATTAAGCCCAGCACTCAGACAAAACCAAAGAAGGCAAAAGGTTTTCTTTGGGAGTGACCACAGATGTTTTTTCAATTTTAGTAATGGCAATATCAGAGTTTCTTTTTTTAATATACTTTTGGCCACACTGTGCGGCATGCAGTTTCCTAGCTCCTGGACCAGGGATCAAACCCGCATCCATTGCATTAGAAGTTCTGAGTCCTAACCATTGGACAACCAGAGAGGCCCTGGAAAATAAGTTTTAATTGCTCGAGGTTGTGTATTGATTATCGAGGACTCACTGAACTTTAAAGCATTATGGTCTCAACTGGCACATGCTGGGTTTCTGCCAGAATGTCCCTGGAAGCCAGAAAGCTGGAGCAATGAAGAGACAAGACCGACCTTCAGAAGCTATCTGGATATCCTCCACCCTCTGACACTCCATGGGGATGAGACTTCTATCTGCCTTTAGAAAGCAAAGGGCAAAGGCTACCCCCATGAAGGCTGGTTTTCTTACAGGGAAGCAGAGGACAACTGGCTTCCTACAGTGCAGACTCACACCCCACCAACAACCCCCATCAAGCAGATCCCAATCCCTCATCAAGCTGTTTGTCTGGAGACAAAATGGCTCTACTTCTGGATCAGACATCTTACGTCACCAGGTATTTTTTTATTTTTGTTCATGACTTAAGATGGGAAGTCAGTGGTGTTCGGAGGCACTCTGCATGCTGCACACACACCCTGCCTTCTCCTGACAGCAGCCTGCACAGCCTCCACATTAAGGTGACACAGCAGCAGCCCATGTATCTGAATTCTTCTCTGCCCCTCTCTACCCTATTCGCACAATGGTCTGTACGAGGAAGACACCAAGAGGCACGCTATAACGGTGGATAAGTAAGAAGGAGGGTCTCTCTCTACAAACGGAAGTTTTCTTGCTATCAGCTGCTTTACATTTTTGAGAACTTTGCCACCTCTTCCCACGCTTTTGCTTTTCCATCATCTGGGGCACCGGGAGACCTCTAAGCCAGCTACCTCTCCACAGCATAAAACAGATGGATGAAAAATTCCGTGGCCGGCAGGAGAAAAGAACACCCCCCACCCCATCTTCACTCACCCTTTCCATCACTGCAGGTGGCACAGCGGAGTTGGGCCAAAGCCTATCTGGACTTGGGGAGTACTCAGGGTTATTTTCACTGATTCATAAATTAAGCCCAGCACTCAGACAAAACCAAAGAAGGCAAAAGGTTTTCTTTGGGAGTGACCACAGATGTTTTTTCAATTTTAGTAATGGCAATATCAGAGTTTCTTTTTTTAATATACTTTTGGCCACACTGTGCGGCATGCAGTTTCCTAGCTCCTGGACCAGGGATCAAACCCGCATCCATTGCATTAGAAGTTCTGAGTCCTAACCATTGGACAACCAGAGAGGCCCTGGAAAAATAAGTTTTAATTGCTCGAGGTTGTGTATTGATTATCGAGGACTCACTGAACTTTAAAGCATTATGGTCTCAACTGGCACATGCTGGGTTTCTGCCAGAATGTCCCTGGAAGCCAGAAAGCTGGAGCAATGAAGAGACAAGACCGACCTTCAGAAGCTATCTGGATATCCTCCACCCTCTGACACTCCATGGGGATGAGACTTCTATCTGCCTTTAGAAAGCAAAGGGCAAAGGCTACCCCCATGAAGGCTGGTTTTCTTACAGGGAAGCAGAGGACAACTGGCTTCCTACAGTGCAGACTCACACCCCACCAACAACCCCCATCAAGCAGATCCCAATCCCTCATCAAGCTGTTTGTCTGGAGACAAAATGGCTCTACTTCTGGATCAGACATCTTACGTTCACCAGGTAGTCAGACAGCCATGAGGCTAAATGGGAGGGATATGGACCCAAAAAGGGGCAAACCAGCCGGACACCTCACAGCCACACGGTGGCAGGACACAAGCCAGCACTGGATTTCTGTCCAGCTCCAGAATTCCAGAGCTCAGGAAGCAGCTGTGAATGCCCAAAAGGTACTCTTTGTTTTTCTAGGATAGAAACGAAAGTGCTGCCTAACTGTTAGTGGATTTTACATCAAGGGGTGATAAAAGGCTGAAAAAAAAGTTTAGAAAACCAAAATGGTTTGTGTGAATGAATGTAGAATAGATTACCACCAGGCCATTCAAAAAACTAAGATCATGGCATCTAGTCCCACTGCCATGGCAGATAGACGGGAAAAAATGGAACCAGTGACAGACTATTTTCTTGGGCTCCAAAACCACTATGGATGGTGACTGCAGCCATAAAATTAAAAGACCCTTATTCCTTGGAAGAAAAACTATGACAAATCCAGACAGCATATTAAAAATCAGAGACATCACTTTGCTGACAAAAGTCCATATAGTCAAAGCTATTGTTTTCCCAGTAGTCATGTACAGATGTGAGAGTTGGATCATAAAGACGGCTGAGCACCAAAGAACTGATGCTTTCCAACTGTGGTGCTGGAGAAGACTCTTGAGAGTCTCTTGGACAGTAAGGATAAAACAATTTAAGGAAATCAGCCTGAATATTCACTGGAAGGCATCCTAAAGAACTGATGTGCCAACTTGGAAAAGACCTCTGGGGTTTTTAATTGATTTTTTCGAGGACTCACTGAACTTTAAAGCATTATGGTCTCAACTGGCACATGCTGGGTTTCTGCCAGAATGTCCCTGGAAGCCAGAAAGCTGGAGCAATGAAGAGACAAGACCGACCTTCAGAAGCTATCTGGATATCCTCCACCCTCTGACACTCCATGGGGATGAGACTTCTATCTGCCTTTAGAAAGCAAAGGGCAAAGGCTACCCCCATGAAGGCTGGTTTTCTTACAGGGAAGCAGAGGACAACTGGCTTCCTACAGTGCAGACTCACACCCCACCAACAACCCCCATCAAGCAGATCCCAATCCCTCATCAAGCTGTTTGTCTGGAGACAAAATGGCTCTACTTCTGGATCAGACATCTTACGTTCACCAGGTAGTCAGACAGCCATGAGGCTAAATGGGAGGGATATGGACCCAAAAAGGGGCAAACCAGCCGGACACCTCACAGCCACACGGTGGCAGGACACAAGCCAGCACTGGATTTCTGTCCAGCTCCAGAATTCCAGAGCTCAGGAAGCAGCTGTGAATGCCCAAAAGGTACTCTTTGTTTTTCTAGGATAGAAACGAAAGTGCTGCCTAACTGTTAGTGGATTTTACATCAAGGGGTGATAAAAGGCTGAAAAAAAAGTTTAGAAAACCAAAATGGTTTGTGTGAATGAATGTAGAATAGATTACCACCAGGCCATTCAAAAAACTAAGATCATGGCATCTAGTCCCACTGCCATGGCAGATAGACGGGAAAAAATGGAACCAGTGACAGACTATTTTCTTGGGCTCCAAAACCACTATGGATGGTGACTGCAGCCATAAAATTAAAAGACCCTTATTCCTTGGAAGAAAAACTATGACAAATCCAGACAGCATATTAAAAATCAGAGACATCACTTTGCTGACAAAAGTCCATATAGTCAAAGCTATTGTTTTCCCAGTAGTCATGTACAGATGTGAGAGTTGGATCATAAAGACGGCTGAGCACCAAAGAACTGATGCTTTCCAACTGTGGTGCTGGAGAAGACTCTTGAGAGTCTCTTGGACAGTAAGGATATCAAACCAGTCAATCCTAAAGGAAATCAGCCTGAATATTCACTGGAAGGACTGATGCCATAGCTGAAGCTCCAACACTTCGGCCACCTGATGTGAAGAGCCAACTCATTGGAAAAGACCCTGATGCTGGGAAAGATTGAGGGCAGGAGGAGAAGGGGATGACAGAGGATTAGATGGTTGGATGGCATCACCGATACAATGAACATGAGTTTGAGCAAATTCCAGGAGATAGTAAAGGAGAGGGAAGCCTGGCATGCTGCAATTTATGGGGTTGCAAAGAGTCAAACATAACTAAGCAACTGAACAACAAAAACAACAAGGTCATAAGGAGCCTGAGATATGGGGTTAGACTTCTATCTTGGGAAAGTTCACAACCTGGCAGGGCAGTATTTTTACTAAATTCCATCCCCACCCTAAGACAGTTCCTGCGACAAACAGAATTTTAGGCAAGTCATACAGTGGTCAGACCCAGAGTTGCATTCCTCATTTTCTAGAAAAGACTAATTTACTCTACAGAATACGTAACATGATTGAAAATGACATCTGTCATGTGATAAGTTAGTATTTTCTAACTTAAGAAATTAGAAAACATGAATTCAGCTAATTCCGTAGGTGTTACAAGTCCTTATTTTGAAGAAGGGTTTTTGACTATATTGCCCAACAATTACAGGTACTTCGCACTCATGGAAATACTCATGTGGCCCTTGATTAATAGAAAACTCAGGAAAAGCACTGAGGAGCAGCTTTATGCAACTATGTTGCTAGAACAGTAGAAGTCAATGCATTACTTTAAAAGGCACTGAGTTCCTCTCATTTTGAACAGGAAACTGCCAAGACTGAGAGGAAATGCTACTTGAGCGGGGCCAAACTTTTGATTTATCGCCATGCAGATACAAAATGAATCAGACTATTTTCTTGGGCTCCAAAACCACTATGGATGGTGACTGCAGCCATAAAATTAAAAGACCCTTATTCCTTGGAAGAAAAACTATGACAAATCCAGACAGCATATTAAAAATCAGAGACATCACTTTGCTGACAAAAGTCCATATAGTCAAAGCTATTGTTTTCCCAGTAGTCATGTACAGATGTGAGAGTTGGATCATAAAGACGGCTGAGCACCAAAGAACTGATGCTTTCCAACTGTGGTGCTGGAGAAGACTCTTGAGAGTCTCTTGGACAGTAAGGATATCAAACCAGTCAATCCTAAAGGAAATCAAGCCTGAATATTCATTGGAAGGACTGATGCTGAAGCTGAAGTTCCAATGCTTCAGCCACCTGATGTGAAGAGCCAACTCATTGGAAAAGACCCTGATGCTGGGAAAGATTGAGGGCAGGAGGAGAAGGGGATGACAGAGGATTAGATGGTTGGATGGCATCACCGATACAATGAACATGAGTTTGAGCAAATTCCAGGAGATAGTAAAGGAGAGGGAAGCCTGGCATGCTGCAATTTATGGGGTTGCAAAGAGTCAAACATAACTAAGCAACTGAACAACAAAAACAACAAGGTCATAAGGAGCCTGAGATATGGGGTTAGACTTCTATCTTGGGAAAGTTCACAACCTGGCAGGGCAGTATTTTTACTAAATTCCATCCCCACCCTAAGACAGTTCCTGCGACAAACAGAATTTTAGGCAAGTCATACAGTGGTCAGACCCAGAGTTGCATTCCTCATTTTCTAGAAAAGACTAATTTACTCTACAGAATACGTAACATGATTGAAAATGACATCTGTCATGTGATAAGTTAGTATTTTCTAACTTAAGAAATTAGAAAACATGAATTCAGCTAATTCCGTAGGTGTTACAAGTCCTTATTTTGAAGAAGGGTTTTTGACTATATTGCCCAACAATTACAGGTACTTCGCACTCATGGAAATACTCATGTGGCCCTTGATTAATAGAAAACTCAGGAAAAGCACTGAGGAGCAGCTTTATGCAACTATGTTGCTAGAACAGTAGAAGTCAATGCATTACTTTAAAAGGCACTGAGTTCCTCTCATTTTGAACAGGGAAACTGCCAAGACTGAGAGGGAAATGCTCAGTTCCATTTGCAGACAGGGAAAGTCATACGAAGAGCAGTGACAATGGGAACCTCTGTTTCTAGGGAATAGACTTTCTTCCTTACAGTTTCTGCACATTGCTGCTAATAAGGGCTAAGATTCCAACTTTTCATTCAGTTAGTTATTGGGCTCCAGGAGCGTTCTTGAAAAGATTAGAAAATGTCAAATACTCATCATGAGTGTCCATGTACATCCTCTGCCCAGGAGAGAGTCATGCGTCTTTTGGGGAGAAGTCTTAGAGTGCACCAGTCCTAGTTCCTGATGACTTGTCTTCGTATCCACAACCAAATCTTCAAATGGAGTCCATATTTAAAAAAAATTGTTTCTGATTCATTCTATCAAAGGCCATAAAGATATTTTGTGGCTATAGTCATTTTATTGAAATAAAATGCAATTTTATATACCAAAATGTTCACCCATTTAAAGCACGCAATTCACTTGTTTTTGGTATATTTACTGGGTTATGGAATCAGCACCATAGTCTAATCTTACACTATTTTTATTATCCTCAAAAGAAACCTCATCATCATGGGCAATAGCATTAACACTGTAAACCGAAGGCTTTCTCTTGCCCCTCAACGTGCTTTGTTGAAAGAATCACTTGAGAAGAAGAGTCAAAAGGAAAAAAGAGGAAAGGACGCTGAGGAAAAGAATGAATAATGTGTCAGATTTTAAGTGTGTTTTGATCCAATCTCTCTCCTCCTCCTACCAACAGACTCAAGAGGCGGGACAGTTGCCAGCTTTCATGGAAGTCACAGAAGCAGCCCCGGAAGAGGACATGGCAGCCACTCTGAGAGCACGTAAGCTTGTGTGTTTGTCATGGGGAAGGCTTGGAAATCACAACGCTGAGGCTCAGCCTGCCACCATCAAGAAAGAGCTTGTCACCCGGGTGCACAGGTAACTTGCCTAAGGGACAGGTTTTACCTTGGAGAGGCACTGAACTGGGTTGGTTTACACAGCCAATTACTGTTCACTCCACAAAAAAGAACTTGGAAGGAAGAGGGGTAGGTGATGGTAGCCTGACAACACCAAGGCACCCTCCAGCCAACCGACGGGGACGCCTCTTCCAGCTGTCTCTAACCTTGTAAGAACCTCACTTGTGGAGTGAAAGAAAACAAGGCTCCATCTTTATCTCCTGATGGTTTTTAAAACACACACACAAAGACACATAGACACACACCTCTTGGCAAATGAGAACTCAAAAACCAACCCAGGGCTTCCCTGGTGGGGTAAAGGGCACCGGTTCGATCACTGGCCTGGGAAGATCCCACATGCCGCAGAGCAGTTGGACCGGCATGCACAATTACGAGCCAGCACTCTGGAGTGCATGCGCCCAGAGCCATTGCTCTGCAGTGAGAGAGGCCACTGCCATGGGGAGGCCCATATATGCCAAAGAATAAGAAAGATGGATGAAAATATAGATAAAAGAGGCATGATAGGGAAAAGAAAAAAAGAAACCTAACCCAAACGAGAAAATGGTCTCGTTCGTAAGGAAGTAACTTATTATATATTTTCATTCAACTATCTTTATAAAGCCTTTATATGCAAATCAAGATGGAAAACAGCTTGAGTATGTTTACTGATTAGCTTCACGCATCTCATTCAATAACACAAGTCAGGAGAAACAAGCCATAGTGAGGAGTAAAAAGCCAGGCATGCAGGACTCTGAACTGGGTTCCAGCATAAAGTATTTCAAGAGAGAATCTCATCAGAAGACAGACAGCTCATGGGGAAAGCACGTGGAATAAAGTCTGAAGAAAACACTCCAGAATAAATGAAGTACTTATTGCTAAAAAATGAGCTCAGTTCTCAACCAGTTCCAAAGTTCAGAATTTACTGCACTGTTCAAGTCTTTCCCTCCAAGTTTCTTGTCTCCTGTTTCATTGCACAATGAGGGATTCTACACACTTTCTGTGAAATACCGCATGGTGATTTTTTGCAGTAATAAACTCCACACATGCATGACAAATCGAAGCATGCCATCAAGAAAGAGCTTGTCACCCGGGTGCACAGGTAACTTGCCTAAGGGACAGGTTTTACCTTGGAGAGGCACTGAACTGGGTTGGTTTACACAGCCAATTACTGTTCACTCCACAAAAAAGAACTTGGAAGGAAGAGGGGTAGGTGATGGTAGCCTGACAACACCAAGGCACCCTCCAGCCAACCGACGGGGACGCCTCTTCCAGCTGTCTCTAACCTTGTAAGAACCTCACTTGTGGAGTGAAAGAAAACAAGGCTCCATCTTTATCTCCTGATGGTTTTTAAAACACACACACAAAGACACATAGACACACACCTCTTGGCAAATGAGAACTCAAAAACCAACCCAGGGCTTCCCTGGTGGGGTAAAGGGCACCGGTTCGATCACTGGCCTGGGAAGATCCCACATGCCGCAGAGCAGTTGGACCGGCATGCACAATTACGAGCCAGCACTCTGGAGTGCATGCGCCCAGAGCCATTGCTCTGCAGTGAGAGAGGCCACTGCCATGGGGAGGCCCATATATGCCAAAGAATAAGAAAGATGGATGAAAATATAGATAAAAGAGGCATGATAGGGAAAAGAAAAAAAGAAACCTAACCCAAACGAGAAAATGGTCTCGTTCGTAAGGAAGTAACTTATTATATATTTTCATTCAACTATCTTTATAAAGCCTTTATATGCAAATCAAGATGGAAAACAGCTTGAGTATGTTTACTGATTAGCTTCACGCATCTCATTCAATAACACAAGTCAGGAGAAACAAGCCATAGTGAGGAGTAAAAAGCCAGGCATGCAGGACTCTGAACTGGGTTCCAGCATAAAGTATTTCAAGAGAGAATCTCATCAGAAGACAGACAGCTCATGGGGAAAGCACGTGGAATAAAGTCTGAAGAAAACACTCCAGAATAAATGAAGTACTTATTGCTAAAAAATGAGCTCAGTTCTCAACCAGTTCCAAAGTTCAGAATTTACTGCACTGTTCAAGTCTTTCCCTCCAAGTTTCTTGTCTCCTGTTTCATTGCACAATGAGGGATTCTACACACTTTCTGTGAAATACCGCATGGTGATTTTTTGCAGTAATAAACTCCACACATGCATGACAAATCGAAGCATGCCAAATGTTTAACATCCCAGTTCACAGATACCTTAGGGACAAAATCCGATTATGAATTATGTGCCACAATAAATAGGGCTCAATGTTTCATAAAGCAATTTATAGTTCATAAAAATGACAAAATGTACCTGTCAGACAGAGCGTGGAGGGCCGTTCTCTGGGCTGCCTGCTGGAAGAAAGGGCAGAGATGTTTATTTAATATTCTGACTTTTAAATTATGCACTCAATCAAAACTTAAAACCCCCGGTGTCACC
Organism: Tragulus kanchil; assembly: GCA_022376925.1. Lineage (NCBI taxonomy): Eukaryota > Metazoa > Chordata > Mammalia > Artiodactyla > Tragulidae > Tragulus > Tragulus kanchil. The sequence continues at coordinate 99,602,834 of JAIOJX010000029.1, forward strand.
CACATTTTTGCCAGGTGACCAAATTTGCCATTTCATTTTTACTTTCTGAAATCATTTTTTTAACACTGTTTTCTACTTTCCTGTAAGAAAAGGATCTATTTTGGCTCCTTTGCAGTTCCTTTCCCAATGAAGGTATAATTTTGCTCCTGGTTTTCAGATTTATTGATAAAGTCATCACAACTAGATATTGGAACACTGACTGGCTATCTGATGATATTGGAGACTACTGATATTAGACACAGTGATGTAATTGTGGTGATGCTTCTCTAAGGAGTCTTTTAGAGATGTGCGTGGAAATACCTATGAATTCAATTACATGATTTGAGACTGAACATGGGCTTCCCGGGTGGCACTAGTGGTAAAGAACACCCCTGCCAATGCAGGAGATGTGAGAGATATGGGTTCAATCCCTGGGTTGGGAAGATCCCCTGGAGGTGGGCACGGCAATCCACTCCAGTATTCTTGTCTGGAGAATCCTAGGGACAGAGGAGCCTAGTGGGCTATAGTCCATGGGGCCGCAGAGAGTCAGACATGACTGAAGCAACCTGGCATGGATGTGTGGGATTTTACATCATACAACGGGACAGAAGAGAGAAGGGGCGGGCATATAAATGAGACGAGATGGCCTTGGGTTTATGACTGTTGAAGCAAGGTGACAAACACATTGGGGGAATATTACAGTATTCTGGGAATTTTTGTATGTGTTTTAAAGTTTCTACAATATAAAAATTAAAAACAAAAAAGGAAATAAGGAGGCCTCTATTGTTCCCTCAGATTCTCCCAGTTTTTCACTTGCTTTTCTGGTCTGTTTTTTTCTTTTTCAACTTTTATTTTACTTTTAACTTTTACAGAGTTTTGTTGTTTACAGATATGTATGTTCCCAGATTAGTCATATGTATATCCCCCCCATCCCACCCCTCCAGCACAGCACCCCTGAAGGATCTGCTTTTCTTACAGAGCAACGACTATAGCTATTTTCTTCACATATGATAGTACAGGCCTTCATGCTACTTTCTTTATGCCTCCCACCCACTGTTCCTTCCCCACAATGTCCATATGTCCACTGTCCATATCTGTTTCTCCATCGCTTCACTGCATGTGCCATCATCACCATCCTACTAGATCCCATATATATGTGTTAGTATATTGTACTTGTCCTTCTCTTTTTGACTGACTTCACTTTTTATGATAGGTTCTAGATCCATCCACCTCATTAGGACTGAGTCTTCTGCATTTCTTTTTACAGCTGTGTAGTGTTCCATTGTATATATGTACCAGAGCTTTTGTATCCATTCATTCGTTGATGAACATCTAGGTTGCTTCCATGTTCTAGCTACTGTATAGAGAGCTACAGTGAACACTGGGGTACATTGTCTATTCTGTTTTTGGTCCACTTGCCTCCCACTGAATCTTGGGAAGACAGAGAGCACACGGCCTTCTCTGATAAGAAGTCACACTGGAGGAGAGCAGAGCATGGCCTCCAAAACCAAGGCCTTCTTAGGGTGCACACAGGAGACGAGGTATGCGACCAGGGCCTCCCCAGGTGCACACAGGAGATGAGGGGAGTGCACTGTCCGCCCTCACTCTGGACCTGACAGGTGTCATGTTTATTGTTCAGCAGGGACACCAACATTTCCCATGCTCTTCCTCATCCCAGGAAGCAGATGAAACAGAATCTTCAGACTAGAAGAAATGGCAGATGCGACTATTATCCCTCTAACAGAAGTGAAGGGTCCTCTTGGTGACAGGGCATACCCTTGGACTGGGCAGTCAGATCACCACACACTGAATTCCTACCATACGGAGACGACTGCCCTGGCCTCCAAGGGGGACAGAAGCAAAGCAGAAGTGGTCACCATCCTGGACATTCACAGTCTCCAGGCAGAGAGTCAGAGTGGAGGTCCAGGGCGACGTGCAGACACAGATGAGGTAGCGGGCAAATAAAAGGGTGAGAGTGGTGTATGGCAGCAGCCAGCCCAGTACTGTAAAGTGCTTAGCCTCCAGTTAAGATAATGATTATAAACACGGGAAGGCAGGGCAGAGCTAGGGAGGGCAGACATGAGCGGTGGCGAGTGGCTGGTGATCTAAGCTCCTCACATGAGTGTGGAGCTGTTAGCAGGTACTGTGGAAACACCTGCAGAGGAAACACCAATCAGTGCATCGTGGAGGGGCTCTTTGTCACTAAAAACGTGCTTGGGCAGGAAGTGGCCCTGCTGGCCCCCGTCTAGGGGAGGGGAGGCCCTGCTGGCGCCTCCTGCAGTGGCTCTCACCTGGGCTCCTTCACCCTACCCCAGAGCATCTGGCATCGAGTCGGGGGTTTCTGTGTGTCACACTCATGAGGTGGGGACAGCATTTACTGCATGGCCTCAGGGAGGGTAACACCTCTCAGAGGTCAGGAGGGTCCCTCAAACAGTGAGGAACCGTCCTCTTCAAATGACAGTGGTGGCTCTGTGGAGATGCTACAGCTAAACAGGAATGAAAGACAGATCTGAAAGGAAGAACCTGGCATACATGAGCTCTGGGGTCCAGTACCAGGAAGGGAAAATAGTAAGAGAAATTTAGATCCAAGTCCACAAGTGACACAGCCACAGTGAATCAGGAGAAAACAAAATCTGTTGATCTGGGAACTGAGAGTCTTACATCCTGAGACAAGTTCTGCCTTTCATTTGTATTATGGACGTGGAGTCTGGTCCTCAATCCAGACCTTGGTTTCCAAACCATCCTTTCCTTTCCCGGATGGATGCTGAGAGAGCCAGCTGAGGACCAGATCCTGGGGACAGTCTGAGGGGCATCCTGGGCTATTATCCCTCGAACAGAAGTGAAGGGTCCTCTTGGTGACAGGGCATACCCTTGGACTGGGCAGTCAGATCACCACACACTGAATTCCTACCATACGGAGACGACTGCCCTGGCCTCCAAGGGGGACAGAAGCAAAGCAGAAGTGGTCACCATCCTGGACATTCACAGTCTCCAGGCAGAGAGTCAGAGTGGAGGTCCAGGGCGACGTGCAGACACAGATGAGGTAGCGGGCAAATAAAAGGGTGAGAGTGGTGTATGGCAGCAGCCAGCCCAGTACTGTAAAGTGCTTAGCCTCCAGTTAAGATAATGATTATAAACACGGGAAGGCAGGGCAGAGCTAGGGAGGGCAGACATGAGCGGTGGCGAGTGGCTGGTGATCTAAGCTCCTCACATGAGTGTGGAGCTGTTAGCAGGTACTGTGGAAACACCTGCAGAGGAAACACCAATCAGTGCATCGTGGAGGGGCTCTTTGTCACTAAAAACGTGCTTGGGCAGGAAGTGGCCCTGCTGGCCCCCGTCTAGGGGAGGGGAGGCCCTGCTGGCGCCTCCTGCAGTGGCTCTCACCTGGGCTCCTTCACCCTACCCCAGAGCATCTGGCATCGAGTCGGGGGTTTCTGTGTGTCACACTCATGAGGTGGGGACAGCATTTACTGCATGGCCTCAGGGAGGGTAACACCTCTCAGAGGTCAGGAGGGTCCCTCAAACAGTGAGGAACCGTCCTCTTCAAATGACAGTGGTGGCTCTGTGGAGATGCTACAGCTAAACAGGAATGAAAGACAGATCTGAAAGGAAGAACCTGGCATACATGAGCTCTGGGGTCCAGTACCAGGAAGGGAAAATAGTAAGAGAAATTTAGATCCAAGTCCACAAGTGACACAGCCACAGTGAATCAGGAGAAAACAAAATCTGTTGATCTGGGAACTGAGAGTCTTACATCCTGAGACAAGTTCTGCCTTTCATTTGTATTATGGACGTGGAGTCTGGTCCTCAATCCAGACCTTGGTTTCCAAACCATCCTTTCCTTTCCCGGATGGATGCTGAGAGAGCCAGCTGAGGACCAGATCCTGGGGACAGTCTGAGGGGCAGGTGCTCCTCCGGCCTCGCTGCATTCCAGGGAGTGAAAGCCCGTGTGTCTTGGCAGTCTAGTCACGTTATCCACTTAAGACAGAGAGCAAGAATGGGTGCTGTGCTTTCTCTTCATGGGGACACGTGGGGGAAGGGGACGAGGTGGGAAGTGGCCGAAGACCTGGAGTCCAGGTCCACCCTTCCACAGGACACCTCAGAGGAGGCGGGTCCTCCTCTCTCCTCTCCCTCCTTCTTCTATGAGGGCCGCCTCAGGAGCAGGTTCACAAAAAACAGCCGGCAGGTGCTGGGCAGCCATCGCTGTTCCCAGGTTTGTCTCCTAAATGGTTCTCTCCTCAATCAGCAAGATGGTCTTTACGTTGGCAGGTAACCTTGAAAAAAACTTCACCCTGCACTCCCATCTCTGTTTGGCTTGGTATACAGAAAGCACCTGGAATGTCCCAGAGGAAAGATGGTGTGTATTGTTAGCACAGTCCCTTAACAACGTCTCAGTAGGAGGTGCTGGAGACTTCCTAGGATAGTGAAAATCACGGGAGATGGGAGGAAAAGTTCATCAGAAACCTCTCACATGGCATCTGAATTTCTCCCCAGCCCTCAATGTCAATGTTTAAAAAGTCTATTGATTCCTTTCTCTCCTACCTGCAAATACTTCCTGCTGGTTTTTGTAATAAAGAAAGACACAGCGCTGGTTAATGCACAGCCTGTAAGAGTATGATTTTAGAAACAAGAGCAAAGCAAAACAAATCCCAAAATGGAAAACTGAGATGCCTGATCATCACTAGAACAGCTATGAACGGATGCGTCCCAGCTGGTGGTACCTGTAGAGAATAACTCCATAGCACTGATGTTGGCAAGTTCTCTAACGTGAGCTGAGCTGCAGGCTGGAAACGGGGCTGCTTTCCTTTAGCAGATGGACATGACCTTGAGACCAAAAGGTCTTTCTGAGCTTAGACATCATGCATCTAACCAGTCACTAAGCAATGTCCTTCTCTGACCCTCACTCTCCTGTCTGTCCACACGACTGCCTGCACCACTACTGTTAATGACTGCTTTCGATTATGCTACTTAACTTGTAGTTATTCTACATTAAAGACTTTACAGAGGATGACTCATCATCAAGAAAGGAGATGAGAATATATTAAATGTTTTAAATAATTCCTCAAGGGAAAAAAGCTTATGGCATTAAAATTCTATGTTATATACCAGAGCAAAGACCACTGACTTTTTTTTTTTTTTACTACATTAAACTTCGGCAGTTGCACACTATTTTATTGTTGGAAAATAATAAAATAAATAAACACTGGAATTAAATAGCAGAGGAAAAATTGCTTTGGTGACGCATGATTGAAGTCTGAAAAACTACTCATAGTAAACTAGATGAAGTGTCCAATTTCCTTCTCTCAAGACTTGTACGTACAGCAACCGTATTTCTCTCTTCCTAAATCATCATCCTCTCTTGTAACTTTCCTCTGATTCAGCTCTCAGCAGAAGAGATGGAGAGAGTTAAGAGCATGCGTCACTGATCTGTCCTGAGTTCATTACTCATTCATGAGTGACTCTGAAGGGTAAGTCTATGAGTCAAAACAGGTTTTCTGCCAGAAATAATCATATTCCAGGCTCTCCTCGAGAGATGACATCTTTCTCTGTCTTTATTACAGCAGACTGGTGCTTGGGAACCTAATCAGCAGGCTTGCAGGTTTCAATGTACATTAAATGAGCTACCACTCACAATCTGTTATTGGAGGAAATAACAGGGAAATGAAGTGCCCTGTGTAATAAAGAAAGACACAGCGCTGGTTAATGCACAGCCTGTAAGAGTATGATTTTAGAAACAAGAGCAAAGCAAAACAAATCCCAAAATGGAAAACTGAGATGCCTGATCATCACTAGAACAGCTATGAACGGATGCGTCCCAGCTGGTGGTACCTGTAGAGAATAACTCCATAGCACTGATGTTGGCAAGTTCTCTAACGTGAGCTGAGCTGCAGGCTGGAAACGGGGCTGCTTTCCTTTAGCAGATGGACATGACCTTGAGACCAAAAGGTCTTTCTGAGCTTAGACATCATGCATCTAACCAGTCACTAAGCAATGTCCTTCTCTGACCCTCACTCTCCTGTCTGTCCACACGACTGCCTGCACCACTACTGTTAATGACTGCTTTCGATTATGCTACTTAACTTGTAGTTATTCTACATTAAAGACTTTACAGAGGATGACTCATCATCAAGAAAGGAGATGAGAATATATTAAATGTTTTAAATAATTCCTCAAGGGAAAAAGCTTATGGCATTAAAATTCTATGTTATATACCAGAGCAAAGACCACTGACTTTTTTTTTTTTTACTACATTAAACTTCGGCAGTTGCACACTATTTTATTGTTGGAAAATAATAAAATAAATAAACACTGGAATTAAATAGCAGAGGAAAAATTGCTTTGGTGACGCATGATTGAAGTCTGAAAAACTACTCATAGTAAACTAGATGAAGTGTCCAATTTCCTTCTCTCAAGACTTGTACGTACAGCAACCGTATTTCTCTCTTCCTAAATCATCATCCTCTCTTGTAACTTTCCTCTGATTCAGCTCTCAGCAGAAGAGATGGAGAGAGTTAAGAGCATGCGTCACTGATCTGTCCTGAGTTCATTACTCATTCATGAGTGACTCTGAAGGGTAAGTCTATGAGTCAAAACAGGTTTTCTGCCAGAAATAATCATATTCCAGGCTCTCCTCGAGAGATGACATCTTTTCTCTGTCTTTATTACAGCAGACTGGTGCTTGGGAACCTAATCAGCAGGCTTGCAGGTTTCAATGTACATTAAATGAGCTACCACTCACAATCTGTTATTGGAGGGAAATAACAGGGAAATGAAGTGCCCTTGCTGTAACTGGGTTGAGCGTGAAACAAGTTGGCGGATACTGGAGTGAGGAGAAAGCAAAGGGAAGAGGATGGAATTCACGGGGGTCTCAGGATGATCCAGTTTCTTTCTTACTGATAGAAACAGAACTACTGTGTAGATAACACCATAAGGCAACCTGATGTACCTGCTATGTGCAGGTATTGGGCTTGGCTTGGGCGACAGTCAAAACAGACCAAGGTTTTGCACACTGTACTTGGAACGGGCAGGTGAGCCAGCCGCAAATGGTTAGACACATAGAAGCATTCTTGATGAAAGGGGTTATGATCGAAGGGGACAGGAGCGGTGAACCAGAATGTAAAGGGTCCTTGTTTGGCATGAGTGTAAAGGAAGGCTTGCTATGGAAGGGATAACATTACTGAGTGAGAGAAATAGGAATGTAGAGGGGGCAGCTGTTAGGGAGCAGAGGGCCGAGACAGATCCCTTCTCAGCTGAGGAGCTATAGGAAGGTTATTCTTGGGGACGTCAGAGCAGCAGGTCCCAAGGACTTTGATGGTCAGGCTAAGGATTGTGGACGTTATCCAGAGCAGTAAGAAGTCACTGAAAGGCTTACATGAGGGTAAGCTGGGTGGAGGATGTATGGGACCTGTCTGTACATTCTTTGTAACTTCAGGTGAATCTATAATTTAAAAAAAAAGAGCAGAGAGTAAGGAAATATGACGTACATGTTTCAAAGACCCCACTGCCTCCTGTGTGGTGAATGGACTGGGGTAGGAAGGGACAAGACTGAAGGTCACTCACAGTGGTCCAGGCCAGAGACCTGCACAGCAGCGGTGGGGACAGAGAGAGCCCACATTACATTTTGGAGGCAGGGTTGAGGGCACTGGTGACTGAATGTGGGAGGTGGGGAGGTGACAGGAATGAGTCCCGGGTCCTGACTTGAGCACCCAGTGCAGATGGAGAGCCATGGACTCGGACAGGCAAGACCAGGGCAGAAGCAGGACAAAGGCAGAGTTTACAGTCGGGGGTGTAACCAAATCTCTAATTGAAAATATACACCCCCACCCAGTGTTCACAGCAGCACTACTCACAATAGCCAAGACACGGAAACAACCTAAATGTCCAATGACAAGTGTACGGACATAGAAGATATGGCACATATGTACAATGGAATACTATTCAGCCATGAAAAAGAATGGAATTTTGTCATCCACAGTAACATGGATGGGCTTGGAAAGCATCGTGCTTAGTGAAGTTAAGTCTCTAAGACTTGGAGAAAGACAAAACCTAGTGAAGTTAAATCACTAGGACAGAGAAAGATAAATACTGTATGATATCACTTATATGTGGAAACTAAAAAATTCAAGAAACTGATGAATATAACAAAGAAAAAACAGACTCAGATACAGAGGACAAACCAGTGGTTAACAGGGGGAGGGTGGAGCGGGAGGTAATGGGTGCAAGACAGGCTCAAGGAGGTATTGTACAACTTGGGGAATATAGTTAATATTCGGTAACAGCTATAAATGGAAAGTAATATTTAAAACTGTATTTTAAAAATGTTGTAACCTTCTCCCTGCCCCTCCAAAAGTCTGGGTGTGCAAAGTTCAAGTTGCTTACGGGATGTCAAGTGGAGATGCTGAGCAAACAACTGGACTTGTGAGATTAAAGTTGTTAAATGCCAACGCAGAACACAACATCAGTATGTGTTTGGCAAATGACACTCCTAAGGAGACGGATGGCTTGATTTTCTGCACCTGTATGTTGCTGTTGGTCTAAGAGAAGCAGACCTGGACTCTGGCTGGGGAGGAGACACCTCTGACTCTGCACCTCATCTGGGTGTGACCACCTTTCTCTGCTACAGACACCGTCAGCGTTAGGACTGGGACACTCAGCGAGGCACCGCGGCAGCAGGGAAGGTGATCACGTTGCTTCCCTTGGGGTAGGACACGGTCTCCACACTTAATTAGCTGGAATAAGTGCTATTCCAGCTAGTCTTTGTTCATTTGTGTTTGGCTGGTATTGAAGTGGGCTATGAAATTCACAGGGACGCACAGGTCTTTCTAGGGATTCTGGCTGATAAGGCCTTAGGAATTTCTTGCCATTCTTCTTCAAGTGGAAACTTACATTTCTTTACTTATTTCCTTGTTTAATTTCCTTCTACCTCTATTAGCACATTTTATGTTTCATTAACTTAATTCTTACACTGTTGTTGTTCATTTTCGTCCTAGCTGATGAGTGTCTTAAACATTTTATGTTGTGAGCTTCCCTTTGGTGCTTTCCAACCCGTTTAGCAATATTTGCAAAGAGTATTCCTAGACTTCCTCAGCTTTTTTTTTTTTGTAGTAATAGTGAGTACTTTGCATTTTTAGATTTCTATAAATTCTGTGTAGGAAGCATTTCATTCAGTGGACTTTGACCTTATCCTGTACTCTACAGGGGTCAGGCAGAGTCAGGCGTAACTATAATTTATCATCCAAATAAGAACAGTTTTGAGAGTAAAAGGGGATGCTAAACAGATGGGCATCAGGGACAAGAGGAGAAACCCTGCTTTCTTGGGGCACAATGTGCAGTCACTCGAATAAACATGACTCTACCAATATAGACAAGATCAGGATGAGTGGGGAGAATTTCAGGGGCTGAGGAATTTTCCAGTAGAGAAACCAAGCAGCTGAATGTGGTCGGCTGTGGACAAACCACCCTGACTCTGGGCGTCTCTTCGGTGCCTCTCCTGCTCTTTCTCCAGCTTGGCCTCTGTTCAGAGTCTGCCTACAACCCGAGATCCTTTTTATGAAGCCTGTCTTGGTCCCTCTGCTCTCAGAGTTCCTGGTCAGAAAAAGGCTGGACGCTGGATCCTAGTCTTTCTTGCAGAGCTTGGCATCTGCTTCACGGGAATTTTAGTCCTGGCTGAAACTCAAGTCCCTTGAAGATCATGGAAGGCAGAGATCTCAGTTTATCCTCCCTCTGCTGGAAGGAGGCTCTTGCTGACAGACAGCACCTGTCGTGGGATTCACCTTAGGGTGTGAGTAGGTAACTTCTGGCCATAACAAATACTACTATATGCCAAGGCTCTGATTTCACAGCTTTTCTAAAACACGTGTTTCCTCTTAGCTGTATGTTCTTTCTCTATTTCACTATCTTGAAAAACTAGGATGCATTTTGATTTAGAGAAATTTTGACTGGCTGTTTTGTTTTAACGGCATGGTTTAGAGTTGCATATGTCTACCAGAAATTTGATAAAGACAGCAACTGACATTTATTATACCTGTTATATCCTAGCTTTCCTTGTTGCTCAGCTGGTAAAGAACCTGCCTGGAATGCGGGAGACCCAGGTTTGATCCCTGTGCCAGGGAGAAGGGATACCCACTTCAGCAGTGCTGCTTAAAACTGATAATACCAGATGGTGTGCTGGATAACATTATCTCCTAATTTGGATTTCGGTACCAACGGACTGATTGAGGGGCCTCTTTGAGGTCGTTGGGATCATCCTAACTTGGCAACTTGAATCTTCTGAGAGGTATTAAAAGGCACTCTTGTCTTCACTGAGCATTTCCAAGACATCTTACTCTAGAGATAACAGTATGAACAATGGTGACCTCCACTACACGGCCCTTCGGCCTTCAGGAGGGTTTGCCATCACAAGAGAAGAGTCGAGGGGCAGCTGAGGAATTTTCCAGTAGAGAAACCAAGCAGCTGAATGTGGTCGGCTGTGGACAAACCACCCTGACTCTGGGCGTCTCTTCGGTGCCTCTCCTGCTCTTTCTCCAGCTTGGCCTCTGTTCAGAGTCTGCCTACAACCCGAGATCCTTTTTATGAAGCCTGTCTTGGTCCCTCTGCTCTCAGAGTTCCTGGTCAGAAAAAGGCTGGACGCTGGATCCTAGTCTTTCTTGCAGAGCTTGGCATCTGCTTCACGGGAATTTTAGTCCTGGCTGAAACTCAAGTCCCTTGAAGATCATGGAAGGCAGAGATCTCAGTTTATCCTCCCTCTGCTGGAAGGAGGCTCTTGCTGACAGACAGCACCTGTCGTGGGATTCACCTTAGGGTGTGAGTAGGTAACTTCTGGCCATAACAAATACTACTATATGCCAAGGCTCTGATTTCACAGCTTTTCTAAAACACGTGTTTCCTCTTAGCTGTATGTTCTTTCTCTATTTCACTATCTTGAAAACTAGGATGCATTTTGATTTAGAGAAATTTTGACTGGCTGTTTTGTTTTAACGGCATGGTTTAGAGTTGCATATGTCTACCAGAAATTTGATAAAGACAGCAACTGACATTTATTATACCTGTTATATCCTAGCTTTCCTTGTTGCTCAGCTGGTAAAGAACCTGCCTGGAATGCGGGAGACCCAGGTTTGATCCCTGTGCCAGGGAGAAGGGATACCCACTTCAGCAGTGCTGCTTAAAACTGATAATACCAGATGGTGTGCTGGATAACATTATCTCCTAATTTGGATTTCGGTACCAACGGACTGATTGAGGGGCCTCTTTGAGGTCGTTGGGATCATCCTAACTTGGCAACTTGAATCTTCTGAGAGGTATTAAAAGGCACTCTTGTCTTCACTGAGCATTTCCAAGACATCTTACTCTAGAGATAACAGTATGAACAATGGTGACCTCCACTACACGGCCCCTTCGGCCTTCAGGAGGGTTTTGCCATCACAAGAGAAGAGTCGAGGGGGCAGCTGAGGCCAGTTAGGAGAAAGCAGGGCAGGTGTGGGGACAGTGAAGGCCCCATGGAGGGGCTGGATGATTAACAAGGCACCTGAGTGATGGGTCATAGGGACTGCCGTGAGGGCAACATGGGTCCGAGGGCCCTGGTGGATTCCTGGAGATCTTTGTGGTTTGGGGGCTGCTGTGGGATGCTAAGAGGTCTGTCTGAGGTGGGTTGCTAAGAGGTCTGTCTGAGGTGGGTTGCTAATGGCAGGAAGACCCACAGCCACGCATGAGGCTCTTAGTGGAGGCTGGGAGAGGGGAGGTAGAAGTAACCAGGTGACACTCAGCCAGGTCTTGGGGAGCGACTTGTGCTTTAAGAGCTGTGGCATCACGTCCCACGGCCAGGAGCCTCTTCCAGCCAGGCAGCTAGGTATTCACTCCATAAAGGACCAGACTGAGGGAGGCTAGCTACCAGCTCCTCAAGGACAGGTAGTGGGTCCCAGTTACATGATGATCCTGCAACTCTTGGTATAGTACAAGGCCTACCAATGGCACAGGGCACATAAATGCTTGACAAATATAACGTCACCAGGTGACCAAGCCCGGACGGTGCCTCTGCCAAAGCCCTGAAAGAGGATGGATTAGCTTTCTCTCATTTATTCATTCATTTAATTTGACCTCATCTCCAGAAAGATTTGTGTCCAGGGCGAGAACTCAAAATCAGGCAACTGGGCTTCAGTCTCTCACAGATTCTAAAGTTTACTCAAGCTTTTGTTAGTATAATTATGACCAGATAGTTTTTTTTTTTTTAATTGGAAAGGAATGAGCACGTCAGTCTTTTACTTTTACACAGGCATCGTCCTTCAGCTACCAATTACTTCCTAAGGCAAGTGGCTGCTGTTGCTGTTGTTTAGTTGGAAAGCCCTGCCCAACTCTTTTGTGACCCCATGGACTACAATCAGTCAGGGAAGAGGAACTGACAAATCTTTGCTGAACTATCATTTTGTTAAAAATCAAAATGGCATGCTCTATGTACTTGCTTTCTTATAAGAAATTCATTCTGGGGCTTCCCTGGTGGCTCAGTGGTTAAGAAGCTGGTTGCCAATGCAGAAGACACAGATGTGATCCCTGGTCCAGGAAGATTCCACATGCATGTGTGTGCGCATGCTCACTCACCCAGTCATGCCCAACTATTTTCAGTCCTATGGACTGTAGCCCACCAGGCTCCTCTGTCCATGGGATCTCCCAGGCAAGAGTACTGAAGTGGGTTGCCATTTCTTCCCCCAGGGGATCTCTCAACCCAGGGACAGAACCCCTGTCTCTGGCACTGGCAGGTGGATTCTTCACTACTAGCGCAACCTGAGAGGATCCCACCTGCCATGGAGCAACTAAGCCCGTACGTTACAACTGCTAAGCCACTGCTCTAGAGCCCAGGGACCACGAGTACTGAGCCTATGTGCAGCAACCTGAAGCCTGTGCTCCCTAGAGCTCTGCAACAAGAGAAGCTACTGCAACAAGAAGGCTGCATGCTGCAACTACAGAGCAGCCCCTGACTGCAGCAACTGGAGAAGAGCCTACACAGCCAAAAATAAATAAAATTTAAAAATCATACACAGTGACCTTGGCATGAATTAGAGCAAAATGTATAAACGAGCAACATAGAGAAAGTCTATGTTCCTCACCCTTTAAAGCCCGGTGACCCTGCCCAAAGCCCTGAAAGAGGATGGATTAGCTTTCTCTCATTTATTCATTCATTTAATTTGACCTCATCTCCAGAAAGATTTGTGTCCAGGGCGAGAACTCAAAATCAGGCAACTGGGCTTCAGTCTCTACAGATTCTAAAGTTTACTCAAGCTTTTGTTAGTATAATTATGACCAGATAGTTTTTTTTTTAATTGGAAAGGAATGAGCACGTCAGTCTTTTACTTTTACACAGGCATCGTCCTTCAGCTACCAATTACTTCCTAAGGCAAGTGGCTGCTGTTGCTGTTGTTTAGTTGGAAAGCCCTGCCCAACTCTTTTGTGACCCCATGGACTACAATCAGTCAGGGAAGAGGAACTGACAAATCTTTGCTGAACTATCATTTTGTTAAAAATCAAAATGGCATGCTCTATGTACTTGCTTTCTTATAAGAAATTCATTCTGGGGCTTCCCTGGTGGCTCAGTGGTTAAGAAGCTGGTTGCCAATGCAGAAGACACAGATGTGATCCCTGGTCCAGGAAGATTCCACATGCATGTGTGTGCGCATGCTCACTCACCCAGTCATGCCCAACTATTTTCAGTCCTATGGACTGTAGCCCACCAGGCTCCTCTGTCCATGGGATCTCCCAGGCAAGAGTACTGAAGTGGGTTGCCATTTCTTCCCCCAGGGGATCTCTCAACCCAGGGACAGAACCCCTGTCTCTGGCACTGGCAGGTGGATTCTTCACTACTAGCGCAACCTGAGAGGATCCCACCTGCCATGGAGCAACTAAGCCCGTACGTTACAACTGCTAAGCCACTGCTCTAGAGCCCAGGGACCACGAGTACTGAGCCTATGTGCAGCAACCTGAAGCCTGTGCTCCCTAGAGCTCTGCAACAAGAGAAGCTACTGCAACAAGAAGGCTGCATGCTGCAACTACAGAGCAGCCCCTGACTGCAGCAACTGGAGAAGAGCCTACACAGCCAAAAATAAATAAAATTTAAAAATCATACACAGTGACCTTGGCATGAATTAGAGCACTGTAAGAAACTGTATAAACGAGCAACATAGAGAAAGTCTATGTTCCTCACCCCTCTTCTTAACAAAAAATGCATTTTTTTCCTTGCGGTATTTTTCAGTAAGAGCTTCTATCAAGGTACTAAATAAGAGACTATTTACTCTCTGTGACGCCTCACCTCTGCACAGGTGGTAAATCACTGGTCTTCTTGCCCTTCTCTCTCTGCCCCTCTCCCCTATCCTCTCTCCCCTAAATGACGAGCTCACTCTTTTTAGCACTTCCTTGACTTGTAGATCTATGTTTCTATCATAAGCTCCTTGCCTTTGCTTAGGTAAATCAAATTTCTGGCTTTCCACTGGACCCCTCTCCTTCTATTACCTAAATAAGCCTAAAAAAAGTTTCAGCAGTGTAAATACGGAACATTTCTGGGGAGAAGGGGAGAGGAGGAAAGGAAGAGGGACGATATTAAAACATACAGTTTAAAAGTTTTACACAAATATGTTTATATTAATATAAGCTGTTCTTTTTTAATTGAAGTATAGGTGATTTACAAAAGTACTGTGTTAGTTTCAGTCTCACAGTAAAGTGATTCAAATATATATATTTACATTCCCACTAATACGTTAAGAGGGTTCCCTTTTCTCTATACCCTCTTCAGCATTTATATCTGTAGACTTTTTGATGATGGCTATTCTGATCAGTGTGAGATGTAGTTTTGATTTGCATTTCTCTAATAACTGGCGATGTTGAGCATCTTTTCATATGCCATCTCTATGTCTTCTTTGGAGAAGTGTCCATTTAGTCTTCTGCCCATTTTTTGGGATTAGGTTGTTTTTGTTATCGTTTGTTGTTTGCTATTTTTAAACTACTTCAGCATTTTTGTCTACTGAGATTAAGATACTGAAACAGAGTTCCTGTACAGGTGGCTTGCTCGTTGTCACAGAGTCAGAAAGTAAGGGAACTAGATGTGCAAAGTACCAGAGAACACCTTGATCCTCCCTTTGCCAAGCTGTGGACTCTTTGGGGCAGTGAAGGGAAGGGACTCACATGCATTTTGGATTCTGCGTGTCCCAGCCATGAGGACTGGCAGCACAATGAGTGGACGTGGACAGACCTGGGGACAAGACTTCTCTGGGGAAGCTCACTCAGGAGTCATCCCTCAGGTGTTGGCCAAGAGGATGGAGGGTTTTAGGATTTTGTAACTAATCTTGATTCCTCAAGAGGTTTACAGGAAGAAGCACATTGGTTTTTCAGAGCCTGCCAGAAGTACTCTTTTTACCTCCAGGGCTCCCTATGACAGGACTGCAAATGTAAAGGAAGTGCCTGCCGAGTCAGGTCTGGTGCTGTTGGATGAAGGTGAAAGATCTAAACTTGGTGGTCAGCTCCCAGGTTGGTGAGAGGGGCAGGGCGTTTAGATTCTAGGGCAGTGCTGGCAAGGCAACAGCATCTTCCATCTGAGTGAGTGAGTGAGCGTGTGTGTGTGTGCATGCATGTGTCTGTCAGCTTCCAAGTGAAAGCAAACCAGAAGAACCAACCACTGATGGCTAAGCCACTCGGAGACCCTCTCTGGGTAGCACGCAGATTGCAATTCCTGGTTCCTGGGCGGGCAAGGGTAAATTGGGAGCGTGCAGGGTGATTCAATCCAGGCCCTGCAGGTCATACGTGGCTGCCTAGCTTTCTGGTCTGTGCCTCAGGGCTTTGGTCGTCATACACTCCTGGGACTCTTCTCGGAGGACAATTTCAGTGCAGGCCAGACCTTGGGCACAGCCAGTATGATGGCCCATTAATAACCTTCATCTTTGGCAGAGCTGGCTGACACTGGGATTGCTCACTCCCTGCTTCAGCGAATTTGCCAAATGACTCTCGGAGCTTTTAACAGAGTCCTTATGCTACCTTTATTCGATGCTGTGGTGGAGTCCCATTCTCTTCCCAATGCCGCAGTCCCTGGTTCCTGCAACCAGAGCTGGGGCTGCAGAACACAGATGTTACTTTGTTCTTGTGTGAAGACAAGACGAAAGTAACATAGATATTTTAATAGTTTTGTTTAAAAATGAAACCTGGAGAAAATCATAGCAAATGAAACAACAGACAAAGAATTAATCTCCAAAATCTACAAGCAACTCGGACAACTCAGCAATGGAAAAACGAACAACCCAATCAAAAAATGGGAAATGGACCTAGAGAGACAGCTCTCCAAAGAGGACATACAGATGGCCAACAAACACATGAAACTATGCTCAACTTCGCTTATAATTAGAGAAATGCAAATCAAAACTACAATGAGATATCACCTCACACCCATAAGAATGGCCATCATCCACAAATCGACAGACAATAAATGATAGAGAGGGTGTGGATAAAAGGGAACACTCTTGTATTGCTGGTGGGAATGTAGATTGATACAGCCTCTATGGAAGACAGTATGGAGATTCCTTAAAAAAATAAAAATAGAAGCACCATACAACCCAGCAATCCCATTCTTAGGCTTATACCCTGATGAAATTAAATCTGAAAGAAGCACCTGTACCCCAGTGTTCATTGCAACACTCTATACAATAGCTAGAATATGGAAGCAACCTAGATGCCCATCGACGAACAAATGGATACAAAAGCTCTGGTACATATATATAATGGAATACTACACAGCTGTAGAAAGAAATGCAAAAGAATCAGCCCTAATGAAGTGGCTGGATCCGGAACCTATCATAAAAAGTGAAGTCAGTCAAAAAGAGAAGGACAAGTACAATATACTAACACATATATATGGAATCTAGTAGGATGGGGATGATGGCGCATGCAGTGAAACAATGGAGAAACAGATATGAACAGTGGACATATGGACATTGTGGGGAAGGAACAGTGGGTGGGAGGCATAAAGGAAGTAGCATGAAGGCCTGTACTATCTTTAAAAAACTATAGTCATTGCTCTGTGAGAAAAGCAGAGTCCTTATGCTACCTTTATTCGATGCTGTGGTGGAGTCCCATTCTCTTCCCAATGCCGCAGTCCCTGGTTCCTGCAACCAGAGCTGGGGCTGCAGAACACAGATGTTACTTTGTTCTTGTGTGAAGACAAGACGAAAGTAACATAGATATTTTAATAGTTTTGTTTAAAAATGAAACCTGGAGAAAATCATAGCAAATGAAACAACAGACAAAGAATTAATCTCCAAAATCTACAAGCAACTCGGACAACTCAGCAATGGAAAAACGAACAACCCAATCAAAAAATGGGAAATGGACCTAGAGAGACAGCTCTCCAAAGAGGACATACAGATGGCCAACAAACACATGAAACTATGCTCAACTTCGCTTATAATTAGAGAAATGCAAATCAAAACTACAATGAGATATCACCTCACACCCATAAGAATGGCCATCATCCACAAATCGACAGACAATAAATGATAGAGAGGGTGTGGATAAAAGGGAACACTCTTGTATTGCTGGTGGGAATGTAGATTGATACAGCCTCTATGGAAGACAGTATGGAGATTCCTTAAAAAAATAAAAATAGAAGCACCATACAACCCAGCAATCCCATTCTTAGGCTTATACCCTGATGAAATTAAATCTGAAAGAAGCACCTGTACCCCAGTGTTCATTGCAACACTCTATACAATAGCTAGAATATGGAAGCAACCTAGATGCCCATCGACGAACAAATGGATACAAAAGCTCTGGTACATATATATAATGGAATACTACACAGCTGTAGAAAGAAATGCAAAAGAATCAGCCCTAATGAAGTGGCTGGATCCGGAACCTATCATAAAAAGTGAAGTCAGTCAAAAAGAGAAGGACAAGTACAATATACTAACACATATATATGGAATCTAGTAGGATGGGGATGATGGCGCATGCAGTGAAACAATGGAGAAACAGATATGAACAGTGGACATATGGACATTGTGGGGAAGGAACAGTGGGTGGGAGGCATAAAGGAAGTAGCATGAAGGCCTGTACTATCATATGTGAAGAAAATAGCTATAGTCATTGCTCTGTGAGAAAAGCAGATCCTTCAGGGGTGCTGTGTGATGGTCTGGAGGGGTGGGATGGGGGGATATACATATGACTAATCTGGGAACATACATATCTGTAAACAACAAAACTCTCTAAAAGTTAAAAGTAAAATAAAAGTTTTTTTTTTTTTTTTTTAAAGAAACCTGTGCTTGAGGAACTCAAATCTGAGTCCAGTTTTCTGTCTCACAACACGTCTCTTTGAGTCAGACAAAGTAGCAATATTAGAAGGTAAAAATGGGTTTGTCATGGTTGGGAAAGAGTCTCATAATTGCATTTTGCAAACCAGTTAGATAATGTAACAGCAAGCTGAAGTACCTGTGATTGTTTTACTACTGGTGTCAGGATTTTCACCCCTCAAGTGGCCACTGCTTGGCAGTTTATACTTGAAAGTGTTTTCACACATAACATGTGTAATCATATCCTTTTCCTTCAACTGCCTTGGACTTTTAACAGTGAAGTCCAGGTAGAGATGAATTTATTTGCAAAACAGAAACAGACACACAGATGTAAACAAACTTACCCCAAAAGGGAAGGGAAGGTGGGATGAATTCTGATATTGGGATTGACATATATACACTACTGATACTATGTATAAAATAGGTAGGGATTCCCAGGTGGCGCTAGTGGTAAAGAATCAGCTTACCAATGCAGGAGACATAAGAGATGTGGGTTCGATCCCTGGATTGGGAAGATCCCCTGGAGGAGGAAATGGCAACCCACTCCAGTATTCTTGTCTGGGTAATCCCATGGATGGAGGATCCTGGCAGGCTACAGTCTATGGGGTTGCAGAGTCAGACACGACTGAGTGTCTGAACACCATAAAATAGACAGATAACTAATGAGAACTTACAAGCACAGGGAAATTTACTCAGTGCTCTGCGGGGACCTAAAAGGCAAGAGAATCTAAAAATGAGTGGATAAGTGTATATGTATCACTGATTCACTTTGCTGTATGGAAGAAACTAATTACATCATTGTAAAGCAACAATACTCCAATAAAAATAATGAGAAAAGAATCAAGTCCAGGTAGAAATAAGAGGTGCCCAGAGACGTCCCCAGAGAGAGATTCTGGCGGCCTCGATTCTAGCACTTTTCCATGAGAAAAGGACCATGCCTGGTGACATTTCAGAAACTGTCTGTTCTGCTGCTTCTTTTTTAGTTTCCTGCTGCGCCCTGGCCAAGTGGGATCTTAGTTTTTCAACCAAGAATGCAACCCGAGCCCCCTGCAGTGGAAGCATGGAGGCTTAGCCACTGAAGCACTGGGAAGTCCTTGGTCTGCTCCTTAAAGATGCTCTTGTTTCACTCCGCACAATCTGCTGGCTACAGACCTGGTCAGGAGGGAACAGCAAGTGTCCAGGGGCACTGAATTCCCATGAGTGATTTTGCTCCACCCTTTATAGAAACAAGAGGCCAAGATAGTCTCCTGAGAAAAGCTGGGCTTCTGAGATAACTGGCCCCACCTGGAGACTTGGAAAAATACAAACAAAACTTCCCATGTGCGTATCTGGACCAGACACCTGAATGACTGTAGGGACACCTCTCCTCTGTGAGAGCCCCCAGGCTGGGTTTGAGGGACAGCACAGGCCCCAGGGAGTGCCTGCTCTTGAATGGCTGCATTGCTATAAACGCTACTGAAGAAAAAACCCCGTAAAAGTCATAGGACAAAGGGCTCTTCCTCAGAGTCCTCTGGAGGGAGATTTCCGCTTCCTCTGCTGACTGCCATGGGGCTGGCAGTTGTATTTGCCTGTCTTCTTCTGTTTTCCGAATGGAGTCTCTTTCAGTGGCACTCATATCCATCATTAAAAAAGCTTGGCTTAGTTTCCAAAATGTAGATTCCTCTGAATTCTTCAACTGAACAGAGCCATGGTTCTCCATTTTTATGTCATGTGTTTGCCCAAACGTAATGGATCATCTCTTAATTTTTATATAATTTTTTTCATTTTCCAGGGATCCACTGAGAATCCTCTGATTGAAATTAGTCACATCCTATGGTTCAGGCTGAGTGAACACGGCAAGAGAATCTAAAAATGAGTGGATAAGTGTATATGTATCACTGATTCACTTTGCTGTATGGAAGAAACTAATTACATCATTGTAAAGCAACAATACTCCAATAAAAATAATGAGAAAAGAATCAAGTCCAGGTAGAAATAAGAGGTGCCCAGAGACGTCCCCAGAGAGAGATTCTGGCGGCCTCGATTCTAGCACTTTTCCATGAGAAAAGGACCATGCCTGGTGACATTTCAGAAACTGTCTGTTCTGCTGCTTCTTTTTTAGTTTCCTGCTGCGCCCTGGCCAAGTGGGATCTTAGTTTTTCAACCAAGAATGCAACCCGAGCCCCCTGCAGTGGAAGCATGGAGGCTTAGCCACTGAAGCACTGGGAAGTCCTTGGTCTGCTCCTTAAAGATGCTCTTGTTTCACTCCGCACAATCTGCTGGCTACAGACCTGGTCAGGAGGGAACAGCAAGTGTCCAGGGGCACTGAATTCCCATGAGTGATTTTGCTCCACCCTTTATAGAAACAAGAGGCCAAGATAGTCTCCTGAGAAAAGCTGGGCTTCTGAGATAACTGGCCCCACCTGGAGACTTGGAAAAATACAAACAAAACTTCCCATGTGCGTATCTGGACCAGACACCTGAATGACTGTAGGGACACCTCTCCTCTGTGAGAGCCCCCAGGCTGGGTTTGAGGGACAGCACAGGCCCCAGGGAGTGCCTGCTCTTGAATGGCTGCATTGCTATAAACGCTACTGAAGAAAAAACCCCGTAAAAGTCATAGGACAAAGGGCTCTTCCTCAGAGTCCTCTGGAGGGAGATTTCCGCTTCCTCTGCTGACTGCCATGGGGCTGGCAGTTGTATTTGCCTGTCTTCTTCTGTTTTCCGAATGGAGTCTCTTTCAGTGGCACTCATATCCATCATTAAAAAAGCTTGGCTTAGTTTCCAAAATGTAGATTCCTCTGAATTCTTCAACTGAACAGAGCCATGGTTCTCCATTTTTATGTCATGTGTTTGCCCAAACGTAATGGATCATCTCTTAATTTTTATATAATTTTTTTCATTTTCCAGGGATCCACTGAGAATCCTCTGATTGAAATTAGTCACATCCTATGGTTCAGGCTGAGTGAACACAACTAAACCTTCCATCCATCTCCCGTCCCTGGAGGAGACCCCAGCAAAAAAAAATTAGGATTCAGGGCGTGGGCCTTCGTGTACCTGTGCAGGTGGGCTTACCGTTTCAATGTTGGAAACTACAGCTGATTAACACAGAAAAGACAACTATATTCTTGTCTGTCCCCACCTATGTCTGTGCCTCTTACAAATGTTTATAAACAGTGGCATCCGGGGCTTCCCTGGTGGTCCAGTGGGTAAGGACACCGCCTTGCAGTGCAAGGGGCGCCGGTTGGATCCCTGGCCTGGGAAGATCCCCTGTGCCGCGGAGCGGCTGGACCAATGTGTCCAATTACCAAGCCGGAGCTCTGGAGCGCATGCGCCCAGAGCCGGAGCTCTGCAACAGCAAACCACGGAGATGGGAGGCCCACACGAGCCAAAGAACAAAGATGGATGAAAATAGATAAATGAAAGACCAATAGAAGTGGCCCGCCCACCCTGCTCCCTCCAAACCCCGCTCCTCATCCCCCCCACCCAAAAAAAAGAGTGGCATCCATTAACCAACAAGGACCTACTGTAGCGCATGGGGAACTCTGCTTGATATTACGTGGCAGCCTCGATGGGTGGGGGAGTTTAGGGGAGAAGGGATACGTGTATATCAATGGCTGAGTGCCTTCACTGTTCACTGAAATTATTAATTTTGTTTGTAAATCGGCTATACTCTGATACAAAATAAAAAGTTAAAGAAAGAGTGGCATCATATAATAAAACTGGCCATCTTAAAGGGATTTCACATTTTCTTCTGGTGACAGTAGAATTTTATTTATAGAATATGACTTAACTAAGCTTTAGGGGCCATTAAACAAATAAACATACAAAACCCTCCTGTTGAACACTGGACTTCCACTAACTGTGACTGAAGGTTTGAATTATAATTATTTCCCAGGACAAAGATAGGATCATTTTCAATGAGAGTTACTGGTCTGTTTCCATGTTAAACAGAAACCAATTTATCAGTATAATTAAACTGGATAGGTAGCTTAGGTACAACATCAATGCAAGACTAAAAATAAAAACAAACATTTTTTCCTCTTAGGTTTAACACGTAATATATTTTTTTCTATAGTCATTGAGAATAGGGCATTTCCCAGCATTTATAAAGTACTTTAGATTTTTGAGGCTAAATGATCATCATGATTATTAAGAACGACTTCTGTGCCACTATGCCCGGGGTGCCTCTTACTGTGCAGGTGGGCTTACCGTTTCAATGTTGGAAACTACAGCTGATTAACACAGAAAAGACAACTATATTCTTGTCTGTCCCCACCTATGTCTGTGCCTCTTACAAATGTTTATAAACAGTGGCATCCGGGGCTTCCCTGGTGGTCCAGTGGGTAAGGACACCGCCTTGCAGTGCAAGGCGCGGTTGGATCCCCGGCCTGGGAAGATCCCCTGTGCCGCGGAGCGGCTGGACCAATGTGTCCAATTACCAAGCCGGAGCTCTGGAGCGCATGCGCCCAGAGCCGGAGCTCTGCAACAGCAAACCACGGAGATGGGAGGCCCACACGAGCCAAAGAACAAAGATGGATGAAAATAGATAAATGAAAGACCAATAGAAGTGGCCCGCCCACCCTGCTCCCTCCAAACCCCGCTCCTCATCCCCCCCACCCAAAAAAAAGAGTGGCATCCATTAACCAACAAGGACCTACTGTAGCGCATGGGGAACTCTGCTTGATATTACGTGGCAGCCTCGATGGGTGGGGGAGTTTAGGGGAGAAGGGATACGTGTATATCAATGGCTGAGTGCCTTCACTGTTCACTGAAATTATTAATTTTGTTTGTAAATCGGCTATACTCTGATACAAAATAAAAAGTTAAAGAAAGAGTGGCATCATATAATAAAACTGGCCATCTTAAAGGGATTTCACATTTTCTTCTGGTGACAGTAGAATTTTATTTATAGAATATGACTTAACTAAGCTTTAGGGGCCATTAAACAAATAAACATACAAAACCCTCCTGTTGAACACTGGACTTCCACTAACTGTGACTGAAGGTTTGAATTATAATTATTTCCCAGGACAAAGATAGGATCATTTTCAATGAGAGTTACTGGTCTGTTTCCATGTTAAACAGAAACCAATTTATCAGTATAATTAAACTGGATAGGTAGCTTAGGTACAACATCAATGCAAGACTAAAAATAAAAACAAACATTTTTTCCTCTTAGGTTTAACACGTAATATATTTTTTTCTATAGTCATTGAGAATAGGGCATTTCCCAGCATTTATAAAGTACTTTAGATTTTTGAGGCTAAATGATCATCATGATTATTAAGAACGTATAGTTCATCAAGCCTCACAAGCCAGCGGCTTGCATGATATTTGACATTTAGTAGGCATTCAAAATTCTTCTCAGAATGACTTTTATGGAAACATGTTTAAGCTCTGGTTGGCTATAAATCCCACCTATGATTCAGTTCATTTCTAATGTAACAGAAACTTGATTTTGGAGCCTCAGCCCTCAAACCTGGTCCTGATTACTGCTTCAACTCCTGTTTATATAATTCTACACAATTTTGGCAGGATTCAAGAGCACATACCAGGGTGTTGGCTTTTATGAATCTCCTGAGATGTGAATGTCAAGATGACTGGATGAACTCTGGCCGCAAATCCCAGACAAGCACAATGACTCTATTTATTCAGACTTGGCCGCCTGAATGCAGATTGACTCTGCGGGTAATAAATTTTCACAGGCCAAGAACTCCAGCATCAACCAAGCTGATCCCAAGAAGAAAAATGCACCCAGGGAAGTGAAGCTGGGCTGCAAACGCCTCCTGTATTTTTATTTCACATCTGCATATCGTTCAGCTGATTGATTTGGTGACCGATGGGCAGGCGCTGCTGACTGCTTCGGAGGGTCTTCTGAAAAGCTTTGCTTTCTGTTATGCAAGTGTCATATTTAAAGGAACAAGGGAAAATGAGCAGCGGCCATTGCAACTGGCAATCTCAAAACTTTTATTAGCCAGTGACTTCCACGGTAAAGAGCAGAACATTCAGATGGGAAGGTTCTAGAATTTTATTTATAGAATATGACTTAACTAAGCTTTAGGGCCATTAAACAAATAAACATACAAAACCCTCCTGTTGAACACTGGACTTCCACTAACTGTGACTGAAGGTTTGAATTATAATTATTTCCCAGGACAAAGATAGGATCATTTTCAATGAGAGTTACTGGTCTGTTTCCATGTTAAACAGAAACCAATTTATCAGTATAATTAAACTGGATAGGTAGCTTAGGTACAACATCAATGCAAGACTAAAAATAAAAACAAACATTTTTTCCTCTTAGGTTTAACACGTAATATATTTTTTTCTATAGTCATTGAGAATAGGGCATTTCCCAGCATTTATAAAGTACTTTAGATTTTTGAGGCTAAATGATCATCATGATTATTAAGAACGTATAGTTCATCAAGCCTCACAAGCCAGCGGCTTGCATGATATTTGACATTTAGTAGGCATTCAAAATTCTTCTCAGAATGACTTTTATGGAAACATGTTTAAGCTCTGGTTGGCTATAAATCCCACCTATGATTCAGTTCATTTCTAATGTAACAGAAACTTGATTTTGGAGCCTCAGCCCTCAAACCTGGTCCTGATTACTGCTTCAACTCCTGTTTATATAATTCTACACAATTTTGGCAGGATTCAAGAGCACATACCAGGGTGTTGGCTTTTATGAATCTCCTGAGATGTGAATGTCAAGATGACTGGATGAACTCTGGCCGCAAATCCCAGACAAGCACAATGACTCTATTTATTCAGACTTGGCCGCCTGAATGCAGATTGACTCTGCGGGTAATAAATTTTCACAGGCCAAGAACTCCAGCATCAACCAAGCTGATCCCAAGAAGAAAAATGCACCCAGGGAAGTGAAGCTGGGCTGCAAACGCCTCCTGTATTTTTATTTCACATCTGCATATCGTTCAGCTGATTGATTTGGTGACCGATGGGCAGGCGCTGCTGACTGCTTCGGAGGGTCTTCTGAAAAGCTTTGCTTTCTGTTATGCAAGTGTCATATTTAAAGGAACAAGGGGAAAAATGAGCAGCGGCCATTGCAACTGGCAATCTGCTTTTAATATTATAGCCAGAGTTGGTGTTACTTAGCCAGTGACTTCCACGGTAAAGAGCAGAACATTCAGATGGGAAGGTTCTATGTGTTTCTCCATAAGAAACCAACGTGGTCAAAAAGCAGCAAGAACTGCAGTTCGATACTCAGAGCAGCCTCACCTATAATCCTGACCCCTTGATGAGCGAGGCTTTAGAGCTTTCTCAGAGGACTAGATTCCTTTTGTGGAGACAAGATGAGCACTCCACCCATTATGACAAGAAGCAAAGAATGGGCCCTTTAACTCACAGATTTATGTTAACTACCTGGCTATCTATTAAATTAATTGTGTGCTCTCCAAATATTGATTGGGGATTAAAAGGTAACTTTTCTTCATTGTGAGAAGTAAACGATGCCAGGAGGAAAATTCCCTCTGCAGATTACATCCCATGATCACTGCCTGTAAAATTAAAACTGTCAGTTTAAGTGGATAAACCATGCTCGTTTAAAGAGAAAAATGCAGTTATGTAATTAAAATGAAAAGACGGCCTAATATGTGTGGATAATGGGATTACTGGAGGCTGCAGGCACACACACAGCCATGCAGTTTGGATCCTGCGCCTTACTTCCCTGAGCTTCTGTATTTGTCATCCCTGAAATGCTGTCTGCAGTTGACACCATCTCAGTTGCTCCTTGCTCAATGTCTTAATCATGTGGCCTTGTCCTTATGCCTTAGCTACAATACTTTCATCTAGACTGTTGCTGTGTCTAACCACCCAGGCTTACTCTCTTTACTTGAGACGCAAAACTCTTTTTTCCCTTTCTCTTAGGAATAACCTTAAATATGCCTTTTATTTGTTTGGCTGCAATGGGTAGCATGCAAGATCTTAGTTTCCTGACCACGGATTGAACTCACCACGCCCCTTGCAGTAGAAGCTTGGAGTCTTAAACACCGGACCTCCAGAGAACTCCCAGAACTCATTTTTTCTACTAAACAAGAATATATGCAATATAATTTACCTCTCCCTTCCAAATTCATCAAAAAGTTCCTTAACTACTTAGTACTTTCAGAAATCATTTTGTCTTAAGTTTCGCTAACTCTTTCACTTTCTTCCAAAGAAACACTGGCATCCAGAGTTATTAAAAGAGTCACAGGCAAGTAGATCAAACAAACTGCCACATGTATCTTGTATCCTTCCTTCATTTACCTTAACAAGAAACCTGATTCTCAGATCATCTGTCCTATTCCTGAACGTCATAAACATGAGAATTATAAGAGCAAACATGAAACTTCCATTTCGCTTAAAACCTCAAATTTTGTAAACCTGGTCACAATCCTAGCTCTAGAAATTACGGTCAAAATTCTACAGTGTGTGAAAAGGGAGGCTGTGAAGAAATCCATTCTCTTGGTTTCAAACGGTTCTGTTTGAGGTCACTTCTGGGAAGTTATAACTTCAATATGGCCTGACATGAAGCTGCAGGCTTCCCAGGTGGCTCAGATAGTAAGGAAACTGCCTGCAGTGCAGGAGATGTGGGTTGGATCCATGGATCAGGAAGATTCCCTAGAGAAGGGCATGGCAACCCAGTCCAGTATTCTTGCCTGGTGAATTCAAGGGACAGAGCAGCCCAGCAGTCCATAGGATTACCAGAAGTTGGACATGACTGAACACAAAACAACTACTGACATTTCTATGGAGGCTGGATAAATGCTTTTTTCCTAAATAGGTAGCTTTTTTTTAATTGTCATCCCTGAAATGCTGTCTGCAGTTGACACCATCTCAGTTGCTCCTTGCTCAATGTCTTAATCATGTGGCCTTGTCCTTATGCCTTAGCTACAATACTTTCATCTAGACTGTTGCTGTGTCTAACCACCCAGGCTTACTCTCTTTACTTGAGACGCAAAACTCTTTTTTCCCTTTCTCTTAGGAATAACCTTAAATATGCCTTTTATTTGTTTGGCTGCAATGGGTAGCATGCAAGATCTTAGTTTCCTGACCACGGATTGAACTCACCACGCCCCTTGCAGTAGAAGCTTGGAGTCTTAAACACCGGACCTCCAGAGAACTCCCAGAACTCATTTTTTTTCTACTAAACAAGAATATATGCAATATAATTTACCTCTCCCTTCCAAATTCATCAAAAAGTTCCTTAACTACTTAGTACTTTCAGAAATCATTTTGTCTTAAGTTTCGCTAACTCTTTCACTTTCTTCCAAAGAAACACTGGCATCCAGAGTTATTAAAAGAGTCACAGGCAAGTAGATCAAACAAACTGCCACATGTATCTTGTATCCTTCCTTCATTTACCTTAACAAGAAACCTGATTCTCAGATCATCTGTCCTATTCCTGAACGTCATAAACATGAGAATTATAAGAGCAAACATGAAACTTCCATTTCGCTTAAAACCTCAAATTTTGTAAACCTGGTCACAATCCTAGCTCTAGAAATTACGGTCAAAATTCTACAGTGTGTGAAAAGGGAGGCTGTGAAGAAATCCATTCTCTTGGTTTCAAACGGTTCTGTTTGAGGTCACTTCTGGGAAGTTATAACTTCAATATGGCCTGACATGAAGCTGCAGGCTTCCCAGGTGGCTCAGATAGTAAGGAAACTGCCTGCAGTGCAGGAGATGTGGGTTGGATCCATGGATCAGGAAGATTCCCTAGAGAAGGGCATGGCAACCCAGTCCAGTATTCTTGCCTGGTGAATTCAAGGGACAGAGCAGCCCAGCAGTCCATAGGATTACCAGAAGTTGGACATGACTGAACACAAAACAACTACTGACATTTCTATGGAGGCTGGATAAATGCTTTTTTCCTAAATAGGTAGCTGATTTGTGTATTTATCTACAGAAAATTTTTGACCTTGGGTTTGTGTTTTTGTCTTCTTTGTCAACATCTTTGATTTTCAAATAGGACTAATCTGAAAAATCACAGTGTTTAGTAAAAGAAATAAAATTAGACAGAAACTCATCCTTGATACTGAATAAGAGACAGCAGGAAGTACTCTCAGTTCAGCCTGGGCACCCTCATGCACCCACTCAGCAAGCACCCTGCACCTCTGCTCTGGCTGATACAGTCCCTGTCCTCAGGAAACTCCAACTGTTGGTTGGTAGAGATACATTTAAAAGTGAACATAATTCATAACTAAAATTATGACAAGAGCTAAGAAGAAAGATTAAGTTATTGTGACAAAGAATAACTGAGAATCCCAGTTAGACATTTGGAGGCACCCTGATGAACTGAAATTTTGGTGGCACCTCCCAGATGAGCAGATATTAGCTTGGCCAAAAATAAAGGCAGAGGGGCTTATGCAGGCCGTGAGGCAGCTGAGCTGGGCTTCTGGACGGAAGACTCATGGGGTGGAAGTGCCATGATCCATCTCATTGTGAAGTGAAGGGAAAGGCCTGCATGAAGCCAGCCTGCTTAGGGTGCCGTGAGACATCTGCTATGAGCTTCGGATCTGATCCCAAGTGGAATGGGAACCCATTTAAGATTTTAGATCAAAGAAAGGCTTGATCTGATTTTGATGATCGGACCTGATCCTTTTAAAAAGATCTCTGTGAGGATTGTATTATAAAGGGGAAAGGAAAGAAAGAGGCTGGTTTCTTCTGACCTGGTTTAGACTAGCCAGGATGGAAAGAGGTAACATCTGTGGATATTATTTGTGAATTTATAAGATTTGGAAATAAATTAACATTGGAGGGAGGGAGGAGCAGGGAATCATTAAGGATGAGCCCAATGTTTCTAGACTTGAACAACTGGGTGTCTGGCAGTTCTAGGTTAGAAATGGAAACAATCATAAGATGAACATATTTGCCTGTGGGTGGGGAGAGGGCGGCAAAGACCAGAACTCCAGTTTAGCACTAATTGGATTGGAAATGCTTGTAAGACATCCAAGTGGAAAAACCAAGCAGGTCTGTGGTTCAGAAGAGTTCTGAGCTGAGGATATAACAAGAAATTGTGAGCCATAAAATTTTAGGGAATTGATGAGATCACCTCAAGAAAGACAGACAGAGCAAGTGGAGAAGAGACATCAGAAATGATGAAAGATTCCAACATTAAGACTGGCTGGAGGGGGAATGGTCAGCAGAGGAGTCTGAGAAGAAGAGAGGCAAGAAACAAGGAGGATATGATATTTGGACATCTCCAGAAAAGTGGGGTAATCAACAGTTTTCAATGCTGTAAGTCTGGTGAAACCAACGCCTGAAGAGAGCCCAGTACATGTGGTTCCACAGACCCACTGCAGACACTGTGACTCAGTGAGTAGCTCTGGTGGAGAGGAGGGGCAGAAAAGAGTCAAAGGAGTAAGTCTCCGAGCAACTGGGGGAAAATGAGACAAACTCTTGATAAGAAGAAGGCAGTGTCCTCTTGTAATAGGGAGAACAGAGAGGAGGAGTGGAGGAAAAAGTAGTTGTGAGCATCTGGTTACAGGAAGAGGCTGCTCTCCTGCTAGATGCCAGTCAGCATGGTATGCAATAGCAAAAGGGAAACAAAGATGAATAAGAATCCGCCTGCCATGCAGGAGACCCCAGTTCAATTTCTGGGTCCGGAAGTTCTCCAAGAGAATGGATAGGCTACCTACTCCAGTATTCTTGGGCTTCCCTGGTGGCTCAGATGGTAAAGAAGTTGCCTGCAATGTGGTAGACCTGGGTTCGATCTCTGGGTTGGGGAAATTCCCTGGAAAAGGGAAAGGCTAGCCACTCCAGTATTCCTACCTGGAGAATCCCAAGGCTCGTCAATGGCATCAATGGGTCAACAGAGCATTGGACATGACTGAATGACTTTCGCTTTCAAGGGATGGAATAAGAGTCAGGTCACTCACTCAAGAAGCCAGGAAGACAGATAACTAAATCTCATATTATCCACATATTATCAATTCTTTGATAGAAGTAATTATAGGATACTCAGGGAGGAAACTTATAAAATGCCATTACCAGCAAACTATTGTAAGTTATGTGTATATAATGTAATACCCAGAAAAGCCACTAAAATCTCCATCTAAAGGATACGCAAAAAATACATAAAAAGACATGGAATTCTACAAAATATTCAAGGAACCTATAGGAATTCAAGAAAAAGAACACAGTAAAATGAGAAACAAAGAGAACAAACAGAAAACAAAAAGAAATAATAGACTTAAGCCCTAACATAATTAATTATCATCAATGTAACATTATATTAAATATTAGTTAATCACTGCAATTATCAACTAATAATCACATTAAATGAAGCAGTCCAAATACATTAAATTAAAAGACAGAAACCAGCAAAATGTATAAAAGAAATTACAACCATATGTGTTCTGTAAGCAACTCATTTCAAATATAACTATATAGGTTGGTTGAAAGTAAAAGAATGGGAAAAGTTCTATTATGCAGACATTAATTAAAAGAAACCAACAGTGGCTACATTGATATCAGATAAAGTAGACTTCAGAGCAAAGAAAGCTACCGGACATAAAGTGGAATATATGTAACGATAAAAGGTCAATCCAACAAGAGGATGCAGCCACCTCCAATGTGTGCGTGCAAAATAACAGCTGTAATATCCAAAGTAAAAACTGACAGAATAGAAAGGAGAAATAGATAGATCTGCAGTTGTAGTTAGAGAATCAACAATCCTCTCCCAATAACTGATAGAGCGACTAGACAGAAAGTCAGCAAGGATACAGAATAACTCAATGACAACATTAATCTATGGGTTCTAATTGACATTTATGGAACACTCCATCCAACATCAGCAGAATACACATTCTTTCAAGTGTCCATAAACATATACCAATGCAGACCATACCTTCGCCAAAATCATACAGGATGTACTCTTAGATCACAATGAAACCAAACTGGAAATCAGTACAAGTAAGGTCACAGGAAACCTCCAAACACTTGGAAATAGAGTAAACTTCTAAAAGCATCAAAGAGGACATCTCACTGAAAATCAAAAATAACTAAATCTCATATTATCCACATATTATCAATTCTTTGATAGAAGTAATTATAGGATACTCAGGGAGGAAACTTATAAAATGCCATTACCAGCAAACTATTGTAAGTTATGTGTATATAATGTAATACCCAGAAAAGCCACTAAAATCTCCATCTAAAGGATACGCAAAAATACATAAAAAGACATGGAATTCTACAAAATATTCAAGGAACCTATAGGAATTCAAGAAAAAGAACACAGTAAAATGAGAAACAAAGAGAACAAACAGAAAACAAAAAGAAATAATAGACTTAAGCCCTAACATAATTAATTATCATCAATGTAACATTATATTAAATATTAGTTAATCACTGCAATTATCAACTAATAATCACATTAAATGAAGCAGTCCAAATACATTAAATTAAAAGACAGAAACCAGCAAAATGTATAAAAGAAATTACAACCATATGTGTTCTGTAAGCAACTCATTTCAAATATAACTATATAGGTTGGTTGAAAGTAAAAGAATGGGAAAAGTTCTATTATGCAGACATTAATTAAAAGAAACCAACAGTGGCTACATTGATATCAGATAAAGTAGACTTCAGAGCAAAGAAAGCTACCGGACATAAAGTGGAATATATGTAACGATAAAAGGTCAATCCAACAAGAGGATGCAGCCACCTCCAATGTGTGCGTGCAAAATAACAGCTGTAATATCCAAAGTAAAAACTGACAGAATAGAAAGGAGAAATAGATAGATCTGCAGTTGTAGTTAGAGAATCAACAATCCTCTCCCAATAACTGATAGAGCGACTAGACAGAAAGTCAGCAAGGATACAGAATAACTCAATGACAACATTAATCTATGGGTTCTAATTGACATTTATGGAACACTCCATCCAACATCAGCAGAATACACATTCTTTCAAGTGTCCATAAACATATACCAATGCAGACCATACCTTCGGCCAAAATCATACAGGATGTACTCTTAGATCACAATGAAACCAAACTGGAAATCAGTACAAGTAAGGTCACAGGAAACCTCCAAACACTTGGAAATAGAGTAAACTTCTAAAAGCATCAAAGAGGACATCTCACTGAACTCAATGATCATAAAAATACAACCTAAAGCAATTTGTGATGTGGAGCTACAGCAGTGCTGAGATGTGTATAGCACTCAGTGATTATTATATTTAAGAGGACAATCTCCAATCAATAATGCAAGCTCCCCCATGAAAGTAGAAAAAAAAGAGTAAAGTAACCCAAAGGAAGTGCAAGGAGGGACATAATAAAGACAAGAAATCCATGAAACTGAAAACAGAAAAATGGACAGAGTTTGAAATGAAACAAAAAGCTAGTTCTTTAAGATGAGAATAAAATTGACAAACCTCTAGCAAGACTGACAAAGAAAAAAAATAACAAAGATAAGTATTAAGAATGAAACAGGGGGATGGATAAAAAAGCTGTCATATGTATAGACTGTGGAATATTACTTGGCCACAAAAAAGAACACATACGAATTAGTCCTAATGAGGTGGATGAACTACAGCCTGTAATACAGAGGGAAGTAAGTCAGAAAGAGAAAACCAAGTTTCAGATATTAATGCATATATATGGAATCTACAAAGATGGTACTGAGGAACCTCTCTACAGGGTAGCAATGAAGACACGGACACAGAGAACAGACTTGTGGACACAGCAGAGGAAGGAGAGGGTGGGATGAATGAAGAGAGGAGCATGCAACGTATGCATGACCACATGCAAAATAACCAGAGGAAATTTGCTGTCTGATGCAAGGAGCTCAACCCAGTGCTCTGTGACAACCTAGAGGATTGGGATGGGGTGGGAAGTAGAAGGGAGGCTCCAGAGGGAGGGGGCACATGAATATCTACGGTTGATTCATGCTGATGTATGGCAGAGACCAACACAATATTGTAAAACAATTATTCTCCAATTAAAAATAAATAAATTAAAACTTCTAAAAAAGAATAAAAAAGAGAATGTAACAGGGACTATCACTATAGATTCAGACCTCAAAAGAACAATGAAGGAATACAACTCTACACACATAAATATGACAATGTAAATGTCATTGTGGGAATTTCCCTGGCAAGCCAGTGGTTAAGACTTCATCTTCCAATGCTCAATGCAGGGGGTGCAGGCTCAGTCCCTGGTCAGGGAAGCTAAGATCCCACATGTTTCGGGGTCAAGCACCAAGACATAAAGCAGAAGCACTTTTGTAAGTAACAAATTCAATAGAGTTTAAAAATGATCCACATAAAAATATCTTAAAAAGAAAATGACCTGATGGATTAATTACTTGAAAAACACATACTACCATGAAAGTAGAAAAAGAGTAAAGTAACCCAAAGGAAGTGCAAGGAGGGACATAATAAAGACAAGAAATCCATGAAACTGAAAACAGAAAAATGGACAGAGTTTGAAATGAAACAAAAAGCTAGTTCTTTAAGATGAGAATAAAATTGACAAACCTCTAGCAAGACTGACAAAGAAAAAAAATAACAAAGATAAGTATTAAGAATGAAACAGGGGGATGGATAAAAAAGCTGTCATATGTATAGACTGTGGAATATTACTTGGCCACAAAAAAGAACACATACGAATTAGTCCTAATGAGGTGGATGAACTACAGCCTGTAATACAGAGGGAAGTAAGTCAGAAAGAGAAAACCAAGTTTCAGATATTAATGCATATATATGGAATCTACAAAGATGGTACTGAGGAACCTCTCTACAGGGTAGCAATGAAGACACGGACACAGAGAACAGACTTGTGGACACAGCAGAGGAAGGAGAGGGTGGGATGAATGAAGAGAGGAGCATGCAACGTATGCATGACCACATGCAAAATAACCAGAGGAAATTTGCTGTCTGATGCAAGGAGCTCAACCCAGTGCTCTGTGACAACCTAGAGGATTGGGATGGGGTGGGAAGTAGAAGGGAGGCTCCAGAGGGAGGGGGCACATGAATATCTACGGTTGATTCATGCTGATGTATGGCAGAGACCAACACAATATTGTAAAACAATTATTCTCCAATTAAAAATAAATAAATTAAAACTTCTAAAAAAGAATAAAAAAGAGAATGTAACAGGGACTATCACTATAGATTCAGACCTCAAAAGAACAATGAAGGAATACAACTCTACACACATAAATATGACAATGTAAATGTCATTGTGGGAATTTCCCTGGCAAGCCAGTGGTTAAGACTTCATCTTCCAATGCTCAATGCAGGGGGTGCAGGCTCAGTCCCTGGTCAGGGAAGCTAAGATCCCACATGTTTCGGGGTCAAGCACCAAGACATAAAGCAGAAGCACTTTTGTAAGTAACAAATTCAATAGAGTTTAAAAATGATCCACATAAAAATATCTTAAAAAGAAAATGACCTGATGGATTAATTACTTGAAAAACACATACTACCATAAATTACCCAATGTGAAATGATCTGAACAGTCCTTAACTATCAAGAAAATAGGTTCTGTAAGTTTCTAAAAGTCTCCAGGCCCACATGGCTTTCTCAGAGAATTCTGACAAACATTTAAAGAAGCATCAACATTATACAATCTCTTCAAGAACCAAGAGCAGAGAACACTTAGCAATTCACATGATAAGCCAGCATTACCCTTATGTCAAAACCAGACACAGGCAATACAAAAAAAGAAATCTTCAGACCAATATTCCTCATGAATATAAAAAGACAAGTATGTGGGAAAATGAAAAGCAATGGGAATTCTCTAACGTTGACGGTGGGAGAGTCAGAAGGTGCAACCATTTTGGGAAAATGGCTTGGGATAATCTACTCCAACTGAACATCCTACAGCATTTCCACTTTTGAGGACAGACCCAACAAGAATGTTCCCATATGCTCCCCCAAAACTTATATAAGAACGTTAGTACCAACAGTATTCCAATAGCCATAAATGCCCTCGTGTCTGTCAGCAGTGGGATGGGTAAGCAAATCATAGTATGTGCACATGATGGAATAGGATCCAGCAATGGAAATGAACGGACTCCACTCACATGCAATATCATGCACGAGTCTTACAAACAAAATGCTAAGCGACAGAAGCCAGACACAGTCTTACAAACAAATGTTGAGTGACAGAAGCTAGACACAACACTCATAAGCCTCCTGATGGAAATGTAAAAGACCAGCCTGGTCACGCTAGGGTGTTAGAAATCAGGAGCAGTTATTCTGGAACGGGACACAGGAGACCCGAGAGGCTAGTCATCCCGTCTGTGTCTTGGTTTGGGTGCTGGTTTCACAGGTAAGTATGGCTGGTGAATATTCATCAGGTTGTACTCTGAGGTTACTTGTAACTTTCCCCTGTGTCTGGTACATTCAACTGTAAGCTGACTAAGAGAAGAAAAAAGCCTGTGGGATCTGGGGATAGGAAGGTGGCGGGTGAGCACGGGCTGTGAGGAGGGGTGGGCTGCAGTGTCTAAAGGGATCTGAAGCCAGAGTGGGGAGAAGAAACCAGCCTGTCTCTTATTTTGAAGGCACAAAGGCAGTGAGGATAAAGGAACATTAGACAGGACTATGCAAATGTATCACAGTCACAAGCTACTTGATGAAGAGTCAACAGGTGGAGCAGCTCGATGCTTCTCAGAAGGCCCTTCATCGCAGCTGCCACACAGGTTGGTGACCAACAGTCACCAGGACCACCAGGTGTCATGTAAGAAAAGGCCAAGGATTTCAGTGCACTGTGTTTACAAGACAAGGAAATGCACGTTTTTGGAAAGATTTGGGCTGAGAGAAAGTCTTTGATTTTATCTGAAAAAGTCACTGATGTTAGCTGCTTAATTATCTCTCCATACCAGAGAGAGGGAGGCTGTGTATGTGCGCTGTGTGTGTGCACAGTCTCCACTCTCTCAGGGGCACAATCGTATTCTGGTCTTGAAGAGAAAGGAAAATTCTGTATCATTCGTCTTTATTTTCTTTCCTTGTTTCCTTTTTAAACTATTTATTATTCATTTACTTGGCTGTGCCAGACTTCAGGTGCAGCATGCAGGTTCCTTAGCTGCCGCATGTGTGGGATCAAACTTGCCACCCCTGCATTGGGAGTGTGGAGTCCTAGCTACTGAACCACCAGGGAAGTCCCATTAGTCTTTTTATTTATCAACTTATCTGACTGTGCTGGGTCTTATGGGATCTAGTTCCCTGATTAGGGATTGAACCTGGGCCCCCTGCATTGGGAATACAGAGTCTTAACCAGTGGACCACCAGGGAAGTCCCTCATTAGTCTTTTTTAAAAGCATGAGAATTACAATTCTATGATTAGGCTTTTGCTTTTCTCCACTGGCTCATTTACTTTCAAATCGCACTGAGTGCTGCCTCCTGCTTCTTTGATGCCTCACCTTCTTTTACAAGGTGAGCAAGCTCTTCTGTGACCCCACAGCTCTGATGCTCTTCCCGGAAATTTCTTATTTGACTTTGATCTCTCCCCTGTAAGTCCTCTTGGCACAGTATTTGCATTTGCATGTCTAGACAGCTGCATCATCTGAGCAGCATTCCGTGATACCTCAGTATAAAATTTGCTATTCCAAGATCAACTGAACAGGGCACGTGTCTTGTATCGCAAGTAAAAATGACACAGAACGCTTCTCTGAATTATCTTTATACTGATCACATTTACCCCACCCTGACACAACACAAAATAGGTGATGAGAAAAAGGAAACAGAAGTGGAGGAAAACCTGTCTTTCAGGTTTAAAATACATACGTTTCCTGAAATGCAGACATTAAAGTGATGAATGCTAACTGGGTATTTTTTCACCTCGACTGACTGATCGGAAGAGTATTTATAAACCCCTGACTGATGTCTCGAGCTGATGAATCAACGCCAGGGGAGAACGTTTCAAGCACATTTATCACTTAAGACAAACAGTGTATTCTGAGCGTGGTAATTTTTTATTCATCTCTTTAGCTCAACTCTGCACTCACTTCTGCTCAGTGTTAACAGCATCTGTAGAAGACTTCTTAATATTTAATGCTACAATGTGCTTGTTGTATGCTGATGAGGCAAAGCTTACTCATTTGATCTCCAGAAAGCCAGTAACCTTTCCAAACAAAATCTTTATCTCACACTGAAGCCTGATCCCAGGCGGTTTCCTTGTAAATAACTGTTATTGACTTTGATGCCATGACGATCACAGAATTACAATGATAAGGGATATTAAAGGCAAAGCTATTTGAACAGCACTGAATCTGTACTCAGTAGAGGACACAAGGCATCCAGGATCCGTAGGACTCAGTACCCAGGACAGTCTACTGGGTCAGTGTCATCACAACACATTCAAAGAACTACAACATGAAAGAAAATCTTACCTGTTCATTTTCCTCTTCGTCACTACTTAGCTTAAGGTCATCTTCTAGCATTCTGAAAGAGGGAACACAGAGGTACAGATACTTAGCAAACTCAAGAGACTTTAGCACCAAAATACCTGTATTAGAGCAACGTTTCAGGAATGATGTATTTAAGCTGCTAAGTTGTGTCTGACTCTTTGTGACCCCACGGACTGGAGATCAAACCAGTCAATCCTGAAGGAAATCAACCCTAAATATTCACTGGAAGGACGGATGCTAAAGCTGAAGCTCCAATACTTTGGCCACCTAATATGAAGAGCCGACTCATTGGAAAAGCCCCTGATGCTAAGAAAGACCGAGGGCAAGAGGAGAAGGGGATGACAGAGGATAGTTGGATGGCATCGCTGATTTAATGGACATCAGTTTGAGCAAACTCTGGGTGATAGTGAAGTATAAGGAAGCCTGGTGTGCTGTAGTCCATTGGGTTGTAAAGAGTCAGACTCGACTTAGCAAATGAACAACAAAAAGTTTAAAAAAAAAAGAATCTGAGAAAGAATAGATATATGTATATGTGTAACTGAATCACTTTGCTGTACACCTGAAACTAATACAATATTGTAAATCAACTATACTCCAATATAAAATTAAAAAATAGCGAGGCAATATATAAAAATTTTAGATTATATTTAAAAAAGAAACAGAATTCAAACTTTATTATAATTTTCTGATTATGATGAAACTGTATTTTTATCAGCACTGCTGATTTCTTTAATGCTACAATGTGCTTGTTGTATGCTGATGAGGCAAAGCTTACTCATTTGATCTCCAGAAAGCCAGTAACCTTTCCAAACAAAATCTTTATCTCACACTGAAGCCTGATCCCAGGCGGTTTCCTTGTAAATAACTGTTATTGACTTTGATGCCATGACGATCACAGAATTACAATGATAAGGGATATTAAAGGCAAAGCTATTTGAACAGCACTGAATCTGTACTCAGTAGAGGACACAAGGCATCCAGGATCCGTAGGACTCAGTACCCAGGACAGTCTACTGGGTCAGTGTCATCACAACACATTCAAAGAACTACAACATGAAAGAAAATCTTACCTGTTCATTTTCCTCTTCGTCACTACTTAGCTTAAGGTCATCTTCTAGCATTCTGAAAGAGGGAACACAGAGGTACAGATACTTAGCAAACTCAAGAGACTTTAGCACCAAAATACCTGTATTAGAGCAACGTTTCAGGAATGATGTATTTAAGCTGCTAAGTTGTGTCTGACTCTTTGTGACCCCACGGACTGGAGATCAAACCAGTCAATCCTGAAGGAAATCAACCCTAAATATTCACTGGAAGGACGGATGCTAAAGCTGAAGCTCCAATACTTTGGCCACCTAATATGAAGAGCCGACTCATTGGAAAAGCCCCTGATGCTAAGAAAGACCGAGGGCAAGAGGAGAAGGGGATGACAGAGGATAGTTGGATGGCATCGCTGATTTAATGGACATCAGTTTGAGCAAACTCTGGGTGATAGTGAAGTATAAGGAAGCCTGGTGTGCTGTAGTCCATTGGGTTGTAAAGAGTCAGACTCGACTTAGCAAATGAACAACAAAAAGTTTAAAAAAAAAAGAATCTGAGAAAGAATAGATATATGTATATGTGTAACTGAATCACTTTGCTGTACACCTGAAACTAATACAATATTGTAAATCAACTATACTCCAATATAAAATTAAAAAATAGCGAGGCAATATATAAAAATTTTAGATTATATTTAAAAAAGAAACAGAATTCAAACTTTATTATAATTTTCTGATTATGATGAAACTGTATTTTTATCAGCACTGCTGATTTCTTTCTTTATGGAATAGTTGTTTTCAGAGGAAGTCATTCAAAAGCAATCTCCCTGAGAAGCTATGTCTACACACAGGTGAGTGCAGAGCTGCTCTGGCCAGGTCAAGGGAGGAGTCCATCTTGGGATGGAGCCTGGGTCACGAGGGGTCAGTCTGGAAGCCACTGAGTCCTTGTGCTTGAAAGGCTTCACTGTCCCCTCTGAAGTCACCTTCAAAGTCCAAAGCTGGGGACGTTCCTGGTGGTCCAATGGCTAAGACTCTGTGCTCCCGAGGCAGGAGGCCTGGGTTCCATCCTTGGTTGGGGAACTGGATCCCCACGTGCTACAACTAAGGGTTCAGATGCTGCAATTAAGATCCAGTGCAGCCAAATAAATAAAATTTAAAAATATTATTTAAAAGTCCAAAGCTTGACTCCTAAAGTGTGTTGTTTCCTTTAAAAGCCAATTGAAGGCCTATTGTTGATACAGTCCTCTGGCTATTTAAAGATTTCTTTTTTTTTTTAAAAACATATAACCATTTTAAAGTCGCTATTGAATTTGTTACAATATTGTTTCTGTTTTATGCTTTGGTTTTACCGGCCACAAGGCACGTGGGATCTTAGCTCTCTAACCAGAGATTGAACCCACATCCACTTGCATTGGAAGGTGAAGTCTTAACCACTGGAAGTTCCCTCTGAATATTTTTAGTAAGTTCAGTGACTTCTGGGGTGAACTTGGGGCAAAGGTCTGCCAGGGCAGGGTGTGGGCCCAGCTCTGCCACAATGACAGTGCAACTGTGCGTTTGGAACAAATCACTAAACAGCCTTGCCCCAAGGATTACCCTGTAAGCTCTGGGCGTCTGAAATGTGGTTGGCAAGGGGAGGGAAGGACACACGGTCATGGTTAAGAAGCCCCAAAGACAAAAGTTTAAAAAAAGAATCTGAGAAAGAATAGATATATGTATATGTGTAACTGAATCACTTTGCTGTACACCTGAAACTAATACAATATTGTAAATCAACTATACTCCAATATAAAATTAAAAAATAGCGAGGCAATATATAAAAATTTTAGATTATATTTAAAAAAGAAACAGAATTCAAACTTTATTATAATTTTCTGATTATGATGAAACTGTATTTTTATCAGCACTGCTGATTTCTTTCTTTATGGAATAGTTGTTTTCAGAGGAAGTCATTCAAAAGCAATCTCCCTGAGAAGCTATGTCTACACACAGGTGAGTGCAGAGCTGCTCTGGCCAG
Source organism: Tragulus kanchil (assembly GCA_022376925.1). Classification (NCBI taxonomy): domain Eukaryota; kingdom Metazoa; phylum Chordata; class Mammalia; order Artiodactyla; family Tragulidae; genus Tragulus; species Tragulus kanchil. The sequence goes on from JAIOJX010000029.1 coordinate 99,643,524, forward strand.
GTCAAGGGAGGAGTCCATCTTGGGATGGAGCCTGGGTCACGAGGGGTCAGTCTGGAAGCCACTGAGTCCTTGTGCTTGAAAGGCTTCACTGTCCCCTCTGAAGTCACCTTCAAAGTCCAAAGCTGGGGACGTTCCTGGTGGTCCAATGGCTAAGACTCTGTGCTCCCGAGGCAGGAGGCCTGGGTTCCATCCTTGGTTGGGGAACTGGATCCCCACGTGCTACAACTAAGGGTTCAGATGCTGCAATTAAGATCCAGTGCAGCCAAATAAATAAAATTTAAAAATATTATTTAAAAGTCCAAAGCTTGACTCCTAAAGTGTGTTGTTTCCTTTAAAAGCCAATTGAAGGCCTATTGTTGATACAGTCCTCTGGCTATTTAAAGATTTCTTTTTTTTTTTTTTAAATACATATAACCATTTTAAAGTCGCTATTGAATTTGTTACAATATTGTTTCTGTTTTATGCTTTGGTTTTACCGGCCACAAGGCACGTGGGATCTTAGCTCTCTAACCAGAGATTGAACCCACATCCACTTGCATTGGAAGGTGAAGTCTTAACCACTGGAAGTTCCCTCTGAATATTTTTAGTAAGTTCAGTGACTTCTGGGGTGAACTTGGGGCAAAGGTCTGCCAGGGCAGGGTGTGGGCCCAGCTCTGCCACAATGACAGTGCAACTGTGCGTTTGGAACAAATCACTAAACAGCCTTGCCCCAAGGATTACCCTGTAAGCTCTGGGCGTCTGAAATGTGGTTGGCAAGGGGGAGGGAAGGACACACGGTCATGGTTAAGAAGCCCCAAAGACAAAAGCTATGTCAAGGATGACTGAGGAGTTCATCTTCATATGGGCAACAGTGGATACAGACTTGAAGATCACTGCTAACAGGGCAAGACACCTGACATTCCCCAAAGCAAGCCCTCTTAGCTTGGCTGCATACTAGGCTTGTGAGCTGGCTCCATGTGAAGCTGGCATAGTAAAAGCCATGTGTGGGGCTCCTTTTAAGGTAGGGAGTAGAACTTGTTTTGTTTTTAAGTATGTGCTAAATATGTCAACACATGAACATGTGTCTGTTGCAATCTCAGGCTGCCTCTCATATCCCCTGATTCTGAATGAGCCATGGTTTTGTCATTTCCATACTGAGTCCCAGCTACCCTGTCATCCTTCCCAGAACAAAAGTGATCAGAAATCCACCTAGCTATATATACATGTGTGTGCGTGTGTGTGTGTTTGTGTGTGTAATTTATTCTGTTTCTGGTTTGAGATCCAAAAACAAAGGATCAAATGTAAAAACACTGTATTCAAGAGACACTTCGAGAGAAGTTAGGATCAAACTAAATGTCAGAATGTCTTAGAATATGAGAAACCAGCAGTGGGAGCCCTGAGTCTGACAGTTCATACACACTGCATAGCACACCTGGGAGCTTGCTGCCACAAGCACACGGGACCACAGACCTAGAACAGACAGGCACCTGGGGCCAGGATGCCAAAAGGCACACAATGAAGTGACTCAGGCTCAAGGCCACCCAAGAACAACACGCCTGGCCCTTCTGCTTCATTCTGGTCACAGCAGAATCCCAACTGTGACTCAACTTCCAAAGTGCAGTGCTTGTCCCTTTCAATGCCGGAAATATCAAAGTGGCTTCTTAGAGAGCCTGAGGAGGAGCTCCCCTGGTTAACCACTGGAAGTGTCAACCTTCTGAATATTTTTAGTAAGTTCAGTGACTTCTGGGGTGAACTTGGGGCAAAGGTCTGCCAGGGCAGGGTGTGGGCCCAGCTCTGCCACAATGACAGTGCAACTGTGCGTTTGGAACAAATCACTAAACAGCCTTGCCCCAAGGATTACCCTGTAAGCTCTGGGCGTCTGAAATGTGGTTGGCAAGGGGGAGGGAAGGACACACGGTCATGGTTAAGAAGCCCCAAAGACAAAAGCTATGTCAAGGATGACTGAGGAGTTCATCTTCATATGGGCAACAGTGGATACAGACTTGAAGATCACTGCTAACAGGGCAAGACACCTGACATTCCCCAAAGCAAGCCCTCTTAGCTTGGCTGCATACTAGGCTTGTGAGCTGGCTCCATGTGAAGCTGGCATAGTAAAAGCCATGTGTGGGGCTCCTTTTAAGGTAGGGAGTAGAACTTGTTTTGTTTTTAAGTATGTGCTAAATATGTCAACACATGAACATGTGTCTGTTGCAATCTCAGGCTGCCTCTCATATCCCCTGATTCTGAATGAGCCATGGTTTTGTCATTTCCATACTGAGTCCCAGCTACCCTGTCATCCTTCCCAGAACAAAAGTGATCAGAAATCCACCTAGCTATATATACATGTGTGTGCGTGTGTGTGTTTGTGTGTGTAATTTATTCTGTTTCTGGTTTGAGATCCAAAAACAAAGGATCAAATGTAAAAACACTGTATTCAAGAGACACTTCGAGAGAAGTTAGGATCAAACTAAATGTCAGAATGTCTTAGAATATGAGAAACCAGCAGTGGGAGCCCTGAGTCTGACAGTTCATACACACTGCATAGCACACCTGGGAGCTTGCTGCCACAAGCACACGGGACCACAGACCTAGAACAGACAGGCACCTGGGGCCAGGATGCCAAAAGGCACACAATGAAGTGACTCAGGCTCAAGGCCACCCAAGAACAACACGCCTGGCCCTTCTGCTTCATTCTGGTCACAGCAGAATCCCAACTGTGACTCAACTTCCAAAGTGCAGTGCTTGTCCCTTTCAATGCCGGAAATATCAAAGTGGCTTCTTAGAGAGCCTGAGGAGGAGCTGAAGAGTGTCTGAGGTTAGAGAAAACAAGATAGAATCTGGGGCCACTGAAGTCCCTGAGAACTGTCCATCCTGGGTACTGGCTGTGGCTGCCTCCATGCACACACCCAAATGGCACTGTCGGAGCAGTCTGCCTAACTCCAACCCCACCCACTTACAACATGTTTATCATCTGTTTTCAAAAGGAAATAGACTGACTTAAGTAAATGAAACAATAATAACAAATATTTTTAATCAAGAGTGAAAAAATGCAATTAAGTGTTGGTGAGGACACAGGGCAGGGATGGAGGAAGGAAGACCATATCTGATGCTCCAGAGTACTGAGGTTGGTATCTGGGATATAAGTGCAGGGCCTGCACCACGCTGGCTTGCAGGGCACACTGAGACATGCCTGCATCTCTACACTCATCAGTCTGAGCACCACCAGGCTCCTCCTGCTGGCGATGCCCACCCACCCAGAGCCACGCCCTTCCATGTCCTTTGGCCCCTCCCCTTTACATCTGCAGGCTGCCCTCCTAGGTGTCTCAGCTTCTATCTGACAGTAGCTGATTCCAACGTGCCAGGCCTGCTGAGAACTTTCTAGATGTGACCTCATTCCATCCCACAGCATCTCCTTGAGTGGGCATTCCCGGGACTGCAGACCTTGGGAGTCAGAGCACAGACTTGGAGGTCAGACTGGAGGAAGCCCTGGCTTTGCATTCAGCTAGCCCTGACTTGACAGCCTTCCTGAGAAATCATTACACAGTCCTTGGAAGGGCTTAGCGCAGAACCTGGTCCAGAACCAACATTCAACACATGTTCGTTTTTCATGACTATTCCTCTTTCACCTCTGAGGGTAATGCCTGGAGCATTTAAGAAACTTCCATGTGTTAATAATTTGGGACAGAAAATGTTTCTGTAATAATTCCCTAAAACTAAGCCATCTGCTCTGTTTTCAGGCCATCTTGAGAAGAAAAGATGATGTTTTCTAGAGGTTGTGGAGGGAGAACATAGTTGAGGGTATAACTGTTGGCATGTGCATCAGAGCTTAATTGTGTCCGACTCTTTTTTGTGACCCCATGGACTGTAGCCCACCAGGGTCCTCTGTCCACGGGATTCTCCAGGCAAGAATACTGGAGTAGGTTGCCATTTCCTTCTCCTGGGGATCTTCCCTACCCAGGGATTGAACCTACATCTCCTGAATTGGCAGGTGGATTTTTTAAAAAATTATTTATTTATTTATTTTTGGCTATTCTTGGTTTTCACTGATGCTGTAGGCTCTTCTCTAGTTGCAGGGAGTGAGGCCTATTCTCTAGTTGAGGTGAGCAGGCTTCTTGCTGCAGTAACTTCTCTTGTTGTGGGACTCAGATGCGAGGGAACACGGGCTTCAACAGTTGCGGTGCATGGGCTCAACAGTTGTGGCTCCAAGGCTCTATCTAGAGCACAGGCGCAATAGTTGTGGCTCACGGGCCTAGTTGCTCTGCAGCATGTGGGATCCTCCTGGATCAGGGATTGAACCAGTGTCTCCAGCACTGGAAGGCAAACTCTTCACCACTGAGCTACCAGGGAAGTCCAGCAGGTGGATTCTTTACTGCTGAGCCATCAGTAGGGTCAAAAGGTGTGAACCACAGGCTGAAGGGTATGATGCTTTCATGCAAGTGGACTGGGTACCCTGGGAGCTGTGTAAAGAAAAGGGTGCGTGGCCATTTGCTTCTGAGCTCTTATGAGGAACCCAGTACCAACACTGCCCTTTGTAGTTTCCCAAGGACCACCTTGGGGGGACCCTCTATCTCTGAAACTAATGGATGGATGAAAGCACTGCCTCACCACTGACAGCAGGATTACATCCAGACTCCCAATTACACACTCCACTGCCTCCTGCGTTCTTTCAGTGGTGGGCTCCTAGCTTTGGAAAGCAGACTGTCTCCCAGGGCTAGTTCTTTCACACTACATTCCAACCAGCACTGCCATCTTCGCCATTTGTAAGTACCTTAAAATTTCAAAGGTCTGGCATAACTAACTCTCACGGAACCCAACTGCCTGGTCTGAAGGTAAGGCTCTCAGAAAAGGGAGAAATCTAATACAATCCTTGCAGCTTTAAAGGAGCCTGACTGGCGAGGTTGTGGAGGGAGAACATAGTTGAGGGTATAACTGTTGGCATGTGCATCAGAGCTTAATTGTGTCCGACTCTTTTTTGTGACCCCATGGACTGTAGCCCACCAGGGTCCTCTGTCCACGGGATTCTCCAGGCAAGAATACTGGAGTAGGTTGCCATTTCCTTCTCCTGGGGATCTTCCCTACCCAGGGATTGAACCTACATCTCCTGAATTGGCAGGTGGATTTTTTAAAAAATTATTTATTTATTTATTTTTGGCTATTCTTGGTTTTCACTGATGCTGTAGGCTCTTCTCTAGTTGCAGGGAGTGAGGCCTATTCTCTAGTTGAGGTGAGCAGGCTTCTTGCTGCGGTAACTTCTCTTGTTGTGGGACTCAGATGCGAGGGAACACGGGCTTCAACAGTTGCGGTGCATGGGCTCAACAGTTGTGGCTCCAAGGCTCTATCTAGAGCACAGGCGCAATAGTTGTGGCTCACGGGCCTAGTTGCTCTGCAGCATGTGGGATCCTCCTGGATCAGGGATTGAACCAGTGTCTCCAGCACTGGAAGGCAAACTCTTCACCACTGAGCTACCAGGGAAGTCCAGCAGGTGGATTCTTTACTGCTGAGCCATCAGTAGGGTCAAAAGGTGTGAACCACAGGCTGAAGGGTATGATGCTTTCATGCAAGTGGACTGGGTACCCTGGGAGCTGTGTAAAGAAAAGGGTGCGTGGCCATTTGCTTCTGAGCTCTTATGAGGAACCCAGTACCAACACTGCCCTTTGTAGTTTCCCAAGGACCACCTTGGGGGGACCCTCTATCTCTGAAACTAATGGATGGATGAAAGCACTGCCTCACCACTGACAGCAGGATTACATCCAGACTCCCAATTACACACTCCACTGCCTCCTGCGTTCTTTCAGTGGTGGGCTCCTAGCTTTGGAAAGCAGACTGTCTCCCAGGGCTAGTTCTTTCACACTACATTCCAACCAGCACTGCCATCTTCGCCATTTGTAAGTACCTTAAAATTTCAAAGGTCTGGCATAACTAACTCTCACGGAACCCAACTGCCTGGTCTGAAGGTAAGGCTCTCAGAAAAGGGAGAAATCTAATACAATCCTTGCAGCTTTGGACAGAGGAGCCTGACTGGCTACAGTTCATAGGGTTGGAAAGAGTTGGACACAATTGAAGTGACTGAGCACTCAGCATGCACTTGCAATTTTAGTATTTTATGATGGTAGTGGTGGCTCAGTGGTAAAGAATCTGCCTGCAGTGTAGGAGATGAGCGTTTGAGCCCTGGATTGGGATGATCCTCTAGAAGGAAACGGCAACCCACTCCAGTATTCTTACCTGGGAAATCCATGGACAGAGGAGCCTGGTGGGCTACAATCCATAGGGTTGCAAAGAGTAGTATATGCTGAGCACGCACACAGAGACGACTTTATCTTGTGGCTTATGCTTATATTTTTGAGGTTCACAATTTTCCAGGAAGCAGAAACAGGAGCCTACCCTTCACAGATGGCCAGCTCTTCTAGGGCATACCTGCATCTTCCACAGGTAGTGCAAACAGGCACATTAACTGCCTTCAAATGTGATGGCAGCCATTTCACGGAGCAGTGTTTCTAAATAGGATTTCCCTGGAATTGCTTGTCATTTGGGGTCTTGATCAGATCTGAATCCTGTAGTCCTTTAACATTCATTGCATTCTGCTGTCTTAATGGGGCTTCTTAGAAATCAGTGTTTTAACTGGCCTGTTTGGTTTGCAGATTTGTTTCTACAGCCTGTGCTTCTATGATCTTCACCTTGTTTGCTTATGACTCCTTATTAAATATATTCATGTATGCAAATAGCCAACACTGCCCTTTGTAGTTTCCCAAGGACCACCTTGGGGGGACCCTCTATCTCTGAAACTAATGGATGGATGAAAGCACTGCCTCACCACTGACAGCAGGATTACATCCAGACTCCCAATTACACACTCCACTGCCTCCTGCGTTCTTTCAGTGGTGGGCTCCTAGCTTTGGAAAGCAGACTGTCTCCCAGGGCTAGTTCTTTCACACTACATTCCAACCAGCACTGCCATCTTCGCCATTTGTAAGTACCTTAAAATTTCAAAGGTCTGGCATAACTAACTCTCACGGAACCCAACTGCCTGGTCTGAAGGTAAGGCTCTCAGAAAAGGGAGAAATCTAATACAATCCTTGCAGCTTTGGACAGAGGAGCCTGACTGGCTACAGTTCATAGGGTTGGAAAGAGTTGGACACAATTGAAGTGACTGAGCACTCAGCATGCACTTGCAATTTTAGTATTTTATGATGGTAGTGGTGGCTCAGTGGTAAAGAATCTGCCTGCAGTGTAGGAGATGAGCGTTTGAGCCCTGGATTGGGATGATCCTCTAGAAGGAAACGGCAACCCACTCCAGTATTCTTACCTGGGAAATCCATGGACAGAGGAGCCTGGTGGGCTACAATCCATAGGGTTGCAAAGAGTAGTATATGCTGAGCACGCACACAGAGACGACTTTATCTTGTGGCTTATGCTTATATTTTTGAGGTTCACAATTTTCCAGGAAGCAGAAACAGGAGCCTACCCTTCACAGATGGCCAGCTCTTCTAGGGCATACCTGCATCTTCCACAGGTAGTGCAAACAGGCACATTAACTGCCTTCAAATGTGATGGCAGCCATTTCACGGAGCAGTGTTTCTAAATAGGATTTCCCTGGAATTGCTTGTCATTTGGGGTCTTGATCAGATCTGAATCCTGTAGTCCTTTAACATTCATTGCATTCTGCTGTCTTAATGGGGCTTCTTAGAAATCAGTGTTTTAACTGGCCTGTTTGGTTTGCAGATTTGTTTCTACAGCCTGTGCTTCTATGATCTTCACCTTGTTGAGATTTAAAGCCAAAGACAAATGCTTATGACTCCTTATTAAATATATTCATGTATGCAAATAGCTATTCTAACAATTACCCCTGGCATGATAAACCAATCTGTCACGCAAGTCCGCCCCCTGAAGGAACTCCCTGAGCCATCATCACAGGAGGGGAACTTAGAAAACTCACTTCCTTGTTTCTGAAGTCCACTGCTCTGTCAGGGTCAGTGCTACCACCTTCCTAGACAGGTGACCACCTTCCTCTCCACGTTTGCTCAGAAGACTACAGTCCATGCCATCCCCCAGTTAACGGGGAACAAGGACGGCTAGGACAGGCTCTGCCAGAGCTGGGGGTGCGGTGCATCCAGATCGCAAATGAAGGAACTTCGTCTGGAAGCCAATGTAGAGATCAGGGACAAGAAAAACGGTGTTCTATGTGGGTGACTGGAGAGTTTCCAGCTCTAAGGCTATCCTACCCAGGTGTCATATCTACATCTTTTGAAGCAATGCTGGTTCATAGGGACGTGGCATCAGCACACATGTCTTCTTCACGGATTCCCTCTTCTCAGGATTGGTGTTAGGCATCAGGAGATCACAGACGGTCTTCTGATCATGCCATGCTCACTCCAGGGTGAAGAAGTCCTAGAGTTCTTCTGTGTGTGACCTTATTTTTTTCTTACAGACAGGACGTTCCAATGGACCTTTCCTCTATTGAGTCTACCTGCCACCTAGACACAGGCCTATCTTTCCTGGGGGACAGCATCTCATTTTCTACCACTTAAGATCCTTGCAAAAGCCAATCTCATTTTGGAATCCTGCCAGACCCTGGTGAGACACGTGTGTCTCTGAAATCTCAATCAAGCAGTAGCCTTCCTGAACAGTCCCGTGTCCAGTATCAATACATTAATACAGCATACATGGAAATCAGAGGAAAGGGAAAAACCTAACAAAAGGTCTCCGTCCAGGGTACTAGCGTGTGGGTGCTGGAATGAAGAGGGTCTTGATCAGATCTGAATCCTGTAGTCCTTTAACATTCATTGCATTCTGCTGTCTTAATGGGGCTTCTTAGAAATCAGTGTTTTAACTGGCCTGTTTGGTTTGCAGATTTGTTTCTACAGCCTGTGCTTCTATGATCTTCACCTTGTTGAGATTTAAAGCCAAAGACAAATGCTTATGACTCCTTATTAAATATATTCATGTATGCAAATAGCTATTCTAACAATTACCCCTGGCATGATAAACCAATCTGTCACGCAAGTCCGCCCCCTGAAGGAACTCCCTGAGCCATCATCACAGGAGGGGAACTTAGAAAACTCACTTCCTTGTTTCTGAAGTCCACTGCTCTGTCAGGGTCAGTGCTACCACCTTCCTAGACAGGTGACCACCTTCCTCTCCACGTTTGCTCAGAAGACTACAGTCCATGCCATCCCCCAGTTAACGGGGAACAAGGACGGCTAGGACAGGCTCTGCCAGAGCTGGGGGTGCGGTGCATCCAGATCGCAAATGAAGGAACTTCGTCTGGAAGCCAATGTAGAGATCAGGGACAAGAAAAACGGTGTTCTATGTGGGTGACTGGAGAGTTTCCAGCTCTAAGGCTATCCTACCCAGGTGTCATATCTACATCTTTTGAAGCAATGCTGGTTCATAGGGACGTGGCATCAGCACACATGTCTTCTTCACGGATTCCCTCTTCTCAGGATTGGTGTTAGGCATCAGGAGATCACAGACGGTCTTCTGATCATGCCATGCTCACTCCAGGGTGAAGAAGTCCTAGAGTTCTTCTGTGTGTGACCTTATTTTTTTCTTACAGACAGGACGTTCCAATGGACCTTTCCTCTATTGAGTCTACCTGCCACCTAGACACAGGCCTATCTTTCCTGGGGGACAGCATCTCATTTTCTACCACTTAAGATCCTTGCAAAAGCCAATCTCATTTTGGAATCCTGCCAGACCCTGGTGAGACACGTGTGTCTCTGAAATCTCAATCAAGCAGTAGCCTTCCTGAACAGTCCCGTGTCCAGTATCAATACATTAATACAGCATACATGGAAATCAGAGGAAAGGGAAAACCAACACTAACAAAAGGTCTCCGTCCAGGGTACTAGCGTGTGGGGTGCTGGAATGAGGCTGGCCAGCACTGAGTCTCGGTTCTGTCCCTGACAAGCTCGTTGCAGAGCAAAGCCACAGACACACTCTGGATATGGTTTCCACAGCCCTAAAATGAAGCTGGGATAAAATGACCTCTAGAACCTCTTGTGACTCTGAATTCTGACTCTCTTGTCTTTAAAAGTGGGTGGGTGGAAAGTCCAGTTAGACTACTGGAGTTAACAGCATCCTCTGGATCTGAGCTGACACAACTCAGTTAAAAGTAAAACTGCCAGGTCAGAGTTTAAGCATATGGCCCAAGGTCCACACCGGAGCCGGGAGCCTGGGTGAAATAAGATTACTTCTCTGAGCACCCACTTACTTGTCTGTCAGGTGAGACGTTTCACATGGCTGATCTTAAAGCTACATGGAAAATGAACATGGCGGTGCTTTTAGATGGTAGAGTGCTACACAGAGTGCTTGACTATTTCTGGAAACATCTCTCGGGTGACAGGGTGTGAAGGACAGAGCCTCGCCTGTGGGCACCAGCTATACTGAGCCTATAATAATCAAGCAGGCTCCTAAGGACAAAGGCTCCTGCGCCAGATGGCCTCCAGGACTGGACCGGGAGGTGGTGGCACTTAGCTCCCCAGTTGGGCTCAAGACCAGGGAAGTGTCCTTTCCTCTGTTATAAACTAACCACTTATCTCTAGATATTTTCTAGATTCTTTCTTATTAGAGTGAAATGTGATCCCAAACACACAATCTAACAGCTTTGGGATAGTTTAAAAAAATAACACAACTAGATTCATCTTATTTTTTCTCCTAAGAGCATCTGCAAATAAAATCGGCTGACACATACTATGGATTAGGCACAGAGCAACACGGCAACTCGCTGAGACCCCCAGGGAGCCGTCGTCAAGTCCTTCAGGCTCTGTTCTCTGCAGCACTGGATGTCAATTTCCTTTACCCTTGCAAAAGCCAATCTCATTTTGGAATCCTGCCAGACCCTGGTGAGACACGTGTGTCTCTGAAATCTCAATCAAGCAGTAGCCTTCCTGAACAGTCCCGTGTCCAGTATCAATACATTAATACAGCATACATGGAAATCAGAGGAAAGGGAAAACCAACACTAACAAAAGGTCTCCGTCCAGGGTACTAGCGTGTGGGGTGCTGGAATGAGGCTGGCCAGCACTGAGTCTCGGTTCTGTCCCTGACAAGCTCGTTGCAGAGCAAAGCCACAGACACACTCTGGATATGGTTTCCACAGCCCTAAAATGAAGCTGGGATAAAATGACCTCTAGAACCTCTTGTGACTCTGAATTCTGACTCTCTTGTCTTTAAAAGTGGGTGGGTGGAAAGTCCAGTTAGACTACTGGAGTTAACAGCATCCTCTGGATCTGAGCTGACACAACTCAGTTAAAAGTAAAACTGCCAGGTCAGAGTTTAAGCATATGGCCCAAGGTCCACACCGGAGCCGGGAGCCTGGGTGAAATAAGATTACTTCTCTGAGCACCCACTTACTTGTCTGTCAGGTGAGACGTTTCACATGGCTGATCTTAAAGCTACATGGAAAATGAACATGGCGGTGCTTTTAGATGGTAGAGTGCTACACAGAGTGCTTGACTATTTCTGGAAACATCTCTCGGGTGACAGGGTGTGAAGGACAGAGCCTCGCCTGTGGGCACCAGCTATACTGAGCCTATAATAATCAAGCAGGCTCCTAAGGACAAAGGCTCCTGCGCCAGATGGCCTCCAGGACTGGACCGGGAGGTGGTGGCACTTAGCTCCCCAGTTGGGCTCAAGACCAGGGAAGTGTCCTTTCCTCTGTTATAAACTAACCACTTATCTCTAGATATTTTCTAGATTCTTTCTTATTAGAGTGAAATGTGATCCCAAACACACAATCTAACAGCTTTGGGATAGTTTAAAAAAATAACACAACTAGATTCATCTTATTTTTTCTCCTAAGAGCATCTGCAAATAAAATCGGCTGACACATACTATGGATTAGGCACAGAGCAACACGGCAACTCGCTGAGACCCCCAGGGAGCCGTCGTCAAGTCCTTCAGGCTCTGTTCTCTGCAGCACTGGATGTACACAGTTTCTCTCAAACATGTGTCCGCAGGAGCCTTCGTTCTTTCTAAGGAACTAAGTGTCCCCGAGCTCCGCTGCAAAGGCAGATTTAGAAAGGCATGTAGTCACAGACTATTATTCCAAGTCACTGGAACAAGGGGCTGGCGGCCCTGTATACCAAGCAATTCCTTATCAGATCAGTCTTCTGGGGCAGCAGGGACCCCAAGGTGCTATGGCAGAATGTGGACAGAGGAAAGCAACCCTAGCAGGCCCCCTGCTCTGACCTCCAGTACCTGGGGCAGCTGGAAGCTCCCTCCATGGCAACCTTCGGAGCCAAAGCTGCGCCAGTGGTTCTGAGACCCCGGCGGCAGCAGGGTCACCTGGGGGCCTGTTAAGACACGGTGGCTGGGCCTGCCTCCAGGTGTGGGAAGGGCACCCCCAAATCTGCATTTATAATAAGTCTTCAGGTGATTACAGAGAGGCTGCTGGCCAGAGGCCACACTTGAGGAGTACTGGGTTAGGCTGTAACCTCCGGCTCACGAAGGTTTATTACATCTCGAGTCGGCCACTGAGAGCAGAGAGCCTCCTCGGAGGGTGTACTGGGGCCTGTGGTCTGGGCAGGGGGCCCTGGGACGCTGACACTTAGACACACCCTAATGAATATTCCTCCCCAGAGCCCTCCCAGTTTGCCCTGGCCCACAAGGTGGGTTTCCAGAGAGTTCCACGTCTGCTAAGGATAAGAGCTCGTTCATCCAAGCAGCTGAACCTGACTCACTGAACACAAGCTCCAAAGGCCAGTACCTGCCCTCAGAGTGTCAGGTCAGCAGGGCACAGACACCAATAATCCAGTGACTGACATGTGGTGGGATGAGCCCCCAAGCAGAGCACTGGGGGAGGAGGACTCTGCTGGCTTCAGACTCCCAGAGGGGTCTGATGGACTCAGGTCTGGGGATGGAGGTGGGTTACCTCCTGTACTCCCACAGTGTTCTTTTCTTTTTGAAAAGTGACACACTCACACACATACATACACACATGGTTCAAAACTTCCCCTAAAGCTAAAAACTATCCAGAGAACTGTCTCCCCTCTTCTTGTCCCTACCTGCTCACTTCCTCTTCTGGCCCCCAAAGTTACCACTGTCTGTATTTCTTATGGATGATTTCAGAATCTCTTTATGCATTAACTAGCAAGTACATACACAGCACCATGCGCCTCTTAGAGTCATGCTCAGTCATACTGGATTCTTTGTGATCCCATGCGCTGTAGCCTGCAAGGCTCCTCTGTCCATGGCACTTCCCAGGCAAGAATACTGGAGTGGGTTGTCATTTCCTCCTGCAGGGGATGTTCCCGACCCTTCCCAGGGACTGAGCCCACGTCTCTTGTGGCTCCTGTGTTCGCAGGTGGGTTCTTTACCACTTTGAGTCACCTGGGAAGTCAGGTCGTCAACGCAAGACTAACAGGTCATCAAACTGTTCTGACAGCCATGTTAAAAAAGTAAAAACAGGTAGTTTTACAATATATTCAATATATTTAAGCCACTGTATCATTTCTATGTGACAACATGCACATTCTCAGGGCTTAACAGTCATCTGTGACCAGTGGCTACCAGACTGGACAACACGGGCACATAGCTTCCACTGGAGACGAGGGGTGTTTACATTTCCAGGAGGTTTCACGTCCTAGTCCGACTCCAGCCCTCAGCCTCTCTCTGCCTCTTTGCAGGGGTCACTCTTCTCTACATTGCCTGCCTCATGGGGTGTACTGAACAAGCCTGTGAAAGAAAACAGCCTGGCAGCTCAAAGGGTGGAGGAGCTGAGTAGAAGAAAGGCAAGGCGCTGGTCAGAACAGATGCAAAGGAGCACCCCCACTAACAATACCTGGTGGGGACAGAGATCCCAAAGGCCAGTTAAACCTATCAGTGAACCACCATGTTCCCAATTCTGATGATGCTATCTGCTCAGGACCTGGCACACCAGTGTCTTCCAGAAGAGCTGTGAGGAGAAACGAGCACACAGCTGCAGGTGGTCCACACAGGGGTGACATGTTGAGGAGCCATGGTCTCAGAAAGTGCAGCAGGGGCAGCCTTGCAAATATGCCCTGTAAAACGCTGACCACTTGGCAAGGGAGGTTGGAATACTCTTTGCTCTCATTTATCACATTCTTGCTTCTCTTGGATGTAGCAAAGACCCATCTCACCAACGTTATTTGAAATATCCCAGTTTTGTTTGTTCTGTTTTTTTTTTTTTTTTTTTTTTAAGTTGCCTATTTTAAAAAGTGTGCTGGTTGTCCCTTTTATTTGGAGTGGCAGTTCCAGCGAAGGGATCTGAGCAGCTGGGCCCAGTTTCCCTGAATGTCCCAGGGTTCTTCCCACCCAGGAAGCTGTCAGCACTACACGCAGTTGGCGTGACTGTGAAAACCTGAAAACACTCCCTCTTTCCATTCAGGACACTGCAGGTTACAAAGGAGTTTTCTCAGAGCTATTAGACTCGAAAATTGCTTCCGCTTGAAAGAATTACAGGGGAAGAGAGCTGGCTGGACTTGATCATCTCCATCAAAACACAAGTCAGGCTTTAGAAAGAGTAATTTAACAGGGAAGGCTCGCTCCTCAATGCTGGTTTTAAAATTCCCATCTTTTGTCTGTTACAAGGACTTTTAGAAAATTAGCTTCTGGTATTAGAGGATTCCACTTCTAAGGTGTAAGGAAATCAAGTACAAACTGCGAGAGAACAAGGTCTTTTTTCTGCAGACCTGGAGAGAGGTCAGGGACCCTGGAGCTTCCTATGCTGCACAGACTTGACCATGGGTGATTCTTGACCTGAATCTCTATAAAGAGGATGGCGTACCTACCCCGAGGGCAACAAGAAACGAGATCTGCATAGATCGGGCTCCAGTCTGTGATGTCAAATGTTACATGCTCAGTAAATTGGTAGCCTGGTTGCCTATTCTGTTTGTAACTAGTTGTTTGCTTATTTCATTCATAACTTTTGACAGGAAGGATGTATCGAATCTGGAAGGGCCCTACAAACAGTTGGCAGGTTAAGGTGTGTTCTTTTGTTCACAATATCAGTTTTTGGATTTTTGTGGCGACTATCATCAACAAGTTGGGATTGCTCCAGAAGAGCTGTGAGGAGAAACGAGCACACAGCTGCAGGTGGTCCACACAGGGGTGACATGTTGAGGAGCCATGGTCTCAGAAAGTGCAGCAGGGGCAGCCTTGCAAATATGCCCTGTAAAACGCTGACCACTTGGCAAGGGAGGTTGGAATACTCTTTGCTCTCATTTATCACATTCTTGCTTCTCTTGGATGTAGCAAAGACCCATCTCACCAACGTTATTTGAAATATCCCAGTTTTGTTTGTTCTTTTTTTTTTTTTTTTTTTTTTTTTAAGTTGCCTATTTTAAAAAGTGTGCTGGTTGTCCCTTTTATTTGGAGTGGCAGTTCCAGCGAAGGGATCTGAGCAGCTGGGCCCAGTTTCCCTGAATGTCCCAGGGTTCTTCCCACCCAGGAAGCTGTCAGCACTACACGCAGTTGGCGTGACTGTGAAAACCTGAAAACACTCCCTCTTTCCATTCAGGACACTGCAGGTTACAAAGGAGTTTTCTCAGAGCTATTAGACTCGAAAATTGCTTCCGCTTGAAAGAATTACAGGGGAAGAGAGCTGGCTGGACTTGATCATCTCCATCAAAACACAAGTCAGGCTTTAGAAAGAGTAATTTAACAGGGAAGGCTCGCTCCTCAATGCTGGTTTTAAAATTCCCATCTTTTGTCTGTTACAAGGACTTTTAGAAAATTAGCTTCTGGTATTAGAGGATTCCACTTCTAAGGTGTAAGGAAATCAAGTACAAACTGCGAGAGAACAAGGTCTTTTTTCTGCAGACCTGGAGAGAGGTCAGGGACCCTGGAGCTTCCTATGCTGCACAGACTTGACCATGGGTGATTCTTGACCTGAATCTCTATAAAGAGGATGGCGTACCTACCCCGAGGGCAACAAGAAACGAGATCTGCATAGATCGGGCTCCAGTCTGTGATGTCAAATGTTACATGCTCAGTAAATTGGTAGCCTGGTTGCCTATTCTGTTTGTAACTAGTTGTTTGCTTATTTCATTCATAACTTTTGACAGGAAGGATGTATCGAATCTGGAAGGGCCCTACAAACAGTTGGCAGGTTAAGGTGTGTTCTTTTGTTCACAATATCAGTTTTTGGATTTTTGTGGCGACTATCATCAACAAGTTGATTGCTGAGACAGTCCCTACTTAACAGATTTACCTGCACAGATACACAGGGTTAGGAAAGAGAATCGAGCATAATCTCTTAGTAATGAAATACAGGCATGGTGAACTACACTCATGTGACACATTTCCTGAGTTCGGCCTAACACAGTGGTTTCTAGACTTAATTGCGCACTGGAATCACGTGGGATCTTTAAAAAATATTGATGTGGGGCTCCCACTCCACCCCATATTCTGATGTAATAGGTTGGGTGTGATCTGGGCATCCAGATTTTTTAAAGCTCCCAGGGTGAGTCTGATTTATAGCAAAGCTTAGGAACCACCGAATAGCAAAGCGGACTGGACAGTCAGCAGAGGGGAATATCCTAAGTAGCTCTAGTCCTTGGAAAAAGTCCCAAAGTCTGGGTTTTAGTCGGTCTGCTAATAAAATGGCAGAAAGTCGAGACACACAGGAGACAATAAAAGCGAAAGCATGCTGGAAACTTTAAAGCCTCTTAGGGGCTTCTCAGTGATGAGGTCAGCATTACCCGGGTGTTCAAACACTGACTCGTGGACCTCCTTCGCAGAGATGCTAATTTAATTGTTCCTAGATTGGGCACCAGAGTCAGTACATTTTATTTTATTTTATTTTTGTCACGTTGTGCAGCATATGGAATCCTAGTTCTCTGACTAAGGATTGAACCTGCACCCCCTGCACTAGAAGCCTGGTCTTAACCACTGGACCCCCAGGTAAATCCCAAGGTTGGTGTTTTTTTATTTTAAACTGAATTTTTTTTTTTTGCCTCTAAGTCATCATTTGTTTTTATCCATCTTTATTCTTTGGCCTGTGTGAGCCTCCCACTGCAGTGGCCTCTCTCCTTCCAGAGCACTGGCTCTGGGTGCATGCACTTCAGAGTGCTGGCTCGTAATTGGACACACCGCGCCAACCGATTAGCAGCAAGTGGGATCTTCCCAAGCAAGGGATTGAACGGGTGCCCCTTGCACTGCAAGGTGGACCCCCTAACCACTGGATCACTAGGGAAGCCCCCGACAATGGTACTTCTGACAAGCATCCTAGCTAAATCTACTCTTCAGCCAGGGTGGAAAACCACTGCCCGATTCCAAGCAAATGCTCTACATTTCATTAAAGTCACCTGTAATCTCCACATCTTTTCCGACTTTGTACAGAAACAGTGCATTGTATTAAGACTGTATCTACCCAACTGCCTTCACCTTTCCCTCACTTTCCATTTGAAGGCGGCTGTTTCCACTGGAGGGGGTATTTCCTGAATGCCTAGGGTAAGGCAGGAACTCACCCTTACTAATGAGTTAAGGGATTATCAGTCTGTGCTTAGAATTCTTAGTGGCTGTTTTCCAAGACTACCGGCAGTGCTAGAGCATCTGAAATCATTTCCCAGCCTGTTCTTCACCATCCTGGGGGAAATAAATATGATCCCATAGGTTATTCTGCCTTCCAAGCTCTCTGGAGAAGTCCCCAGCTTTCTTCAAGACTGTATAGCACAGATGTTGTTGTTACTGTTCAGTTACTAAGTCATGTCCAAGTCTTCGTGATCCCATGGACTGGAGCACACTGGGCTCCCCTGTTCTTCACTACCTCCCAGTATGCATACATGCTTATTAGCTTCAGTCGTGTCCGACTCTTTGAGACCCCATGGACTGTAGCCCACTAGGCTCCTCTGACCATAGGATTCTCCAGGATACTGTAGTGGGTTGCCATTTCCTTCTCCAGGGGATCTTCCCAACTCAGTGATAGACGCCACCTATTCGTCACTATCTCTCAGAGTTTGCTCAGATTCATGTCCCCTGAGTCAGTGACGCTATCTAAACACCTCATCTCTGTCACCCCCTTATCCTTTGCCTTCATTCTTTACCAGCATCAGGGTCTTTCCTAATGAGTTACCTCTTCACATCAGGTGGCCAGAATATTGGAGCTTCAGCACCAGTCCTTCCGGTGCAATATGTGAGGTTATCGGTGGACATCTCAGCAGCATTTCTCCCTCTGAAGCGCCGCCTTGTGTCACAGGGGCTAGAGGACAGGGAATTACATTGCCTCGGCATGTCTGCCTGCAGGGTTTTGGGTTAGATGTCACTGCTGAGAGGCACCTGCGTAAGGTTTATAAGGGTGAAGGGTAACAGAAGGTGCAGCTACACTGGGGCAGTGGAAGCAGTGTGTAAGCTCAAGCAGGTGGTAGACACGAGGCTTTCCCAGAGGCTTCCAGGATCCTCCCGGGAACACCACCTGCAGATGTCGGCAGTTCACCACCTGAGGCGACTGTTGGCAGTTCTCTGGAATTCTGGCACCTATGGTTTTCCAGAACTGATCACTGATTTCCTGCTGGCCCCTGCCCTAGCTTACCTAAGCTTCCTGATGGACTTGGGAGGCCACTGGTATTCTATGTTAAGTGCCTTCCTACTTGAAACACCTTGAGTGGCTTCTCTAATACAGATCAACTTCTGACTAGTCTGTACAATAATTCAGAGCCTGAGCTCTGCAGGCAGAAAGCTGGATTGATGGGTTCACGTCTTGGTTCTGTCTCATATGAGCTATGTGTCCTGGTGCAAGGAACTCAGAGTTGCTGTTTCCTCATCTTTAAAATGGACAAACAACGTTTACTTCCTAGGAATGTGGGAATTATATGGTGTAAAATGCATAAAACATTTCATACAGTGGCTAATATATAGGAGTTATTCAATATTAGTACTGGAATTTTATTACCAGGTGAGCTGGCGGCAAAGAACCTGCCTGCTAATACAGGAGACATAAGAGACAGGGGTTTCATCTCTGGGTTGGGAAGACCCCCTGGAGGAGGGCGTGGCACCCCACTCCAGTATTCTTTTTTTGGGGGCGGAGGGCACTTCTATTGGTCTTTAATTTATTTGTTTTCATCCATCTTTGTTCTTTGGCTTGTGTGGGCCTCCCATCATAGTGGCCTCTCTCGCTGCAGAGCACCGGCTCCAGGTGCATGTGCTCCAGAGCTCCAGCTTGGTAGCTGGACACATTGGTCCAGCCGCTCCGTGGCATGTGGGATCTTCCCAGGACAGGGATCGAACTGGTGCCCCCTTCACTGCAAGGTGGTGTCCCTACCCACTGGACCATCAGGGAAGCCCTCACTCCAGTATTCTTGCCTGGAGAATCCTCATGGGCAGAGGAGCCTGGGAGGCTAAAGTCTATGGGGTCACAAAGAGTCAGACATGACTGAGTGATGGAGCGTACACACACATGCAAGAAGTCCATCTTACAACAATCACCATGCAATAACTTAAGTCTGCTTCACTTTTTTCTAACAGGGGACATAAACTTCCTAATTTATTGACTACCACCGACAGTGAGCCAGGTACATCCTAGGTGTTAGAGACTGAAAGTTGAAAAGTCTTGGCCTTTAAATGGTTCATACTGACCAATCAGTAAACCAAGTGAAGTGATTAAAAAGTGGGAGCATGGATCCCCACCTTCTTTCCTTGTCAGACAGTCCTGCTTGTCCTTTTCTTTCCTCATAGATTTTATTCTCTGGATTTTGAAACACCTGTGTATTTCTCTAATGTTAGTTCCCCAACGTCCTTCACAGAGTGATGGGAGGGCCACAGTCCACTATCCAGGCTCTCAGTTCTAACTGAAGAGGGAGAGGTACCTGTTCTGGGCAAACTAAAGCTTCCTCTACTTTAGTTCATTTAGTTGTTTCCACCTCATTATGTCTCGAGGGACAGAAGCCACTCTCTCTTTGTTCAGGATATCCATAGGTCGTTTGGCACTTATGGAGTTTTAACTACCCTGTCCTATGCTGCCTGGACCAAGATAACCATCTTGGCTTCTGTGATGACAGAAAAGATTAAGACAGAATTGGATAATGCAGGCATCCAGCCAGTGATCCACCCCAAGCTGTCCCTCCCTGGAACATACGCTCTCAGGACTTCCAGTTGTCTATGCCTAGACAGAGGTGTGTTTTGATTTTTTTATTAAAAAAGAAAAACATTCAAAATGGATTAAAGACATAAATGTAAGACCAGAAACCATCAAACTCTTAGAGGAGAATATAGGCCAAACCCTCAAGGACATAAATCAAAGCAAGATCTTCTCTGACCCACCTACTAAAATAGTGGAACTGAAAAGTCAACACGTGGGACCTCATGAAACTTAAAAGCTTTTGTACAGCAAAAGAAATCACCAAAAAGTTGAACAGACACCCCACAGAGTGGGAGAAAATCATAGCAAATGAAACAACAGACAAAGAATTAATCTCCAAAATCTACAAGCAACTCAGACAACTCAACACAGGAAAAACGAACAACCCAATCAAAAAATGGGAAAAAGATCTAAAGAGACGCCTCTCCAAAGAGGACATACAGATGACCCAAAAGCACATGAAACGATGATCAGCCTCGCTTATTATTAGAGAAATGCAAGTTAAAACCACAATGAGAATACGTCAGGGGACATAAACTTCCTAATTTATTGACTACCACCGACAGTGAGCCAGGTACATCCTAGGTGTTAGAGACTGAAAGTTGAAAAGTCTTGGCCTTTAAATGGTTCATACTGACCAATCAGTAAACCAAGTGAAGTGATTAAAAAGTGGGAGCATGGATCCCCACCTTCTTTCCTTGTCAGACAGTCCTGCTTGTCCTTTTCTTTCCTCATAGATTTTATTCTCTGGATTTTGAAACACCTGTGTATTTCTCTAATGTTAGTTCCCCAACGTCCTTCACAGAGTGATGGGAGGGCCACAGTCCACTATCCAGGCTCTCAGTTCTAACTGAAGAGGGAGAGGTACCTGTTCTGGGCAAACTAAAGCTTCCTCTACTTTAGTTCATTTAGTTGTTTCCACCTCATTATGTCTCGAGGGACAGAAGCCACTCTCTCTTTGTTCAGGATATCCATAGGTCGTTTGGCACTTATGGAGTTTTAACTACCCTGTCCTATGCTGCCTGGACCAAGATAACCATCTTGGCTTCTGTGATGACAGAAAAGATTAAGACAGAATTGGATAATGCAGGCATCCAGCCAGTGATCCACCCCAAGCTGTCCCTCCCTGGAACATACGCTCTCAGGACTTCCAGTTGTCTATGCCTAGACAGAGGTGTGTTTTGATTTTTTTATTAAAAAAGAAAAACATTCAAAATGGATTAAAGACATAAATGTAAGACCAGAAACCATCAAACTCTTAGAGGAGAATATAGGCCAAACCCTCAAGGACATAAATCAAAGCAAGATCTTCTCTGACCCACCTACTAAAATAGTGGAACTGAAAAGTCAACACGTGGGACCTCATGAAACTTAAAAGCTTTTGTACAGCAAAAGAAATCACCAAAAAGTTGAACAGACACCCCACAGAGTGGGAGAAAATCATAGCAAATGAAACAACAGACAAAGAATTAATCTCCAAAATCTACAAGCAACTCAGACAACTCAACACAGGAAAAACGAACAACCCAATCAAAAAATGGGAAAAAGATCTAAAGAGACACCTCCCCAAAGAGAACATACAGATGACCCAAAAGCACATGAAACAATGCTCAACCTTGCTTATCATTAGAGAAATGCAAATTAAAACCACAATGAGATACCACCTCACACCTGTCAGAATGACCATCATCAACAAATCGACAGACAACAAATGCTGGAGAGGGTGCGGAGAAAAGGGAAGCCTCTGCATTGCTGGTGGGAATGTAAATTGATACAACCTCTATGGAAGACAATATGGAGATTCCTTAAAAAACTAAAAATAGAAGCACCCTATGACCCAGCAATCCCACTATTAGGCCTATATCCTGATGAAATCAAAACTGAAAGAGGCACCTGTACCCCAATGTTCATTGCAGCTCTCTATACAATAGCCAGAACATGGAAGCAACCTAGATGTCCATCGACAAATGAATGGATCCAGAAGCTCTGGTACATATATACAATGGAATACTACTCAGCTGTTAAAAGAAATGCAGAAGACTCAGTCCTAATGAGGTGGCTGGCTCTAGAACCTATCATAAAAAGTGAAGTAAGTCAAAAAGAGAAAGACAAGTATAGTATACTAACTCATATATATGGGATCTAGTAAGATGGTCATGATAACACACGCAGTGAACTCATGAAAAAACAGAGAATAGACATAAAGACATTGTGGAGACCGAACAGTGGGAGGGAGGCATGGAGGGAGTAACATGGAAACCTATACTGTCATGTGTGGAAAAGATAGCTATTGTCATTGTGCTAGGGGAATAGGAGTACCTACAACCACTTGGGGGATGGTCTGGAGGGATGGTAGAATATAGGCCAAACCCTCAAGGACATAAATCAAAGCAAGATCTTCTCTGACCCACCTACTAAAATAGTGGAACTGAAAAGTCAACACGTGGGACCTCATGAAACTTAAAAGCTTTTGTACAGCAAAAGAAATCACCAAAAAGTTGAACAGACACCCCACAGAGTGGGAGAAAATCATAGCAAATGAAACAACAGACAAAGAATTAATCTCCAAAATCTACAAGCAACTCAGACAACTCAACACAGGAAAAACGAACAACCCAATCAAAAAATGGGAAAAAGATCTAAAGAGACACCTCCCCAAAGAGAACATACAGATGACCCAAAAGCACATGAAACAATGCTCAACCTTGCTTATCATTAGAGAAATGCAAATTAAAACCACAATGAGATACCACCTCACACCTGTCAGAATGACCATCATCAACAAATCGACAGACAACAAATGCTGGAGAGGGTGCGGAGAAAAGGGAAGCCTCTGCATTGCTGGTGGGAATGTAAATTGATACAACCTCTATGGAAGACAATATGGAGATTCCTTAAAAAACTAAAAATAGAAGCACCCTATGACCCAGCAATCCCACTATTAGGCCTATATCCTGATGAAATCAAAACTGAAAGAGGCACCTGTACCCCAATGTTCATTGCAGCTCTCTATACAATAGCCAGAACATGGAAGCAACCTAGATGTCCATCGACAAATGAATGGATCCAGAAGCTCTGGTACATATATACAATGGAATACTACTCAGCTGTTAAAAGAAATGCAGAAGACTCAGTCCTAATGAGGTGGCTGGCTCTAGAACCTATCATAAAAAGTGAAGTAAGTCAAAAAGAGAAAGACAAGTATAGTATACTAACTCATATATATGGGATCTAGTAAGATGGTCATGATAACACACGCAGTGAACTCATGAAAAAACAGAGAATAGACATAAAGACATTGTGGAGACCGAACAGTGGGAGGGAGGCATGGAGGGAGTAACATGGAAACCTATACTGTCATGTGTGGAAAAGATAGCTATTGTCATTGTGCTAGGGGAATAGGAGTACCTACAACCACTTGGGGCGATGGTCTGGAGGGATGGTGGGGGGGAACTGGGTGGGGGGAGGGTCCAGGGATATGCATATGAATGATCTGGGAACATACATGTAAAAAATAAAAATAATTAATTAAAAAAAACCATTAAGTTTATTTTTATTTATTTTGTTTTTGATAACAAGTGCTGAGGCTTGTGTACTTGTAACATGTGGGCTCAGTAGTTGTAACTCCCAGGCTCTAGAGCACAGGCCCAACAGTTGTGGCTCAAGGGCTGAGCTGCTCTACAGTAAGTGTGATCTTCCAGGATTAGGGATTGAACTCATGTCTCCTGCATTGGTAGGTAGACTCTGCCTGTGAGCCACCAGGGAAACTCCAGACACAGGCAATGATATGAATCTACTCAACCTTTCTGCCACAAACCTAATAAGCAGATCACTTAAATGTAAAGAGAAGGAAAAGTCCACATTAAAGTTTACTTTCTTAATTAGCTATTAGCTATTCATTGAATCGGGGGATTAGTATATGATCCTCAAATCCAGGCATTTCCATGAATTCACTTTAAATGTCACCATTTTATAGTACTATGCATATTATCTCCAATGCTTCTAGAATGTTTCACTATAAAACTAACCCAGTTGCTGTGATGACCATCTTAGGACACCTTTGGATTGACCATGAAAAAAAAAACACGCTCTCTATACAATAGCCAGAACATGGAAGCAACCTAGATGTCCACCGATGAATGAATGGATATAGAAGCTCTGGTACATATATACAATGGAATACTACTCAGCTGTTAAAAGAAATGCAGAAGACTCAGTCCTAATGAAGTGGCTGGCTCTAGAACCTATCATCAAAAGTGAAGTAAGTCAAAAAGAGAAAGACAAATACAGTATACTAGCACACATATATTGAATCTAGTAGGACGGCCTTGATAACACACGCAGGGAACTCATGGAAAAACAGACAGAGCATAGACATAGGGACATTGTGGGGAAGAAATAGGGAGGGGGAGGCATGGAGGGACTAACATGGAAACCTATACTGTCATGTGTGGAAAAGATAGCTACTGTCATAGTGCTAAGGGAATAGGAGTGCTTATAATGGCTTGGGGCGATGGTCTGGAGGGATGGGATGGGGGGAACTGGGGGAGTGGGGACCAGGGATATGCATATGACTGATCTGGGAACATACATGTCTGTGAACAACAAAACTCTGTAAAACCTTTAAAATAAAGAATTAAAAAATAAAAAAAAATAAAAAAGGAAAAAAAATAAAACTAACCCAGGTGGTATGAATACATAAATCAAATAATACCAGTTAAAAAAACTTCTCATGCATATCAAGACTAATTCACCACTTTTTAAAGTGAAAAGGGCTGAAAATTAGGTCAAGTATATGAAATGTTCTGTTATGAATTTTCAGGTATACACGCTGGTTTTTGCAATGGGAAACATGATTACCCATTTAACATGCATCTCTGGACTTTCCTGATGGTCCAGTGGTTAAGAATCCAACTGCCAATGCAGGGAACAAGGGCTCAATCTTTGGTAATGGGAAGATTCCACATGCCACAGGGCAACTAAGCCAGTGCGTCACACTGCTGAAGGCCACATGCCCTAAAGGCTGTGCTCCACAACAGGAGAAGCCACAGCAATGAGAAGCCCTTGAGTCACAACTAGAGAAAGCCTGTGTGCAACAATGAAGACCCAGTGCAGCCAAAAAAGAAATAAAGATGAACAAAACCCCTGCATCTCTATCCACCAATGACATTCTTCTGGTAGTTGTTCTCATGGTGATACAAAATGTATAAAATAACTCATGCGTATTAAACCCTGTCAGCCTATGGAAAGAATATGGAGACTTCTTAAAAGATTGAGTTGCCATATGGTCCAGCAATCCCACCTGAGCATATATCCAGAGAATATTATAATTCAAAATGACAGATGATTCCCAATGTTCACAGCAGCACTATTTACAATCCAAGACATAGAAGCAATCTAAGCGTCCATTGACAAATGAATGGATAAAGAAGACACGGTACATTTATATAATGGGAAATATTTTCAGCCATAAAAAAGAATGAAGGGCCCTTCCTTGGTGGTCGACTGTCATAGTGCCCTAAAAGGGAAGCTAGGGATTGTGGAAGAAATAGGAGGAGGCATGGAGGGACTAACATGGAAACCTATACTGTCATGTGTGGAAAAGATAGCTACTGTCATAGTGCTAAGGGAATAGGAGTGCTTACAATGGCTTGGGCGATGGTCTGAGGGATGGGATGGGGGGAACTGGGGGAGTGGGGACCAGGGATATGCATATGACTGATCTGGGAACATACATGTCTGTGAACAACAAAACTCTGTAAAACCTTTAAAATAAAGAATTAAAAAATAAAAAAAAATAAAAAAGGAAAAAAAATAAAACTAACCCAGGTGGTATGAATACATAAATCAAATAATACCAGTTAAAAAAACTTCTCATGCATATCAAGACTAATTCACCACTTTTTAAAGTGAAAAGGGCTGAAAATTAGGTCAAGTATATGAAATGTTCTGTTATGAATTTTCAGGTATACACGCTGGTTTTTGCAATGGGAAACATGATTACCCATTTAACATGCATCTCTGGACTTTCCTGATGGTCCAGTGGTTAAGAATCCAACTGCCAATGCAGGGAACAAGGGCTCAATCTTTGGTAATGGGAAGATTCCACATGCCACAGGGCAACTAAGCCAGTGCGTCACACTGCTGAAGGCCACATGCCCTAAAGGCTGTGCTCCACAACAGGAGAAGCCACAGCAATGAGAAGCCCTTGAGTCACAACTAGAGAAAGCCTGTGTGCAACAATGAAGACCCAGTGCAGCCAAAAAAGAAATAAAGATGAACAAAACCCCTGCATCTCTATCCACCAATGACATTCTTCTGGTAGTTGTTCTCATGGTGATACAAAATGTATAAAATAACTCATGCGTATTAAACCCTGTCAGCCTATGGAAAGAATATGGAGACTTCTTAAAAGATTGAGTTGCCATATGGTCCAGCAATCCCACCTGAGCATATATCCAGAGAATATTATAATTCAAAATGACAGATGATTCCCAATGTTCACAGCAGCACTATTTACAATCCAAGACATAGAAGCAATCTAAGCGTCCATTGACAAATGAATGGATAAAGAAGACACGGTACATTTATATAATGGGAAATATTTTCAGCCATAAAAAAGAATGAAGGGCCCTTCCTTGGTGGTCCAGTGGTTAAGAACCTGCCTGCCAATGCAGGGGACACAGGTTTGACATCTGGTCTGGGAAGATTCCACGTGCCGTGGGGCAACTAAAGCCTGTGCGCCACAACTCCTGATGCACCTTAAAACCTGTGCTCTGAAACAAGAGAAGCCACTGCCACGAGAGGCCCGTGCACTGCAACTAGAGAGAAGCCCCCACTTGCTGCAACCAGAGAAAGCCCATGAGCAGCAATGACGACTCAGTGCAGCCAAAGCATTTAAAAAAGAAGAAAGAAGAATGAAGGAATCTGCTGTTGGTCTAGTGGCTGAGACTTGGCACTATCATTGCCAAGGGCACAGATTCAATCCCGGGTTGAGGAACTAAGATTCCACAAGCTTCAGGTGCCATGGCATGACCAAAAAAGAAAGAATGACATAGTACCATTTGCAGCAAGAGAGATGGACCTGGAGATGATTATACAAAGTCAGAAAGAGAAAGACAAATATCACATGCCATCACTTATATGTGGAATCTAACATATGACTCAAATGAGTCATATTTACAAAAGAGACTCACAGACCCAGAGAATCGACTTGTGGTTGCCAAGGGGGAAAGACAGACTGGGAGTCTGGACTTCCCTGGTGGCCCAGGGGTTAAGACACTGCGCCTCCACTGCAGAGGGCGCAGGTTCGATCTCTCCAGAAAGCTCTGCATTTGCGAGGGTGTGGCAAAAAAAAATGTACTAGCTTGAGTAGTCTGTAGATACAACTAAGGGTGCAGTTGTAATGTGTCACCAATGGTAGCTACAGGCACAAATCAAAGGTTCATCATTAACTGTGCAAAGTGGTTAAGTTCTGGCCATACAGTTGTCGTAAGTCCTAACAAGGCATTCATATACTTGACCAGCAAGAGTAGAATTTCCAATCCAAGACATAGAAGCAATCTAAGCGTCCATTGACAAATGAATGGATAAAGAAGACACGGTACATTTATATAATGGGAAATATTTTCAGCCATAAAAAAGAATGAAGGGCCCTTCCTTGGTGGTCCAGTGGTTAAGAACCTGCCTGCCAATGCAGGGGACACAGGTTTGACATCTGGTCTGGGAAGATCTCACGTGCCGTGGGGCAACTAAAGCCTGTGCGCCACAACTCCTGATGCACCTTAAAACCTGTGCTCTGAAACAAGAGAAGCCACTGCCACGAGAGGCCCGTGCACTGCAACTAGAGAGAAGCCCCCACTTGCTGCAACCAGAGAAAGCCCATGAGCAGCAATGACGACTCAGTGCAGCCAAAGCATTTAAAAAAGAAGAAAGAAGAATGAAGGAATCTGCTGTTGGTCTAGTGGCTGAGACTTGGCACTATCATTGCCAAGGGCACAGATTCAATCCCGGGTTGAGGAACTAAGATTCCACAAGCTTCAGGTGCCATGGCATGACCAAAAAAGAAAGAATGACATAGTACCATTTGCAGCAAGAGAGATGGACCTGGAGATGATTATACAAAGTCAGAAAGAGAAAGACAAATATCACATGCCATCACTTATATGTGGAATCTAACATATGACTCAAATGAGTCATATTTACAAAAGAGACTCACAGACCCAGAGAATCGACTTGTGGTTGCCAAGGGGGAAAGACAGACTGGGAGTCTGGACTTCCCTGGTGGCCCAGGGGTTAAGACACTGCGCCTCCACTGCAGAGGGCGCAGGTTCGATCTCTCCAGAAAGCTCTGCATTTGCGAGGGTGTGGCAAAAAAAAATGTACTAGCTTGAGTAGTCTGTAGATACAACTAAGGGTGCAGTTGTAATGTGTCACCAATGGTAGCTACAGGCACAAATCAAAGGTTCATCATTAACTGTGCAAAGTGGTTAAGTTCTGGCCATACAGTTGTCGTAAGTCCTAACAAGGCATTCATATACTTGACCAGCAAGAGTAGAATTTCCCCAAATGACAGATACCTGCATATGCACACATAACCCATTAATGGGATAGTGGACACCCTTGTTTGTCTTGCTTGGTCACTTATGTGACATTCATGTGCTCCTTCCTAGGAGTGCTCCTCCCTAGAGTGCTCCTTGCATGGCTCTCTGGCTTCTCGAGGGTCTTTATCTTTGACTTTGCACTTCTTTGATGAATCCACCTCTTATGCACACTCCTCGGAGCTGAGGCAATCTTAGGATCCTGCCTTCAGTTGCGTGATCTTCTGCACCCTCTCATCTCTTCATCTGCTCCCAAGGGTAACCATGGTGACCTCGTCCTCCATGGTGATATGCTCCAAACCAGATCCCACTACCACCCCACCTAAAATCCAACATTCACTGCTGAATTCTGTGTCCACCGGTCCCCTGCACATGCTGTTTGACTTCCCCTCTCTTTTCTTTACAGACAGTAAAACTCCTAGATGTGCCTGTTTCTTCAGATTTCTCTTGAACCCATCGCTGTCTCTATTCTTTCTCATACTCTCATTGCTTCTCACCCCCAGGTCTCACTGTAATAGCTTACTCTCTTTCTCTAGTTTCCCTCTAGCCTTTCCTTCAAATTCTATTTCCCACTTTGTTTCAGTTCATCTCAAATCTAAGTTCATGGTCCCTGCTGTTTCTAGGGCACATGAGCCTCCTCATGGCCTGGCCTCAGCTCACGGCAGTTGCTTGATCTCAGTTCTGCAAGAGCGCAAACTATTTATAGTTCTGCTTTGAATCTCAGCCTGGGTTTCTCCTCCGGCCCTTGGTGCCCTTCTTTCTGCTCTCTGTTTTTCCTGGGGAACTTTATGAAAAAACTCAGCCATTTGGGGCTTTGCTCAAGGACAAACTGTGCAAAGCCTGGTCCACTGCAGAGGCAGGTTCGATCTCAGAAAGCTCTGCATTTGCGAGGTGTGGCAAAAAAATGTACTAGCTTGAGTAGTCTGTAGATACAACTAAGGGTGCAGTTGTAATGTGTCACCAATGGTAGCTACAGGCACAAATCAAAGGTTCATCATTAACTGTGCAAAGTGGTTAAGTTCTGGCCATACAGTTGTCGTAAGTCCTAACAAGGCATTCATATACTTGACCAGCAAGAGTAGAATTTCCCCAAATGACAGATACCTGCATATGCACACATAACCCATTAATGGGATAGTGGACACCCTTGTTTGTCTTGCTTGGTCACTTATGTGACATTCATGTGCTCCTTCCTAGGAGTGCTCCTCCCTAGAGTGCTCCTTGCATGGCTCTCTGGCTTCTCGAGGGTCTTTATCTTTGACTTTGCACTTCTTTGATGAATCCACCTCTTATGCACACTCCTCGGAGCTGAGGCAATCTTAGGATCCTGCCTTCAGTTGCGTGATCTTCTGCACCCTCTCATCTCTTCATCTGCTCCCAAGGGTAACCATGGTGACCTCGTCCTCCATGGTGATATGCTCCAAACCAGATCCCACTACCACCCCACCTAAAATCCAACATTCACTGCTGAATTCTGTGTCCACCGGTCCCCTGCACATGCTGTTTGACTTCCCCTCTCTTTTCTTTACAGACAGTAAAACTCCTAGATGTGCCTGTTTCTTCAGATTTCTCTTGAACCCATCGCTGTCTCTATTCTTTCTCATACTCTCATTGCTTCTCACCCCCAGGTCTCACTGTAATAGCTTACTCTCTTTCTCTAGTTTCCCTCTAGCCTTTCCTTCAAATTCTATTTCCCACTTTGTTTCAGTTCATCTCAAATCTAAGTTCATGGTCCCTGCTGTTTCTAGGGCACATGAGCCTCCTCATGGCCTGGCCTCAGCTCACGGCAGTTGCTTGATCTCAGTTCTGCAAGAGCGCAAACTATTTATAGTTCTGCTTTGAATCTCAGCCTGGGTTTCTCCTCCGGCCCTTGGTGCCCTTCTTTCTGCTCTCTGTTCTCAACTATTACCCTTCAAAGGCCATGCCAGGGGGCACATCTTAATGCTCAGTGATTTTAATAAATGACCTTCGACTGAACACGTCTATTGGTGCTTTTGCCACCCTATATTTTAAGTCTCTGAGCTCAAGTCTGTCTCATCTACCTGAATCATGGGTTCCTTGAGGGAATGCCTGGCCTCATTCCTTTCTGTGTCACTGGTGTCTGGGGCACAGGTATTACTACAGATGAAAAATACAAGCATATACTCCTTCATAATAAGACACAAGATCTGTAACCGTGCACTAAAAAAACTTTACCCTTGAGTCCAAACAGGGTGGAATACTCTTACAATAAACCTTTAGTGGGGCTTCCCTGGCTCAGCAGTAAAAAATCCACCTGCAATGCAGGAGACGTAGGTTTGTTCCCTGGGTTGGGAAGATCTCCTGGAGAAGAGAATGGCAACCACTCCAGTATTCTTGCCTGGAAAATCCCATGGACAGAGGAGCCTGTTGATCTACAGTCCATGATGTTGCACAAAGACAGACACATCTAAGCGATAACACTTTCACACCTTCAAGAACCAGGGAAAAGCTAAGTTCGTGCAATTAATTTAGTATTTAACATGAGATTAATGTTATCTAGAATTTAGAAGTCTTTAGGGATGTTTCAGTACAGCTGCCTTGCCTTCTCCTTGGGAGTTTTTGGAAGCAGGGACTGGTCATCAGCCCCCAGGCTTTGCTGAGCTGGCCAGAGTACAAGCCTTGCTGAAGCCCAGGGAGGGTATGGCCGTTGCTTCCCGGACCCACACCTTCCCTCTCTGGGCCGAGGGTACCTCCTGCAAATCTGGAGCATGGTAAACGCTTTCCCCTTTAGGACTGAGTCCCAAGGCACAAAACACCCTCAGCTGCTAAATTCAGTGTTGGCTTCTGCAGAGGTTTCCCATTAGTCTGGGGGCCCCTCTGGTCAGGGGGCAGGACAAAGAATTCTGTTGATCCCTTGGTCTGGATCCCTTCTTCGGCAGCACTGTTTCTTATTCTTGCTCTTCTGTCCTATTAACAGCAGCAAGGGTTGGGAAGAGGTCATCAGTTTGTGGTGGTTGGAGGTGGGTCTGTGCCTGGAGGTGCAGGCAGCATTAGGAGGATGGGTTGATGAAAGTCCTGAAGGAGTTTTTTAGGAGACAGGAAGAGAAGCAACAAGCCGGATCCTGCATTCCTGGGTGTTCACCTGCAGCCTGGCCCACTTCCTCTACAATGTGTACACACCTTTGAAGGTCTACCTCAGAAAAATTCCTCTAGGAAGCCACCAGACAACTCACATGCTCTGACCTCCTGTCTCCTTGGAGTGCCCCCACAGACTCTTATCTTGGCTGGGTGCTAGCGGTCTCCTTCCTCCTCCAGGCTCTGAAGGACCAAGATGATGCATGAAGCTCCTTCTTCAGACCTATCAGGTGGTTGGTGCCAAGTGGAATGCCGTGCAAGGAGACTCAGCATCAAAGCTTCCTGAGGCTGGAGCTGCTGCAGTCTCATGGGGCTCTGACCCCGTCCAGACACACCCCTCTATCACAGCTCTTGACACCTTACATGGACATGCCCTCTCTTGGTTCCAGGACCCAGCCCTGCAGGGTCAAGGTCACTTGAGCAGGGGCCATGGTATATTCCCACGTTCACTGTCATGTCCACTGCTGACCATGGGGCCCCTGACATAGCGGGAACTTCACAAGTGAACAGATTCCCAATCGAACCAAATGGGCAGGAATAGACCGCTATTGGTACAAAGGAATAGCCAGGCAGTGGAATAAGAGAAGAGACATAAGACAAGGTTGAGATGAGAATTCCATTCTAACCATGACTCAAGTCAGTATTAATTGATAGGAACATTAAAATCATTACCCCAAAGAAGTACATTTGAATGTGATTCTGCAAGAAAATGTTCTTTTTCTCTATGTATAGTTCAGTCAGATTCTTGGAAAGAAACCTTCCTTTCATTCTCAGATATTGCAAAAACCAGATGTGCTCAAATCTAATTTTCACATGAAAACAGTTATCCTAAAGAAATACCAGAGGATTTCTTACCTGGTACCATCATTGACAGCAATTCTAAGCTTTTCCTACTAAAGGAAAACACTTACGCTTTTTTTTAAGAAGCCAAGGTAATTTCAACCAAAGAAAAATGAAAGCATTAGTGGATATTACAGAAATGGCATTGCCTCCTGGATCCTGCAGTTTTTAAGTCCTACGTTTATTGCTGGTTCCTTGATAACAGGGAAATGACTTTTAAATCTTATGACACCAAGTAAATACTTCCTTCTACCTTTCCTTATTACTCAAAAATAAAGTCACTAATTTTTAAAGAACATGAACCAGTGATCTTTGGTATCTTATCTACATTCAGGCTGGTAATAAGAAAAATTCCTCTAGGAAGCCACCAGACAACTCACATGCTCTGACCTCCTGTCTCCTTGGAGTGCCCCACAGACTCTTATCTTGGCTGGGTGCTAGCGGTCTCCTTCCTCCTCCAGGCTCTGAAGGACCAAGATGATGCATGAAGCTCCTTCTTCAGACCTATCAGGTGGTTGGTGCCAAGTGGAATGCCGTGCAAGGAGACTCAGCATCAAAGCTTCCTGAGGCTGGAGCTGCTGCAGTCTCATGGGGCTCTGACCCCGTCCAGACACACCCCTCTATCACAGCTCTTGACACCTTACATGGACATGCCCTCTCTTGGTTCCAGGACCCAGCCCTGCAGGGTCAAGGTCACTTGAGCAGGGGCCATGGTATATTCCCACGTTCACTGTCATGTCCACTGCTGACCATGGGGCCCCTGACATAGCGGGAACTTCACAAGTGAACAGATTCCCAATCGAACCAAATGGGCAGGAATAGACCGCTATTGGTACAAAGGAATAGCCAGGCAGTGGAATAAGAGAAGAGACATAAGACAAGGTTGAGATGAGAATTCCATTCTAACCATGACTCAAGTCAGTATTAATTGATAGGAACATTAAAATCATTACCCCAAAGAAGTACATTTGAATGTGATTCTGCAAGAAAATGTTCTTTTTCTCTATGTATAGTTCAGTCAGATTCTTGGAAAGAAACCTTCCTTTCATTCTCAGATATTGCAAAAACCAGATGTGCTCAAATCTAATTTTCACATGAAAACAGTTATCCTAAAGAAATACCAGAGGATTTCTTACCTGGTACCATCATTGACAGCAATTCTAAGCTTTTCCTACTAAAGGAAAACACTTACGCTTTTTTTTAAGAAGCCAAGGTAATTTCAACCAAAGAAAAATGAAAGCATTAGTGGATATTACAGAAATGGCATTGCCTCCTGGATCCTGCAGTTTTTAAGTCCTACGTTTATTGCTGGTTCCTTGATAACAGGGAAATGACTTTTTAAATCTTATGACACCAAGTAAATACTTCCTTCTACCTTTCCCTTATTACTCAAAAATAAAGTCACTAATTTTTTAAAGAATGAACATGAAAGCCAGTGATCTTTGGTATCTTATCTACATTCAGGCTGGTAATAAGTAAAGCACCCAAAATCCTTCTTTCTTTTCCCATCATTATTTCCAATGTTAAGGCATCTTCCATAAACAAAACCCAGCCTTTTCACTGTGTAAGTACATGCTTTTCAGAACTCTCCAGCCAAGGGCTTCCTTGGTGGTACATACAGTGAATAAGAATCCATCTGCCAGTGCAAGGGACAGGGGTTCCATCCTTGATCCATGAGGTTTCCTCATGGCATTGAGTAACTAACCAATGCACCAGAACTAATGAGTCCATGTTCTACAGCCCAAAAGCTGCAACTACTGAGCCCAAATACTACAACTACTGAAGCCCGTGTGCCTAGAGCCAGTGCTCCACAAAAAGAGAAGTCACTGCAATGAGAAACCTCATCTCAATGAAGAGTAACACCTCCTGCTCTCTGCAACTAGAGAAAACCTGTGCAGCAACAAGACCCAGACAAGAAAGAGAGAGAGCTCTCCGGCTAAGAAATTAGAGATGAGTGCTTCAGACTTTCAGAAGATTTTGTAGGCTCAAGGTCAAATTCTGCAGGATGGCCCATTTGGTCACCCTTACTCTACCGATCAAGTAGCAGGTATAACGACGGGGGTGCTCGTGGCTGGTGTGGACCCTGGGCAGCCAGTCACACTGGCAGCCCAGAAGAAGCCGGGGGCTTGGTGTGGGAGTAAATGAGTTTCCTGCTCTACTTTCTAGCATTCTTTACCAGCCTGGTGATCTGGTGGTAATATGGACTGTCCATTTCCTCCTCTATAAAAGAGAACATAAAATACTTTCTCAGAACAGTGTATTTGAAAAATATGTTGAACAAAGGCTTTTGTATTCTCAGGAATGAAGCATTATAAAAAGTTAGTCACTTAGTTATGATCTAGGGGTTTCAGACCTACAGGATTTATCCTCAAAAGGCTTGTACTCCTCCACTGTCCCCCCGCCTCAATTTAGGTACCCCCAAGAGAGCAGTTTTTCTTCACATGCCAGTATCCTGGGTTATTCTTGCTACTTATAATGTATTTGCGGCCTTCCCTGCTCCACTCTGTCATTTCACAAGGCTGGGTCAATCTTTCCTTCACAAGTATGGGGTATCATTTTGATTTTCAGCCTAACTGTTAAGATGTATTAGAGAAAGAGGCTGAATGTTGTCAACATTGCTTTTGCAAGTAATAAGAAAAGTTACATTTCTTGGTCAGTTGTGGGCAAGCCTCCACAACTCCTCAATGACCTTCGAATGTCTGACATATCTACTTAAAACAAAGCTCTGAACCCCTTGGGTATATACGATATTAACAGGAAGTGGCTGACACCTGTACGGGGAGAAGTACTGGATCTACTTAAATGACAAGCTCCTGAGTAAGGGGGGGGTTTCCATGTTCAAACCAGCCCAAAAGCATGCAACCTACTGAGCCCAAATACTACAACTACTGAAGCTGTGCCTAGAGCCAGTGCTCCACAAAAAGAGAAGTCACTGCAATGAGAAACCTCATCTCAATGAAGAGTAACACCTCCTGCTCTCTGCAACTAGAGAAAACCTGTGCAGCAACAAGACCCAGACAAGAAAGAGAGAGAGAGCTCTCCGGCTAAGAAATTAGAGATGAGTGCTTCAGACTTTCAGAAGATTTTGTAGGCTCAAGGTCAAATTCTGCAGGATGGCCCATTTGGTCACCCTTACTCTACCGATCAAGTAGCAGGTATAACGACGGGGGTGCTCGTGGCTGGTGTGGACCCTGGGCAGCCAGTCACACTGGCAGCCCAGAAGAAGCCGGGGGCTTGGTGTGGGAGTAAATGAGTTTCCTGCTCTACTTTCTAGCATTCTTTACCAGCCTGGTGATCTGGTGGTAATATGGACTGTCCATTTCCTCCTCTATAAAAGAGAACATAAAATACTTTCTCAGAACAGTGTATTTGAAAAATATGTTGAACAAAGGCTTTTGTATTCTCAGGAATGAAGCATTATAAAAAGTTAGTCACTTAGTTATGATCTAGGGGTTTCAGACCTACAGGATTTATCCTCAAAAGGCTTGTACTCCTCCACTGTCCCCCCGCCTCAATTTAGGTACCCCCAAGAGAGCAGTTTTTCTTCACATGCCAGTATCCTGGGTTATTCTTGCTACTTATAATGTATTTGCGGCCTTCCCTGCTCCACTCTGTCATTTCACAAGGCTGGGTCAATCTTTCCTTCACAAGTATGGGGTATCATTTTGATTTTCAGCCTAACTGTTAAGATGTATTAGAGAAAGAGGCTGAATGTTGTCAACATTGCTTTTGCAAGTAATAAGAAAAGTTACATTTCTTGGTCAGTTGTGGGCAAGCCTCCACAACTCCTCAATGACCTTCGAATGTCTGACATATCTACTTAAAACAAAGCTCTGAACCCCTTGGGTATATACGATATTAACAGGAAGTGGCTGACACCTGTACGGGGAGAAGTACTGGATCTGGAGTTAATGTTTCACTTCTAACATTGTCACTAACAAGCTCTATGGCCCTGAGTAATTTAGCCTTGTCGGCTCTCCACTTTTGAATGTACGCTGAGAATAAATAATACACATCCCCTCAACTTTCACGGGTTATTGTGGAATTGAGTAAGATAATGTAGACAAAAGTGTTCTGCAGATTTTAAAGCACAGAATAAACGTGAGGGCTTACACGAGCGTAGAGGCGCAAAGCCTCATACAGAGTCGGGTCTCAACTAACAGGAAATGAATTGCAGGGTACCAAAAGAGACACCCCTAACTCCTCTGGCAACTTAATGAGTATTCCAGGAGTCAGGAAGGGTCGGGAGATGCCCTGGCAGATCACACTTGGGCTCAGCACGCTCTGATCAGCTTTCTTAATTGCACTGCAGGAGACGTGGGTTTAATCTCTGGGTGGGGAAGATCCTCTGGAGGAGGTAATGGCTAGTCACTCCAGTATTCTTGCCTGGGGGAAATCCCATGGACTGAGGAGCCTGGTGGGCCACAGTTCATGGGATGGCAAAGAGTCAAACCTGACTGAGCTACTAATGTGAACAATCAATAAAAAACTACTGAGACTTTTCTTTTTTTGTACCAAGTGTTTGGAACTCAAAGTGCATTTTACACTAACAATCTAGACTCTCCACATCTCCACAGTCACCTGTGCCTGGCGGCTCTAGGACTGGGCAGTTGGTCCAAGATTCCTGAGCGGGGACCTTGAGAGGGGTCCAGGCCCCACCCTCAGCTCTGCGCTGGGTGAGCCTCCCAGGTGGGACCCTAGCAGATTCAACGCTTCTGGCCCTGGACAACCTGACCCGGGCCTCCCGACGACTAGGGGATTTAGACCAGGTGCTTCATCTATGAACATAAACATAGATCATTCTTCTCTAGTTAGACCCTTTGAGAGAGACTGGAAGTGCACCCTGAGACTACAAGAGAAAATGTGGGACACAAGTTTCCCTGTAAAACCTCTGATTTTACATTTGTGGCTTTGAGGCATGGAGCAGGCAGAACTATCCCTTCCCCCACTCTTTTCATTACAGATGAACATGCTTCGTTCCGACAACCGTAACAAACAGATTTCTCACACTAACAACACGGTCCTCCATTTTCACTTGTTTTTATTGCTCAGAGATTGTATTTCATGTGTAATGATTAATCCTGAGACTCTGTGAACACTTATGCAGATCTGAATGCCATAAAATAAGGGAGCAGATGAAGAAGCCAAAATAAAATATTGTGGAATTGAGTAAGATAATGTAGACAAAAGTGTTCTGCAGATTTTAAAGCACAGAATAAACGTGAGGGCTTACACGAGCGGAGGCGCAAAGCCTCATACAGAGTCGGGTCTCAACTAACAGGAAATGAATTGCAGGGTACCAAAGAGACACCCTAACTCCTCTGGCAACTTAATGAGTATTCCAGGAGTCAGGAAGGGTCGGGAGATGCCCTGGCAGATCACACTTGGGCTCAGCACGCTCTGATCAGCTTTCTTAATTGCACTGCAGGAGACGTGGGTTTAATCTCTGGGTGGGGAAGATCCTCTGGAGGAGGTAATGGCTAGTCACTCCAGTATTCTTGCCTGGGGGAAATCCCATGGACTGAGGAGCCTGGTGGGCCACAGTTCATGGGATGGCAAAGAGTCAAACCTGACTGAGCTACTAATGTGAACAATCAATAAAAAACTACTGAGACTTTTCTTTTTTTTTTGTACCAAGTGTTTGGAACTCAAAGTGCATTTTACACTAACAATCTAGACTCTCCACATCTCCACAGTCACCTGTGCCTGGCGGCTCTAGGACTGGGCAGTTGGTCCAAGATTCCTGAGCGGGGACCTTGAGAGGGGGGTCCAGGCCCCACCCTCAGCTCTGCGCTGGGTGAGCCTCCCAGGTGGGACCCTAGCAGATTCAACGCTTCTGGCCCTGGACAACCTGACCCGGGCCTCCCGACGACTAGGGGATTTAGACCAGGTGCTTCATCTATGAACATAAACATAGATCATTCTTCTCTAGTTAGACCCTTTGAGAGAGACTGGAAGTGCACCCTGAGACTACAAGAGAAAATGTGGGACACAAGTTTCCCTGTAAAACCTCTGATTTTACATTTGTGGCTTTGAGGCATGGAGCAGGCAGAACTATCCCTTCCCCCACTCTTTTCATTACAGATGAACATGCTTCGTTCCGACAACCGTAACAAACAGATTTCTCACACTAACAACACGGTCCTCCATTTTCACTTGTTTTTATTGCTCAGAGATTGTATTTCATGTGTAATGATTAATCCTGAGACTCTGTGAACACTTATGCAGATCTGAATGCCATAAAATAAGGGAGCAGATGAAGAAGCCAAAATAAAATATCTGCAAAAGTAAACATCACAGGGTCATTTTACTCTGGCTAACAAACTCCCCAGAATCTCTGAAAAGGTGACCTACCCGTGTGGGGTCACCCCAAACCACGCCAACAAGGCACTTACTGAACACGAGTCATCCTCAGCCTCCCTGGGGCGGCACAGCTTGCTGCCCTACTCTGCAACAGACAGTCAACCAAGCCTATTCAAACAAAGCTGAGTTGTTGTTGTTTTCTTAGTAAGGGGTGTAAATAAAATTTTCAAATGAACTGCCTGAGAAGTCCATTCGACATAAGACCACCTAAACTCTTGGCTGCCCTGAAGAACTATTAAAAAGTTTCATTTCTATCACTCCAATCTCCAATGCCCTCCTATCAGCATCCCCTCATTTTACTGCATCAAGGGTCAGGTGGCTTCCACGCAAGAGGCTAAAACCCCTGCATCTCAGTCAGAGAGCATGCAATTTCAAGCCAAGTTTATCCTGTGCTCCTGCCATTTAAACTTTCAGTTGCATCTGAAAAGGTCTAAGAATCCAGGGGACACGTCAGCAATCTGCACACTTATATCTACCCCCAGGCTGTTTTCTCCAAGAGAGAATCAGTTTAGGCTTGTTACTGTTCCACATAGTTCTTCCTTCTGCACTAGACTAGCAGTCTCTGGAAGCCCTGAACCTGGACTAAGGAAAGATCTGCATGTTTGCTGATGCTGCACGTGACTTCTACGACTGGAGGGAGTGCGGACGGCTGTGGAGAGGGCGCTGGCCAGCCTCTCTGCTCCCTTTGCTCTCCTCTTCCACCTTCTTCTGAGATCCCCATCCTGCCATGAAGATTTCAAGGTGTTAGGTCTCTCAATTTTTCGTCCCATCTCCAGGAAATAAAGCCCACCTGGTTCTTCCTAAGCAGAGACTGGAAGAAGCAGGGAAAGCTGGTTATGTTTCACAAGAGTTCAGGTCAGGTTCCTGCCCATCTGAGAAATCTTAGTGCCATGTGGGGTGCTGCCACCTCGTCAGCAGGATGGCCCTGCTTGTGGCATGAGATGGCCTTCTGCCCATCCCTAACCTGGGTGTGGGAGTGGTATGTATGTGTGTGTGTGTGTCTGTGTTTGTGTGAAGATACTCCACCTTGAAAAAGACTTTCCAACTCAGAGACCAATTGTTAAGAGCCCAGAGTTTTTATAGAGAAATAACATAAGGAAGTTTCAGGTCTGCAGGGAAAATGTGGTAAGAAAGAACAATGAATAAGATGATGAGTTACGCTTCTGTACATTCTTCTACTGGAAAGCCTACTTTTGTTTTAAATAAGCGAGGCATTCTGTTCTGAAAGAAAGGCCCTTGGGATGAAAACAAGAGAAAAAAAAAAGGCCCTAGGAAGGACCCAGGTCCTGATCACTGTTTTCAGGGTCTGGCAGCTCTGCCACATGTTCAGAGCTGATGACTGGTAGATCCAAGGATCTGACTTCTCCTCCTGGTTCTAATGGTAACTAGTTAGTCATAAACTCCCTTGTGGCTTCTTTACAGTGGGAATAAAGAACCAAGTTCTGCCTTCTTTATAGGTAGCTGTTGAAAACAATGTGATAAAGTGATAAAGACATTGTTTTATGGTCATAAATGCAGCAGTTAACAAATACCTGACCGTGAATTTGCATGCCACCAATACATCTGATAGCTTAGATGGTAAAGAAACGGCCTTCAGTGCGAGAGACCTGGGTTTGCTTCCTAGGTTGAGAAGATCCCCTGGAGAAGGGAAAGGCTCCAGTATTCTTGCCCGGAGAACTCCATGACTTGTTTATGGGGTTGCAGAGGCGGACAAGACTGAGCGACCTTCACTTTCACTGCCTGTATAACAAGGTCTCATCTATAATAGTCTGTGTATGTTTTTTTTTTTTTCCCTCTAAAACTTCTCTGTATATTTCCAGCCTGATCAAAATAGAATTCCAAGTATCATCTGTATGACTGGGCAATGCTATGTTGTTCCTGGACCTAACCCAAAGTTCCAAGAACCAGACCATCTCTACATTTCTTCCCAGTTTAAAAACTCATCTAACCCAAGCAATAACCATCTCTAGTCAGGCATCTCTCCTCCTGGCCTGTGGACTATTATTTTAGCAGCTTATTACTTTTAAAGCTCATTTCCCCATCGGATGGCTACGTGTCTTCTGACAGCACTAACGATGACGTGCTGGGGCCAAGCTGGGCACCTCCTCATTGCCGACTGTCCATGCGCCTGCCTGTGGCTCATGCCGTGGGTTAAGCAGCACTAGGGTGCTGGGAGGCTGCCACCACAATGTGTGCAGGATTTGGAAATTCAAGTTCTACTCCAAGGGTGTTGATCCTGGCTAGCTTCTTTCATGAAAAATAATTCAAGAACTCTGGCTCACTTGGGAAATCTGGCATTCTGGGGCTTTTGATATTGAGACAGTGGAAAACTGTATCAGTATCCAGGCTGCCAATAATTTTCATCCATTTAAGCACTTAATCTTTTACACATTTATCTAGCCATTTCCAAGGCTTACTATAGATCAGAGTCAGCACTATTCTGCTAGGACAGACTTCCCCATGGTTCTGATAAGACACCTTTTAGTAGATATCAGGTGAGAACACCACAGAGCAGACATATAAGCATCAGCATTTTATAATTTTCATCATAGAATCCTTGCACACATTTTGTTAGACTCACACTTAAGTATTTCATTTTCTTTCAAGCAATTGTAAATAGTATTGTATATTTTAATTTGCTTTCCACTTATTGTCAGCATAAAAAATGCAACTGATTTTTGTGTGTTGATCTTGTATCCTGTAATATTAAAGAACATCTTGTATCCTGTAATATTAAAGAACCAGTTTATTATTTTTATTATCTATATTTGATAGGTTATTTGGGATTTTACATATAGTCAAGCATGTTGTCTTCAAATAGAAACAGTTTTACTGCTTCTTTTCTAATGTATGTCCTGTATTTCTTTTTCTTGCCATGGTGCAGTGGCCAGAACTCCCAGTATGACACTGAATCCGAGTGGTGCCAGTGAACATCCTACCTTGCTTTCAGTCTTAGAGGGACAGCATCCACTCTTTCACTATTTAGCACGATGGTAGTTGTCAGCTATGGCTTCCATGTGTTCTTTTTTTTTTCTCCTTGGTGGGGAGTGCGGAGCCGGGGGGAGGGAAGGGAGCAGGCGGGCCACTTCCGTTGGTCTTTCATTTATCCATTTTCATCCATCTTTGTTCTTTGGCCCATGTGGGCCTCTCATCGCAGTGGCCTCTGTTATTGCAGAGCGCTGGCTCTGGGTGCATGCGCTCCAGAGCTCCAGCTTGGTAACTGGACACATCGGTCCAGCTGCTCCATGGCACATGGGATCTTCCCAGGCCAGAGATCGAACCGGCACACTGCAAGGCAGTGTCCTTACCCACTGGACCACCAGGGAAGCCCCCATGTGTTCTTTATGGACGTTTCCCCAGTGTGCTGAGAGTTTTTA
The DNA here is from genome assembly GCA_022376925.1 of Tragulus kanchil. Lineage (NCBI taxonomy): Eukaryota > Metazoa > Chordata > Mammalia > Artiodactyla > Tragulidae > Tragulus > Tragulus kanchil. The sequence goes on from JAIOJX010000029.1 coordinate 99,685,814, forward strand.
TAATGCATGGGCATTCAATTTGGTCAACTGCTTTTTCTACATCAAATGATATGACCATATGCCTTTTATTCTTTAGCCTGTTGCTATAGTTGATTATATTAGCTGATTTTCAAATACTGAACCCATCTTGCATACCTAGAATAAATCCCACTTGGTAATGGTCATGGTCTTTCTATATATTTTAAAATTTAACTTGTTAACATTTTATTAAACCTTATTTTAAATGTCTAAGTTCATGGGAGAGATTGGTCTGTCATCTTCTCTTTGGTTTTGTCTTTGTCTGACTTTGGCATCAGGGAAATGGTTTCATATGATTTGGGAAGTATTCCCTCCCCCTTTTTTTCTGGAGAGGATTATAAAATTAATGTTAATTCTGCTTTAAATATATGGTAAAATAATGCAGTGAAATGGTCAGTGCCCAGAGGTTTTTTTTTTTTTTTTAGAGGGGGGAAAGAACTTTTAAATGACAAAGTAAATTTCTTTAATAGTCACAGGTCTATTCTGGTTAAGTATTTCAACTTGGATGAGTTTTGACAATTTGCTATTTCCAAGAAATTGGTCCATTTCACATAAGTCACCAAGTTTATGTTGGGTAGAGTTGTTCATAGGATTATCTTACACTTTTGACATCTGCAGTGCCTATAGTGGTACCTCCAATTCACTCTTGATAATGTCATTTGTGTTTTCTCTCTTGTTATCTTCAATCATGATAGAATTTTTAAATTTCTTCAAAGAACCAGCTTTTAGTTTCTTAATTTTCTCTATTATTTTCCTGTTTTCAACTTCACTGATATCTGCTCTTAGCTTTTTCTTCTGCTTGTCTTGGCTTTATTTTGCTCTGCTTTTTCTAGTTTCTTTAAGTAGGATTTATATAATTGATTGCAGATCTTCACTCAATTCTAACATAAGCAGTTAGTACTGTAATTTCCATATTGGTGTTGACTTAGATGTATTCTACAAATTTTGATATTCTGTCCTTTTTTTTTTTTGCTTTGTTGCAATTTTTCTTTCATATATATTATACATTTCTTCTTAAATTTCCTTTTTGCCCTCTGGGTTATTTAAAAGTGTGCTGTTCGATTTAAAAGTGTTTGAAAATTTTCCTATTGTCTTTCTGTTACTGATTTTTAGCTTGATTCTGTTATGGTGAGATAACATACTATGATTTCAATTCCTTTAAATTTGTTAATGTTTGTTATATATACCAGAATAAGGCTTACCTTTGTGAGTGTTCCATATGAGGTTGAAAAGAATGTATATTCTACTATTGCTGGGTGAACTGTTTTATTAACAGCAATTAGATCCTGTTTTTTGATGGTATTGTTCAGTTCATCTAAATCCTGTCTAGTAGTCTATTAATTGCTGAAAGTAGGGTTTTAAGTCCTTAACTATAATTGTGGATTTGTCTATTTATCCTCACAAGTCTATCAGGTTTTGCTTCATGTATTTTGAAGTGCTGTTGTTTCTCCATACACATTTCCAATCGGTGTATCTTCTTAGTGGGTTGATCCTTTTATCTTTATGTAATTTCCCTATCTGTCCCTATTAATTTTATTTGCTGTAAAATCTGCCTTTTTACATTAATATAGCCACTCAATTTTTCAAATTAATTTTTACATGATGTACTTTCTGATATTTTTACTATTAATCCACCTATGTCATTATGTTTGAAGTGGGTTTCTTATAGACAATAAATAGTTGGGTCATTAAAAAATCAACTCACCAAGTTTATGTTGGGTAGAGTTGTTCATAGGATTATCTTACACTTTTGACATCTGCAGTGCCTATAGTGGTACCTCCAATTCACTCTTGATAATGTCATTTGTGTTTTCTCTCTTGTTATCTTCAATCATGATAGAATTTTTAAATTTCTTCAAAGAACCAGCTTTTAGTTTCTTAATTTTCTCTATTATTTTCCTGTTTTCAACTTCACTGATATCTGCTCTTAGCTTTTTCTTCTGCTTGTCTTGGCTTTATTTTGCTCTGCTTTTTCTAGTTTCTTTAAGTAGGATTTATATAATTGATTGCAGATCTTCACTCAATTCTAACATAAGCAGTTAGTACTGTAATTTCCATATTGGTGTTGACTTAGATGTATTCTACAAATTTTGATATTCTGTCCTTTTTTTTTTTTGCTTTGTTGCAATTTTTCTTTCATATATATTATACATTTCTTCTTAAATTTCCTTTTTGCCCTCTGGGTTATTTAAAAGTGTGCTGTTCGATTTAAAAGTGTTTGAAAATTTTCCTATTGTCTTTCTGTTACTGATTTTTAGCTTGATTCTGTTATGGTGAGATAACATACTATGATTTCAATTCCTTTAAATTTGTTAATGTTTGTTATATATACCAGAATAAGGCTTACCTTTGTGAGTGTTCCATATGAGGTTGAAAAGAATGTATATTCTACTATTGCTGGGTGAACTGTTTTATTAACAGCAATTAGATCCTGTTTTTTGATGGTATTGTTCAGTTCATCTAAATCCTGTCTAGTAGTCTATTAATTGCTGAAAGTAGGGTTTTAAGTCCTTAACTATAATTGTGGATTTGTCTATTTATCCTCACAAGTCTATCAGGTTTTGCTTCATGTATTTTGAAGTGCTGTTGTTTCTCCATACACATTTCCAATCGGTGTATCTTCTTAGTGGGTTGATCCTTTTATCTTTATGTAATTTCCCTATCTGTCCCTATTAATTTTATTTGCTGTAAAATCTGCCTTTTTACATTAATATAGCCACTCAATTTTTCAAATTAATTTTTACATGATGTACTTTCTGATATTTTTACTATTAATCCACCTATGTCATTATGTTTGAAGTGGGTTTCTTATAGACAATAAATAGTTGGGTCATTAAAAAATCAACTCTACCAATATCTATTGTTTAGTTGATGTATTTAGACCATTTAAATTGAATGTAATTACTGACAATGTTATGGTAGAAGTCCATTATACACTGTTTTTTCCTTTTTCTCCTTATTTCTCTTTTTTATCCCCTGTATATGGTTTGCTAATACATTACTCATGACTCCATTTTGATTTAGTCATAGTGTTTTTGAGTATGTTGCTTTGTACAGTTTCCTTAGGGGTTGCTTTGGGTTATGCCATACACACAGATAATTCATCACAGCCTACTGCCATCCCCTTTGACGTGTAGAAACTTGACCTCCATTCAAGGCCCTTTATCCTACGTTTCACTCTGAGATAAGAATAGTTTTAGAACTCTGGGTGCAAAATAGGAGGCCCTGTGGCTCCTGAACTTCAGCTATGATCTTGAGGTCTTGCCCTTTATTGCTTTTCGAGTCCCTGACTCATCTAGTTTGTAGATCAGAGTACGCAGTTCTAGGTCATGGGATGTGTTATGCTCCTAGGTCCATGTGCTAATCCCTGGATAACTCACATATGGGCATGATCAGAACTGTGACTGGTAGCAGGGACATTGGGCTTCCACGAAGGGCTGGGAACAGAGGAGAAGACCTGAACAAAAGTGTGACCACAGAGATGTGAAGGAATAGAATTATTAAATGTGGAGAAAAGGAAAAAGAAGACCTGAACAAAAAGGGGGGTGCACTAACTAAAAATTGATGGATTATTGTTCAGTTCATCTAAATCCTGTCTAGTAGTCTATTAATTGCTGAAAGTAGGGTTTTAAGTCCTTAACTATAATTGTGGATTTGTCTATTTATCCTCACAAGTCTATCAGGTTTTGCTTCATGTATTTTGAAGTGCTGTTGTTTCTCCATACACATTTCCAATCGGTGTATCTTCTTAGTGGGTTGATCCTTTTATCTTTATGTAATTTCCCTATCTGTCCCTATTAATTTTATTTGCTGTAAAATCTGCCTTTTTACATTAATATAGCCACTCAATTTTTCAAATTAATTTTTACATGATGTACTTTCTGATATTTTTACTATTAATCCACCTATGTCATTATGTTTGAAGTGGGTTTCTTATAGACAATAAATAGTTGGGTCATTAAAAAATCAACTCTACCAATATCTATTGTTTAGTTGATGTATTTAGACCATTTAAATTGAATGTAATTACTGACAATGTTATGGTAGAAGTCCATTATACACTGTTTTTTCCTTTTTCTCCTTATTTCTCTTTTTTATCCCCTGTATATGGTTTGCTAATACATTACTCATGACTCCATTTTGATTTAGTCATAGTGTTTTTGAGTATGTTGCTTTGTACAGTTTCCTTAGGGGTTGCTTTGGGTTATGCCATACACACAGATAATTCATCACAGCCTACTGCCATCCCCTTTGACGTGTAGAAACTTGACCTCCATTCAAGGCCCTTTATCCTACGTTTCACTCTGAGATAAGAATAGTTTTAGAACTCTGGGTGCAAAATAGGAGGCCCTGTGGCTCCTGAACTTCAGCTATGATCTTGAGGTCTTGCCCTTTATTGCTTTTCGAGTCCCTGACTCATCTAGTTTGTAGATCAGAGTACGCAGTTCTAGGTCATGGGATGTGTTATGCTCCTAGGTCCATGTGCTAATCCCTGGATAACTCACATATGGGCATGATCAGAACTGTGACTGGTAGCAGGGACATTGGGCTTCCACGAAGGGCTGGGAACAGAGGAGAGAAGACCTGAACAAAAGTGTGACCACAGAGATGTGAAGGAATAGAATTATTAAATGTGGGAGACACCATGGAAATAGAACGTGACAAGACAGAGCAAGTGACTGGGCTCTTGAGCTAAGGGAGGAGACAGAGTCTGTGGTTTTGACTCTGGCTGGTGTGCGCTTAGTTGCTCAGTCGTGTCCGACTCTTTGAGACCCTATGGACTGCAGCCTGCCAGGCTCCTTTGTCCACAGGGATTCTCCAGGAAAGAATATGGGAATGGGTTGACATTTCTTTCTCCTGGGGATCATCCCAACCCAGGGGTCAAACCCAGGTCTCCTGCATTGTGGGCAGATTCTTTACTGTCTGAGTCACCAGGGAAGCATAAGAATACTGGGGTAGGTAGCCTAACCCTTCTCCAGGGGATTTTCCCGATCCAGGAATTGAACCAGGGTCTCCTCCATTGCAGGTGGATTCTTTACCAACTGAGTTATGAGGGATGACCCAATTCTGTGTGACAGCACAGAAAGAGAAAGCACTGGTGGGCGGTTGGGGTGGGAGGCTGGAGGGGAATGTGAGGTTCTGAACTACAGAGTCTGAGGTCTTGTTGGCTGGCTGTAAAAACTGGTTAGGAGCTCCAGGAAGATATTGGACTCCAGGATCTTGACTTGGGAGGCTCTTGGACAGAGCTGGGAGTAAAAGCTGTGGGAATGGATGACATCGCCATGAGAAGGAGAGAGAGACAAACAGACCAAACCCTGGAAAGCAGAGCAAAACAAAACAAATCAAGGGAGTGCAGTTGGATGGCAAAGAATAGATGAGCTACAGGTCATGGACGGCAAGGAAGCTGAGGACTGGGACAGGGCCACTGGCCTGGCCCAGTGACAAAAAGGTCATTGTGGCCCACTAGTACAGATGCCAGAAACCAGCCACAGTGGACAGGAAGTCAGAAAGGAGGGTCTATGAGAAGCTCAAGGATGGGAGAGAAAGAATAAACTCGAGAGCTCAACAGCCACAGTGCTTGATGGGTGTGGCTATTTCATCTGGTTTGGGAAAATATGAGAATGTTGCAGGCCCAGGGAGGAACAGTATTTAAGGAGAGAAAGAAGCGGGCCTGGACAAGGACAGAGGGAGGAGATGTGGTCAAAGAACCAGAAAGGAAATGGATCAGGCATTTCTTACTCTGGGCTGGGAGAGAGGCAAGGATGCATGAAGTTAGGGAAAAATTTAAGATGAAAACAAAGCAAGTACAGGGTGCTGCTCCAAAGCTTCTGTACACACGATTAATTTTCTTTTTGGTCCAAAACCCATCTCTTGTTGAAATTTATGTGATTCCACTGGGGCAAAGGGGGTTTCCAAATCTAACTAAATCAGCAACATTAATTGGGAAACTTAAAAGAAATACAGATTGCTAGGCCTGAACCCAGCCCAAGTGCGTAAAATTTTCTGGTGGAAGGGGCCTAGGAATAAGCACTGTAAAGGCTCCTCAGTGATTCTGATGGTTAGCAGCGTTTGTGATCTCCGAGTATGTTTTCAACCAAAGTCGAGTATCAGAATCACAGGGGTAGGGGTTGAGTCCAAAGAGCACAGCTATTGACATTTAAAAAAGTTCCCCAGGCAATCTGACGTGCATCCTGGTTAAGCAAGGAGATGGGACTGAAAAAAGCAACCTGGCTGGGAAGAATACTGAAGTCATCATACAGACTGGTTCTCTTATGCTGACATCACTTGACAATTTCCCTTGGACATTTTTCCTATCGAAACAGCACCTGCTCCCAGCCAGGCTGTCGCAGGTGGACTGATGTGATTCCCTGCGACTTGTCAGAGCATTTCCGAAGCAGCCAGGTTGGTGGGAGGAGGTCATCTCTGTTCTCTGGAGAGATTGGCTTTGGAATTTTTTAAAGCATCTTTAAGGAAAAGCATATAGAAAAACATTGCTCTTTCTTTGAACTGACCACACAGTAAATCTTACGGAAGAAATAGTAAGACAGAGACAAGGTGGTAGAAAGAGCAACGATGGTTCACGTTTCAGTAATTCAACAGAAAATCTGATCAAGGATGGGAGAGAAAGAATAAACTCGAGAGCTCAACAGCCACAGTGCTTGATGGGTGTGGCTATTTCATCTGGTTTGGGAAAATATGAGAATGTTGCAGGCCCAGGGAGGAACAGTATTTAAGGAGAGAAAGAAGCGGGCCTGGACAAGGACAGAGGGAGGAGATGTGGTCAAAGAACCAGAAAGGAAATGGATCAGGCATTTCTTACTCTGGGCTGGGAGAGAGGCAAGGATGCATGAAGTTAGGGAAAAATTTAAGATGAAAACAAAGCAAGTACAGGGTGCTGCTCCAAAGCTTCTGTACACACGATTAATTTTCTTTTTGGTCCAAAACCCATCTCTTGTTGAAATTTATGTGATTCCACTGGGGCAAAGGGGGTTTCCAAATCTAACTAAATCAGCAACATTAATTGGGAAACTTAAAAGAAATACAGATTTCTAGGCCTGAATCCAGCCCAAGTGAGTAAAAATTTCTGGTGGAAGGGGCCTAGGAATAAGCACTGTAAAGGCTCCTCAGTGATTCTGATGGTTAGCAGCGTTTGTGATCTCCGAGTATGTTTTCAACCAAAGTCGAGTATCAGAATCACAGGGGTAGGGGTTGAGTCCAAAGAGCACAGCTATTGACATTTAAAAAAGTTCCCCAGGCAATCTGACGTGCATCCTGGTTAAGCAAGGAGATGGGACTGAAAAAAGCAACCTGGCTGGGAAGAATACTGAAGTCATCATACAGACTGGTTCTCTTATGCTGACATCACTTGACAATTTCCCTTGGACATTTTTCCTATCGAAACAGCACCTGCTCCCAGCCAGGCTGTCGCAGGTGGACTGATGTGATTCCCTGCGACTTGTCAGAGCATTTCCGAAGCAGCCAGGTTGGTGGGAGGAGGTCATCTCTGTTCTCTGGAGAGATTGGCTTTGGAATTTTTTAAAGCATCTTTAAGGAAAAGCATATAGAAAAACATTGCTCTTTCTTTGAACTGACCACACAGTAAATCTTACGGAAGAAATAGTAAGACAGAGACAAGGTGGTAGAAAGAGCAACGATGGTTCACGTTTCAGTAATTCAAAAGAAAATCTGATCAAGAAGATTCATAATTAATTTGATCTGAAAATTCCTTGCCCTCTTCTGTCGATTTTTTTAAGCAGCAGCAACAATACAATAACAGCTACAGAAATGAGAGCCTGACACACACTTTTTTGGCTTTGAGGCAGGCTCCAAGCCCAGCCCTTTTAAAGCCTCCCAGAAAAACACAACATTTTCTTTTATCCAAAATGGTGGTGTGATCCAAACCCTGCTCCAGCAGTCCCAACGCTTCATCTGTTGGATTCTTTAAGTTTACAGCACAGATGGAAGCTGTCAGTTTCTCTCTTTTTTTATAGGACAGTCACATTTGCATTTTCAACAGACAGTTCGAGCCTCAAAGGCCATATTCCCCCCAACGTAATAACTCTATGCTTGAAATACGAACAATATAATAGCAGCATGAAAATATTCTTACCCCGATGAAGACTGGCTCCAGCTGTGGCTTAGTAAGTCAAAAACTAGTAAACTTGCTTGTAATAACATCCTAAAAATTCCAAAGGTTATTTCCCCTCATCCACAGTTAAAAAGCCATCTCCTACAGAACAGTGTCACGTCTGTGACGTGTCCAGGATTAAGGCAAGAAGGTTCTTGGTTATAGTAATTTGTCTGGTTAGAGATTAAAGGAAAAAACCTGTCTTGAGCTGTCAGTTAATATTTTTCACTTAAAAAAGTCATCTTCATGCTTCACAGCAGACCTGTGTGATTTTTAAACAGGTAAAGTCTCCTCCGTGTCCAGCATCTGATAAGCAAGGAGATGGGACTGAAAAAAGCAACCTGGCTGGGAAGAATACTGAAGTCATCATACAGACTGGTTCTCTTATGCTGACATCACTTGACAATTTCCCTTGGACATTTTTCCTATCGAAACAGCACCTGCTCCCAGCCAGGCTGTCGCAGGTGGACTGATGTGATTCCCTGCGACTTGTCAGAGCATTTCCGAAGCAGCCAGGTTGGTGGGAGGAGGTCATCTCTGTTCTCTGGAGAGATTGGCTTTGGAATTTTTTAAAGCATCTTTAAGGAAAAGCATATAGAAAAACATTGCTCTTTCTTTGAACTGACCACACAGTAAATCTTACGGAAGAAATAGTAAGACAGAGACAAGGTGGTAGAAAGAGCAACGATGGTTCACGTTTCAGTAATTCAAAAGAAAATCTGATCAAGAAGATTCATAATTAATTTGATCTGAAAATTCCTTGCCCTCTTCTGTCGATTTTTTTAAGCAGCAGCAACAATACAATAACAGCTACAGAAATGAGAGCCTGACACACACTTTTTTGGCTTTGAGGCAGGCTCCAAGCCCAGCCCTTTTAAAGCCTCCCAGAAAAACACAACATTTTCTTTTATCCAAAATGGTGGTGTGATCCAAACCCTGCTCCAGCAGTCCCAACGCTTCATCTGTTGGATTCTTTAAGTTTACAGCACAGATGGAAGCTGTCAGTTTCTCTCTTTTTTTATAGGACAGTCACATTTGCATTTTCAACAGACAGTTCGAGCCTCAAAGGCCATATTCCCCCCAACGTAATAACTCTATGCTTGAAATACGAACAATATAATAGCAGCATGAAAATATTCTTACCCCGATGAAGACTGGCTCCAGCTGTGGCTTAGTAAGTCAAAAACTAGTAAACTTGCTTGTAATAACATCCTAAAAATTCCAAAGGTTATTTCCCCTCATCCACAGTTAAAAAGCCATCTCCTACAGAACAGTGTCACGTCTGTGACGTGTCCAGGATTAAGGCAAGAAGGTTCTTGGTTATAGTAATTTGTCTGGTTAGAGATTAAAGGAAAAAACCTGTCTTGAGCTGTCAGTTAATATTTTTTCACTTAAAAAAAAAAGTCATCTTCATGCTTCACAGCAGACCTGTGTGATTTTTAAACAGGTAAAGTCTCCTCCGTGTCCAGCATCTGATAGTTTTTTTTCTGCACATCAGCATGAGGCAAGCAAGCAAAATACAACCCACGAAGTTTCAAATGCATTTTAGTAACATAAACGGAAGTAAGTCAGCTTTCTTTGATATCAAAATACCGAAGCATCTCACTGAAAAAAAAAAACCAAAATCTTCCTTGCAATTAATAAAGAATTGGGGTATTCTAACCAAGCTGAAAGCTAAGAACTTTCCAATTCCAAATCTTTCCATTCCTGGATGAGCTTTGGCATTCAAATGTTAATAGGATGCCTGCATGTTTTTTTTTTGGATCAATGTTCAGGCCAAAGAGTCTGTGAAAGAGACTTTTTCCATTCTATGACCTGTTTTAGAATTTCTTTCTTGCAAAATGTTAAGTTATTTTACTTGGCAGATTGCTTGAATTCATTCTCATTTTCTCTCTCTCTCCTATTACTTGATCTCATCTCCTTTCTCTTTTCTCTCCCATCTTTCCCCTTTCTTTCTTCTATTCTTCAATAAATTATGGATTTAAATTAGAGTCCACTTGGATTTACAGTCTATGTGATTTGGCAGGGTTGCTAGAGTTAGCAAATAAAAATACATGATCCCAGTGAAATTTGAATTTCAGGTGAAAAAACTTTTATTACTATTATTACTTTTGGGTGTAAGTATGTCTCTAAAGGGGCTTCCCTCATAGCACAGTTGGTAAAGAATCTGCCTGCAGTCCCCAACTTTAAATATTCCCAACGTAATAACTATGCTTGAAATACGAACAATATAATAGCAGCATGAAAATATTCTTACCCCGATGAAGACTGGCTCCAGCTGTGGCTTAGTAAGTCAAAAACTAGTAAACTTGCTTGTAATAACATCCTAAAAATTCCAAAGGTTATTTCCCCTCATCCACAGTTAAAAAGCCATCTCCTACAGAACAGTGTCACGTCTGTGACGTGTCCAGGATTAAGGCAAGAAGGTTCTTGGTTATAGTAATTTGTCTGGTTAGAGATTAAAGGAAAAAACCTGTCTTGAGCTGTCAGTTAATATTTTTTCACTTAAAAAAAAAAGTCATCTTCATGCTTCACAGCAGACCTGTGTGATTTTTAAACAGGTAAAGTCTCCTCCGTGTCCAGCATCTGATAGTTTTTTTTCTGCACATCAGCATGAGGCAAGCAAGCAAAATACAACCCACGAAGTTTCAAATGCATTTTAGTAACATAAACGGAAGTAAGTCAGCTTTCTTTGATATCAAAATACCGAAGCATCTCACTGAAAAAAAAAAACCAAAATCTTCCTTGCAATTAATAAAGAATTGGGGTATTCTAACCAAGCTGAAAGCTAAGAACTTTCCAATTCCAAATCTTTCCATTCCTGGATGAGCTTTGGCATTCAAATGTTAATAGGATGCCTGCATGTTTTTTTTTTGGATCAATGTTCAGGCCAAAGAGTCTGTGAAAGAGACTTTTTCCATTCTATGACCTGTTTTAGAATTTCTTTCTTGCAAAATGTTAAGTTATTTTACTTGGCAGATTGCTTGAATTCATTCTCATTTTCTCTCTCTCTCCTATTACTTGATCTCATCTCCTTTCTCTTTTCTCTCCCATCTTTCCCCTTTCTTTCTTCTATTCTTCAATAAATTATGGATTTAAATTAGAGTCCACTTGGATTTACAGTCTATGTGATTTGGCAGGGTTGCTAGAGTTAGCAAATAAAAATACATGATCCCAGTGAAATTTGAATTTCAGGTGAAAAAACTTTTATTACTATTATTACTTTTGGGTGTAAGTATGTCTCTAAAGGGGCTTCCCTCATAGCACAGTTGGTAAAGAATCTGCCTGCAGTGCAGGAGACCCTGGTTCAATTCCTGGGTCTAGAAGATCCCTTGGAGAAGGAAATGGCAACCCGCTCCAGAATCCTTGCCTGGAGAATCCCATGGACAGAGGAGCCTGAGGGGCTACATCCCTTGGGGTTGCAACAGTTGGACATGACTCAGTGACTACACCACCACCACGTCTCAAACACTGCATGAGGCATACTTACACTCCTAAATGATTCCTTATTCATCTGAAATTCAAATGGAACTGGGTGTCCTGTATTTTATCTGGCAATCTCAGTTCAGAGGTTAAACAGAGGGACATGAAACAACAAAGATGTCCATTTACAACATCTGGCAGAAGAGACACTTCCACTTGTTCTGAATGCCCTGGGTCTAGGCACAGCATTCTCTGGGCACTATTTCCATCTATTTTTGATCAATCAAGTCTGACCAAAAGCTCCACAGAGCATATCACATCCTGACATTGAAGGAGTCCACCCAGGGTCCCAGGGCTGATCCAGCATTGCCCAAATCCAGAACTTGTGAAATCAGTTCCTCAGGTTACATGCGATCTTAGCCTAAGCAACAGACATCATACAAATACTTGAGTTTCAGTGGCTCACTTTTCTTCCAAATTTGAACCTCGAATTTAGTGCTTTCAATGGCACTGAACTTTCTGCCAGTCTGACTCTGAGGCTGTACAGCCTGATCGGTGACGGTATTGTTAGAAAAAAAAAAAGGACTCAAATGTTCTTCAACATGTAATGAAATGATCACCTCTTGGACATTTTGAGGAGAAAATAAAAATAATGATATGCTCTAGACATTTTTTGTTGTTGTTGCTTTAAAGCTAAGGTAGACATCTGAATCACACTAATTCTTAATCCAAGTGTATTTGCAGCATCAAAGTACGCTGAGGGGATCACATAATTGAGAAATGCTGTTCTCTTGTTCAGAGACACATTCATAGTCAGCATTTGGAAGCAATTTGAAGTCCAAGAGCTGAAATGAAGGCTGGATAGAAGCGCAGTCTATAGGAAGCAAAAATTGAAATCCCAGCTCGGTCGCACAACAGGCCGTTTGTGACTCTGGGCAGTGCAGGAGACCCTGGTTCAATTCCTGGGTCTAGAAGATCCCTTGGAGAAGGAAATGGCAACCCGCTCCAGAATCCTTGCCTGGAGAATCCCATGGACAGAGGAGCCTGAGGGGCTACATCCCTTGGGGTTGCAACAGTTGGACATGACTCAGTGACTACACCACCACCACGTCTCAAACACTGCATGAGGCATACTTACACTCCTAAATGATTCCTTATTCATCTGAAATTCAAATGGAACTGGGTGTCCTGTATTTTATCTGGCAATCTCAGTTCAGAGGTTAAACAGAGGGACATGAAACAACAAAGATGTCCATTTACAACATCTGGCAGAAGAGACACTTCCACTTGTTCTGAATGCCCTGGGTCTAGGCACAGCATTCTCTGGGCACTATTTCCATCTATTTTTGATCAATCAAGTCTGACCAAAAGCTCCACAGAGCATATCACATCCTGACATTGAAGGAGTCCACCCAGGGTCCCAGGGCTGATCCAGCATTGCCCAAATCCAGAACTTGTGAAATCAGTTCCTCAGGTTACATGCGATCTTAGCCTAAGCAACAGACATCATACAAATACTTGAGTTTCAGTGGCTCACTTTTCTTCCAAATTTGAACCTCGAATTTAGTGCTTTCAATGGCACTGAACTTTCTGCCAGTCTGACTCTGAGGCTGTACAGCCTGATCGGTGACGGTATTGTTAGAAAAAAGGACTCAAATGTTCTTCAACATGTAATGAAATGATCACCTCTTGGACATTTTGAGGAGAAAATAAAAATAATGATATGCTCTAGACATTTTTTGTTGTTGTTGCTTTAAAGCTAAGGTAGACATCTGAATCACACTAATTCTTAATCCAAGTGTATTTGCAGCATCAAAGTACGCTGAGGGGATCACATAATTGAGAAATGCTGTTCTCTTGTTCAGAGACACATTCATAGTCAGCATTTGGAAGCAATTTGAAGTCCAAGAGCTGAAATGAAGGCTGGATAGAAGCGCAGTCAAAAGCATGAGCTCAGGAAGCAAAATGAGTTGAAATCCCAGCTCGGTCGCACAACAGCCGTGTGACTCTGGGCAGGCTACTTACCCTCTCAGTGCCTCATCTCCCTTATCTGTAAGTGGGGATAACCATCCCAGAGAGCTGTGAGAACAACATGAGGAGACCTTAGAACAGTGCTCAGCACACAGTACATGCTCAGTAAGTATAAGGGGTGAGAGTCATACACCCTAGCCAAACCGTCCCAAATTAGAGAATATCTCCATTTTCACAAGTGACTCATAAGAACAAAAAAAAAAAAAAAAGATTTTTTTTGGTGGTCAAATGGATACCATCTATTTTTTCAGAAAAAAAAAAAAGATACTTTAGGTAATTATTCGTTAAAAAGTCCTCTGTTTTTAGAGTAATCTACTTCTGAAAATAGCACCATCCTGTTTCAAGAAGTGAGGTTGTAGGGTCGCCAGTTCTGCTCAACTACTGCTTGTTTGTCTTGTCTCACCCTGCTTATTAATTTTCCTTACTGGCCAAGACTCCAAAAGTAAATGAGTAATACTCTCTCCCCGCATCCCTATAAGCCAATTAATTATCTAACTCAATCCTCTTGCTGTAAGTGTTAAACAGACTTTCAAATGAAAGTCCCTAGTCGCTGGGTTTCCTGCCATCTGGTGACTCGGAACTTCATTTGTTTCTGTTTTGAAGCAGCTGCTGAGCCCGGCAGTGCTTAGGTCTCCACTGCAGCCCTGTGTCTGCAGGGCAAGGTGGTGTCAAAGACAGATGTCTGCAGGTCTGACCCCTGTAGGGGAATTTCTGGCTGGGCCACACTACCTGGGTGAGCTCTCCAAGCCTAGGTTCCTTATTTATGAAAACGGAGGCTCTAATGCTGTTGATGCCTGGTGGTGATGCCCCTGTCAGTTTCACACCTGCCCTAGTGACTCTCCTATTGAAATCCAAGTGTATTTGCAGCAGCAAAGTACGCTGAGGGGAGCACAGATATGAGAAAGGCTGTTCTCTTGTTGAGAGACACATTCATAGTCAGCATTTGGAAGCAATTTGAAGTCCAAGAGCTGAAATGAAGGCTGGATAGAAGCGCAGTCAAAAGCATGAGCTCAGGAAGCAAAATGAGTTGAAATCCCAGCTCGGTCGCACAACAGCCGTGTGACTCTGGGCAGGCTACTTACCCTCTCAGTGCCTCATCTCCCTTATCTGTAAGTGGGGATAACCATCCCAGAGAGCTGTGAGAACAACATGAGGAGACCTTAGAACAGTGCTCAGCACACAGTACATGCTCAGTAAGTATAAGGGGTGAGAGTCATACACCCTAGCCAAACCGTCCCAAATTAGAGAATATCTCCATTTTCACAAGTGACTCATAAGAACAAAAAAAAAAAAAAATTTTTTTTGGTGGTCAAATGGATACCATCTTTTTTTTCAGAAAAAAAAAAAAGATACTTTAGGTAATTATTCGTTAAAAAGTCCTCTGTTTTTAGAGTAATCTACTTCTGAAAATAGCACCATCCTGTTTCAAGAAGTGAGGTTGTAGGGTCGCCAGTTCTGCTCAACTACTGCTTGTTTGTCTTGTCTCACCCTGCTTATTAATTTTCCTTACTGGCCAAGACTCCAAAAGTAAATGAGTAATACTCTCTCCCCGCATCCCTATAAGCCAATTAATTATCTAACTCAATCCTCTTGCTGTAAGTGTTAAACAGACTTTCAAATGAAAGTCCCTAGTCGCTGGGTTTCCTGCCATCTGGTGACTCGGAACTTCATTTGTTTCTGTTTTGAAGCAGCTGCTGAGCCCGGCAGTGCTTAGGTCTCCACTGCAGCCCTGTGTCTGCAGGGCAAGGTGGTGTCAAAGACAGATGTCTGCAGGTCTGACCCCTGTAGGGGAATTTCCTGGCTGGGCCACACTACCTGGGTGAGCTCTCCAAGCCTAGGTTCCTTATTTATGAAAACGGAGGCTCTAATGCTGTTGATGCCTTGGAGTTGCTATGAGGACTCACAGGACTGACTCATCCACAGGGTGACCCTCTGTTCAGTTTACACCGAGTGTCCCTGCATCACTGTTCTATGATACTGTCCTCCCACTTTTAGAAAGCATTTAGCATACAGTCTGGTCTATGGTTAGTATTCAGTATTTGTAACCTCTTCATCATGATATACCCACATGGTGTGATTTGAAAGAAATGCTTTTAAATCCAACAGAGCTCTCATTTTTAAAGCAGGAATGGCCTTCTTTACACAGAAGGGTGAATGCAGGTGTGTAAATGTTTGGTCACCTGCCCATTATTCCTACTGTCCTTGTTCCTGTGTGTGTGTGTGTGTGTGTGAGTGTGTGTGTGTGTGCATGCGCACGTGCTCAGTAGTGTCTTCACTCTTTACAACCCCATGGATTGTAATCTGCCAGCCTCCTCTGTCCATGGAATTTTCCAGACAAGAATACTGCGGTGGGTTGCTATTTTCTCCTCCAAGAGATCTTCTGGACCCAACGACTGAACCCGTGTCTTTGGGTCTCCTGAACTGCCAGGTGGATTCTTTTTTTAAAATATTGCTCTTTCCTTTTTTTTTTTTATTAATTATTTTTATTTTGCTTTTACAGAGTGTTGTCATTTACAGTCATACATAAACCCATATCAGTCATAGGTATATTCTTGACCCCTCCCACCTGAGCCCTCCTCCTCTCCTCCCATCCCACCCCTTCAAGTTGTTGCATAGCCCCATGTAAGTTCCCACTTGTCTCACCCTGCTTATTAATTTTCCTTACTGGCCAAGACTCCAAAAGTAAATGAGTAATACTCTCTCCCCGCATCCCTATAAGCCAATTAATTATCTAACTCAATCCTCTTGCTGTAAGTGTTAAACAGACTTTCAAATGAAAGTCCCTAGTCGCTGGGTTTCCTGCCATCTGGTGACTCGGAACTTCATTTGTTTCTGTTTTGAAGCAGCTGCTGAGCCCGGCAGTGCTTAGGTCTCCACTGCAGCCCTGTGTCTGCAGGGCAAGGTGGTGTCAAAGACAGATGTCTGCAGGTCTGACCCCTGTAGGGGAAATTTTCCCTGGCTGGGCCACACTACCTGGGTGAGCTCTCCAAGCCTAGGTTCCTTATTTATGAAAACGGAGGCTCTAATGCTGTTGATGCCTTGGAGTTGCTATGAGGACTCACAGGACTGACTCATCCACAGGGTGACCCTCTGTTCAGTTTACACCGAGTGTCCCTGCATCACTGTTCTATGATACTGTCCTCCCACTTTTAGAAAGCATTTAGCATACAGTCTGGTCTATGGTTAGTATTCAGTATTTGTAACCTCTTCATCATGATATACCCACATGGTGTGATTTGAAAGAAATGCTTTTAAATCCAACAGAGCTCTCATTTTTAAAGCAGGAATGGCCTTCTTTACACAGAAGGGTGAATGCACGTGTGTAAATGTTTGGTCACCTGCCCATTATTCCTACTGTCCTTGTTCCTGTGTGTGTGTGTGTGTGTGTGAGTGTGTGTGTGTGTGCATGCGCACGTGCTCAGTAGTGTCTTCACTCTTTACAACCCCATGGATTGTAATCTGCCAGCCTCCTCTGTCCATGGAATTTTCCAGACAAGAATACTGCGGTGGGTTGCTATTTTCTCCTCCAAGAGATCTTCTGGACCCAACGACTGAACCCGTGTCTTTGGGTCTCCTGAACTGCCAGGTGGATTCTTTTTTTAAAATATTGCTCTTTCCTTTTTTTTTTTTATTAATTATTTTTATTTTGCTTTTACAGAGTGTTGTCATTTACAGTCATACATAAACCCATATCAGTCATAGGTATATTCTTGACCCCTCCCACCTGAGCCCTCCTCCCTCTCCCTCCCCATCCCACCCCTTCAAGTTGTTGCATAGCCCCCATGTAAGTTCCCTTAATTGTACAGCATATTCACAATGGCTATCTCTTTCACGTACGGCAGTGTAGGTTTCCATGTTACTCTTCCCATACCTCTCACCTGATCTTCCCTCCCCCTAATGTCCATAAGTCTGTTTTCTATGTCTGTTTCTCCATTCCTGCTCTGCATGTGCATCTATCAGTACCATCTTTCTAGATTTCATATATATATATATATATATATATATATATATATATATATATATATTAGTATACTATATTTGTCCTTCTCTTTTTGACTTACTTCACTTTGTGTAATAGGCTCTAGATTCTCCAGCCAGGTGGATTCTTTACCATAATGTCACCTGGGAAGACCCTTTGTTTAGTTCAGTCATTTAAGAAGCTCAAAGAGGAGATGGAATTCTCTGTGGCAGAAGCTTGAGGTCAGAGGCTTAAATACTTTACATGCTTCAGGGGGATCATTTGAACCCTGCTTTACCAAGACACACTCTGCCAAAAGCAGAAGGCCCTTTGAGGTGAGCAGGTGGGCCAGGGCTGGGGAGCTGTCCTTTGACGTCTGCCAGCTCCTTGGACTGTTAGATGAATTCCAGACTGCAGCTATTTCCAATACTTCCATTACTGCGGAGAAACACCAATCTGATTCATGGCCTGTAACCAGGCTCCCTCCTGGCTTCTCCAGCAAGCATCTTCCCGGGCTCTGTAGGCTACAATTCTCTCAGCTTCATGGTGGGAGAGCAGATATTCATGGCTTTGAGGGAGATGCCAGCCTTTTGCTCAGAAACAGGATTTCTTCCTTTCTATCTCTTCTACTTCATGAGCCCTTGGCACCAGACGTTTGCAGTGCCTCCGACAGAGATCTCAGATCTGCCACTGCCCACATGGGAGGTCTCCCTCACTGAGACCTTGACTTTCCCGTCTGTAATATGAGCTGTAGTCATGTAATAAAACACCTCACTGGACTGTTGTGAGACTTAAATAAGACAATGGTTCCGGCAGAGTTCCTGGCAGACACTGAATGCCTGGGAGTATCATTTTTGGGGCCAGGCTGCCTGAGAAGGGACCGGCATTAGAGGCATGGTGTGCAAAAGGAATCTGTGATCTGGGGGTCCGAGGTACAGGAAAAACTGCAAATATACAAGCTCTGCATTTTTTGCAGATTTAAAATTAATTAAAATCCACAGAAAGAGCAAATCAAGCTAATGGTATTTCTGAAAGAAAACACACAAAGTGCACAGTGTCAAGCCATCCTCTCTGTTATCCTGCATTCATTTGTTAACTAACACTCGGCATCTTTTACTGAATAAGTATTATGCTCTAAATGCTGGGCCAGGCTTCAACATAAGAGCATGAAGCAGCTTTATGAAAGAAAACATTTGGAAGAAGCATTATTAATCTGTTAATGTCAGACAATATTTATTGATTACATCCTGCCCAATACATTGGACATTTATTGATTTACCACCATCTCCTTTGGCCAGGATGACTCAGAAGCTTGAGGTCAGAGGCTTAAATACTTTACATGCTTCAGGGGATCATTTGAACCCTGCTTTACCAAGACACACTCTGCCAAAAGCAGAAGGCCCTTTGAGGTGAGCAGGTGGGCCAGGGCTGGGAGCTGTCCTTTGACGTCTGCCAGCTCCTTGGACTGTTAGATGAATTCCAGACTGCAGCTATTTCCAATACTTCCATTACTGCGGAGAAACACCAATCTGATTCATGGCCTGTAACCAGGCTCCCTCCTGGCTTCTCCAGCAAGCATCTTCCCGGGCTCTGTAGGCTACAATTCTCTCAGCTTCATGGTGGGAGAGCAGATATTCATGGCTTTGAGGGAGATGCCAGCCTTTTGCTCAGAAACAGGATTTCTTCCTTTCTATCTCTTCTACTTCATGAGCCCTTGGCACCAGACGTTTGCAGTGCCTCCGACAGAGATCTCAGATCTGCCACTGCCCACATGGGAGGTCTCCCTCACTGAGACCTTGACTTTCCCGTCTGTAATATGAGCTGTAGTCATGTAATAAAACACCTCACTGGACTGTTGTGAGACTTAAATAAGACAATGGTTCCGGCAGAGTTCCTGGCAGACACTGAATGCCTGGGGAGTATCATTTTGGTGCCAGGCTGCCTGAGAAGGGACCGGCATTAGAGGCATGGTGTGCAAAAGGAATCTGTGATCTGGGGGTCCGAGGTACAGGAAAAACTGCAAATATACAAGCTCTGCATTTTTTGCAGATTTAAAATTAATTAAAATCCACAGAAAGAGCAAATCAAGCTAATGGTATTTCTGAAAGAAAACACACAAAGTGCACAGTGTCAAGCCATCCTCTCTGTTATCCTGCATTCATTTGTTAACTAACACTCGGCATCTTTTACTGAATAAGTATTATGCTCTAAATGCTGGGCCAGGCTTCAACATAAGAGCATGAAGCAGCTTTATGAAAGAAAACATTTGGAAGAAGCATTATTAATCTGTTAATGTCAGACAATATTTATTGATTACATCCTGCCATCAATACATATGGTAACATTTATTGATTTACCACCATCTCCTTTGGCCAGGATGACTCAGAAAAATACTGCCATCTGCTACAACCCCACTGAATACAGAGGCGCTCCAGTTTATTAATTAATGTCTCTTTGGACTGTCAGAGCTCCTTGCAAAGGTGCCAAACTCACTTCCAGAGACTGTCCACCTTGATCATCCAGTGTACGAAGAAGTTGCTTCTCTGGCTGAGTGAGAGGTTGGTGAAAAATAACCCTCCCTGTATGGCATTCACCTCAAGAACCTGCTTCATGAAGTTGTGAATGCATACTGAAATTTTCTGAGTTGTCACTCCCCCGAGTTGAAGCTCTCTTTGGCTCTGGCAGAATGCCTCGTGTTCCCTAAGGGGAGACCCTGGAGTTCCCTCTAACTAGCCTGCCGGGCAGTGTGGACCAGAGAGAAGGCCCACTGCAGACAGGAGAGGGGACAGATGTCTTGGAGGCAAATCTCTGGACAAGTTTCTTAATGCTCTTCCAGCCCTGGTTTCCTCATCTCTAAAATGGGAAGGAAGAACTTCCCCTCCACACTGTGAGGAAGATGGAAGGGGTCATCTCTCTCAGTGAAAGCCAGGGCTAGAAACATGGCAGGGCCCCTGCCTGTCCTTTCCTTTTCTTCCCTCATTCCCTTGGCACAAGCTAATAATATCTCGCTTGCTGATCAGTAACCTTTACTGTGTTTTGTGAACCTGTGCTGGCAAAAATGAATTTGAATGGTTTGATCTGTATTAGAAAACAATACTAAGAACAGAAAACATCAGGTCATGTCCTATCATGGTAGGTTATGTTTGTAACACTTTTGTTTGAAACATACACTCTCAAAGGATGTGACGTATGGCTGCCTGAGTAGGTTATGCTGGAAGACCGGAGATGGGTATACATGTGAAAGAATGAAAGCAGGAACTTGAAGGGGTATTTGTACACTCACGTTCATAGCAGTGTTAATTCACACGGGCCCAAAGGCAGACACACCTCAAATGACTAATGATGGACAAACGGATAAAGAAAACATCTGAATACACAGGTGGAATATTACTCAGTTTTAAAGAGAAAGAAAATGCCTTCTTAAAGTCCTGCCATTGGTAACATTTATTGATTTACCACCATCTCCTTTGGCCAGGATGACTCAGAAAAATACTGCCATCTGCTACAACCCCACTGAATACAGAGGCGCTCCAGTTTATTAATTAATGTCTCTTTGGACTGTCAGAGCTCCTTGCAAAGGTGCCAAACTCACTTCCAGAGACTGTCCACCTTGATCATCCAGTGTACGAAGAAGTTGCTTCTCTGGCTGAGTGAGAGGTTGGTGAAAAATAACCCTCCCTGTATGGCATTCACCTCAAGAACCTGCTTCATGAAGTTGTGAATGCATACTGAAATTTTCTGAGTTGTCACTCCCCCGAGTTGAAGCTCTCTTTGGCTCTGGCAGAATGCCTCGTGTTCCCTAAGGGGAGACCCTGGAGTTCCCTCTAACTAGCCTGCCGGGCAGTGTGGACCAGAGAGAAGGCCCACTGCAGACAGGAGAGGGGACAGATGTCTTGGAGGCAAATCTCTGGACAAGTTTCTTAATGCTCTTCCAGCCCTGGTTTCCTCATCTCTAAAATGGGAAGGAAGAACTTCCCCTCCACACTGTGAGGAAGATGGAAGGGGTCATCTCTCTCAGTGAAAGCCAGGGCTAGAAACATGGCAGGGCCCCTGCCTGTCCTTTCCTTTTCTTCCCTCATTCCCTTGGCACAAGCTAATAATATCTCGCTTGCTGATCAGTAACCTTTACTGTGTTTTGTGAACCTGTGCTGGCAAAAATGAATTTGAATGGTTTGATCTGTATTAGAAAACAATACTAAGAACAGAAAACATCAGGTCATGTCCTATCATGGTAGGTTATGTTTGTAACACTTTTGTTTGAAACATACACTCTCAAAGGATGTGACGTATGGCTGCCTGAGTAGGTTATGCTGGAAGACCGGAGATGGGTATACATGTGAAAGAATGAAAGCAGGAACTTGAAGGGGTATTTGTACACTCACGTTCATAGCAGTGTTAATTCACACGGGCCCAAAGGCAGACACACCTCAAATGACTAATGATGGACAAACGGATAAAGAAAACATCTGAATACACAGGTGGAATATTACTCAGTTTTAAAGAGAAAGAAAATGCCTTCTTAAAGAAGGGCATTCTGACACATGGTACATGGGTGAACCTTGAGGATATTCTGCTAAATGAAATGAGCCAGACATGGAAGGACAAATACTGTCTGACTCCACTTCTATGAGGTCCCTGTGCTCAGTCACTTCCATCAGGTCTGACTCTATGTTAGCCCATGGACTGTAGCCCACCAGGCTCTTCTGTCCATGGGACTCTCCATGCAAGAAGACTTGAGTGGGTAGTCATCTACTGGACAAGTCACACCTCTCCAAGGCCTTCGGTCTCATTACATCTACATAACACGGGGGTCCAAGGAGCCCTCGAAGGTCCTTCTGATGTTATTTTTAATTCTTGATATCTAAGAGTTGCAGAAATGGGATCTGGCCAATTTTCTCTAGGCAAAGAGTCTATACCAGGTTTCTCATTTTCCTGGCAGACAGAATCCTGGCAAATGACTTAAACAGATACGGAAAGGAAGTCTCTGGGGTAGGTATCTCATGGGCTAAAGAGAAAAGAGTCACAGTTCATCATTCTAGGCACGGATTGCTACAGCCAAAATAAATATCTGGAAGGCTTCAGATTTCTCTGAAAAGAAAAATAACCTTTTTTGGTAATAGTTCTCAAATCTACTTTGATCTCTCAAATTTCAAAACCAATTATATGATCAGTTTGTATAATCTTATTAATAAAAGCACATGCATAAGGTAATTCTACAATTGGCATAAGATATTTTTAATAAATAACGATGGCCCAGGCTTTCCTGTCCTTCATCATCTCCCAGCATTTGCTCAAACTCATGTCCACTGAGTTGGCAATGCCATCCAACCATCACATCCTCTGTCACCCTTTTCTCCTTTTGCCTTTAAGGTTTTCCAGCATCAGGGTATTTTCCAGTGAGTTAACTCTTCACAACAGGTGGGCCAAGGGTTTTTACGGGTACAAAGGGGGTTGAAAGAATGAAAGCAGGAACTTGAAGGGGTATTTGTACACTCACGTTCATAGCAGTGTTAATTCACACGGGCCCAAAGGCAGACACACCTCAAATGACTAATGATGGACAAACGGATAAAGAAAACATCTGAATACACAGGTGGAATATTACTCAGTTTTAAAGAGAAAGAAAATGCCTTCTTAAAGAAGGGCATTCTGACACATGGTACATGGGTGAACCTTGAGGATATTCTGCTAAATGAAATGAGCCAGACATGGAAGGACAAATACTGTCTGACTCCACTTCTATGAGGTCCCTGTGCTCAGTCACTTCCATCAGGTCTGACTCTATGTTAGCCCATGGACTGTAGCCCACCAGGCTCTTCTGTCCATGGGACTCTCCATGCAAGAAGACTTGAGTGGGTAGTCATCTACTGGACAAGTCACACCTCTCCAAGGCCTTCGGTCTCATTACATCTACATAACACGGGGGTCCAAGGAGCCCTCGAAGGTCCTTCTGATGTTATTTTTAATTCTTGATATCTAAGAGTTGCAGAAATGGGATCTGGCCAATTTTCTCTAGGCAAAGAGTCTATACCAGGTTTCTCATTTTCCTGGCAGACAGAATCCTGGCAAATGACTTAAACAGATACGGAAAGGAAGTCTCTGGGGTAGGTATCTCATGGGCTAAAGAGAAAAGAGTCACAGTTCATCATTCTAGGCACGGATTGCTACAGCCAAAATAAATATCTGGAAGGCTTCAGATTTCTCTGAAAAGAAAAATAACCTTTTTTGGTAATAGTTCTCAAATCTACTTTGATCTCTCAAATTTCAAAACCAATTATATGATCAGTTTGTATAATCTTATTAATAAAAGCACATGCATAAGGTAATTCTACAATTGGCATAAGATATTTTTAATAAATAACGATGGCCCAGGCTTTCCTGTCCTTCATCATCTCCCAGCATTTGCTCAAACTCATGTCCACTGAGTTGGCAATGCCATCCAACCATCACATCCTCTGTCACCCTTTTCTCCTTTTGCCTTTAAGGTTTTCCAGCATCAGGGTATTTTCCAGTGAGTTAACTCTTCACAACAGGTGGGCCAAGTATTAGAGCTTTAGTGTCAGTCCTTCCAGGGAATATTCAGGGTTGATTTCCTTTATGACTGGTTGGATCTTGCTATCCAAGGGACTCTCAAGAATCTTTGTACACTTAACCCTTTCAACTCATGTTGCCTTTTTAAAGAGAAATGAAAATTCTCATAAAGCTCTGACCTGCACCAATCACAGAAACAGGGTGGCTTTCTATCTTTTCTAAGTCATGAATCCTGTTAAATAGTAATACTAAGAATTTACTGAGTGCCTACTAGGTAATGACCCCTTCCCATATATTACTTCCAAATACTGTATTAACTTAGGAGAAAGAAGGTTTCGTGGGTTGCTCTCGTTCAGTTTGAGCTCATAACAGTTTCCAAGTCTTTTAGTATACAGCGTAGATACCTGGTAGACCATTTCCTTCCATTTCATTTTGTTAAACTTTTTTTCTTCTAGGAGTTTAATAACTGTTTGTGTTTAACCCAATTTCCTTAGTTTATGAAGGTCATTTTTAACCCTCATTTATTCTTTAAAGTTATCATTACTTTGTTCAAATACGGACAGGTCTTCCCTTTGGAATTTTCTACAAGCCTGGGCTTTTGACCTCTGATCAGAGTGGACTGGCCAGGGGGTGGGCAAATCTGGACACTGTGGTCTCTGTTGTGTCTTGGAATCTCCATTTGTCTTTTTATCTCCATTTACTATCTAAAATCTTCCTTAGCTAATAATCTAGCAACTCTCTGGGGTAGGTATCTCATGGGCTAAAGAGAAAGAGTCACAGTTCATCATTCTAGGCACGGATTGCTACAGCCAAAATAAATATCTGGAAGGCTTCAGATTTCTCTGAAAAGAAAAATAACCTTTTTTGGTAATAGTTCTCAAATCTACTTTGATCTCTCAAATTTCAAAACCAATTATATGATCAGTTTGTATAATCTTATTAATAAAAGCACATGCATAAGGTAATTCTACAATTGGCATAAGATATTTTTAATAAATAACGATGGCCCAGGCTTTCCTGTCCTTCATCATCTCCCAGCATTTGCTCAAACTCATGTCCACTGAGTTGGCAATGCCATCCAACCATCACATCCTCTGTCACCCTTTTCTCCTTTTGCCTTTAAGGTTTTCCAGCATCAGGGTATTTTCCAGTGAGTTAACTCTTCACAACAGGTGGGCCAAGTATTAGAGCTTTAGTGTCAGTCCTTCCAGGGAATATTCAGGGTTGATTTCCTTTATGACTGGTTGGATCTTGCTATCCAAGGGACTCTCAAGAATCTTTGTACACTTAACCCTTTCAACTCATGTTGCCTTTTTAAAGAGAAATGAAAATTCTCATAAAGCTCTGACCTGCACCAATCACAGAAACAGGGTGGCTTTCTATCTTTTCTAAGTCATGAATCCTGTTAAATAGTAATACTAAGAATTTACTGAGTGCCTACTAGGTAATGACCCCTTCCCATATATTACTTCCAAATACTGTATTAACTTAGGAGAAAGAAGGTTTCGTGGGTTGCTCTCGTTCAGTTTGAGCTCATAACAGTTTCCAAGTCTTTTAGTATACAGCGTAGATACCTGGTAGACCATTTCCTTCCATTTCATTTTGTTAAACTTTTTTTCTTCTAGGAGTTTAATAACTGTTTGTGTTTAACCCAATTTCCTTAGTTTATGAAGGTCATTTTTAACCCTCATTTATTCTTTAAAGTTATCATTACTTTGTTCAAATACGGACAGGTCTTCCCTTTGGAATTTTCTACAAGCCTGGGCTTTTGACCTCTGATCAGAGTGGACTGGCCAGTGGTGGGCAAATCTGGATTAAGCAAATCTGGACACTGTGGTCTCTGTTGTGTCTTGGAATCTCCATTTGCTCCTTATTCCTAAAATCTTCCTAATAAAGCTAATAATCTAGCAGGAACTCGTCTGCTCTTTGGCTGTGGGCATCATCTTATTCACTAGCTCTAAAAAGTTATCACCAGGAGCTTCCCTGGTGATCCAGTAGAAGATTCCACCTCGCAATACAAGGCACACTAGTTTGGCCTGGGAAGATCCCACATGCTGAGGAGCACCTGGGCTGGTGTGTCCAATGACGAGCTAGTGCTCTGGAGCTCATGCACCCCAGAGACGGTGCTCTGCAATGAGAGAGGCCACTGCAATGGGAGGCCCACACATGCCAAAGAATAGAAGATGGATGAAGAATAAATGATGACTTAGAGGCAAAAAAAAAAAAAAAAAAAACAAAACCCAAACTTAAAAGTCATCACCATTGTCAAGGTCACGGAGGTGTTTTTTTTTTCCTGATTTTTCTTTTTTGGCTATGCCATGCAACATGTGGGATGTTAGTTCCCTAATCAAGGATCAAACCCATGGCCCCTGCACTGGGAGCATGATGGAGTCTTAACCACTGGACTGTCAGGGAAGTCCCCATGTAGGTTTTCTTTTGTTATCTTCCAGGAGTTTTACAGTATTGTATTTTACATTTAGTCTGTGATCCCTTTTGGGTTAATTTTAGTGAGAAATATAAGGTCTGTGTCTAGATCCAGTTTTTAATATGTAGATTTACAATGTCCCACCACCATTTGTTGAAAAGACCAGCTCTGTCCATTGTATTGTCCTTACACTCCTTTGTCAAAGACCAGCTGACTATATTTATGTGGGCCTGTTTCTGGGTTCTCTGTTCTATTTTCATCTCTGTTTTAGGCTATTGTGTTCTATCATCTACTTATCTATTCTTTTGTCAAATACTGTAGCTTTATAGTAAGTCTTGAAGTTGGGTAGTGACGGTCCTCCAACTTTGTTGTTCTTCTTCAACATTTATTGGCTATTCTAGGCCTTTTGCTTTTCCATTACAGACTTTAGAATCAGCTTGTGGATATTCTCAAAATAACTTGATGGAGTTTTGAGTCACTGAATCTATGGATCACATTGGGGAATTTGTTCTTTTTCTTTTTTATGAGAAGTTTTCCAATATGTTTCCAATATATTGGGAGGTATTCCAGTATTCCAATATACTACAATTGCTTATCCACTTGCCAGTTGATGTATATTGGGGTTGTTTCCACTTTTCAACTATCAAGAATAAAGCCACTATTAAAATTCTTGTACTGATCTTTTAAAGGATATGTGTTTTTCATTTTTCCCATGTTAATAATTAAAAATGGAATGGATAAATCTGGTAATAAATATGTGCCTAGTTGTGGGGGAATGCAATAAATGCATGTATAAGAAACAGTTTTTAAAAATGGTCATGCCATTTCACACTCTCAATGCACAAGAGGTCCAACTGCTTCATATCCTGTGACTACTCGGTGCTGTTGGTCTTTTCAATTTTAGTCATTCTAGTGGGCGTATAGTGGTATTTCATTGTAGCTTTAATCTGCATTTCCCTGAAGATAAGTATTATTAGTAAAATGCACGTTTTCGATTCCTTATCAACATTTGTATATCTTCTTTAGTCCATGTGAGGCCTTGCCCATTTGAAAAATTTGTGTCTTCATCATTTTGTTACTGAATTGTCAAGATTCCTTATATATTCTGGATACAAAGCATTTGTCAGATCTACGTATCACAAATGTTTTCCCAGTATGTATCTCGCTCTGTCATTTTAACCCACCACATATTTAGAATTTTGATGAAGTCCAATTCATCAGGGTTTTCTTTTCTGTAGTTTTGTGGTTTCTGTAAGAAACTGTTGTAGGTTATGAAGAAATCATCCTATGTTTTCTTTTAGAAGCTCTGTAGTTTGGTCTCTTTCTGGAGGTCTGTGATCCTTCTCAACTGTGTCTAGTATGAGATTCATCTGTTTCCACAAGAGCTGCTCCAGCAGCATCTGTTGAAGACTTGGCTTTTTGCACTTAACTACTTAGTGTCGTTGTCAAAAATCAGTTAAGCATGTATGTGTGGGTCTATTTTTAGATTCTACTTTGTTCCACTGATTTATTTGTCCTGTGTCAATGCCATACCACCTTACTTACTTTAGTTGTACAGTAAGCCCTGAAATCAGGTATTACAAAGCTTTCAAACTTGCTCTTCTTCAACACTGTTTACGCTAGCTAGGTCCCTTACATTTCTATAAAAAATTGAGAGTCAACTTGTTATTTTCTAAAAAAATGTCCTATGGACCTTTTGATCAACATTGTGTTATACCAGGAGAACTGACATATTGACATTATGAGAATTCCAATTTATGAACATCTCTCCATCTACTGCAGCAAAATTTCCCAGTTAATTTGGATTTTGGGATTTTAACTATCAAGAATAAAGCCACTATTAAAATTCTTGTACTGATCTTTTAAAGGATATGTGTTTTTCATTTTTCCCATGTTAATAATTAAAAATGGAATGGATAAATCTGGTAATAAATATGTGCCTAGTTGTGGGGGAATGCAATAAATGCATGTATAAGAAACAGTTTTTAAAAATGGTCATGCCATTTCACACTCTCAATGCACAAGAGGTCCAACTGCTTCATATCCTGTGACTACTCGGTGCTGTTGGTCTTTTCAATTTTAGTCATTCTAGTGGGCGTATAGTGGTATTTCATTGTAGCTTTAATCTGCATTTCCCTGAAGATAAGTATTATTAGTAAAATGCACGTTTTCGATTCCTTATCAACATTTGTATATCTTCTTTAGTCCATGTGAGGCCTTGCCCATTTGAAAAATTTGTGTCTTCATCATTTTGTTACTGAATTGTCAAGATTCCTTATATATTCTGGATACAAAGCATTTGTCAGATCTACGTATCACAAATGTTTTCCCAGTATGTATCTCGCTCTGTCATTTTAACCCACCACATATTTAGAATTTTGATGAAGTCCAATTCATCAGGGTTTTCTTTTCTGTAGTTTTGTGGTTTCTGTAAGAAACTGTTGTAGGTTATGAAGAAATCATCCTATGTTTTCTTTTAGAAGCTCTGTAGTTTGGTCTCTTTCTGGAGGTCTGTGATCCTTCTCAACTGTGTCTAGTATGAGATTCATCTGTTTCCACAAGAGCTGCTCCAGCAGCATCTGTTGAAGACTTGGCTTTTTGCACTTAACTACTTAGTGTCGTTGTCAAAAATCAGTTAAGCATGTATGTGTGGGTCTATTTTTAGATTCTACTTTGTTCCACTGATTTATTTGTCCTGTGTCAATGCCATACCACCTTACTTACTTTAGTTGTACAGTAAGCCCTGAAATCAGGTATTACAAAGCTTTCAAACTTGCTCTTCTTCAACACTGTTTACGCTAGCTAGGTCCCTTACATTTCTATAAAAAATTGAGAGTCAACTTGTTATTTTCTAAAAAAATGTCCTATGGACCTTTTGATCAACATTGTGTTATACCAGGAGAACTGACATATTGACATTATGAGAATTCCAATTTATGAACATCTCTCCATCTACTGCAGTCTAAAATTTCTCTCCATAAGGTTTAATGGCTTTAAGTTACGAGCCTTATATATCTTCTGCCAAATTTATTAAGTATTTTATATCACTGCAAACAGGATTGCTTTATAAATTTCATTTTACAATTGTTAACTGTTTATTGCTGTTAGAAACACAACTGATTTTTGTAGACTGAACCTGCTAAATTAATTTACTGGTTCTAGTAGTTGTTTATCAAATTTCTTAGGACTTTTCTCTTTAAGCAATCAATCATAAAGATTTTTCCAAAAGATTTTTGAATCTGTATGCCTATTATTCTTTTTCCTGCCTTAGTGCACTCACTAGAGTGTCCAGTACAATACTGAATACAGGTGATAAATGCAGACAGTTCTGCTAAGTTTTTGATCTTCTGAGTGTCTGGTATTTCAACATTAGATATGACACTAGCAGTAGGTTTTGGGGGTAGATGCCCTTTGCTAGACTAAATAAATCCCCCTCTTGTCCTAGTTTACTGAGAGTTTAAAAAATCACAGATGAGGGGCTTCCCTGGTGGTCCAGTGGGTAAGGACACCGCCTTGCAGTGCAAGGGGTGCTGGTTCTATCCCTGGCCTGGGAAGATCCCACATGCCGCGGAGCGGCTGGACCGATGTGTCGAATTACCGAGCGGGAGCTCTGGAGCGCATGCACCCAGAGCCAGTGCTTTGTGACAACCATGGCGATGGGAGGCCCACACGGGCCAAAGGACAAAGATGGATGAAAATAGATAAATGAAAGACCAGTAGAAGTGGCCCACCCGCCCCCTCCCTCCCCACCTCACTCCTGCCTCACCCCACCCCCCAAAATAAATAAATAAATAAATCTTTAAAAAAAAAAAAATCACAGATGAGTGCTGAATTATGTCAAATGCTTTTTCTTCATTTATTTAGAGGATTATACAGTTTTTCTCCTTTATTCTCTAAGTATGGTGAATTACATTATTTTTTTCTAATATTAAGCCAACCAGTCATTTCTGTGATAAACCCTACTTGATCATAATAAATTATCGCCTTTTTATTTATCATTGGATCAGATATGCTAGTGTTTCATTAAGAGTTATTTTAATGTTATTAAGAAGTATTGAATAATAACCTTATAAGGGTTTATGTCACATTTTAGTATAAAAGTGATAATGGCCTTATACAATGAATTCAGTAGTTTTTCTTCCTCTTCTACTTTCTGAAGGAGTTTGTAAGACTAGTAGCTCATTTGTTGGTGTTTCATTGGTAGAAACACTTCTTACCTAAGTTTTGCTGGAATTTACCAGTAAAACCACCTGGCTCTGGAGGAATTTTCTTTGTGGCAAAGTTTTGATTACAAATTCAAATTCTTTAATAGTAATAGGGTCTTTCAGATAGTCTGTTTTTTCTCCTGGGAGTTACGGTAAATTGCTTATGATAAATTACATTTTTTGAGGAAAGTGACTATTTCATTTAAGTTGTCAAATTAACTAGCAGAAAGTAGTTCATAATATCCGGTTATTACTGTTTAAATTTCAATAGGATATGTGGTGATGTCCACTCTTTCTTTGCTAATGTTGGGAATCTATATTTTCGCTCTTTTCTTCCTTGATAAGTCCTGTCAGTGTCTCACTCATTTTACTAAATTTTTGAAAGAACCAAATTTTAGCTTTCTTAATTTTATCTATTGTTTTAAAGTTTCCACTCCCATCCTAATTACATATTCCTCTCTAATTTAATTTATTCTTCCTTTTCTAGCTTCATAAAGTGGAAACATAAATTACTGATGTTCAGCTTTTTTCTTTTCTAATCTAGTCATGTAGAGTTATATATTTTATTTTTGTTGTGCATACTGTTTTAGTGAATCCTATAAAAGCTCATAAATCATACATTTATTTACATTCAGTTGAGATTACTATCTAATTTCCTTTGTGATTACTCTATTTAGAAATGTTATTTAACTTTTAAATATTAGAGCTTCCTAGAATTTTATTGCTATTGACTTATAAATGTAACCATGCTGTGATCATAGAACACATTAAGGTTTTTTGGGGTTTTTCCTTAGTTTTTTTTTTTTTTTTGGCCACTTCTATTGGTCTTTCATCCTTTGGCCTGTGTGGACCTCCCATCGCAGTGGGCCTCTCTCGTTGCAGAGCACCGGCCCTGGGTGCATGTGCTCCAGACCTCTGGCTTAGTAGTTGGACACATTGGTCCAGCTGCTCCGCAGCACGTAGGATCTTCCCAGGCCAGGGGTCAAACCAGCGCCCTGTGCACTCCAAGGTGGTGTCCTTACCCACTGGGCCACCAGGGAAGCCCATATTAAGGTTTTAATCCTATGCAGTTTGTTATATGTCTTTTCCTGTGTCCAGTGAGGTCTATCTTCGTGAATGAATCAAGTGTATTTGATAAGACTGCATATCTTGCACTTTGAGTACTGTTTTATAAACATCAATTAGGTCAAGTGGTAAATAATGTTAAAATATTCTATATACTTTCTAATATTTTGTTTAAATTTTCTACTGATTATGAAAGAAAGGATTTTAAAAATCTCTGTTGTTGCTTCATCAGTTTTTTTTTCATCCATTTTGATGATCTATTAGTAAATGCGTACATATTTATGATTGTTATATTTTCCTCATTAATTTTTCTTAGCAAGATAAAATGTTCTTTTTACCTCCTCTACCACTTTTTGTCTAGAAGTCTATTTGATAGTTTAATAGTGTCATACTGGTTTTCTGAGGCTTACTGTTTACACATTCTACCTTTTCTTCTTTTGGCTTCAACCTATGGGTTTTTATATTCAAACTGTGTATCTTATAGACAGTAGGCAGTCTTTGAAATTGAAGTCATGTTGATATTTTATTTTAATGCCTCCAATGACATTTATGCTTTTTGGGTATTTNGTGGTTTTCTAGGTATCATACTATGCATCCTTAACTTACTGCCAATCAACTTGGATTTAATATTATGTATCACTTCACAGAAAGATCATAAATCATACATTTATTTACATTCAGTTGAGATTACTATCTAATTTCCTTTGTGATTACTCTATTTAGAAATGTTATTTAACTTTTAAATATTAGAGCTTCCTAGAATTTTATTGCTATTGACTTATAAATGTAACCATGCTGTGATCATAGAACACATTAAGGTTTTTTGGGGTTTTTCCTTAGTTTTTTTTTTTTTTTTGGCCACTTCTATTGGTCTTTCATCCTTTGGCCTGTGTGGACCTCCCATCGCAGTGGGCCTCTCTCGTTGCAGAGCACCGGCCCTGGGTGCATGTGCTCCAGACCTCTGGCTTAGTAGTTGGACACATTGGTCCAGCTGCTCCGCAGCACGTAGGATCTTCCCAGGCCAGGGGTCAAACCAGCGCCCTGTGCACTCCAAGGTGGTGTCCTTACCCACTGGGCCACCAGGGAAGCCCATATTAAGGTTTTAATCCTATGCAGTTTGTTATATGTCTTTTCCTGTGTCCAGTGAGGTCTATCTTCGTGAATGAATCAAGTGTATTTGATAAGACTGCATATCTTGCACTTTGAGTACTGTTTTATAAACATCAATTAGGTCAAGTGGTAAATAATGTTAAAATATTCTATATACTTTCTAATATTTTGTTTAAATTTTCTACTGATTATGAAAGAAAGGGATTTTAAAAATCTCTGTTGTTGCTTCATCAGTTTTTGTTTCATACATTTTGATGATCTATTAGTAAATGCGTACATATTTATGATTGTTATATTTTCCTCATTAATTTTTCTTAGCAAGATAAAATGTTCTTTTTACCTCCTCTACCACTTTTTGTCTAGAAGTCTATTTGATAGTTTAATAGTGTCATACTGGTTTTCTGAGGCTTACTGTTTACACATTCTACCTTTTTCTTCTTTTGGCTTCAACCTATGGGTTTTTATATTCAAACTGTGTATCTTATAGACAGTAGGCAGTCTTTGAAATTGAAGTCATGTTGATATTTTATTTTAATGCCTCCAATGACATTTATGCTTTTTTGGGTATTTTTTTGTGGTTTTTCTAGGTATCATACTATGCATCCTTAACTTACTGCCAATCAACTTGGATTTAATATTATGTATCACTTCACAGAAAATTTGAGAATCTGGTCGTCATGCAATTCCATCTGCCCTTTCTTATCCTTTGAGATATTTCTGTCATATATTTTATATCTGCATACATCATAAATCCCATAAAACATGATCTTGTTTTTAACATTAAATAATCTTTTATATTTATACATACATTTATCATTTGTACTTCCTTCATGTAGGTTTGAACTGCTATCTGATATTATTACCCTTCAGCCTGACAAATTTCCTTTGAAGTGCAGGCTTACTGAAAACAAATTCATATTTTATAACACCAGAAAATGTCTTTATTTCACTTTATTTTGAAGGATATTTTTGCTAGATTTAGAATTCTAATTTGACATTCTTTTTTTTTTTTTTTGTCTTTCAGCACTATAATGATGTTTCTGCATTGAATTCTAGCCTCTGTACTTTGTGGTAGGAATCCTTCGGTTAATTACATCACTGTTACCTTATACATAATATATCATTTTTCTCTAGGAATGTTTAAAATTTTCAAGATTTCTTTCATTTAGGTTTCAGCAATTGCATAATGATGCTTCAAGGTGTGGTTTTATTTTTATTTACACCCTGCTTAGGATTTGTTGAGCTTTATGTAAGTTAATGTATTCAGCCCGTTTGGAAGCTTTCGTCTACTCTTCAAATATTTTTTCCAATTTATTTCTCTGTCCTTTCCTATTGGGACCCCAATTACATGTACACTGTACTGTTTGATACTGCCCTATAATTCACTGAGGTTCTGCTCTTTTTTCTTTTTTTAATTTTGGCCTCTTTTTTTAATTGATTTTTTTTGTTTATTTATTGTCATCCATCTTTTATACTTCAGCCTGTGTGGGCCTCCCATTGCTGTGGCCCTCTTGTTGCAGAGCACCAGCTCTGGGCACGTGCGCTCCAGAGTGCTGGCTCCTAATTGGACACACCAGTCCAGCCACTCCCAGCACGTGGGATCTTCCCAGGTCAGGGATCAAACCCATGCCTCTTGCATTGCAAGGTGCACTCTTTACCCACTGGACCACCAGGGAAGCCCCTGCTCATTCTTTTTTATCTTCATTCTGACTGTTCTTCGTATTAGATAATGCTTATTGATCTGAAGTTTAGTTACCCTTTATTTGGTCATTTGCATTCTTGAGTTAAGGTTATCCAGTGAAAACTTCATTTCAAGCATGTTACTTTTAAGTTGCAGAATTTTCTTCTTAATCATTTCCATTTCCCTGCTGAGAGTTCTCTTCTTTCACTTACTGTAACTGTTTTTGTTTATATTCTTTTTTTTTTTAAGATTTATTTATTTTATTATTTATTTTTGGGGAGTGGGGGTTGGGTTGGGGAGGGAGGGGAGCGGGCGGGCCACTTCTATTGGTCTTTCATTTCTCTATTTTCATCCGTCTTTGTTCCTTGGCTCCTGTGGGCCTCCCATCGCGATGGCATCTGTCGCTGCAGAGCGCCGGCTCTGGGTGCATGCGCTCCAGAGCTCCGGCTTGGTCATTGAACACATCAGTCCAGCCGCTCCGAGGCACGTGGGATCTTCCCAGGCCAGGGATCGAACCGGCTCCCCTTGCACTGCAAGGCGGTGTCCTTACCCACTGGACCACAAGGGGAAGCCCTGTTTATATTCCTGAACTTATTTTAATACCTACTTTAAAGTTATTGTCTGAAAATTCCAACATTTAGGTTACTTTTGAGTTCTATTATAGTAATTACATTTTTTTCTTGATAATGGATAACAATTTCCTATTTCTACACATAATTTCCTATCTCTACATTTAGATAATAAATAGAATGAATGTTACAGAGGCTCTAGATTTGGTCTTATACCTTTAAAGAATATTAGTATTTTTTTCTTCTTTCAGACAAATCACTAGTTGAACTTGTGAATATTTAGGATTACATTTTGTTATGATCTACTTTGGTCTCACCCTTAAGCTTGAGGGTGAATCCTTTATTCTTAAGGCAAGGGTTTTCTGAGGTTTCAAACAAAAATCCAAGTGTTTTTCAAGTTCCTACAACTTGGAAACTTGGGTGAGATTCAGTGGTCTAGTTACTGTTTTCCACTGGGCTCACTGGCCTATCCCCCATACATATGCAGTTCGGAAGTCATCAAAACATGAAGGGGAATTTATATACACAAGTAGAAAGCTCTTCTGTATGCCTGCCTCCTTTCTGGAATTTCCTCCCTTAAATCCTAGCCTCTCTGGAAGTCTTGAACTCTATCTTCAGACACTTAAAGACTACATGTTTATGGCCTTGAATTGTAGTTGCTCTTCGTGGAATGTGGAGTGCTCTCAGGGGAAAAGTTGTTTAAGTGTAGATCTCCTGCATTCCAATTTCTTTCTCTCAAGGATCAAACTGCCAACATCTTCTGCCTTCTTTCTATCAACCCCTAGTGTCTTCAAACAATTTTGTTTTTTTAAAGATATTTTATCTGGAGTTTTCAATAGTTATCAGCAGGAGAGTTAACCCAACATAAGTTTCTTTATAATTGGGAACATTGGAACTCTATTTCAAAAGTTTTAATTTATGTGTGTGTGTTAAGAGTAACTGGCACCTCTCATGTTTATGAAGACTCAGATAATATATCCTGAAGGGATCCTCAGGTGTTATCCAGACTACTCTGGCCTATCAGATGATCACTAGACAGTGATGCATCATGATTAACCACCTGCTCTTACTTATTTGTTTCAGGTGTAACACATAATGAATCCATGTATGTATATACTGCAAAATGATTGCCACAATAAGTCTAGCTGAGATCCATCACCACATATAGCTACAATTTTTGGTGGGTGTGACGAAAACTTTTAAGATTTACTCTTAACAACATGCATACATTTAATCAGGATGATTAACTATAGTCACCGTGATTTATGTTACATCGCCAGGACCTCCTTATTTTATAACTAGAAGTTTGTACATTTTGACCACCTTCACCCTTTGTCCACTCCTAACTCCCTGTCTCTGGAAGCTAACTACCAATCAGTTCTTCGTATCTATGAGAGTTTTGTCTTTGTTTTTTTTTTTTTTTTAATAAAAAGATTCTACATACAAGTGAGGTCATGAGTTTTTTGTCTTTCTGTCTGACTTATTTCATTTAGCACAATGCCCTCAAGGTCCATCTGCATTGTCCAAGTGTTTTTCAAGTTCCTACAACTTGGAAACTTGGGTGAGATTCAGTGGTCTAGTTACTGTTTTCCACTGGGCTCACTGGCCTATCCCCCATACATATGCAGTTCGGAAGTCATCAAAACATGAAGGGGAATTTATATACACAAGTAGAAAGCTCTTCTGTATGCCTGCCTCCTTTCTGGAATTTCCTCCCTTAAATCCTAGCCTCTCTGGAAGTCTTGAACTCTATCTTCAGACACTTAAAGACTACATGTTTATGGCCTTGAATTGTAGTTGCTCTTCGTGGAATGTGGAGTGCTCTCAGGGGAAAAGTTGTTTAAGTGTAGATCTCCTGCATTCCAATTTCTTTCTCTCAAGGATCAAACTGCCAACATCTTCTGCCTTCTTTCTATCAACCCCTAGTGTCTTCAAACAATTTTGTTTTTTTAAAGATATTTTATCTGGAGTTTTCAATAGTTATCAGCAGGAGAGTTAACCCAACATAAGTTTCTTTATAATTGGGAACATTGGAACTCTATTTCAAAAGTTTTAATTTATGTGTGTGTGTTAAGAGTAACTGGCACCTCTCATGTTTATGAAGACTCAGATAATATATCCTGAAGGGATCCTCAGGTGTTATCCAGACTACTCTGGCCTATCAGATGATCACTAGACAGTGATGCATCATGATTAACCACCTGCTCTTACTTATTTGTTTCAGGTGTAACACATAATGAATCCATGTATGTATATACTGCAAAATGATTGCCACAATAAGTCTAGCTGAGATCCATCACCACATATAGCTACAATTTTTGGTGGGTGTGACGAAAACTTTTAAGATTTACTCTTAACAACATGCATACATTTAATCAGGATGATTAACTATAGTCACCGTGATTTATGTTACATCGCCAGGACCTCCTTATTTTATAACTAGAAGTTTGTACATTTTGACCACCTTCACCCTTTGTCCACTCCTAACTCCCTGTCTCTGGAAGCTAACTACCAATCAGTTCTTCGTATCTATGAGAGTTTTGTCTTTGTTTTTTTTTTTTTTTTAATAAAAAGATTCTACATACAAGTGAGGTCATGAGTTTTTTGTCTTTCTGTCTGACTTATTTCATTTAGCACAATGCCCTCAAGGTCCATCTGCATTGTCATAAGTAGCCAGATTTCCCTCTATTTATGGATGAAAAATATTCCATTATTTACATATACCACATTTTCTTTATCCATTTATCCATCAATGAACACTTAGGTTGCTTCCATGTCTTGGCCATTGCAAATAATGTTAATCTCTTGTTTTAAAAGGGGCCAAAATAAGAAAAGATGCTTCTCTAGGAAATGAGCTGTCTGGAGACTCAGTTTTATACTTCAATTTAAATCTCTTTAAACAACCTACAGGTCATGGAGCTATACAGAAAGAGGGAGGTAGAGGCATTCTGGAAGCTGAGCATGTCCCATCAAACCACAAATGAGGAAGAGATATCTTTCCTAGTGCTTGTGTGTATGTCATTGACAGCTTTCTTTGCTGTGCTTCACCCCTTCAGTGTCCATGGAGCTCATAATTTTTGGTCTATTTTACCAGGTTCTCTCAGCTTGTTTCACTTTCTGGCATCTGTATACTCTGATTCTGCTGACCTGGCTCCTGAATCAGTTTGATGGCCCTGACCCTTAATGTTGACTGTCCTCTCAAAATCCACACAGTGAAGTCCTAACTTCCAGTACTTCAGAATGTGATTTTATCAGGAGATAGGGTCTTCGCTGGGGCAATGAAGCTAACTTCAAGCATTAGGTTGAGTCACAACCCAACATAACTAGTGTTTTTATAAAAGGGGGAACTTTTGACAAAGAGACACACACAGGAGGAAGATGATGTGAAGAAACACAGGGAGAAGATGTTCATCTCCAAAACAAGGAACAAAACCTAGAAGAAGATCTTTCCTTCATAGTAGAAACAAACCCTAATGATGACCTTGGATTTCTAGCTTCCAGAACTGAGACAGTAAATTTCTCTTGTTTAAGGGACCCAGTCTGTGCTATACAGCTATCACATCCCTAGCAAACAAATACGCTTACCACTTAAATAGACGCCCATTTTTCTACTTGACTCTGACTTAGGACTTTGTTTTGTCTTCAAAGGTCTACTCACCTCCTCGGTAAAGTAAAAGACCAAAAAAGCAAAATATTCAAAGATTTGTGTCCCAAGTTTTCCACTTAAGTTGAATGACTTTTCTGATCCTTAGATCCTTGTATAAAAAATAAGGATATTGTCTTTGCCCTACCTATCTGTCTACTTAGATGAAGCTCAGATAGGGTACCATATTTTCTTTATCCATTTATCCATCAATGAACACTTAGGTTGCTTCCATGTCTTGGCCATTGCAAATAATGTTAATCTCTTGTTTTAAAAGGGGCCAAAATAAGAAAAGATGCTTCTCTAGGAAATGAGCTGTCTGGAGACTCAGTTTTATACTTCAATTTAAATCTCTTTAAACAACCTACAGGTCATGGAGCTATACAGAAAGAGGGAGGTAGAGGCATTCTGGAAGCTGAGCATGTCCCATCAAACCACAAATGAGGAAGAGATATCTTTCCTAGTGCTTGTGTGTATGTCATTGACAGCTTTCTTTGCTGTGCTTCACCCCTTCAGTGTCCATGGAGCTCATAATTTTTGGTCTATTTTACCAGGTTCTCTCAGCTTGTTTCACTTTCTGGCATCTGTATACTCTGATTCTGCTGACCTGGCTCCTGAATCAGTTTGATGGCCCTGACCCTTAATGTTGACTGTCCTCTCAAAATCCACACAGTGAAGTCCTAACTTCCAGTACTTCAGAATGTGATTTTATCAGGAGATAGGGTCTTCGCTGGGGCAATGAAGCTAACTTCAAGCATTAGGTTGAGTCACAACCCAACATAACTAGTGTTTTTATAAAAGGGGGAACTTTTGACAAAGAGACACACACAGGAGGAAGATGATGTGAAGAAACACAGGGAGAAGATGTTCATCTCCAAAACA
This sequence comes from Tragulus kanchil, assembly GCA_022376925.1. Classification (NCBI taxonomy): domain Eukaryota; kingdom Metazoa; phylum Chordata; class Mammalia; order Artiodactyla; family Tragulidae; genus Tragulus; species Tragulus kanchil. The sequence continues at coordinate 99,725,483 of JAIOJX010000029.1, forward strand.
AGGAACAAAACCTAGAAGAAGATCTTTCCTTCATAGTAGAAACAAACCCTAATGATGACCTTGGATTTCTAGCTTCCAGAACTGAGACAGTAAATTTCTCTTGTTTAAGGGACCCAGTCTGTGCTATACAGCTATCACATCCCTAGCAAACAAATACGCTTACCACTTAAATAGACGCCCATTTTTCTACTTGACTCTGACTTAGGACTTTGTTTTGTCTTCAAAGGTCTACTCACCTCCTCGGTAAAGTAAAAGACCAAAAAAGCAAAATATTCAAAGATTTGTGTCCCAAGTTTTCCACTTAAGTTGAATGACTTTTCTGATCCTTAGATCCTTGTATAAAAAAATAAGGATATTGTCTTTGCCCTACCTATCTGTCTACTTAGATGAAGCTCAGATAGGGTACCATATGCAGACTGTAAATCGCTACCCAAGTCTAAGGCAGCCTGAGTCCCCACTCTTTATTCATAATAAGCTGTTCCTCTTACCTAATCACAAGAGAACCATTGCGAGAGGGCTCTCTGAGAGGATCAAACTCAGAAGTCTCCACGTTTAAGAGAGGTCCTATCTCAGACTTTATTTCTGCTATTTCTAGTTCAAGAGACAGGATGTGAGGCAGATGACTCATGCGCTGCTTTGTTCAAAGTGACAGGGATGTGGGGTGCTGCTTCAAGTTTTCACTGTTCACAAATCTCTGGAGGGCTTAAAAGTAATTTCTTAGACAACATATTTATTTTGTTAAGGTAATGAGTTATAGAAACCAATTCTTTTAGAGAATGGACTTTTCAGAAATGTATAATGGAAAGAGAACGTAGTGGCACATCTAACTGCATAAACAAAATTTCAGCCTTGAATGTGATTTTTTTTTTTTCTTTTTTAGCTCTTCTGCGTAATTTATGTTATCTTATTTTCCCAACCAGGAACTGAGCCTGGGCCCTGGGCAGTAAAAGTGTGGAGTCCTAACCAGTGGACTTCAGGGAATTCCCACTGAATGTGATTTTAGATTTGAAATAATTGTATGTATTATGATAGCAGCTTTCCAATGTATTTTGTATACACCTTTGTCTGTTTTAAAAATGATTTTGGTAATGAGAACTTGAAAATGGTTGTTTCTATAATGAATACTTTTATAAAATTAATTATAAAAATATAATATACTCTCAAATAGTTCATATTTTAGTTGCATAAATTCTTATCTACTCTCAAATGTTGCTCAAAAGACCTACTTTTTTTTTTAAAAAAATGACTCTACTCTTTTCAATTCTCTAGAATGCCTCCAGATGGCATTAAAACCCTTTTACTATTTTTATTTTATAGTTAAAACTTAAAAATTAGTAATACTTTAACAATGTAAAACCAGTCACATTCATTATATCATTGGAAATCATGATAATGGAACTCTTTAGAACTTTTAGGATAATATCTTAAGAAAGACCAGCAAATCACAGCCTTTATGAAATAAATAGTCATTCTATGCAAGTCAAAAGCTCTTCCTAGATTGAGAAACAGATCTTGGACAAATACACTCAATAATGTTATATCACAAGCTGTCATTTCTAATGAGTAGATAGCACTTTAAATGTTTAGTAATAAAAGCATTGGTCCAAATGTAGATATATTCACAAAACTGTTTTATCATAAGAAAACAAATTTAACTCCTCAGAAATGATAAAAAATAATGATTTTTAAGGAGTAAACCTGTTACTAATTCCTATTCCTAAAATAATTTGTTAGCTTGTGAATTATGTAAACTTTGGCACATAAGTTTGGCATCAAATTAATCATCAAAACATGTTTTTGGACTGCCTGAATATTGACAGGAGAAAGACAAAACATATAATGAAGAACATGTTTTTAAAAGAGCCTTTACTTACATTTTTTACAACTGCTTTTGTTATCTACACCACATGAGATGTCTATTACTGTGTATTTCACATAATTCAGAGGTGAGGTTGCAAAGGCCAGGCTTTTAAAGTGACATGGTACTTCCCAGGTGTGCAGGACACACTCTCTCCCAGTATGTGAGAAAGTTCTCCAATTATTTATGACCGTGATGGAAGTTGCTGAGCAAGTTCCAAAAGCTTCCTTCCCCTCCTCTTCCTGTAAGACCATCAAACCTCATTACATTTGTACATTATAAAGAGGAGCCTGTGTTTTCAAGATGACTCTTACTGGGCTGAAGCATTAGAAAGACCTCAAAATGCAGCTGCACCCAAAAGCATTTACGAAGTCATTATCATGAGAAAGAGAACCACAGGCTTCCTTCCATTATTATTACTACTATAATAAGATATTTGCTCTGTTTCATATTATAAGCATATTAAAAACTTAGACTCTACTCTTTTCAATTCTCTAGAATGCCTCCAGATGGCATTAAAACCCTTTTAATTTTTATAGTTAAAACTTAAAATTAGTAATACTTTAACAATGTAAAACCAGTCACATTCATTATATCATTGGAAATCATGATAATGGAACTCTTTAGAACTTTTAGGATAATATCTTAAGAAAGACCAGCAAATCACAGCCTTTATGAAATAAATAGTCATTCTATGCAAGTCAAAAGCTCTTCCTAGATTGAGAAACAGATCTTGGACAAATACACTCAATAATGTTATATCACAAGCTGTCATTTCTAATGAGTAGATAGCACTTTAAATGTTTAGTAATAAAAGCATTGGTCCAAATGTAGATATATTCACAAAACTGTTTTATCATAAGAAAACAAATTTAACTCCTCAGAAATGATAAAAAATAATGATTTTTAAGGAGTAAACCTGTTACTAATTCCTATTCCTAAAATAATTTGTTAGCTTGTGAATTATGTAAACTTTGGCACATAAGTTTGGCATCAAATTAATCATCAAAACATGTTTTTGGACTGCCTGAATATTGACAGGAGAAAGACAAAACATATAATGAAGAACATGTTTTTAAAAGAGCCTTTACTTACATTTTTTACAACTGCTTTTGTTATCTACACCACATGAGATGTCTATTACTGTGTATTTCACATAATTCAGAGGTGAGGTTGCAAAGGCCAGGCTTTTAAAGTGACATGGTACTTCCCAGGTGTGCAGGACACACTCTCTCCCAGTATGTGAGAAAGTTCTCCAATTATTTATGACCGTGATGGAAGTTGCTGAGCAAGTTCCAAAAGCTTCCTTCCCCTCCTCTTCCTGTAAGACCATCAAACCTCATTACATTTGTACATTATAAAGAGGAGCCTGTGTTTTCAAGATGACTCTTACTGGGCTGAAGCATTAGAAAGACCTCAAAATGCAGCTGCACCCAAAAGCATTTACGAAGTCATTATCATGAGAAAGAGAACCACAGGCTTCCTTCCATTATTATTACTGCTATAATAAGATATTTGCTCTGTTTCATATTATAAGCATATTAAAAAACAGTCATCTCACGGTAGAAACAGGAAAGAGACTTACGATGTATTCGATGTGCCATTGTCTGGACTCTCTGGCTCAGCATCACTTTTCTCTTAAAAAAGGAAGCAGAAAAAAAAAAAACCAACATGTGAGTGTTGCAGCCTTTAAGATTTAAGAGAGATTCAATATATTTCCATGCTCCTATTAACAGTCATTCAAAACGTGCAGCAGGAAGCTTTTAAAACATCTCTTTATTGTCCAAGAACCAGATTTGCAAAATAATTTCTTCTCTGTAATACAACTGCCTGGGCACAGATCTGTGAATAGGTACTAAGGAGTTGTTTGCAAATAACCAGGGCTCAGAGTGAGACCTTGCCAAAAGATGCATATCTTACAGATGGAACCTGTTTCCTTCCCCTTCATTTTACAGAAAATTTAAGGAAATAAACCCCATTAGCATTCTAGAAGCAAGGCACTTTGAACTCTGATCCTTTCTGCTTTGTGTGTGCTCAGTTGTTTCAGTCGTGTCTGACTTTTTACAGTCCCATGGAGTATAGCCCATCAGGCTCCTCTGTCCATGGGATTCTCCAGGCAAGAATGATGATGTGGATTGCCACGCCTTCCCTCCTCTAGGGGATCTTCCCCACCCAGGGATTAAACCCAAGTCTCTTATGACTCCTGCATTGGCAGGTGGGTTCTTTACCACCAGAGCCACTTGGGAAGCCCTAACACAAGCTAAACCAGATGGGCAGCATCAGAGCTTAAATGAGGGAATTGTACAGAACACTGAAGCTTACAAGATCCCCAAGAATGACACTCCACAGAGAACCCTAGCACCGGGTTCTGGGGTCACCCACCCTGTTAATGCAGAATCAACTGTAAGTCAGAAATCCTTCCTGGCCATCTGAGAGGCTAGGTGAAGCACAGTTTCTGCCATCTATGGTCATCAAGGATTGAATGGGTCCATTTTTGAGTTTTAAAGGGAAATTTCCCTTTTTTTGGCCCCCTCTGAAGGAGGCTAGGTGAAGCAATGTTTCTGCCATCAGGTCATTATCATGAGAAAGAGAACCACAGGCTTCCTTCCATTATTATTACTACTATAATAAGATATTTGCTCTGTTTCATATTATAAGCATATTAAAAAACAGTCATCTCACGGTAGAAACAGGAAAGAGACTTACGATGTATTCGATGTGCCATTGTCTGGACTCTCTGGCTCAGCATCACTTTTCTCTTAAAAAAGGAAGCAGAAAAAAAAAAAACCAACATGTGAGTGTTGCAGCCTTTAAGATTTAAGAGAGATTCAATATATTTCCATGCTCCTATTAACAGTCATTCAAAACGTGCAGCAGGAAGCTTTTAAAACATCTCTTTATTGTCCAAGAACCAGATTTGCAAAATAATTTCTTCTCTGTAATACAACTGCCTGGGCACAGATCTGTGAATAGGTACTAAGGAGTTGTTTGCAAATAACCAGGGCTCAGAGTGAGACCTTGCCAAAAGATGCATATCTTACAGATGGAACCTGTTTCCTTCCCCTTCATTTTACAGAAAATTTAAGGAAATAAACCCCATTAGCATTCTAGAAGCAAGGCACTTTGAACTCTGATCCTTTCTGCTTTGTGTGTGCTCAGTTGTTTCAGTCGTGTCTGACTTTTTACAGTCCCATGGAGTATAGCCCATCAGGCTCCTCTGTCCATGGGATTCTCCAGGCAAGAATGATGATGTGGATTGCCGCGCCTTCCCTCCTCTAGGGGATCTTCCCACCCGGGGATTAAACCCAAGTCTCTTATGACTCCTGCATTGGCAGGTGGGTTCTTTACCACCAGAGCCACTTGGGAAGCCCTAACACAAGCTAAACCAGATGGGCAGCATCAGAGCTTAAATGAGGGAATTGTACAGAACACTGAAGCTTACAAGATCCCCAAGAATGACACTCCACAGAGAACCCTAGCACCGGGTTCTGGGGTCACCCACCCTGTTAATGCAGAATCAACTGTAAGTCAGAAATCCTTCCTGGCCATCTGAGAGGCTAGGTGAAGCAAAGTTTCTGCCATCTATGGTCATCAAGGATTGAATGGGTCCATTTTTTTGAGTTTTAAAGGGGAAATTTCCCTCACAATAGATGTAATTCTTAGATGTATTGTTTGAAACCATATATCCTCATACTGTAAGGTGCTTCTTTTTATTTCTGTAAGACTAGGGGATAGAAAAGGGGCTTATAAAATGACTCAGTGGTAAAGATCCACCTGTCAAGCAGGACACATGGGTTTGATCCCTGGGTCGGGAAGCTCTCCTGGAGAAGGGAACAGCAACCCACTCCAGTACTCCTGCAGGGAAAATCTCACGGGCAGAGGTGCCTCGTGGGCTACAGTCCAGGGAGTCACAAAAAGTTGGACACGACTGAGCAACTAGACAACAGCAACAAAGGAGACAGAAGAAAGGTCATGCCTGCCATTTGAGTTAGCTGTTGTTTGCTGGTTATACACTGCTGGTACTTTAAAACCCCTCAGAGAAGCTTATGAGTTGTAAGAGATGGGACTGAAGGTGGCAACTGTCTTTATTTTGCTCTTTCAAGTCAGGCCTTGGAGACCTCACAGGATCTCTCAGTCTGTCGTCAAGGGCCTCAGGTCTATGCCCTGTACCAAGCCCCTTTCTGACACCTAGGCTCGGGAATGACCCCCTAAATTACACAATGAACATATTCCAAAGATATGTCTGAGCTGAACTCAAAGTAAACTTCTTCTTCTTCTTTTTTTTTTTTAACAGAAAATGTAAAGGGAGAAAGACAACAGCTATATACAGTCCACTTATCTATCTCAGATGCGCCTCTGTGCTCACTGGTGTCCACACAGTGCTGCGACATCCATGAAGGGCAGCCACTCTATAAAAAAGCTGTAATATCTATTTTGACCGTCTCAACAGCAAACACTGATCAGACAGAGCCCCCAGTACATGGGAAGCCATGGTGAAGTAAAAGTAGAGACAGCAAATTAATAAACTTTGAAGCTCATGTTTCCATATAATATTTTGTCTTCCAGGCTGTTGTGAACTTATTTTAGAGACAGACAAGACCTTTTCAACTGCTTTCATGCTAGAAAACAACCTAATCAAGTAGTTTCCAGAATTACTTTGCAGTGAGCAACCACAATTCCTGCCAGAATCCCCAAACAGAGTTGTGACAGCAGCACTACCTAAGACAGCTAAAGACAACTAGTCGTCGCTGTTCAGTCGCTAGGTCATGTCCGACCCTTGCAACCCCATGGACTTAGCCCGTCAGGCTCCTCTGTCCTATCAGGATTGCCGGGCAAAATGTCAACAGCCTCAGAGGATACCACACTAATGGCCGAAAATGAAGAGGAACTAAAGAGCCTCTCGAGGATGGAAGGGTGAAAAAGCTGGCTTAAACTCAACAGGAAAGAGACAACTAGACAGAGGTTTAGTTTTTCTTAAACAGTGGTTTTCTCCTCTTTCCATGTGGAGAAACTGCCTCCTTGCCCTGGTCTGCAGCTGGCAGAGGTCACCCACATCTCATCATCATCGGGAGTATAGAGAGCAGGCTCGGAAGCCCAGGCAACCATAAACATTTATAAACAACTAATGTCAAAAAAAAAATCAATACGATATACGAAGACATTGTTTGGGTGCTTGAATAAATATGTTTTACCTTGATCAGCAACACTGCCAGACAACCTGTGGGCTGGAGGACAGAGGCCTTACTGCCCGTGGGACCTGGGGGCTGCAGGGATCGGGGGCTGGACCAGCATAGACCCAAAGCTGCGGCTGATTACCTCTGCTCTTAACAGTGCGTGTGTTGTGGCAACAGGGGAAAAAAGAATAGGTTCTGGCAAACAGGAAGGATGCAGCGGGGCCAGACGGGCCCGTTGTGAACAGCTTGGGGGTGAGCGTTCTCAGCCGATGGCGAACTAACCTTTCTAGGAGGAAAGTTAGCTCACGATAGTCAGGAATTAAAACCACGCCCGTCCTTCAGAAAGAATGAAATAAAAAATCCTCCCCCAATATCTGGAAATTTTAGGTGATGCAATTTCTGAACTTCACTTGAAATGTCTAAGTGCACAAGCCATGAGGAATCATAGGCTCTTTATCAGGACCCCAGGAAAAATGATGGATGTAAGCTAGAAAAAATGCTTGCAAAGAGATTCTTCAGTTGGGTGCTCAGGAGGTATTCCTTTACCACTCCCCAAAGCGGACTATTGGGGGGCTGTTCTGACTATTTCAGCTGATTTCACAACAGATGCCACAATGCCTCCTTGGGAAGGAACCCGTTGTGACAGCAGCACTACCTAAGACAGCTAAAGACAACTAGTCGTCGCTGTTCAGTCGCTAGGTCATGTCCGACCCTTGCAACCCCATGGACTTAGCCCGTCAGGCTCCTCTGTCCTATCAGGATTGCCGGGCAAAATGTCAACAGCCTCAGAGGATACCACACTAATGGCCGAAAATGAAGAGGAACTAAAGAGCCTCTCGAGGATGGAAGGGTAAAAAAGCTGGCTTAAACTCAACAGGAAAGAGACAACTAGACAGAGGTTTAGTTTTTCTTAAACAGTGGTTTTCTCCTCTTTCCATGTGGAGAAACTGCCTCCTTGCCCTGGTCTGCAGCTGGCAGAGGTCACCCACATCTCATCATCATCGGGAGTATAGAGAGCAGGCTCGGAAGCCCAGGCAACCATAAACATTTATAAACAACTAATGTCAAAAAAAAAATCAATACGATATACGAAGACATTGTTTGGGTGCTTGAATAAATATGTTTTACCTTGATCAGCAACACTGCCAGACAACCTGTGGGCTGGAGGACAGAGGCCTTACTGCCCGTGGGACCTGGGGGCTGCAGGGATCGGGGGCTGGACCAGCATAGACCCAAAGCTGCGGCTGATTACCTCTGCTCTTAACAGTGCGTGTGTTGTGGCAACAGGGAAAACAGAATAGGTTCTGGCAAACAGGAAGGATGCAGCGGGGCCAGACGGGCCCGTTGTGAACAGCTTGGGGGTGAGCGTTCTCAGCCGATGGCGAACTAACCTTTCTAGGAGGAAAGTTAGCTCACGATAGTCAGGAATTAAAACCACGCCCGTCCTTCAGAAAGAATGAAATAAAAAATCCTCCCCCAATATCTGGAAATTTTAGGTGATGCAATTTCTGAACTTCACTTGAAATGTCTAAGTGCACAAGCCATGAGGAATCATAGGCTCTTTATCAGGACCCCAGGAAAAATGATGGATGTAAGCTAGAAAAAATGCTTGCAAAGAGATTCTTCAGTTGGGTGCTCAGGAGGTATTCCTTTACCACTCCCCAAAGCGGACTATTGGGGGGCTGTTCTGACTATTTCAGCTGATTTCACAACAGATTCCACAATGCCCTCCTTGGGAAGGAACCTGCATTGATCTTTAAAGAACACTGGGCATAAGAGATAGGCTTGGGTGTACTGTGATCATCCTGCATGAGGAAATATAATCACAGATAGGAAGAGAGAAAAAATGAGCCATAGGAAGAAAAAAATACCTTTGTTTTATACACACACACACACACATATATACACAAACACACAACAAATACATGTGTGCTCAGGTGCTCAGTCACTCAATCATGTCCAACTCTGCTTCCTCATGGACTGTAGCCCACCAACCTCCTCTGTCCATGGGATTTTCCAGGCAAGAATACTGGAGTTGGTAGCCATTTCCTTCTCCAGGGGATCTTCTCAACCCAGATCGAACCCACATCTCCTGTGTTTCCTGCTTTGGCAGGAGAGTTCTTACCACGAGGATCACCTGGGAAGCCCATGTAAATACATACATACATGTATACCTATATTGTATGTGCACTTTCTTTTTCAAAATTTATTTTTAACTTTTAATTTTACATTGGAGTATAGTTGATTAACGATGTTATGTTAGTTTCAGGTGTATAGCAAAGTGATTCAGTTGTACATATATATGTATCTATTCTTCTGCAAATTCTTTTCCCATGTAGGTTGTTAGCTAATACTGAGTCGAGTTCCTGTGCTATATAGCACGTTCTTGTTGGTTATCCACTTTAAATACAGCAGTATGTACATGATAATCTTATATGTGTTTGTTCAGCATGACACTCCGTATTTGTTTCCCTGAACCTTCTCCAGGACCAAGCACATATCACACGCTCAGTATACGTCCGCTGCGTGATGACCTGTCGTTACTGCAGAATCTCATGTTACAGCAGGAAAGAGGAGAGCAACACACATACAACTGGGATGGACACATAATTCGAGGTATGAAACAGTTTCAGGGGTCCAATAGGCCACTTTAAAAATTAAGTAGCTATGTGTTTAATCCAATAAATGTTTCAAGGGCTTACATGATGAGTACTCTGTCTGGAAAGACAGATAATATCTAATTTGTTCCCTTTAAACTGAAAATGGCTGCACTGCTGGAGTACCGTGCTCTACACAGCAGTGGACTATTGGGGGCTGTTCTGACTATTTCAGCTGATTTCACAACAGATTCCACAATGCCCTCCTTGGGAAGGAACCTGCATTGATCTTTAAAGAACACTGGGCATAAGAGATAGGCTTGGGTGTACTGTGATCATCCTGCATGAGGAAATATAATCACAGATAGGAAGAGAGAAAAAATGAGCCATAGGAAGAAAAAAATACCTTTGTTTTATACACACACACACACACATATATACACAAACACACAACAAATACATGTGTGCTCAGGTGCTCAGTCACTCAATCATGTCCAACTCTGCTTCCTCATGGACTGTAGCCCACCAACCTCCTCTGTCCATGGGATTTTCCAGGCAAGAATACTGGAGTTGGTAGCCATTTCCTTCTCCAGGGGATCTTCTCAACCCAGATCGAACCCACATCTCCTGTGTTTCCTGCTTTGGCAGGAGAGTTCTTTACCACGAGGATCACCTGGGAAGCCCATGTAAATACATACATACATGTATACCTATATTGTATGTGCACTTTCTTTTTCAAAATTTATTTTTAACTTTTAATTTTACATTGGAGTATAGTTGATTAACGATGTTATGTTAGTTTCAGGTGTATAGCAAAGTGATTCAGTTGTACATATATATGTATCTATTCTTCTGCAAATTCTTTTCCCATGTAGGTTGTTAGCTAATACTGAGTCGAGTTCCCTGTGCTATATAGCACGTTCTTGTTGGTTATCCACTTTAAATACAGCAGTATGTACATGATAATCTTATATGTGTTTGTTCAGCATGACACTCCGTATTTGTTTCCCTGAACCTTCTCCAGGACCAAGCACATATCACACGCTCAGTATACGTCCGCTGCGTGATGACCTGTCGTTACTGCAGAATCTCATGTTACAGCAGGAAAGAGGAGAGCAACACACATACAACTGGGATGGACACATAATTCGAGGTATGAAACAGTTTCAGGGGTCCAATAGGCCACTTTAAAAATTAAGTAGCTATGTGTTTAATCCAATAAATGTTTCAAGGGCTTACATGATGAGTACTCTGTCTGGAAAGACAGATAATATCTAATTTGTTCCCTTTAAACTGAAAATGGCTGCACTGCTGGAGTACCGTGCTCTACACAGCAGTGCTATGAAAAGATAATCAAAATAGACTGGGCTACATTCTGCTCTGAAGGAAAGTGTTGCTATACTACATATTTCTTTATAGTAAAAGTAATCTGTGCTCAGAAAAAAACAAAAACGGAGCAGAAGAGAAAGGGTAACAACTTTGCTTACTTTTGTTTTTAGTTCTGTTAGTTCTGCAACCACTAGTCTAAGTAATAATAAACTGATTTTTAGATGAATCAACTTCAGAAAACACAGACTTCTAATATGAAGAATGAGAGAAGATAATATGATCACCTCTCTTCTCCTTACAGTTGACGTTAGTTCTATCACTACTATTAATGTCTAGTGGGTGTTTTAACTTTAAATAAATTTAATATTCTATTTTTGATTAATCAATCTCAGACAGCACTTTTCCTTTATACTATGTGAAGGGAGGAACCCCCCATTTATTCTTCCCTCCTGCTTCCCTCCTTCCATTGTTTCACACTCTGAAAGCACAGCTATCCCTATCCTCCTGCATAGCTGAGATTTACAATACTTACACTGTTCAGGAATGATTAATGAGTCATCCTCATTAATATTAATTTAATTAATAATTTAATTTTGGGAACTGCCAACAGGCCAATGAGAAAAATTACACACGAATAATGGGACTTACAATACCGTAATAATACAAATATTACTCTCTAAGAAACAGCAGGGCTGGATCTGTGCAGAGGGACTGACACTATACGTGAATGAGGGCATGGGCGCCCTGACTTTACGTCAAATGGATTCTCAGTCTTATAACTTATCACGGCATAGATTAATCTGTTTCAGGTAAAGGTCATGCTTTCCTAAAAAGAAGTTCAATAGAGCATGCATGTATTGTGTATAAGAATGCATATATATGCGCTTCCCAGGTGGCACTAGCAGTAAAGAACCTGCCTGCCAATGCAGGAAATGCAAGAGATGCAGGCTAAATCCTAGGGTCAGGAGAACTACCGGGAATAGGCCACTTTAAAAATTAAGTAGCTATGTGTTTAATCCAATAAATGTTTCAAGGGCTTACATGATGAGTACTCTGTCTGGAAAGACAGATAATATCTAATTTGTTCCCTTTAAACTGAAAATGGCTGCACTGCTGGAGTACCGTGCTCTACACAGCAGTGCTATGAAAAGATAATCAAAATAGACTGGGCTACATTCTGCTCTGAAGGAAAGTGTTGCTATACTACATATTTCTTTATAGTAAAAGTAATCTGTGCTCAGAAAAAAACAAAAACGGAGCAGAAGAGAAAGGGTAACAACTTTGCTTACTTTTGTTTTTAGTTCTGTTAGTTCTGCAACCACTAGTCTAAGTAATAATAAACTGATTTTTAGATGAATCAACTTCAGAAAACACAGACTTCTAATATGAAGAATGAGAGAAGATAATATGATCACCTCTCTTCTCCTTACAGTTGACGTTAGTTCTATCACTACTATTAATGTCTAGTGGGTGTTTTAACTTTAAATAAATTTAATATTCTATTTTTGATTAATCAATCTCAGACAGCACTTTTCCTTTATACTATGTGAAGGGAGGAACCCCCCATTTATTCTTCCCTCCTGCTTCCCTCCTTCCATTGTTTCACACTCTGAAAGCACAGCTATCCCTATCCTCCTGCATAGCTGAGATTTACAATACTTACACTGTTCAGGAATGATTAATGAGTCATCCTCATTAATATTAATTTAATTAATAATTTAATTTTGGGAACTGCCAACAGGCCAATGAGAAAAATTACACACGAATAATGGGACTTACAATACCGTAATAATACAAATATTACTCTCTAAGAAACAGCAGGGCTGGATCTGTGCAGAGGGACTGACACTATACGTGAATGAGGGCATGGGCGCCCTGACTTTACGTCAAATGGATTCTCAGTCTTATAACTTATCACGGCATAGATTAATCTGTTTCAGGTAAAGGTCATGCTTTCCTAAAAAGAAGTTCAATAGAGCATGCATGTATTGTGTATAAGAATGCATATATATGCGCTTCCCAGGTGGCACTAGCAGTAAAGAACCTGCCTGCCAATGCAGGAGATGCAAGAGATGCAGGCTAAATCCTAGGGTCAGGAGAACTACCGGGAGGAGGGCGTGGCAATTCACTCGAGTATTCTTGCCTGAAGAATTCCATGGACAGAGAAGCCTGGCAAACTACAGTCCATTGGGTCATAAAGAGTTGGACACGATTGAAGTGACTGCGCACACACATCAGACAGACAGACACACACACACAGATACAGTTTTTAAAAAGTTAAGATGAGTTAACTGAAAACACCTTGCAAACCCAGAAATGGGACATGGACAAGAAACAACCCAGGAGCCTCCTGAGCCTGCATTCTACTGCAGTCCAGCTAGTGAGTAAGGGAATCTCACATTAATCATTTCAAATTTTCTGTGGAGGCTGTGTACTCAGTTGTAAACAAAACAGTCTTTTTAATTTTTCCTGATTTTAAATTTCACATGAATGAGGTTGTACCATGTGCATTTTTCTGGAACCTACTTCTGTCATTCAAATAGTATGATTTTTAGATTCAGCCAGCATGATGCACCTAGTTTGGGTTCATGTATCCTCACTGCTGTGCAGCATCTCCTTATAAAAACCTGCTCTTTTCCTTTATTTGACACTTTTATTTTTGGTGTTTTACTTAGGAAATACACAAGAAAGGTGTTCTCTGTCGTCTTTTGAAAGTGTATGATTTTACTGATCCCATTTTGGCCTTTTACAAATTCCTGGAGTAGCTACTGTATGTGATGTGAGGTGAGAGCTAATGTCCTTTTTCTCCCTATAGATAACCAGTTACTCTGTTTCTGTAAAGAAGGCCATTCTTTCTCCATTGATCTACATTGTTAGCTCTGACACAAATCTAGTTTTCATATATCTGTGAATCTGTTTCCTCTACGCTGTTTCACTGCTCAATCTGCCTATTATTATCTTCATTACTTAGCCATGTTGTTGTTTAGTCGCCAAGTTGTGTCTGACCTCCGTGGCCCCATGGACAGCAATATGCCGGGCCTCCCTGCCCTTCACCATCTTATTTAACTAAAATATTTATTCATTCACTCATTCATAATATTGGTAAGGTAAGCCTTCAGTCTAGTTCTTCTTCAAAAGAGTTCGAGCTATTTATTTTTGGCCCTTTGTAATAGCAAATAAATTTGAGAATCACCTTGTCAGTTTCCACACACAGAAAACTGAAGTTATAATTTCAGTTTCCTGGTTCTCACACAGCTTCTGTCAAGAAGTCAACTGGAAGTTCAACTGTCGCTTCCTTATTCAAGGGTATTTTAAGATTTTTCTCTATCTATGTGGTTTGCAGTTTAACTGTTAAGTATCTAGTGTGGGGAGCTTCCCAGGCGATGCTGGTGGTAAAGAACCCACGTGCTGATGCAGAAGACACAAGAGATGCAGTTTCCCTGGGTCAGGAAGATTCCATGGTAGAGGGGATAGCAACTCGCTCTAGTATTCTTGCCTGGAGAATCCATGGACAGAGAAGCCCAGCAGGCTGCAGTCAGACAGGACCTAAGCGACTCAGCATGCACATCTAGTGTGGAATTCTTTTTTCCTTCTTCTGCTTAATATTCATTGGGTTTCTTGAATTTGTGAGTTACTGTCTTTCAATTTTGGAAAAATTTCAGGATTATCTCTTGTAATGTTACCTATTCTTACCTTACCATTTTCTAGACTTCTAGTTAAATATATGCTAGGCCTTCTCACTCTATATCCCAGGTTTTTAAAATTTCATTTTTATTAATATATTTTCCATTTCAGTCTCTCTAGGCTGCATAGTATGTAATTTTTTAAGTTCAATTTTCCAATTCATTAATTTTTCTTCACCTATGTCTAAACCTGACCAAAGAAATTTTATTTTCTGTTATTAGTTTTAAATTTCTACAGGTTTTGACTAGGTACCGAGACTATTTTTCCTTTTTCTCCTATAGATAACCAGTTACTCTGTTTCTGTAAAGAAGGCCATTCTTTCTCCATTGATCTACATTGTTAGCTCTGACACAAATCTAGTTTTCATATATCTGTGAATCTGTTTCTACGCTGTTTCACTGCTCAATCTGCCTATTATTATCTTCATTACTTAGCCATGTTGTTGTTTAGTCGCCAAGTTGTGTCTGACCTCCGTGGCCCCATGGACAGCAATATGCCGGGCCTCCCTGCCCTTCACCATCTTATTTAACTAAAATATTTATTCATTCACTCATTCATAATATTGGTAAGGTAAGCCTTCAGTCTAGTTCTTCTTCAAAAGAGTTCGAGCTATTTATTTTTGGCCCTTTGTAATAGCAAATAAATTTGAGAATCACCTTGTCAGTTTCCACACACAGAAAACTGAAGTTATAATTTCAGTTTCCTGGTTCTCACACAGCTTCTGTCAAGAAGTCAACTGGAAGTTCAACTGTCGCTCCTTATTCAAGGGTATTTTAAGATTTTTCTCTATCTATGTGGTTTGCAGTTTAACTGTTAAGTATCTAGTGTGGGGAGCTTCCCAGGCGATGCTGGTGGTAAAGAACCCACGTGCTGATGCAGAAGACACAAGAGATGCAGTTTCCCTGGGTCAGGAAGATTCCATGGTAGAGGGGATAGCAACTCGCTCTAGTATTCTTGCCTGGAGAATCCATGGACAGAGAAGCCCAGCAGGCTGCAGTCAGACAGGACCTAAGCGACTCAGCATGCACATCTAGTGTGGAATTCTTTTTTCCTTCTTCTGCTTAATATTCATTGGGTTTCTTGAATTTGTGAGTTACTGTCTTTCAATTTTGGAAAAATTTCAGGATTATCTCTTGTAATGTTACCTATTCTTACCTTACCATTTTCTAGACTTCTAGTTAAATATATGCTAGGCCTTCTCACTCTATATCCCAGGTTTTTAAAATTTCATTTTTATTAATATATTTTCCATTTCAGTCTCTCTAGGCTGCATAGTATGTAATTTTTTAAGTTCAATTTTCCAATTCATTAATTTTTCTTCACCTATGTCTAAACCTGACCAAAGAAATTTTATTTTCTGTTATTAGTTTTAAATTTCTACAGGTTTTGACTAGTACACTTTCAAATACTTTTGATATCATATTTTCAATTTCCTCATTTCTAGAAATTAAAGCAAGCATTCTTATTTTATATTCTGGGACTTGATAATGCCAATATCTAAAGTCCTTGGAGGTCTCTAATTCTCCGCTGTCTGTTGTTTCTCTTTGCTTTTGTTCAAGGTCTCTTGCTTTACTGTAAGTGTTTCTGATGATAAGTGCACATTTCCCTAGGGATTCTCTCCCTATTGTTTATTCGTCCCTATTTTCTTTGTTTTCTTCTTGTGATATTCTAATTAGCTGGGTTTGATTTTTCCACAATGACTAATCTTCCACGTACCTTAACTTTCTTTTATATTTTCCATCTGTCTTTTGCTTTATATTCAGGAAAAAATGCTTTCAACTGTACAGTCTTCAGTTATTATCCATCATTTCTATTAAATTTTAAAATTTTGCCAAATTTATCTTTGATGCTCAAGTACCTATTTGTTTTGTAACTGCTTATTTTTTCATACCAATATGTTCTGTTTTGTTTGATGCAAATAATTTCAAACGCTTCTAAAGGCTGTAGTCACATTTGAAATCTTTTTCTTCTGTTCCTTGAATTAAGTAGATCTCCCCTGGGTCACTATTTTTTCTTTGTTGTTCAAGGCTAAGTATTAACATCTTTGAATGAGAATGGGCTGGTTTAAAATCTAAAAGGTACTGGTGTGGATTTCCTGTATTAGTATATTGACACATTTTGCTAACATATGTCTCCTTTGTAAGGGAGGGATGATTTAGAACTTTTTCTAAGTGGGCAAGGGATGTTAATTAGAAGGTTTCCCTTAGGGTTCTGGAGAAAGGAAGTCTCGAGACAAGCTGCGAGTCCTGACTGTCCTCCAGCAAAAACAGCAAGTAATTTATTCTGGGTGTCTAATATTTTGATTTCCCCCTTGAAAAAAAGCTGACTCTTCCTCCACCAACCTTAGATGTCTATTTTTAAGATTACTATCATATCAGAATATATTCTGCTTCTCTCTTAGGTACCAGCTCTCAAATAGAAATTCCAGTTAACTATTCATTTTCTTAGCAAATATTACTATGATTTTGGGGTTTTTTTGGTGGGGGGGGTAGGAAAACTAGATCGAAAGCTCTGTATAAAACCCCGCCAGGGGCTTCCCTGTGGTCCAGTGGGTAAAGAGTCTGCCTTGCAGTGCGAGGGGCACCGGTTTGATCCCTGGCCCAGGAAGATTCCGTGTGCCATGGAGCGGCCGGACAGGTGTGTCCAATTATGACCAAGCGATCTGGAGTGCATGTGCCCAGAGCCAGTGCTTTGCAATGAGAGGCTGCTGCAGTGGGAGGACCACTCAGGCTGAAGAATATAGATGGATGAAAAATAAATAAATTAACTAATTAAAAAAGAAGAGGCCAAAATTAAAAAAATAAAAAAACCCCGCCAGGATGAGGGTGGAGGAATTGAGAGTAGAAGAGCAGCCATGTTCCCATCACTGCCCACGTCTCTTCCCTGCTGAGGATGGAGGGACTCGAGTCTCTCCTGCAGCTCCCAAGAACATCCCCACCACCACTAATGGCTTGTTCCTGTTTGTTTCATTGTTTCCTTTTTTTCTTCTTCTGGGCTATGCCCTTCTCTGCCCAGGATTAGCTAACAGCAGGGTCCCATCCACTCTCCCATTTTCCAGAAACTCATATGAATTTCTGGTTTGTTAATGGCATCCTTCTCTGCTCTCGGGGCTATTACAGATTTTCTTCCTTTGCTGCAACTTTCTGGTAGTTTCACAGTGCAGATCCTGAAGTGGGGGGAAAGACATGTGCTGATGCTCAATCTGAGACACGAGCAAGACATTCTCCCACCTTTAAGAAACTACATCACCTGTTTTAACTTCATGGTGTTTTTTTTTTTTTTTTTGGCCACTTCTATTCTATTGGTCTTTTCATCTTATTTATCTTTGTTCTTTGGCCTGTGTGGGCCTCCCATTGCAGTGGCCTTTCTTGTCTCAGAGCACCGGCTCTGGGCACATGTGCTCCACAGCTCTGGCTCAGAAGTTGGACACATCAGTCCAGCTGCTCCACGGCACGTGGGATCTTCCCAGGCCAGGGATCGAACCAGCGCCCCTTGCACTGCAAGGCGGTGTCCTTACCCACTGGACCACCATGGAAGCCCCCACCTGTTTAATATTTAAGTTTCTCAATACTTAATAATCTTCCATTTTATAATATTAAATTAATTTGTAATCAGAAAATTGCTAAAGCAGCTCTCAAATTTTAAAAATTGTTTTTCTAATACATGGGGTTGAGGGAATCCCTGGCCCAGGAAGATTCCGTGTGCCATGGGCGGCCGGACAGGTGTGTCCAATTATGACCAAGCGATCTGGAGTGCATGTGCCCAGAGCCAGTGCTTTGCAATGAGAGGCTGCTGCAGTGGGAGGACCACTCAGGCTGAAGAATATAGATGGATGAAAAATAAATAAATTAACTAATTAAAAAAGAAGAGGCCAAAATTAAAAAAATAAAAAAACCCCGCCAGGATGAGGGTGGAGGAATTGAGAGTAGAAGAGCAGCCATGTTCCCATCACTGCCCACGTCTCTTCCCTGCTGAGGATGGAGGGACTCGAGTCTCTCCTGCAGCTCCCAAGAACATCCCCACCACCACTAATGGCTTGTTCCTGTTTGTTTCATTGTTTCCTTTTTTTCTTCTTCTGGGCTATGCCCTTCTCTGCCCAGGATTAGCTAACAGCAGGGTCCCATCCACTCTCCCATTTTCCAGAAACTCATATGAATTTCTGGTTTGTTAATGGCATCCTTCTCTGCTCTCGGGGCTATTACAGATTTTCTTCCTTTGCTGCAACTTTCTGGTAGTTTCACAGTGCAGATCCTGAAGTGGGGGGAAAGACATGTGCTGATGCTCAATCTGAGACACGAGCAAGACATTCTCCCACCTTTAAGAAACTACATCACCTGTTTTAACTTCATGGTGTTTTTTTTTTTTTTTTTTGGCCACTTCTATTCTATTGGTCTTTTCATCTTATTTATCTTTGTTCTTTGGCCTGTGTGGGCCTCCCATTGCAGTGGCCTTTCTTGTCTCAGAGCACCGGCTCTGGGCACATGTGCTCCACAGCTCTGGCTCAGAAGTTGGACACATCAGTCCAGCTGCTCCACGGCACGTGGGATCTTCCCAGGCCAGGGATCGAACCAGCGCCCCTTGCACTGCAAGGCGGTGTCCTTACCCACTGGACCACCATGGAAGCCCCCACCTGTTTAATATTTAAGTTTCTCAATACTTAATAATCTTCCATTTTATAATATTAAATTAATTTGTAATCAGAAAATTGCTAAAGCAGCTCTCTTTTATAAGATTTGGATTTAAGAATAATCTTCTGATTTACACATTCTTTTCTCTTATTATCTGTGTTACATGGTTTTCTAATTTCAAGAAGAGAAAAGCACTGAAGGTCAGCCCATCAAGACATATTTTTGTGTCTCTGAAACTCAGTGTCTTCCTATTGTCTACATACTTAGTGGAGTCATGGCTCCCCAAACTCTGATGATTCCAAACCAAAGGTGAGAAACTGCATGGGAAATGTTGGCAGAACCAGCTCCCTAAAGCTTCCAGTATATTATAATCTATAGAGGACATTTTAATTTTTTTTCCATTAGGATTTTTTTACAGGACATTGAATATAGTTTCCTGTGCTGTACAGAGGACCTTGTTGTTATCTATTTTACTTATCTGCTAATACGAAACTCCTAATGTTGTCCCCCCTCCTTTTCCTTTAATTAGGGTAAGTTTGTTTTCTATCTATATATCTCTGTTTCTGTTTTGTAAATAGGTTCACTTGTGTTATATTCCACACATTAGTGATATTATATGATATTTCTCCTTCTCTAACTTCATTTAATATAATCCATAGGTCCACCCAGATTGCTGCAAATGCTATTATCTAATTCTTTTTTATGGGTAATACTCCATTGTGTGTGTGCGTGTGTGTGTGTGTACATACACATATCACATCACTCTGATTTTCAAATAGTAATATTACCTTTTTATAAATGTGCTTAGTTTGGGGAGGAAGCTGTATTTCAAAAATACAAAAAAGCCCCTTGCCCCTAGAAAAGAGAAAGTCAATGACAAATGTCTTCCGATGATGCACTGCCAGAAGGGTTTATATTGCATCATGCAGATGCCACTCACAACTCAGAGAAGGCAGGTGTGCCTTTACATAATCTCAACTGCAGGGTCAGCAAGTGAATGTATGGCATGCTGAGAAAAACATGCCAGATGCAAACAAGAATCTTGGACAAGAATTCAATCTTACACTGAAGGGGCAGAAGCAACCTTTTGGGGGTCAAGGTTATAGGAGGAGAGTCTGTTGTCCTTGGGGAAGAGATCCCTGTATTCCAAACCTGTCATTTTTTAAGTCACGTGACCATAGTCTAGTTATTAACTGCAGAATCTCATTTTCCTCCAGTGCAGAACAGGGATGCAATCCTACTTCATACAGTTATTGTTAGTATTAAATGAAACCACATACATAAAGAGACTAAACACAGAAGGGACTAAACAACTATTTCCTTTGTTCTTTATTGTCAAAGACTCCAAGCTCAGAGAAGGCACATTTATTCTATTATATCTATTATCTCTTCCCTGTCCCCTAAACTGTTTGTAAGTTTAATGGAAAGAAATGGCCAGGAAAGCAATGGCGGTTCTTCCGTACGCTCTCATCTCTGGCCTATGATGCTGATGCCTGCGCACCTCATGAACTTAACCAGGCATCTTTGGACTGTTTCCTGACTGTTACATTCATTAATTTCTAGAGATTTCAAGTTCTTTGGCATCTCACCTCCTCCCTGGTGCTTGTGCTCACCGCATATTCCAACAGAGGTGGGATCATTAATGATACTGCCTATGCCTCATTACACCATCACTATCCTCCCCTGACCTTCCTTTAACTGTGCACTAAAAGTCTGGGGGGCTTCCCTGGTGGTCCAGTGAGTAAAGACACCACCTTGCAGCGCAAGGGGCACTGGTTCGGTCCCTGGCCTGGGAGGATCCTGTGTGTCTGCGGCTGGACCGATATGCCCAACTACTGAGCTGGAGCTCTGGAGTGCGTGCGCCCAGGGCCAGTGCTCTGTAGTGAGAGAGGCCACTGCAATGGGAGGCCCACACAGGCCAAAGAATAAAAGATGGATGAAAAATAAATAAAGGAAAAACCAACAGAAGTGGCCAAAAAATTTTTGTGCTAAGGGAATAGGAGTGCTTACAATGGTTTGGGGCGATGGTCTGGAGGGGTGGGATGGGGGGAACTGGGGGGGTGGGGACCATGGATATGCATATGACTGATCTGGGAACATACATGTCTGTGAACAACAAAACTCTGTAAAACCTTTAAAATAAAGAATAAAAAAAAAAAAATTTAAAAAAGTCTGGGGCTTCCTAATGTCTTTGTCTTCACGTTGTTTCTCCATAATCCTTCTTCCCTCACAGAAGCTCAGTGGGTGAGCCCCAGTTCCTCAGACACAGCCACTGGCTCAGAGTGATTTTCACATTCAAACATAGCTTTGAAATGTGCAAGCAATGCTCTCGGCCAGTTGGCTGGTCAAGAGACTAACAAAGCCCAGTCTCTGTGGGTGTGATTACACATGGATGGGGTGGCTTATGCAATTTTAATGCTCAGGAAAACATTAATATCAATTACTAGTGCTGAAGAAGAGAATTAAAACAATACTTCATGGAATGATATTCTGTTTGATGATTAAGACCCCGTGTTTTATTAGACACTGGGTTCAATAAAGAAACTCCTTCCTGGACACTTCAGTCTTTTCCTCCCCAGAAGAGGGCCTACTTCTTCATGGATTCTAAGGACATTTATCATGAGGTCTTCTGATTGTTCTCTTTGCTCACTTATTTGCTTTCAATTTAGATTTCTCATGAGTTGCCTTTATAAATTTCCCCCTCATGTACAGAGGAGGCCAACTGTCAGCGAGAATGTTATTCCTTCCTTCTAGAGTTGCTTGGAAATTCACCATCTTATATTTTGGCGCTACCCTTGAATAAAGACAGCAGAGGATTCAAGGTTACATGCACCTTATCCATCTGGGAAGCACTTTAACAAATGGTCCTCATATTCTCCACCTGATTTTGTCTTGGTGAAATTCTTTTAAATTCACTCCACCTCTTCCCACTCCCACATACTAAGCTTTAGAGAGAAGTGTTTCTTACTTGGATTAGTGTGTCCAGAGGAAGCAAGCTGAGAGTCCTAAAATAGAACAAGAAACGTCAATTAATTTTCTTAGCTAGTTTTTTCATTAAACTTTGCTCTTCATTTCACTAATATTTTTATATTAAGATTGAAATAATACTTATAATACTTATTGAGATTACATAAATTACATGATAAAATTATTTTTACATCTTTATTTTACAGTTTCAATGTGGCTACTATGAAGTAAAAATTGTATGTGTTCATATTTTATTTCTGTTGGACAGTACTGCATGTGAGGAATAACAGAACTGGATATCTACATGGAAAAAAAATAACCATGACCTTTCTATGAAATAATCATAAAAATAACTCATTAAATCATAGCTCTAAGCATAAATACCCAAACTAGAACATGCCTAGAAGAGTAATTTTTTTATTTTGACTTTCAAAATGAGATAGATTACTGGTCATTGAGAACCTAATCATTGATCATAATCCGTACCAGCTACCATAATGAAAAACATTTACATGTTTGTTAAGCAGTTCTGGTAATAGAGCCCACAATCACTTCTATGTTGTATCGTGGCCTTGTTGTTTTGTTCATTGAGGTGAACTCATAAAACATAAAGTTAACCACTTTAAACTGAATGATTCGATGGCATGTCGTACAGTCACCATGTGCTAAACCACCACCTCTGTCTGACTGCAGAACATTTCTATCATCCCGAAGTCAAACTCCTTACCCACTGACCACTTTCCCCATTTCCCACTCTCCTCAGAACTTGGTAACCACAAGTCTGCATCCTGTCTGTATGACTTTTTCTCTTCTGGATATTTCATGTAAGTGGAATGATATACTCTGTCACCTTTTTGGTCTGGCTTCTTTCAGTTAGCATGTTTAACAGGCTCATCCCTGTCACAGCACATGTCTGCACTTCATTCCTCTTTATGGCTGAATGACAGTCCATTGTATGTCCATCTATCTATCTATAAACAATTTGTTTATCCATTCATCTGTTCATAGACATGAAGGCTGCTCCTACGTTTTGCTATTGTGAGTAGTGCTGCTAGGAACAGACATGTGTGTACTTGCTTGAATCTTCTTTTAAATCCCTTGGGGATACATGTAGGTGTAGAGTTGGAGGGTCATATGCTAATTCTATGATAAAGTTCTTGAGCAACTGCCAAACTGTTTTCCACAGTGGCTGAAACATTCTAAGTTTCTACCAGCAATGTATGAGCGTTCCAATTTCTCCACATCCTCACCAATGCTTGTTTTTTTTCTTTTAATTTAAACACATTTCTATTATAGGCATTTTAGTGGGTATGTGGTGGTTTCTTATTGTGGCTTTCCCTAAAGACTATGATGTTGACCATCTTTTCATGTATTTTTTGGCCACTTAAATACTTCTTTGGAGAAAGGTATTCAAATACTTTATCCATTACTTTTTGTTTTCAATATTATCAAAATTATCTTTATTTTTTCATTGAAGTATACTTGATTTACAATACTCTGTTAGTTTCTGGTGTACAGCAAAGTGACTCAATTATACTTATTGCTACATATGTATATATTCTTTTTCACATTGCTGCTGCTAAGTCACTTCAGTTGTGTCTGACTCTTTCCAATGCTATGGACTGTAACTTGCCAGGCTCCTCTGTCCATGGGACTCTCCAGGCAAGTGTACTGGAGTGGACTGCCATGCTCTCCTCCAAGGGATCTTCCAGACCCAGGGATCGAACTCGTATCTCTTATGTCTCCTGCACTGGCAGGCAGGTTCTTTACAAGTAGTGTCACTGGGGAAGCCATTTCATACTACACTGTCCATTAATTGTATTGTTTGCCTTTTGGTTGTTGAGTTAAAATAATAGTACAAATATCCTGGATACTAGATTCTTATCAGATATATGATTTGCAAATATTTCCTTTTATTCAGTCAGTTGTCTTTTTAGTTTACTGATAGTGTCCCTGAACACACGGAAGTTTTTAATTTTGAAGTCCAAGTTATCTATTTCTTCTTTATGGCTGAATGACAGTCCATTGTATGTCCATCTATCTATCTATAAACAATTTGTTTATCCATTCATCTGTTCATAGACATGAAGGCTGCTCCTACGTTTTGCTATTGTGAGTAGTGCTGCTAGGAACAGACATGTGTGTACTTGCTTGAATCTTCTTTTAAATCCCTTGGGGATACATGTAGGTGTAGAGTTGGAGGGTCATATGCTAATTCTATGATAAAGTTCTTGAGCAACTGCCAAACTGTTTTCCACAGTGGCTGAAACATTCTAAGTTTCTACCAGCAATGTATGAGCGTTCCAATTTCTCCACATCCTCACCAATGCTTGTTTTTTTTCTTTTAATTTAAACACATTTCTATTATAGGCATTTTAGTGGGTATGTGGTGGTTTCTTATTGTGGCTTTCCCTAAAGACTATGATGTTGACCATCTTTTCATGTATTTTTTGGCCACTTAAATACTTCTTTGGAGAAAGGTATTCAAATACTTTATCCATTACTTTTTGTTTTCAATATTATCAAAATTATCTTTATTTTTTCATTGAAGTATACTTGATTTACAATACTCTGTTAGTTTCTGGTGTACAGCAAAGTGACTCAATTATACTTATTGCTACATATGTATATATTCTTTTTCACATTGCTGCTGCTAAGTCACTTCAGTTGTGTCTGACTCTTTCCAATGCTATGGACTGTAACTTGCCAGGCTCCTCTGTCCATGGGACTCTCCAGGCAAGTGTACTGGAGTGGACTGCCATGCTCTCCTCCAAGGGATCTTCCAGACCCAGGGATCGAACTCGTATCTCTTATGTCTCCTGCACTGGCAGGCAGGTTCTTTACAAGTAGTGTCACTGGGGAAGCCATTTCATACTACACTGTCCATTAATTGTATTGTTTGCCTTTTGGTTGTTGAGTTAAAATAATAGTACAAATATCCTGGATACTAGATTCTTATCAGATATATGATTTGCAAATATTTCCTTTTATTCAGTCAGTTGTCTTTTTAGTTTACTGATAGTGTCCCTGAACACACGGAAGTTTTTAATTTTGAAGTCCAAGTTATCTATTTCTTCTTTTGTTGCTCATGTTTTTGGTGCCATATCTGAAAATCCATGATCACATCTGAGGTTAGAAAGATTTATCTCTGTTTCTTCTGTGAGGTTTATGATTTTAGTTATTATATTTGGGACCTACTGCATTAATGTTTTTAAAATCTAACCCATTTCCCTTTGAAGGTACCTTCAGTCTTCCTGCCCTTTTCTGCAGATGAGGCAGGCAACCATCTCATGAGGGCTGCTCCACTGAGCAACTGCTGTTAGTCTCACGCCGGGACAGAAAGATGACCACAACTTTCCACTTACCTGGAAAGGCAGAAAGCCAATACTATACAGTATTTGAGCTCAGCTACTGATGAACGTAAATACTGACTGAACCTGATTTTATTTTCATCAAGGTGAAATGCTAAATTTCCTCTTAGGAATTCGCAGCCTCCTTCCTGACAAAAGACTTCCCAGGTGGCTCCATACTAAAGAATCTGTCTACCAATGCAGGAGACTTCAGCTTGATCCCTGGATCAGGAAGATTCCCTGGGGGAAGAAGTGGCAACCCATTCCAGTATTCTTGCCTGGGGATTCCCACAAATAGAGGAGGTTACAGTCCATGTTACAGTCCATGGGGTTTCACAGAGTTGGACATGACTGAGTACTTTTCTTGCAAAATTCCTATTCAGTATGAATTATAAAGGAGAGTTATAAAGCAATACATTGAGATAGGAACGTAATAAAAAAGACAGCAGCCATTCAGTCCAGTGAAATTCATTTACAATTTTAGTATGTAGGACAAAACTCCAGCAAAATGAAGTTAACTTCTATTTTATGATTATTTTTATTATTTAGAAAAGCAGTAAATATTTTATTTATTATTTTTTATTATTTTAATTTTATCCAGATAGGGGTTGGGTGAGAAATTTGGATTTCCACTCTATCAAAGCAGACGGAGTCATACATAGATGCCTTTAATGTTAATGCTGATAGAAATGAGCTATTCATCTGAGGAAAAATAACAAGCTCAACTCTCAGCCCAAGCTTCAGTGTCTGGAAACAGTGTATTAAATATAAAATATGGTTCCTGAGATGAGGGGCTGAAAGGTAATCCTCAGAAATGATTCTGGCCAATTTGGACAGTTGTTGTTACAAAGAGGACATCCAGAGTTAACTGCCCCAAGTGGACTGGTGTGTTTCTCTCCTTTTAACTAACAAAGAGTTTACAGCTGAAAGTGAAGTAACATAGGCTCTGATATGTGAAAAATACTTTTGAGTCCCATGTAGTTGAATTCCTTGAGCCATCTGCAGGTTTTGGCATTTTGGGGATGGCTTGTAGCAGAGAGGTGAAGACTCATTTACTGTCAGATGAACAAGAATGGTGACTGAGATCACTTTCAACATTATGTTCATTTGGGGGGGAATAAAAAACAAAAAACAGTACGAAGTTCTGTGAAACTGCCTATTGATGTTACTGAGCCGCAGATCACTCTATGTCTTGAGGCACTGCAGACACCCTGGAACCCAGGTGGTTACGCTGAGCACAGGCTGGTGAGCAGAGGCCTAAACAAGAGCTCACAGAGACCCTAACGATAGTTACACTCTGCAAAACCATGTGTCTTATAAGTTGTAAACTTCAGAATTTAATGAACACGTCTGTGTCATTAACGAAATTTCTATTTTGTGTGGGGAGCAAAGGAGAGGCAGAAAATAAAGTCACTGGTTACAAAAGTCACCAGAGTTCTCGTCTGCCCGCTGGAGATAAGACTTGGAGAGGCACAGTGGAGACTGTCCCCATGTGTCACCTCACATCTCTAGCTGACGTCCTCAGGATGGAAGTGTGTCCATCAAGGGGAGCCATGTGTCTAGGCTGGACCACCCTGGGTACAGACGACCACTCATCATCCTTCTTCTGACATCTGGCCAGCGCATCGCCCATCCGCTAGCAGAAAGTGTGACGAAGCTCCTCCCAAGTTTAGGTCCACAGGGCCCTGGCTGCTGCTTCTCAAAAGGAGTACTGGCCTGCCCAGCTGGCCACGAGACCCTGGAGGTCCCACTGAATGTGCTGATCCTTCATCCGTCACTGAGTCTGAGCTTGGCTCAAAGCAGAGGGAAACAAGCCCAGACACTGAAGTCTTTCCCATTTTTGTGTCTTCTGCCTTCCCATCCAGACACCCAGACACACTTACATCAACAGCTCCCATCTCAAAGGCCTTTTCTCTCTGTGTGAACCTCATCATTGAGTAGCTGCCTGGGGAGTGGCTCACCCCATATGGGCATTGTCATGTCAGCCTCCTCCGGGAGCACTCCACCGGGCCTTCGAGGCTCTCTGTCAAGTCCTCAAGGGTTACAGAAGTGAGTGTGCAAGCCCCTGCCTCTGGGCCTGGGAGCCCAGTGAGTCAGCAGAGGAGATGATGTACACACATTCTGATAATCCAGGGCAGAAAAGCATGGTGACTGAGATCACTTTCAACATTATGTTCATTTGGGGGCATAAAAACAAAAAACAGTACGAAGTTCTGTGAAACTGCCTATTGATGTTACTGAGCCGCAGATCACTCTATGTCTTGAGGCACTGCAGACACCCTGGAACCCAGGTGGTTACGCTGAGCACAGGCTGGTGAGCAGAGGCCTAAACAAGAGCTCACAGAGACCCTAACGATAGTTACACTCTGCAAAACCATGTGTCTTATAAGTTGTAAACTTCAGAATTTAATGAACACGTCTGTGTCATTAACGAAATTTCTATTTTGTGTGGGGAGCAAAGGAGAGGCAGAAAATAAAGTCACTGGTTACAAAAGTCACCAGAGTTCTCGCTGCCCGCTGGAGATAAGATTTGGGAGAGGCACAGTGGAGACTGTCCCCATGTGTCACCTCACATCTCTAGCTGACGTCCTCAGGATGGAAGTGTGTCCATAAAGGGGGAGCCATGTGTCTAGGCTGGACCACCCTGGGTACAGACGACCACTCATCATCCTTCTTCTGACATCTGGCCAGCGCATCGCCCATCCGCTAGCAGAAAGTGTGACGAAGCTCCTCCCAAGTTTAGGTCCACAGGGCCCTGGCTGCTGCTTCTCAAAAGGAGTACTGGCCTGCCCAGCTGGCCACGAGACCCTGGAGGTCCCACTGAATGTGCTGATCCTTCATCCGTCACTGAGTCTGAGCTTGGCTCAAAGCAGAGGGAAACAAGCCCAGACACTGAAGTCTTTCCCATTTTTGTGTCTTCTGCCTTCCCATCCAGACACCCAGACACACTTACATCAACAGCTCCCATCTCAAAGGCCTTTTCTCTCTGTGTGAACCTCATCATTGAGTAGCTGCCTGGGGAGTGGCTCACCCCATATGGGCATTGTCATGTCAGCCTCCTCCGGGAGCACTCCACCGGGCCTTCGAGGCTCTCTGTCAAGTCCTCAAGGGTTACAGAAGTGAGTGTGCAAAGCCCCTGCCTCTGGGCCTGGGAGCCCAGTGAGTCAGCAGAGGAGATGATGTGTACACACATTCTGATAATCCAGGGCAGAAAAGCATGTCAGGACTGCTGAGTGGGAGCACTTCAAGCCTTTGTAGCCTATCCTCATGCTTGGGATGCATGTCCAGCCATCTTGTCTGCCTGGCAACTTCATTCTCCCTTCAAGGCTTGGAACGAAAAGGCTCCAGGGTTACCTGTTCTTCGAAATACTCCTGAATCTCCAAAGGATTTATTTGCTTTCATTAGCTTTTCACTACACTGTGTCGAACTTCCATTACAGGAATTATCTTTTTTGACTATGACTCCTTTAAAGAAAAACTTTAAAGAGGTATAAATGATCTAACATAAATTACGTATTTAAAGTATGTAATTAGATAATAAATATAACAAAAGAATGCTGTTGTTGTTGCCTTGATCCAAGGATGGTTCCATCTTATTAAGTAGCATTTGCTAGTCAGACAACAACAAAAGTACATCTATTTACTAAAGAAAATTCAAGAAAATAGGAAAGTCTAAGAAAAAGTGGCCTGTAATCCTACAACAGGACGTTTTTGAGGTTACTTTTCTGCATGTAGTCTCCCACACTCATTCATCAAGGGTGTGCCACTCTGATGATCATGTGCACAAAGGGAAGAACCATTTCTGGTTACTTAGAATATCTACAGTTGGAAACTTATTCTTCTCCATCTTTAAATCCTGAATTCCCAACACTATTGTTGGGTACACAGAAATCTTAGAACTTTTATAAAGGTGGTATTTAGTTGGGAAGTAAATTTGTACAAATCATCCTGGTGAAGACAGAAATAATCAAGCATACTAGTGGCTGAGAAAGCCACTCAAGGAAACACTACCATACTATATTTCATCAAATGTAACAAAACTGTATAAGGCTATATTAACCCATCTATTACTACTGAAGAAAAATGCTGCCAGTTAATTGTAAAATATCATCAATGTAAAATAGATCCTGATATTAGGATCTTAAAATGTGAAAAAAATATGCACCTTAGACCAATAAAATACAGTTGCTAGTATGCGATGCTGCTGAATGGAAATATGGGCCTGGGAGCCCAGTGAGTCAGCAGAGGAGATGATGTGTACACACATTCTGATAATCCAGGGCAGAAAAGCA
Organism: Tragulus kanchil; assembly: GCA_022376925.1. Classification (NCBI taxonomy): domain Eukaryota; kingdom Metazoa; phylum Chordata; class Mammalia; order Artiodactyla; family Tragulidae; genus Tragulus; species Tragulus kanchil. The sequence goes on from JAIOJX010000029.1 coordinate 99,755,362, forward strand.
TGTCAGGACTGCTGAGTGGGAGCACTTCAAGCCTTTGTAGCCTATCCTCATGCTTGGGATGCATGTCCAGCCATCTTGTCTGCCTGGCAACTTCATTCTCCCTTCAAGGCTTGGAACGAAAAGGCTCCAGGGTTACCTGTTCTTCGAAATACTCCTGAATCTCCAAAGGATTTATTTGCTTTCATTAGCTTTTCACTACACTGTGTCGAACTTCCATTACAGGAATTATCTTTTTTGACTATGACTCCTTTAAAGAAAAACTTTAAAGAGGTATAAATGATCTAACATAAATTACGTATTTAAAGTATGTAATTAGATAATAAATATAACAAAAGAATGCTGTTGTTGTTGCCTTGATCCAAGGATGGTTCCATCTTATTAAGTAGCATTTGCTAGTCAGACAACAACAAAAGTACATCTATTTACTAAAGAAAATTCAAGAAAATAGGAAAGTCTAAGAAAAAGTGGCCTGTAATCCTACAACAGGACGTTTTTGAGGTTACTTTTCTGCATGTAGTCTCCCACACTCATTCATCAAGGGTGTGCCACTCTGATGATCATGTGCACAAAGGGAAGAACCATTTCTGGTTACTTAGAATATCTACAGTTGGAAACTTATTCTTCTCCATCTTTAAATCCTGAATTCCCAACACTATTGTTGGGTACACAGAAATCTTAGAACTTTTATAAAGGTGGTATTTAGTTGGGAAGTAAATTTGTACAAATCATCCTGGTGAAGACAGAAATAATCAAGCATACTAGTGGCTGAGAAAGCCACTCAAGGAAACACTACCATACTATATTTCATCAAATGTAACAAAACTGTATAAGGCTATATTAACCCATCTATTACTACTGAAGAAAAATGCTGCCAGTTAATTGTAAAATATCATCAATGTAAAATAGATCCTGATATTAGGATCTTAAAATGTGAAAAAAATATGCACCTTAGACCAATAAAATACAGTTGCTCTTATGCTATGCTGCTGATGGATGGCAGTCCTTATTCTATGAAGACGCTACTTAAAAATGGTTTTTTGTCTCTATTTCTGCCCTGGAAATAGATTTTTCTAGATTCCATATAATACTTGATTTTTTTAAATGACTTATTTCATACTGTGTGACAGACTCTAAGTCCATCAACATCTCTACAAATGATTCAATTTTGTTACTTTTTATGGCTAAGTAATATTCCATTGCATGTATACACTACCTCTTCTTTATCCACCCATCTTTTGTTAGCCATTAAGGTTGTTTCTTTGTCCTGGCAATTGTAAATAGTGGTGCAATGAACACTGGGGTACATGTGTCATTTTGAATTGTGGTTTTTCTCAAAGTATATGCCTAGCAGTGGGACTTCTGAGTCATAACAGCAGAAACTAACACAGCAACATGGTAAAGCGATTATATTCCATCTTTTGTAAATGGCTTTTTGGAAACAGCTGAGGACTGCTGTACTCACACCACCTCTTGCTTGTCCGTCAATCCATCACTGGAATCATAAACGGCAAGAAATGGAAATATATCTTTTTTGCTTTTCAGACTCCCTTGTGCTTAGTCATTCAGCAGTGTCCAATTCGTTGTGACCCTATGGACTGTAGCCCACCAGGCTCCTCTGTCCATGGAATTCTCCAGGCAAGAATACTGGAGTGGGAAGCCAGTCCCTCTTCCAGGGGATTTCCCCGATCCAGGGATGAAACCTGAGTCTCCAGCATTGCAGGTAAATTCTGTACTGGATGAGCCGTCAGGGAAGCCCAAGAATACTGGAGTGGGCAGCCTATCCCTTCTCAAGGGGATCTTCCCAACCCAGGAATCAAATCAGGTTCTCCTGCATTACAGTGGGATTCTGTACCAGCGGAGCTATTTCAGACCCTCACATACAGCTAATTACTATAGGAAAAATAACTGCTTGCTGTAGCTTGGTTTTCCTTCCTCCCCATCAATCACTTTCTTTTTCATTCTTCTCTATGAAGCTCAGAACAACTGAAATAATGCAATTATAATAAATTTAAATGTTTACTTTGAGGTAATGAAGTAAATGTGAAGTTTTAGCCCAAACATTTTGTAGTCATTTCTGAAGCATGCTAGGAACCCCAAAGAGACAGATCATAAACCTTTCAACTTCAAAGTGCTTTCCTTCATGCTCGCTGGCTTTCCTTTTCCTTGTGCTGGATAGAGAGAAACGCAATAGAATTCTCATTTCTGTAATCATGCTAGAATTCTTCTGCCTAATGCTTTAGAAACTGATCAGCAAGAACAGTTTTAAACCAGGTCTGATCCCATCAGATCCGGAATTCACTGCTACATGAAATGTTTGTGAAATGCTATTAGATTCGCATAGATGCCTTCTGGGGATGAAAAAAGTTCTACAATTTTAGTTCTCTATTTTGCATTTCAAAACTTACGAGACTGTTCCGGAAATCAAGGGGAAAGGACAAAGCAAATTCATTTTTTTTCCTTGGTAGAAATACCTGCTAATGCCATGCATTCTTTCCTTTACCAGATTCATCTTTTGTAAATGGCTTTTGGAAACAGCTGAGGACTGCTGTACTCACACCACCTCTTGCTTGTCCGTCAATCCATCACTGGAATCATAAACGGCAAGAAATGGAAATATATCTTTTGCTTTTCAGACTCCTTGTGCTTAGTCATTCAGCAGTGTCCAATTCGTTGTGACCCTATGGACTGTAGCCCACCAGGCTCCTCTGTCCATGGAATTCTCCAGGCAAGAATACTGGAGTGGGAAGCCAGTCCCTCTTCCAGGGGATTTCCCCGATCCAGGGATGAAACCTGAGTCTCCAGCATTGCAGGTAAATTCTGTACTGGATGAGCCGTCAGGGAAGCCCAAGAATACTGGAGTGGGCAGCCTATCCCTTCTCAAGGGGATCTTCCCAACCCAGGAATCAAATCAGGTTCTCCTGCATTACAGTGGGATTCTGTACCAGCGGAGCTATTTCAGACCCTCACATACAGCTAATTACTATAGGAAAAATAACTGCTTGCTGTAGCTTGGTTTTCCTTCCTCCCCATCAATCACTTTCTTTTTCATTCTTCTCTATGAAGCTCAGAACAACTGAAATAATGCAATTATAATAAATTTAAATGTTTACTTTGAGGTAATGAAGTAAATGTGAAGTTTTAGCCCAAACATTTTGTAGTCATTTCTGAAGCATGCTAGGAACCCCAAAGAGACAGATCATAAACCTTTCAACTTCAAAGTGCTTTCCTTCATGCTCGCTGGCTTTCCTTTTCCTTGTGCTGGATAGAGAGAAACGCAATAGAATTCTCATTTCTGTAATCATGCTAGAATTCTTCTGCCTAATGCTTTAGAAACTGATCAGCAAGAACAGTTTTAAACCAGGTCTGATCCCATCAGATCCGGAATTCACTGCTACATGAAATGTTTGTGAAATGCTATTAGATTCGCATAGATGCCTTCTGGGGATGAAAAAAGTTCTACAATTTTAGTTCTCTATTTTGCATTTCAAAACTTACGAGACTGTTCCGGAAATCAAGGGGAAAGGACAAAGCAAATTCATTTTTTTTCCTTGGTAGAAATACCTGCTAATGCCATGCATTCTTTCCTTTACCAGATTCAATTACTTTCGAGATTTGAAAAATAAGGCAGACATGTCTGGTAGTATCTGTCTAGGGAATCGTGACTCACAATCAAATCTTCAGAAAATAGCAAAAAAACATCCAATTTCAGTATCAATTGACTTAATTACATGGTATGTCCTTCAGTATCCGGACAAATTGGGGAAATTCTCAGAAGTATGTAGCTAATTAATTTAACGCTACTGGTAACTCAAAAAGCACATTTAAATTGACTTTTCTTGTGAGGTCAAATTGCCCCTTTAATCTCAATAAGGGCTTAATTTTAGTATCTATTAGGCATTCTGGAGATTTTGCCCTGCAAGTTCCATAAACAACTCTAGCTCCTATACACTAGCAATTGTGATAATCTCAAACATTAATAATCTAATTAATGAACTGCAAGTCTCCAGCTGTTGGAATACTAATTAGTGGAGATACAGGGTAAAAGAGAATCAGTGAGGTCTTTGCCATAGGCAGGATAAAGGTTTCTCCAAAGCTGTCTGTATCTTAATTCCCAGGTCCTGTGAGTAGGCTACCTCTCATGGCAAAGGGGGCTTTGCAGAAGTGATTAATTATTATGAGATGGGAGATCATCCTGGATTACCCAAAGTGTGTTCAGCACCAACACCAAGGTCCTTATAAGGGAAGGGAGGTGGCAGGAAAGTCAGGGAAGACGTGACAAGGAGGTTAGAGGTCAGAATGACGAGAGCTACAAGCTAAGTAACAGAGGCAGTCTCTAGGAGTCAAAAAGACAAGAAAGCAAATTCTCTCCTAAAGCATTCAGAACAAAGCACTGCTAGAGCCTCGATTTTAGCTCCATGAAACTGATTTCAGACTTCAGAGTTCCAGAGATGTAAGGTAATAAATTTGTGTTGTCTTAAGTCACTAAGTTTCTGGTAATTTGTTACAGCAGAAATGACACTAATGTAGTCTTATTCCATTGGCGTGAGATAAATTACCAATACTTACTGTGAACTTTCTAAAACAAAGGCATTATTAAAATCATGTAATATTCCTACACAATTTAATTTTTTTCTGGCTCTGTTGGGCCTTTGTTACTGCACCCAGGCTTTCTCTAGTTGTAGTGAGTGAGGGCTACTCTCTAGTTGCAGTGAGTAGGCTTCTCACTGTGGTGTCTTCTCTTTTTGCAGAGCATGCAGGGCAGGCGGGTTTCAGGACTTGTGGCCCACGGGCTTAGCTTCTCTGTAGCAGGTGCAATCTTCCCCAACCAGGGAGGGAACCTGTATCCCCTGCACTGGCAGGGGGATTCATACTCAGTGGACCACCAGGGAAGTCCAAAGCTCCTACACTTTGTAAAGCCACCTATTTTTTTCTTGAGCAAGGCCAAAAGATCTAGAGCTGCAATAGCTCCCCACAAATCCTACAGTGATCCTAAAGAAGACCCTTTTTTTCAATTAAATTTCAAGTTTGGTGCCCTCTATGATGTGATGGAAGGGAGAAAACATATAGCATCTGGACATTTTTTGAAAGTAGGATAGATATGATTCAATGATGGGTTGGATGTGTCTCATGAGGGAAAGAAAAGTATCAAGGATGGTGTTGAAGAGCATCCCCCAAAAGCTCATATCTGTGAATTTGACCTTATACACATCTAGAGTCTTTGCTGGTAAAATCAAGTTCAGATGGTCACTGAGAGTGGGGGTCCTAAATCCAGAAACTGCTGTTCTTGAAAGAGGAGAGAGATTTGGGCTCTTTGGGGGAGATTCAGGGAGACAGCCCTGTAGCAGAAATGAGAGGCATATACCTGCAAGCCAAGGGATGCCACATGCTGCCAGCAGTCATCAGAAGCTGGAAGAGCAAGGAAGGATTCTTCCCTTGAACCTCCAGAGGGAGTGTGACCCTCTTGCCACTTTGATTTCAGACTTCGAGTCTCCAGAATTGTGACAGAATACATTTCTTTTACTCTAAGCCACATGGTATGTGTACTTCGTTATTGTTGCTCTTCAATAGCTTAAGTCATGTCGACTCTCTGCAAGCTAAGGGACTGCAGCAGGCCAGGGTCATCTGTCCATCACTATCTTCCAGAATTTGCTCAGATTCATGTATATTGAGTCAATGGTGCTATCCAATCATTTCATTCTCTGTTGCCCCCTTCTCCTACTGCCTTCAATATTTCCCAGCATCAGGGTCTCTTCCAGTGGGCTGTTTCTTTGCATCAGGTGGTCCAAGTATTCAGGGTTGATTTCCTTTAGCACTGATTGGTTTGATCTCCCTGCTGTCCAAGGGACTCTCAAGTCTTCTCAAATATCACAGTTCAAAAGCATCAGTTCTTTGGTGCTCAGTCTTCTTTATGGTCCAACTCTCACATTCATACATGACTACTGGAAAACCATAGCTTTTATAGGTACCTTAGAAAAGAAAGAGAAATGGCTCCAAGGCTTTTGGCCTGTGCCAGCAGCAAAATGGATAAATCACTTACTGAGCAAAAAAAGCAGATTTGTAGCAAGCTGAGACCGAAGCCTATTTTTTCTTGAGCAAGGCCAAAAGATCTAGAGCTGCAATAGCTCCCCACAAATCCTACAGTGATCCTAAAGAAGACCCTTGTTTTCAATTAAATTTCAAGTTTGGTGCCCTATGATGTGATGGAAGGAGAAAACATATAGCATCTGGACATTTTTTGAAAGTAGGATAGATATGATTCAATGATGGGTTGGATGTGTCTCATGAGGGAAAGAAAAGTATCAAGGATGGTGTTGAAGAGCATCCCCCAAAAGCTCATATCTGTGAATTTGACCTTATACACATCTAGAGTCTTTGCTGGTAAAATCAAGTTCAGATGGTCACTGAGAGTGGGGGTCCTAAATCCAGAAACTGCTGTTCTTGAAAGAGGAGAGAGATTTGGGCTCTTTGGGGGAGATTCAGGGAGACAGCCCTGTAGCAGAAATGAGAGGCATATACCTGCAAGCCAAGGGATGCCACATGCTGCCAGCAGTCATCAGAAGCTGGAAGAGCAAGGAAGGATTCTTCCCTTGAACCTCCAGAGGGAGTGTGACCCTCTTGCCACTTTGATTTCAGACTTCGAGTCTCCAGAATTGTGACAGAATACATTTCTTTTACTCTAAGCCACATGGTATGTGTACTTCGTTATTGTTGCTCTTCAATAGCTTAAGTCATGTCGACTCTCTGCAAGCTAAGGGACTGCAGCAGGCCAGGGTCATCTGTCCATCACTATCTTCCAGAATTTGCTCAGATTCATGTATATTGAGTCAATGGTGCTATCCAATCATTTCATTCTCTGTTGCCCCCTTCTCCTACTGCCTTCAATATTTCCCAGCATCAGGGTCTCTTCCAGTGGGCTGTTTCTTTGCATCAGGTGGTCCAAGTATTCAGGGTTGATTTCCTTTAGCACTGATTGGTTTGATCTCCCTGCTGTCCAAGGGACTCTCAAGTCTTCTCAAATATCACAGTTCAAAAGCATCAGTTCTTTGGTGCTCAGTCTTCTTTATGGTCCAACTCTCACATTCATACATGACTACTGGAAAAACCATAGCTTTTATAGGTACCTTAGAAAAGAAAGAGAAATGGCTCCAAGGCTTTTGGCCTGTGCCAGCAGCAAAAATGGATAAATCACTTACTGAAGAACATAGGGTAAAAGGTGAGTGGGAAGATTAAAGGCTCAGATTCTGGTACGTCAAGCTTGAGATGTTTGTTAGATCCCCAAGTGGGGATGTTGAATAAGTAAACAGAAACACAAGAATGGAGCTTGGGAAATGGACAAGGGGCTAGAGATACAGATTCAGATATCACTGGCTGAGCATACAGGGTTTTTAAAACAAGAGATCAAGACAACATCGTCAGGAGAGGGTTTTTAAAACAAGAGATCAAGACAACATCGTCAGGAGAGTGATCAAGCAGAGAGGAGGGAAGCTGAAGGACTACAAGCACGTGCCAAGAATGACCATCAGAGACTTGTGGATCAAGACCGGACTGGAAACCTGCTAGAAAATACACCCCAGCAACCCAATAAGCACCTCTTCACAGGCAGAAGACCTGAGGCGCAACAAACCATGATGGATTAACAGACTGACAAACCTCTGTGAAGGCATAATGCTTAAGACACTTACAATAACAACTGTTTGAAATATTGTCCATATATTGCTGCTGTCAAGAAAAGTGAAGAAAACCTCTATATACTCACTTGAAAGACTTCTTAATACACCTTGTTAAGGGAAATAAAAATCAACTCTTAGAATGGGATTTATATTGTGATAATTATAATGAATAAATATTTCGGTAATTTACTTAGAAAGTAGTGATGTGAATATCCAGTAATGATATTTGTGTACTGTGTGTGTCTGAAAAAAATAAACTCTTAAAGAAGTACTTTTAGTGCAGTACCATTTAGGGCTTCTTATATTTCCCAGCATCAGGGTCTCTTCCAGTGGGCTGTTTCTTTGCATCAGGTGGTCCAAGTATTCAGGGTTGATTTCCTTTAGCACTGATTGGTTTGATCTCCCTGCTGTCCAAGGGACTCTCAAGTCTTCTCAAATATCACAGTTCAAAAGCATCAGTTCTTTGGTGCTCAGTCTTCTTTATGGTCCAACTCTCACATTCATACATGACTACTGGAAAAACCATAGCTTTTATAGGTACCTTAGAAAAGAAAGAGAAATGGCTCCAAGGCTTTTGGCCTGTGCCAGCAGCAAAAATGGATAAATCACTTACTGAAGAACATAGGGTAAAAGGTGAGTGGGAAGATTAAAGGCTCAGATTCTGGTACGTCAAGCTTGAGATGTTTGTTAGATCCCCAAGTGGGGATGTTGAATAAGTAAACAGAAACACAAGAATGGAGCTTGGGAAATGGACAAGGGGCTAGAGATACAGATTCAGATATCACTGGCTGAGCATACAGGGTTTTTAAAACAAGAGATCAAGACAACATCGTCAGGAGAGGGTTTTTAAAACAAGAGATCAAGACAACATCGTCAGGAGAGTGATCAAGCAGAGAGGAGGGAAGCTGAAGGACTACAAGCACGTGCCAAGAATGACCATCAGAGACTTGTGGATCAAGACCGGACTGGAAACCTGCTAGAAAATACACCCCAGCAACCCAATAAGCACCTCTTCACAGGCAGAAGACCTGAGGCGCAACAAACCATGATGGATTAACAGACTGACAAACCTCTGTGAAGGCATAATGCTTAAGACACTTACAATAACAACTGTTTGAAATATTGTCCATATATTGCTGCTGTCAAGAAAAGTGAAGAAAACCTCTATATACTCACTTGAAAGACTTCTTAATACACCTTGTTAAGGGAAATAAAAATCAACTCTTAGAATGGGATTTATATTGTGATAATTATAATGAATAAATATTTCGGTAATTTACTTAGAAAGTAGTGATGTGAATATCCAGTAATGATATTTGTGTACTGTGTGTGTCTGAAAAAAATAAACTCTTAAAGAAGTACTTTTAGTGCAGTACCATTTAGGGCTTCTTATAAAAGCTGCACATGCGCATATGTGTACACAAGGCACGAGACAGATACCTGAGACACTATACAGCAAACTCCTGACAGGAAATAAAAGCTGGACAATAGTGTGATAAACTTTCATATTTTGCTTCTTCTATTTGCATAATTTCATCTTTATAATGAGCATGTAATTATGTATTGGTTGCACAGTTAAAAAATCAAAACTTCACACTCACATATAATTTAAATATATTCTATGACTGATATTTTGTGTGTGCTAATTCTTAGAAAATATGGAAATCTTTTTTTACCTCCTAGAAAATATATCCACTTTATAAAAGATAACTGAGAAAGTATATACTTCAGGTCCTTAATTCTAAAACATTGATTTTAAGATACATCATTAATTTAATAATTGCTTTACAGGAAAAAAAACAAGACATACAATCACAATGAATACATAAAATGATTGTAAACATGCATTTTGACTTCACAAATGTTTTTAGACAAAATGATAATTATAATATTAATCATGTTTTGCAGGAAGTATGGAAACAGAGCTAAGTATAATAGGACTGTAAGTTTAATACTGTCCCTTGGATGAACAGACCTATGTTTGAAAACTGTTGAAAATCAAACCCATGTGTCCAAGCCAGGAATCTTTACAGAGGAAAAGACAATCCCAGGAAGACCCACTGCCCACTAGAAATCCCTGTGTGAGCAACGCATCCTAATCCCATTGACACAGGAACCCACCTTGTTTGGAAATGGAAATTTGCTTGGTTCCACTTTGCCAGGTGGTTGAAGTGCAGCAAGTGGTGGAGGCCAGGTCATCTCCTAAAGGGAGGGAGAAACAAACAACGTTATCTAATGGAGAGCATTTGAAGTCAGGAGTGTATAAAAACAGTTACACAAGCTGGCCTTAATAAGGCATGGAAGGGATAAGGAATGAACAGAGATGAGTAAACAATGAAAGGAAACTTGAAAAAGTATCTGAAACCTACTTTCATGATTTCTTCTCCTCATCTACCAATTTTTGGTTCTATGGCCATCCCCATAAACCCCTCTACCTCAGAAAGATCTACAAGGCTGTCCTATTTTCATTTCACTTAAGCAAGATCCTAAGTAAAGGGATAACCCAGTGTTTACAGGGTGTTTCTGAAGGAGTGCACAAAGTACTTTCAACATTAGGGATCATTATCAGAGAGGCTGCTTAATTTATCAGGAACAGTATAAATTTCCATTAAATCCCACACATCATTTTGGTCTTCATAGAAATGTCATTCATTGAGAAGGGAAAATACAAATTACACATACTTATGAAATAAAGAACACAACTTTAGCTCAACCTGTAAGACTGCACATGATTTTTGACATTTACTTTCACTAAACTGTGTGTGAAAGAGAGAGCATAAGGTGGTGGTGGGGAGAGGGGCAGAGCTGGCTTCATTCACATCTAGCATTTTCCTCCAGTTCCTTCTCCTGGAAAACATCTGCATTCACTAAATGGCTGTGGAATTAAATGGAATCAATTTCTGATTACCAAGAAACTGACTTGGGATTTACAAATCAGTTCTTGATTCCTTCCATTGCCAAACATAAGCAATGGAGGTAAGAGGTGATTCATTTTGAGAAAAGTAAAGAAATTCTCTGTTTAGGTGAAGACATTTTCTGGAAGTCTCACCTGGAAGGACCTACTGACCCTATGCCACCTCTCTCCCATCGTGACCCCTGTGCCATAGTGGGGCCAAGCACTCCTCCATCCTGCTGTTACCAAGGTTTCTCCAATGAAAAGCAAAGGAAGATCCAACATCGCCTTATGACCTCCTCTCCTCTGCTCCCCAAGTTATCCTGTATTGAACCGTGTTGTCTCTTTTTAGGAGTGCCTGTTCTAAATCTGAAAAACCAGGAAAAACCCACCTTGTTTGGAAATGGAAATTTGCTTGGTTCCACTTTGCCAGGTGGTTGAAGTGCAGCAAGTGGTGGAGGCCAGGTCATCTCCTAAAGGGAGGGAGAAACAAACAACGTTATCTAATGGAGAGCATTTGAAGTCAGGAGTGTATAAAAACAGTTACACAAGCTGGCCTTAATAAGGCATGGAAGGGATAAGGAATGAACAGAGATGAGTAAACAATGAAAGGAAACTTGAAAAAGTATCTGAAACCTACTTTCATGATTTCTTCTCCTCATCTACCAATTTTTGGTTCTATGGCCATCCCCATAAACCCCTCTACCTCAGAAAGATCTACAAGGCTGTCCTATTTTCATTTCACTTAAGCAAGATCCTAAGTAAAGGGATAACCCAGTGTTTACAGGGTGTTTCTGAAGGAGTGCACAAAGTACTTTCAACATTAGGGATCATTATCAGAGAGGCTGCTTAATTTATCAGGAACAGTATAAATTTCCATTAAATCCCACACATCATTTTGGTCTTCATAGAAATGTCATTCATTGAGAAGGGAAAATACAAATTACACATACTTATGAAATAAAGAACACAACTTTAGCTCAACCTGTAAGACTGCACATGATTTTTGACATTTACTTTCACTAAACTGTGTGTGAAAGAGAGAGCATAAGGTGGTGGTGGGGAGAGGGGCAGAGCTGGCTTCATTCACATCTAGCATTTTCCTCCAGTTCCTTCTCCTGGAAAACATCTGCATTCACTAAATGGCTGTGGAATTAAATGGAATCAATTTCTGATTACCAAGAAACTGACTTGGGATTTACAAATCAGTTCTTGATTCCTTCCATTGCCAAACATAAGCAATGGAGGTAAGAGGTGATTCATTTTGAGAAAAGTAAAGAAATTCTCTGTTTAGGTGAAGACATTTTCTGGAAGTCTCACCTGGAAGGACCTACTGACCCTATGCCACCTCTCTCCCATCGTGACCCCTGTGCCATAGTGGGGCCAAGCACTCCTCCATCCTGCTGTTACCAAGGTTTCTCCAATGAAAAGCAAAGGAAGATCCAACATCGCCTTATGACCTCCTCTCCTCTGCTCCCCAAGCACTTGCCTGTTCTATCCTGTATTGAACCGTGTTGTCTCTTTTTTAGGAGGCTGCAAATCTGTATTGCTGAATCTGTGTCCAGTGACAGAGTCAGTGCTCAGTGTAGTTTTTAATTTGTCTCCTTGCAACATCTCTACCTTTCTGCTTCCTGGAACTACCACTCTAACCACACCTTCATCATTTTTAATCTGAAGGATGTTAATGCTTTCTCCTGTTATTATTAATCCATCCCACACATCCCTGCTGACTTAATTTTCCTAAAGTGCAGATTCAAACAAAAAGCTTTGCTGCATATACCATTATGTACACAGTGATAAGGGCTTTCCAAGAGGCACATTTGGTAAAGAACCTGCCTGTCAATGCAGGAGGCATAAGAGACTCGGGTCTGATCCCAGGGATGGGAAAATCTTGTGGAGGAAGAAATGGCACCCCATTCCAGTATTCTTGCTGGGAGAATCTACCTTAGACAGAGGCAGATGGACAGAGGAACCTGGAGGGCTACGGTCCACAGGGTCACATGACTGCGTAAGTGCACACACACACACACACACACACACAGAGTGATAAAGGTGGTTTTCAGAATACAAGTTCGACAAAAATTCTCTCCCTCACACCCAACCCTTCATGTAATTATTATCATTTTCAGTTAGAGGTGAGGAAGTCAAAGCTGAAAAAGATGAACTGCTTTGCACACGTTCACAAATGCCATCATTGAAATGTGCACATCTACCTCCACGGTACCAGTCTGGTGTTTGTTTCTCATGCGACTGCATTTGCTAAGACATCATCCTAGTGTTCAAGACCTTCTACAAACTAACTCTGATTTTCAGCCTTGTGCTTTTCTGGTAAACCACACACACCAGAGATAAGACCAATGTCTGTCTGTGTTTTTACTCACAGCATCACCTCTGTGTGTAAATGCCCTACTGCCATGTGCTTTCTGCATTTCTAGCCATCTGAGAAGGCTCATCTTTAACCTCACCTTTGTCTCGAGGCCTTTGCTGATTCCCCTTCTATTCTCTCATAACAGAGCTCCCTTCTCATCCTACTCCCCTCTTTTTCATAGCAACTGTTATTTTCTGTTTGTGTTGCAATTTTGTGAGTATTCACCTCCATCTGTATTCAACCATTTTTCCCTTTTCTGATAGCTTTCCCCAAATGTAGAATAAAAATTGTGCTTAGGAATTCTAATAATCTCTTTCAAGTACAGTTCTCTAAAGAAGGATCGAATATTTCTTTTGAGAGGGATACTGTCTACTCATCTTTGTGTGGACTAAATAAAGCATCTTGCTCAAAACTACCTTGTTGAATTGAACTGAACATCTGTATTTCAATGCAAAATTGTTTGCTAAATTAATTACTGCTAAGTATTTCCAAGTGATTTTTCTATCTAATGAGTGCTACCAAATTTATGAAGAAATAGTAAGACAGTAAGTCTGCTTAAATCAGTTTATTAGAATTTCCCAAAACATTTAAATATACTTGTTTTTGATTAATGTGCATTGCCCTTTTTCTTTTTTTTTTGGCCACTTCTATTGGTCTTTCATTTATTTCCATCTTTGTTCTTTGGCCTGTGTGGGCCTCCCATCACAGTGGCCTCCCTTGCTGCAGAACACTGGCTCTGGGCGCATGTACTCCAGAGCTCGGGCCCAGTAGTTCAACATATCGGTCCAGCCACTCTGCGGCACGTGGGATCCTCCCAGGCCAGGGACCGAACTGGCACTCCTTGCACTGCAAGGTTGTGTCCTTACCCACTGGACCACCAGGGAAGCCCCTGCATTGACTTTTAAAGACTGGTTCATTATATTAAAATTCTCCATTAGAGTTTCATGTGAAAATTAAGGGTAAATAGACTATTTTAATTTCTTCTTCTGTTGCTGACTAGCTAAGTGAGCCCAGGTAAGTCATGTCTTCAGCCAGTTACAGTGATTTCAAACCATCAGCTTTGGAATCAATCAGATCTCAGCTTGCGGTATCTTTGAACCAGAGGGAACAGAGATGTTAACTACCTCATGGCTTAATCATGACGAATAAATGAGATTTTACAGACATACAATATGTGTGTATATACATATTCCTAGCCATATATGTGTGTGTGTATACACAGATATGAACACGGTTCTCTAATGTTTAATCTTTCAATAAAAACCAGCACAGATGCTGATTAGTACCAAGCTGAGTTTCAGAATTCTCTCTAAATGGGAAACAGAATTTTTCTCTGTGTTTTAGACAGGGAATCTGAAATGACAGAGTATCTGGTGAAGTGTTTTTATAAAAGAATGAAGTATTGTGCAAATGTAACCTATAATTAAGTTAGCAATGATTAATACAAACCACACAGTACTAAAACAGAAGGTTATGTAAAGAGATGATTATGATTCCTAAGTATGATTTGTACTTTATACTGGAGAAAACATCTTTAAACTTTCTCAACAGAACAGATCTTTGACACAGTAATAGCAGTTATGAGGGAAGATATGATTTTTGAAAGTGTTTAATTGGTACCTTATTTCTGGTAGTGATTTAAAATGTAAGCAAAGGTAAAATTGTATTTAACTGTTAAACCTTCAGTTAGTTTGCCTTGGATTATCTTCTTCAGAGGGAAGAGATGCTATCTTGTTGCCAGGCAATGGATCCCACACCATCACACCCGATGGTCCCCAACACGGCCCTGCTTCAGAACTCCTAATTCCACCATCCCTCATCACTGCTCTGCTCCTCGTCCCCCTACTCAGCTGTCTTTTACCCACTTCCTGGACCACAGGTAAGACGGGAAGAGAAACATAATGCTTGAAGCCAATTTACTCCCAAGTCTAGGTGGGTACCTTCTGATCTGATAAACCTCCCCGCTACTACTTGGATCTGTTTGCCTTCTTTCCTTTTCGATTTTCTTGTCACTTAGGAATGAGGTCATACCCTATTTCCAGAAGCTGGGAGGTCCTCAGTTATGAGCCTGTGTTTCTTAGCCAATTCATGGGACTAAGAATCTAAAAAATGGATACAAATGAGCTTACAAAACAGAGGCACACTCACAGATACAGAAGACAAACTTAGAATTACCAAAAGATTAAGGTGACAGGGAGAGATAAATCAGTTTTAGATTTTACAGACATACAATATGTGTGTATATACATATTCCTAGCCATATATGTGTGTGTATACACAGATATGAACACGGTTCTCTAATGTTTAATCTTTCAATAAAAACCAGCACAGATGCTGATTAGTACCAAGCTGAGTTTCAGAATTCTCTCTAAATGGGAAACAGAATTTTTCTCTGTGTTTTAGACAGGGAATCTGAAATGACAGAGTATCTGGTGAAGTGTTTTTATAAAAGAATGAAGTATTGTGCAAATGTAACCTATAATTAAGTTAGCAATGATTAATACAAACCACACAGTACTAAAACAGAAGGTTATGTAAAGAGATGATTATGATTCCTAAGTATGATTTGTACTTTATACTGGAGAAAACATCTTTAAACTTTCTCAACAGAACAGATCTTTGACACAGTAATAGCAGTTATGAGGGAAGATATGATTTTTGAAAGTGTTTAATTGGTACCTTATTTCTGGTAGTGATTTAAAATGTAAGCAAAGGTAAAATTGTATTTAACTGTTAAACCTTCAGTTAGTTTGCCTTGGATTATCTTCTTCAGAGGGAAGAGATGCTATCTTGTTGCCAGGCAATGGATCCCACACCATCACACCCGATGGTCCCCAACACGGCCCTGCTTCAGAACTCCTAATTCCACCATCCCTCATCACTGCTCTGCTCCTCGTCCCCCTACTCAGCTGTCTTTTACCCACTTCCTGGACCACAGGTAAGACGGGAAGAGAAACATAATGCTTGAAGCCAATTTACTCCCAAGTCTAGGTGGGTACCTTCTGATCTGATAAACCTCCCCGCTACTACTTGGATCTGTTTGCCTTCTTTCCTTTTCGATTTTCTTGTCACTTAGGAATGAGGTCATACCCTATTTCCAGAAGCTGGGAGGTCCTCAGTTATGAGCCTGTGTTTCTTAGCCAATTCATGGGACTAAGAATCTAAAAAATGGATACAAATGAGCTTACAAAACAGAGGCACACTCACAGATACAGAAGACAAACTTAGAATTACCAAAAGATTAAGGTGACAGGGAGAGATAAATCAGTTTGAGATTAGCAGATGCTCACTAGTATACATAAAACAGATAAATGGCACAGATTCAATATCTTGTAATAACCTATTATGGAAAATAATCTGAAAAAAAATATGTAACTGAATCACTTTGTGGTACACCCGGAACACAACACTGTAAATCAACTATTCTTCAAAAATATTTGGGGGTGGGGGTGAGGCAATCTGCTTTACTTTTTTGTTTTTTAATTTTTTACAATGTTGTGTTGGTTTCTGCCACACAACCATGCGAATCAGCCATAATTATACATATATCCCCTCCCTTCTGTGCCTCCCTCCCCTGCTGCTACCCCACCCCTCCCGGATGTTACGGAGTGCCAGGATGGGCTCCTGTGTTATATAGCAATGCCTCATCAGCTGTCTATCAACATCTCACACAGGATCGTGTATATATGTTGATGCTACTTTCTCCATTCAGCCCACTCTCTCCTCCCTCCATGGTGTCCACCTTCTCTACATCTGTGTCTCCACTCCTTCAACTGCAAAGAGGTTCATCAATTCTATTTTTCTAGATTTCATATATATGTGTTAATGTTCCAATGTTTACTGCAGCACTATTTACAATAGCCAGGGCATGGAAGCAACCAAAATGTTCACCAACAGATGAATGGATAAGCAGATGTGGCACATATATACAATGGACTATTAGTCAGCCATAAAAAAGAACAAATCTGAGTTAGTTCTAGTGAGGTGGATGAACCTTGAGCCTGTTATAGAGAGTGAAATAAGTCAGAGAAAAACAAAAAATTTAAGAAAAAGAAAAGAGGGGTTTCCTGGTGGTCCAGTGGTTAAAGAGCTTGCCTTGCAGTGGCACCGGTTCAGCCTCTGATAAACCTCCCGCTACTACTTGGATCTGTTTGCCTTCTTTCCTTTTCGATTTTCTTGTCACTTAGGAATGAGGTCATACCCTATTTCCAGAAGCTGGGAGGTCCTCAGTTATGAGCCTGTGTTTCTTAGCCAATTCATGGGACTAAGAATCTAAAAAATGGATACAAATGAGCTTACAAAACAGAGGCACACTCACAGATACAGAAGACAAACTTAGAATTACCAAAAGATTAAGGTGACAGGGAGAGATAAATCAGTTTGAGATTAGCAGATGCTCACTAGTATACATAAAACAGATAAATGGCACAGATTCAATATCTTGTAATAACCTATTATGGAAAATAATCTGAAAAAAAATATGTAACTGAATCACTTTGTGGTACACCCGGAACACAACACTGTAAATCAACTATTCTTCAAAAATATTTGGGGGTGGGGGTGAGGCAATCTGCTTTACTTTTTTGTTTTTTAATTTTTTACAATGTTGTGTTGGTTTCTGCCACACAACCATGCGAATCAGCCATAATTATACATATATCCCCTCCCTTCTGTGCCTCCCTCCCCTGCTGCTACCCCACCCCTCCCGGATGTTACGGAGTGCCAGGATGGGCTCCTGTGTTATATAGCAATGCCTCATCAGCTGTCTATCAACATCTCACACAGGATCGTGTATATATGTTGATGCTACTTTCTCCATTCAGCCCACTCTCTCCTCCCTCCATGGTGTCCACCTTCTCTACATCTGTGTCTCCACTCCTTCAACTGCAAAGAGGTTCATCAATTCTATTTTTCTAGATTTCATATATATGTGTTAATGTTCCAATGTTTACTGCAGCACTATTTACAATAGCCAGGGCATGGAAGCAACCAAAATGTTCACCAACAGATGAATGGATAAGCAGATGTGGCACATATATACAATGGACTATTAGTCAGCCATAAAAAAGAACAAATCTGAGTTAGTTCTAGTGAGGTGGATGAACCTTGAGCCTGTTATAGAGAGTGAAATAAGTCAGAGAAAAACAAAAAATTTAAGAAAAAAAGAAAAGAGGGGTTTCCCTGGTGGTCCAGTGGTTAAAGAGCTTGCCTTGCAGTGCAAGGGGCACCGGTTCAGTTCCTGGCCTGGGAAGATCCCACGTGCTGCAGTGTAGCCTGACCAGTAAGTCCTATTACGAGCCAGCACTCTGGTGCACATGCACCCAGAGCCAGTGCTCTGCAACGAGGGAAGTCACTGCAATGGGAGGCCCACACAGGCCAAAGAATAAAGATGGATGAAGGTGAATGAATAAAGAATTAAAGAGGCCAAAATTTTAAAAAATAGTAATAGAATCAATGTATCTGTATTAACCCAGCCTCACCAGTCCCATCTCCCTGGGAAGATACCTAGTTATCCAAGGGATACATTTCAGAGTATCTCAGTTCTTAGAGAGTCAAAATGTTAAGTCTCTTTATAGCAAATACCCTCACTTTTGCCCTAAATGAAAGAACAGATAAAGTAAAATAATAGGGCTATAGAATGCTGCCTTTCATGAACTGCCCAGCTTTTTCTTACTCCTCCATATACCAATCTGCAGACGCCACAGGGTATGTGGGCCGGTTTCCATTTTCCTGTCCACTGGACAGCAAGACTAACATGGGTCCCAAGAATCCAAGCTTCAAGGTGAGTAGACAGCATGTACCATCCTGCTCCGCCCCTCCCCGTGCAGCTCCCACCTGCACAGCTGTCACCGGCAACCGCCCAGCTCAGGACAGAGGGCCGGACTTACAGCATCCACTCACTAGGCAGCGCAGCTCCTTGTTATGAAGAGAGAGAAGAAACAAAAATGGAATTTCACCCTGCGATCTCATCTTAAGCGTTCAAAACACGCAGCTACAAAGATCTGTCAAGTGTACTGAGTTTAGAAAAAGATGAAACTGGAAAAAATCTAAAGCATATTTTAACTTTTCTATTAGATGCAGTGAATAGGAAAACAACTTGCCCTGGCCTCTGTCCCTGGTCACTGTTTCCCTGTGTTTTACTTGAAACAGTGACCATGCCACGTGGCTTCTGATGACCCTGCTCCACACACCCAGGATGCCCCATCACAGCATGCCATCAAGGGACACTGTTCCTGTCTGTTACCTTCCTATACCTTCCTGATGGACTTACTTCCTATCCTGCCTGAGGCTTTTCTGCCCTGAGATCTTTTGGTTTTCCTTTGATATTATTCCAATTTCACTTACTTCTTCATTCCTTCTCCCCCAATTCTCCCTCTGAATCAGGTCACTGGCCACTGCTGTCCTCCATGAGGGCTGCCCACCCCTCTTCTCTCTCACCCATGATTTGTCTTTTCTTTAACATTTACAGGCCACTTGGGGCTGTGAGTTTTCCTTTTACCGGTTATCAGTATCAGATTGTAAACCTTTTAATACCAACCACATGATAATCTCTTGGAAGGAAGGGACCATGTCTTAATAAGTCTCTTGTAATTCCTTGGATGTCTACACATGGGTAAAATAACAGGAATTCACTGAACCTCTCTGAGATTCTTTTCTGCCAGTAAAACAACAATAAATTATACCTGTCCTAACAAACACATAGAACTACTGCCAGGATTGTTGTTCAGTCACTAAGTCGTGTCCGACTCTTGCGATCCCCTGGACTGCAGCACACCAGGCTTCCCTGTCCTTTATTATCTCCTAGAGTTTACTTAAACTCATGTCCATTGAGTCAGTGATGCCATCCAACCATCTCATTCTATCATCCCCTTCTACTCCTGTCCTCAATCTTTCCCAGCATCTGGGTCTTTTCCAATGAGTCAGTTCTTTGCATCAGGTGGCCAAAGTACTAGAGCTTCAGGCTCAACATCAGTCCTTCTAATGAATATTCAGGGTTGATTTCCTCTAGGATTGACTGGTTTGATCTCCTGGCTATCCAAGGGACTCAAAAATCTTCTCTAGCACCACAGTTTTAAAGCATAAATTCTTTGGTGCTCAGCCTTCTTTATGATCAACACTCACATCCACACATGGATGTGAGAGATTAAATTAAATTACTTCTATTTTCTCTCTAAGCAATATCTCCATCCACTGCCAACTCAAGGTCCACCTTCACAGGCATGGCCAATGCCCACAATTAACGTGCTCAACCTGTACCCCAACTAGCTTCAAAAAATTGCCCTGGCCTCTGTCCCTGGTCACTGTTTCCCTGTGTTTTACTTGAAACAGTGACCATGCCACGTGGCTTCTGATGACCCTGCTCCACACACCCAGGATGCCCCATCACAGCATGCCATCAAGGGACACTGTTCCTGTCTGTTACCTTCCTATACCTTCCTGATGGACTTACTTCCTATCCTGCCTGAGGCTTTTCTGCCCTGAGATCTTTTGGTTTTCCTTTGATATTATTCCAATTTCACTTACTTCTTCATTCCTTCTCCCCCAATTCTCCCTCTGAATCAGGTCACTGGCCACTGCTGTCCTCCATGAGGGCTGCCCACCCCTCTTCTCTCTCACCCATGATTTGTCTTTTCTTTAACATTTACAGGCCACTTGGGGCTGTGAGTTTTCCTTTTACCGGTTATCAGTATCAGATTGTAAACCTTTTAATACCAACCACATGATAATCTCTTGGAAGGAAGGGACCATGTCTTAATAAGTCTCTTGTAATTCCTTGGATGTCTACACATGGGTAAAATAACAGGAATTCACTGAACCTCTCTGAGATTCTTTTCTGCCAGTAAAACAACAATAAATTATACCTGTCCTAACAAACACATAGAACTACTGCCAGGATTGTTGTTCAGTCACTAAGTCGTGTCCGACTCTTGCGATCCCCTGGACTGCAGCACACCAGGCTTCCCTGTCCTTTATTATCTCCTAGAGTTTACTTAAACTCATGTCCATTGAGTCAGTGATGCCATCCAACCATCTCATTCTATCATCCCCTTCTACTCCTGTCCTCAATCTTTCCCAGCATCTGGGTCTTTTCCAATGAGTCAGTTCTTTGCATCAGGTGGCCAAAGTACTAGAGCTTCAGGCTCAACATCAGTCCTTCTAATGAATATTCAGGGTTGATTTCCTCTAGGATTGACTGGTTTGATCTCCTGGCTATCCAAGGGACTCAAAAATCTTCTCTAGCACCACAGTTTTAAAGCATAAATTCTTTGGTGCTCAGCCTTCTTTATGATCCAACACTCACATCCACACATGGATGTGAGAGATTAAATTAAATTACTTCTATTTTCTCTCTAAGCAATATCTCCATCCACTGCCAACTCAAGGTCCACCTTCACAGGCATGGCCAATGCCCACAATGGACCCTAGAATGCTCTGTGCTCAACCTGTACCCCAATGTTCACTGCAGCTCTCTATACAATAGCTAGAACATGGAAGTAACCTAGATGTCCATCGACAAATGAATGGATACAAAAGCTCTAGTACATATATATAATGGAATATTACACAGCTGTAAAAAGAAATGTAGATGAATCAGTCCTAATGAGGTGGCTGGATCTAGAACCTATCATAAAAAGTGAAGTAAGTTAAAAAGAGAAGGACAAGTACAATATACTAACACATATATATGGAATCTAGTAGGATGGTAATGATAATACACACAGTGAAGCGATGGAAAAACAGACATGGACAGTAGACATATGGATATTGTGGGGAAGGAACAGTGAGTGGGAGGTGTAAAGGAAGTAGCATGAAAACCTATACTATCATGTGTGAAAAAATAGCTATTGTCATTGCGTTGTGATAAAAGGGGATCCTGCCGGGGTGCTGTGAGACAGCCTGGAGGGGTGGGATTGGGGGGATATACATATGACTAACCTGAGAACATACATGTCTATAAACAACAAAACTCTGTAAAACTAAAAAGTAAAATCAAAATTAAAAAAAAAAAAAAAAAAAGAATGCTCTGTGCTCATAAACGGACTCTTTGCCAAAGAAAACACTGGGTTAATCCTATCAAATGCAAAATGCCAGAGTTGATTTTTATGTGTGGCAGGGGCTGCTGCAGATGAGAGCATGGTTTTTATTTTCAGTTTCCATATCAGAATTGTCACTCAGAACTGCTGTTCTTTCACATGTGTTATTCATGTTAGGACACTCTTATTGGTTAATGCTGCCAACACAGAACCTGGTAATTTTGATTACACTGCATACGCTTTCAATGCCAGAAGCCAGTAAGAGCACCATATTGGGTGACAGGGAGACCCTCCCAGAGGCCTGTACCTGGGAGGTAGAGCACTGGTTCTGGTGTAATATAAAGTGGGAGGACCATATTCCTTCCTGGACAGAACTAGAAAGAACATTCTGTCAGCCCATCCCTGAACTGTAAACAGAGACTCCAGGTCACACTAAAGCCTAGAGAGACCTGAGCTTAGAACAAGGACTCTCGAGTTTAGAACAAGGACCCTTGAGCTTAGAACAAGGACTAATTTGGCCCCTAAATCTACAAGAATCAAAAACATCCTCATTCTGTTACTACAGTAGAGGGACCTATAGTTTGAAAAATAATAGTAAGTACAGTGCTTTTATAGTAATTGATGGAAAGCTTTTGGAAAAACAGTAGCTGCTGAAAAGTAAAATATCTTTCCTTACTAAGATTTTCTTAAAACTTATTTTTCTCCTTTTAAAAAAATGCATTTTATTGAAGTATAGTTGATTTACAATGTTAATTTCTATAGTACAGCAGAGTGTTCAGGTATATATATGTATATACACACACATATGTATGTATTCTTTTTCATATTCTTTTCCATTATGGTTTATCACTGGACATTGGATTTAGTTCCCAGTACTGAACAGGAGGACCTTGTTGTTTATCCATTTTATATATAGTAGTTTGCATTTGCTAATCCTAAACTCTGAATCCATCCCCTCCCATACCCTTCCTCCCACCCACTTTGGCAACCACAAATCTGTACTCTAGGTCTGTGAGTCTGTAAAAACCTATTTTTCTTAGTACAACTCAGACTTCTAAAATTAAAAATATGCAAATAACCAATGGAAATCTGTAAGACTAGGGTAACTGAAAATCATAATGAAATCTTATTCCCTTAAACTGAAAAACCAGGAATATGTCCAATATGAACTAAAACTGGCCTGAGAAGGGAATTCCCAGTTGCTGTAAGTGTATTCTGTGGTCTCACACAGCAACCAACACCCCTACCCCTGCTCTGGGTGGGTGGGAGAATCTTTGACTTGAGTACCCACTAACCTAATTCACGGCAATGCCAGAACTTTAAAACTTGTTGCTGTCCTCGGCTCTCAATGAGGTTAATCACCGGTGGATAAAAAGGAGGGTGCGCCACGAACATAGAGATTAATGACAGCAATTGAGAAGCAGCTTTTAATTCAGTTTTCATAGGCCACAGAACACATGCATGAAAGGACAATATGACCCCACAGGCTTCCAGGAGGAAGGCAAGCGTTGGGCACTGACAACAAAAGCAAAGCTTCACAACCAGAAATTCCAAGGAAGTCTGAAGATCTGTGCTGCACACTGGCTCCCAGGAATAGTCCCCAGTTCTCACAAGGCTCAGGGCATGTGACGAATGGCCTTTCCTTATTTCCTGTATTGTGTAAAGAGCGCTATTCATTGTAAGGAAATCAGTCTCATTGCAGGAGACCCAGGGCTTTAGTGGCCCCTGCAAACTTTTAACTCTTCAGAAATATGTCTGTTATAGTAATTGATGGAAAGCTTTTGGAAAAACAGTAGCTGCTGAAAAGTAAAATATCTTTCCTTACTAAGATTTTCTTAAAACTTATTTTTCTCCTTTTAAAAATGCATTTTATTGAAGTATAGTTGATTTACAATGTTAATTTCTATAGTACAGCAGAGTGTTCAGGTATATATATGTATATACACACACATATGTATGTATTCTTTTTCATATTCTTTTCCATTATGGTTTATCACTGGACATTGGATTTAGTTCCCAGTACTGAACAGGAGGACCTTGTTGTTTATCCATTTTATATATAGTAGTTTGCATTTGCTAATCCTAAACTCTGAATCCATCCCCTCCCATACCCTTCCTCCCACCCACTTTGGCAACCACAAATCTGTACTCTAGGTCTGTGAGTCTGTAAAAACCTATTTTTCTTAGTACAACTCAGACTTCTAAAATTAAAAATATGCAAATAACCAATGGAAATCTGTAAGACTAGGGTAACTGAAAATCATAATGAAATCTTATTCCCTTAAACTGAAAAACCAGGAATATGTC
The DNA here is from genome assembly GCA_022376925.1 of Tragulus kanchil. Lineage (NCBI taxonomy): Eukaryota > Metazoa > Chordata > Mammalia > Artiodactyla > Tragulidae > Tragulus > Tragulus kanchil. Next base: position 99,779,635 of record JAIOJX010000029.1, read on the forward strand.
CAATATGAACTAAAACTGGCCTGAGAAGGGAATTCCCAGTTGCTGTAAGTGTATTCTGTGGTCTCACACAGCAACCAACACCCCTACCCCTGCTCTGGGTGGGTGGGAGAATCTTTGACTTGAGTACCCACTAACCTAATTCACGGCAATGCCAGAACTTTAAAACTTGTTGCTGTCCTCGGCTCTCAATGAGGTTAATCACCGGTGGATAAAAAGGAGGGTGCGCCACGAACATAGAGATTAATGACAGCAATTCGAGAAGCAGCTTTTAATTCAGTTTTCATAGGCCACAGAACACATGCATGAAAGGACAATATGACCCCACAGGCTTCCAGGAGGAAGGCAAGCGTTGGGCACTGACAACAAAAGCAAAGCTTCACAACCAGAAATTCCAAGGAAGTCTGAAGATCTGTGCTGCACACTGGCTCCCAGGAATAGTCCCCAGTTCTCACAAAGCTAAGGGCATGTGACGAATGGCCTTTCCTTATTTCCTTTATGCTGTAAAGAGTGCTATTCATTGTAAGGAAATCAGTCTCATTTGCAGGAGACCCAGACTCCTTACCTCCCCGGCTTTAGTGGCCCCTGCAAACTTTGAACTCTTCATGGAAAGGATAAGAGCCTTGATTTTAGTCACCATAACTGTCACTCCTGAAAAAATTATCTCATGCTGGATTTCTGCATTTTTGATTTTTCTGAAGGGTTCTTGTACTAGATGCAGTTTTGTTATTTTCTGGTTTTCTTCTGGCACGGGAAGATGGACATGACTTGTCTTAATCTTCTGTCCCTCTGTGTTAAGTGTATCCTCCATTCTATCTATGTGCTATTTGGGACCTTTCAGAACAATATGAGATTCTTCTAAGGTTCATATTAAATGAAACTTATTCATTTAAGATGAATGTATTTTAAGCATATTGTCATTCTGATTCTGAGGATTGCTTCTAGGATAGAAAAGTGTGTTAACATGTTGTTCAGTTGCTCAGTCAGGTCCAACTCTTTGTACTCCATGGGCTGCAGCACAACCAGGCTTCTCCGTCCTTCACTATCCCCCGGAGTTTGCTCAAACTCAGGTCCACCGAGTCAGTGATGTCATCCAACCATCTCATCTCTGCCAACCCTTTCTCCTCTTGCCTTCAAACCTTCCCCAGCATCAGGGTCTTCTCCAGTGAGTCGGCCCTTCACATCCCGTGGCCAAAGTACTGGAGCTTCAGGTTCAGCATCAGTCCTTCCAATGAATATTCAGGGTTGATTTCCTTTAGGATTGACTGGCTTGACCTCCTTCCTATCCAAGAGACTCTCAAGAGTCTCCTCCAGTGCCACAGTTTGAAAGCATCAATTCTTCAGTGCTCAGTCTTCTTTATGGTTCAACTCTTACATCCATACATGACTACTGGGAAATCCATAGCTTTGACTAGACGGACCTTGGTTAGCAAAGTGATGTCTCTGCTTTTTAATATACTGTCTACATTTGTCATAGCTTTTCTTCGAAGTTAAAATATTACAAGTAGTGAAATCTATATCTGGTTCTCAGAACATAAAGGAGATGGTTTGATGTTGAGTGCACAGGTGCAGGAACTTAATGGCTCTTGTTAAACCCTGGTGATTACTTCACCCCTGAATTCCTGCTACAACACACAGAAACCTGCTAGCTTCCTGCCCTCTTACAGTCCCTGTGCTCCCAATGAGAGGCACTCACTCATCAAATCTTAAGCTTTAAAAGGCGCCTTCAAGGAAAGACTGAAGCATTTGAAGGGCATTAAGGGGATTTCTCACATTCTAAATCTTCGGCTGGTATTTTCCCATATCCTTTCTGAGAATAAGTCATATTAAAGCCACATTTTCAAGAAGTGAGTCAAATTTCTGACCAGCTTGTGAGAAAGGTCATGTTATCAATGATGCCACTGTCCCTTATTTCTGATCTACGTAATACCTCTTAGTGGTGGTGCAGACACTCAGAAAACTAGCCCTGCGAAAGACAGACATTATAATTATTTTTTGAACTAACCATGGTTTGCAGTAATCAAACTGATCTTTCACAGTGTGTGTGTGTGAAAGTCACTCAGTCGTGTCCAAATCTTTGTGACCCATGGATGCGCCACAAAATTTTCCAGGCAAGAATACTGGAGTGGGTAGCCTTCTTTTCAGGGATCTTCCCACAGGGATCAAACCCAGGTCTCAGCATTGCAGGTGGATTCTTTACCACCGAGTCAGTGATGTCCCCTCTCCCCCAACCCTTTCTCCTCTTGCCTTCAAACCTTCCCCAGCATCAGGGTCTTCTCCAGTGAGTCGGCCCTTCACATCCCGTGGCCAAAGTACTGGAGCTTCAGGTTCAGCATCAGTCCTTCCAATGAATATTCAGGGTTGATTTCCTTTAGGATTGACTGGCTTGACCTCCTTCCTATCCAAGAGACTCTCAAGAGTCTCCTCCAGTGCCACAGTTTGAAAGCATCAATTCTTCAGTGCTCAGTCTTCTTTATGGTTCAACTCTTACATCCATACATGACTACTGGGAAATCCATAGCTTTGACTAGACGGACCTTGGTTAGCAAAGTGATGTCTCTGCTTTTTAATATACTGTCTACATTTGTCATAGCTTTTCTTCGAAGTTAAAATATTACAAGTAGTGAAATCTATATCTGGTTCTCAGAACATAAAGGAGATGGTTTGATGTTGAGTGCACAGGTGCAGGAACTTAATGGCTCTTGTTAAACCCTGGTGATTACTTCACCCCTGAATTCCTGCTACAACACACAGAAACCTGCTAGCTTCCTGCCCTCTTACAGTCCCTGTGCTCCCAATGAGAGGCACTCACTCATCAAATCTTAAGCTTTAAAAGGCGCCTTCAAGGAAAGACTGAAGCATTTGAAGGGCATTAAGGGGATTTCTCACATTCTAAATCTTCGGCTGGTATTTTCCCATATCCTTTCTGAGAATAAGTCATATTAAAGCCACATTTTCAAGAAGTGAGTCAAATTTCTGACCAGCTTGTGAGAAAGGTCATGTTATCAATGATGCCACTGTCCCTTATTTCTGATCTACGTAATACCTCTTAGTGGTGGTGCAGACACTCAGAAAACTAGCCCTGCGAAAGACAGACATTATAATTATTTTTTGAACTAACCATGGTTTGCAGTAATCAAACTGATCTTTCACAGTGTGTGTGTGTGAAAGTCACTCAGTCGTGTCCAAATCTTTGTGACCCATGGATGCGCCACAAAATTTTCCAGGCAAGAATACTGGAGTGGGTAGCCTTCTTTTCCAGGGGATCTTCCCAACCCAGGGATCAAACCCAGGTCTCCAGCATTGCAGGTGGATTCTTTACTATCTGAGCCACCAGGGAAGCCCACTCTTTCACAGTGACTCAATGGTAAAGAATCCAACTGCAATGGATTAGATGTGGGTTTGATGCTTGGGTTGGGAAGATACCCTGGGGAAGGAAATGGCTACCCACTCCAGTGTCTTCCCTTGAAGAATTCCATGAACAGAGGAGCCTGGCGAACTACTGAAGTCCACATGATCACAAAATAGTCAGACATGACTGAGCAACTAAACAAGAAGAAGAAGAAGGGGAAAGATGCTGTGATTTGGGACAGAGAGGCGGGCGGTGGAGGTTAGAAGGAGAGGATGGTCATAATTATGCTCTTGGCTATGTTTAGCACTTAATATGTTCCTGAAGCAGTTTTCACAGACAATTGGGAAATGTGCTTTTGATGAAGCCCATGTCTCAGTTATAGGGAAGCAGAATGATGGAACAGTAGAGGCTCAGAGCTGGGATTTAATATTGCCAAACTTGTCTAATACTGGCTCTGCCATGACCCAGCAGAACGACCTTGGGCAAGTCTCCTGTTTTGATTATTGGTGTCCTCATCTGTACACTGGTGTTAATAACCTTCTCCTGCAGGAATACTGAAAGGGTTAGCGATAGATACACAAAGTACCTAGCATAGGGTCTGGAATGAAGTAAGTAGTCCCTGGAAGGTAATCTTTGCTGTGTGACTAACTTTATGATGCATGTTCCAGCTTTTGGCATGGACTTTGAGAAGGAATGGGATGAATATAGGAGAAGACATTTATGTGTTTGTTTGGGTTTTTTAATCTATCTCATTCGGTTAATTACTTAATATTTAACTGGTTAATTATTCATAGTCAAACAGAAGCTATAATGAATATGCGCTTATTAAACAATAATTTGCCCCTTGATCTACGTAATACCTCTTAGTGGTGGTGCAGACACTCAGAAAACTAGCCCTGAAAGACAGACATTATAATTATTTTTTGAACTAACCATGGTTTGCAGTAATCAAACTGATCTTTCACAGTGTGTGTGTGTGAAAGTCACTCAGTCGTGTCCAAATCTTTGTGACCCATGGATGCGCCACAAAATTTTCCAGGCAAGAATACTGGAGTGGGTAGCCTTCTTTTCAGGGGATCTTCCCACCAGGGATCAAACCCAGGTCTCCAGCATTGCAGGTGGATTCTTTACTATCTGAGCCACCAGGGAAGCCCACTCTTTCACAGTGACTCAATGGTAAAGAATCCAACTGCAATGGATTAGATGTGGGTTTGATGCTTGGGTTGGGAAGATACCCAGGGGAAGGAAATGGCTACCCACTCCAGTGTCTTCCCTTGAAGAATTCCATGAACAGAGGAGCCTGGCGAACTACTGAAGTCCACATGATCACAAAATAGTCAGACATGACTGAGCAACTAAACAAGAAGAAGAAGAAGGGGAAAGATGCTGTGATTTGGGACAGAGAGGCGGGCGGTGGAGGTTAGAAGGAGAGGATGGTCATAATTATGCTCTTGGCTATGTTTAGCACTTAATATGTTCCTGAAGCAGTTTTCACAGACAATTGGGAAATGTGCTTTTGATGAAGCCCATGTCTCAGTTATAGGGAAGCAGAATGATGGAACAGTAGAGGCTCAGAGCTGGGATTTAATATTGCCAAACTTGTCTAATACTGGCTCTGCCATGACCCAGCAGAACGACCTTGGGCAAGTCTCCTGTTTTGATTATTGGTGTCCTCATCTGTACACTGGTGTTAATAACCTTCTCCTGCAGGAATACTGAAAGGGTTAGCGATAGATACACAAAGTACCTAGCATAGGGTCTGGAATGAAGTAAGTAGTCCCTGGAAGGTAATCTTTGCTGTGTGACTAACTTTATGATGCATGTTCCAGCTTTTGGCATGGACTTTGAGAAGGAATGGGATGAATATAGGAGAAGACATTTATGTGTTTGTTTGGGTTTTTTAATCTATCTCATTCGGTTAATTACTTAATATTTAACTGGTTAATTATTCATAGTCAAACAGAAGCTATAATGAATATGCGCTTATTAAACAATAATTTGCTTCCCTAACTCCCTTTACTACTGAAGCACCACACACACAGGGGTGGGGTGTGTGCTATCTCAGTGTCTGGTATTTTTCCTAAAGGGGATGACTATGAGTAACCAGGATGCATCCTCTATTCAAAAGCTGGTTTTGGGTCCCAAAGAGTTTAGATGCTCTGCCTTTGTGCCTATGGATTTCTCCTGGGGCAGCAGTAAGGGCCGCCCAGCTGGCATGCTGGACTGGGAATGCATTTCAGATGAGCCACAGGAGGCAGCGGGGAAACGGAGCATAAAGCACCTGCGGGATGGGGGCAGGACCTAGCACACCAGGCTGGCCTGGACAGGAGCAGACCTTCGAAGCCATTGGGCCTAGGATAAAAAGTCCCTGGTGTGGCAGGATTTCTGGTTCACCAGAGGAAAAGCAAGGCTCCCTGCTTCCCTGCTGTGAACCCTACTCTGTTGAAAGACGAGTCTTACTCTCCTTCAAGCCCTTTCCCAGCTAACTTCCTTTCAGACACCAGGCTCCCGTCTATGAACTCCACCTAAATAACTCTTCTCAGTTTGAGAGATGATTTATAAATCATTGTTTGGCATTGCCCAAGTCAGCCAGATGTTTTATTAAGGATGAAAGTGAAAACCAGGATGACTTAACAGGAGACAGAAAATGTCTACTGAAGTGCTCCACATACGGACAGTCAAATCCAGAGGAGGCAGAAAATGTCTAGTGAAGTGCTCCACGTATGGACAGGCAAATTCAGTCTGGAGGACAGTGAGCCCTGGAGAAGTGTTTTTTTTTTTTTTTTTTTTTTAAACCATGACGTTAAAATATCCTCAAAAAGGAGAAGTAAAAGATTAAAATGTTTTCTCTCAAAAGTTCATAGGTCTTCAAGAAAAAGAGAAGTTAGGGTCAAAATAAAAACAGGATGACAACTACCCTTATTAGAAGAATAAACAATAAAGAAAGACTGAATTTAGTATAGCCTGATAAGGAGCTTACCCAAAATACTTTATGGGAACAGAGAAATAAAGATAAAAGAGGAGGGCACCAAATTAATGATGTCTAAAAAAGATCCGGGAAATCAGCTGCTACATGTGTCTTTAAATGAGGAGTGGGAAGTAAAGAACTTTAGGAGGAAATTAGAAAGCAAAGATGATATTGCAGCAGTCTCCCCAGGGCAAGAACATGAGAAGGAAGGCTCGGAATATACAGGGCAAACGGATAATCTCCAAATTTCAGACAGATGTTTCCCGTTTTAAGATCCTCACTGACAATATACAGCTCCCTGTCAGAAGCTGTAGAAGGGGTTTCCAATCAAGGGGAATAGTTTATGATTCAGTAAATCCAGGCAGGTCTACCAGTGCACCAAGGGTCCAGTGTATTTCAGCCTCCACTATGTGCCAGGTGTTACTTTACATAAAGCACCTGCGGATGGGGGCACTAGCACACCAGGCTGGCCTGGACAGGAGCAGACCTTCGAAGCCATTGGGCCTAGGATAAAAAGTCCCTGGTGTGGCAGGATTTCTGGTTCACCAGAGGAAAAGCAAGGCTCCCTGCTTCCCTGCTGTGAACCCTACTCTGTTGAAAGACGAGTCTTACTCTCCTTCAAGCCCTTTCCCAGCTAACTTCCTTTCAGACACCAGGCTCCCGTCTATGAACTCCACCTAAATAACTCTTCTCAGTTTGAGAGATGATTTATAAATCATTGTTTGGCATTGCCCAAGTCAGCCAGATGTTTTATTAAGGATGAAAGTGAAAACCAGGATGACTTAACAGGAGACAGAAAATGTCTACTGAAGTGCTCCACATACGGACAGTCAAATCCAGAGGAGGCAGAAAATGTCTAGTGAAGTGCTCCACGTATGGACAGGCAAATTCAGTCTGGAGGACAGTGAGCCCTGGAGAAGTGTTTTTTTTTTTTTTTTTTTTTTTAAACCATGACGTTAAAATATCCTCAAAAAGGAGAAGTAAAAGATTAAAATGTTTTCTCTCAAAAGTTCATAGGTCTTCAAGAAAAAGAGAAGTTAGGGTCAAAATAAAAACAGGATGACAACTACCCTTATTAGAAGAATAAACAATAAAGAAAGACTGAATTTAGTATAGCCTGATAAGGAGCTTACCCAAAATACTTTATGGGAACAGAGAAATAAAGATAAAAGAGGAGGGCACCAAATTAATGATGTCTAAAAAAGATCCGGAACTCAGCTGCTACATGTGTCTTTAAATGAGGAGTGGGAAGTAAAGAACTTTAGGAGGAAATTAGAAAGCAAAGATGATATTGCAGCAGTCTCCCCAGGGCAAGAACATGAGAAGGAAGGCTCGGAATATACAGGGCAAACGGATAATCTCCAAATTTCAGACAGATGTTTCCCGTTTTAAGATCCTCACTGACAATATACAGCTCCCTGTCAGAAGCTGTAGAAGGGGTTTCCAATCAAGGGGAATAGTTTATGATTCAGTAAATCCAGGCAGGTCTACCAGTGCACCAGATGTGGGCCTCCACCAGACATGTATTTCAGCCTCCACTATGTGCCAGGTGTTACTTTACTTTAGGTCCTGGGAATGAACACAATGTAACAGACATGGCCTCAGCTCTAAGGAAACAGTGAGAGCCAGTGGGAGAGGCAAGTGATGAACAATGAACAAGAAAGGTAACTAACAGCAGACCCACACTTCTCATGTTTTCTGTGTTTTATTTTGTTTTCTGATGGAGTCACCCCAGCCACCAATGCCTATCCTGGCTTTAATGGGTGCTGGTTGAGAAACCATGTCCCTCATGGTTGCTGCATGGGTCTGAAGTCTCTAATTAGTACTCTGGCAAAAGAAAAGCAGAAGAGGGGTCAGCCATGGTTCCTGTGTCCGACATTTGAGGGGCTGGCCTTGTGGAAAAAACATTTCATGTGTCTTACAGAGACAAGAAGCAGGATTAAAGTCAAAGCTACAGGGAAGAGTTAGGATTTTTTTTTTTTTTTTTTAGAAAAGCGTTCTAGTAAATTTCTGTTGCTAAATATTCCACAGGTGCTTTGTCCTAGTAAGCCCTGCTTTAGGAGCTGGGAATATAGCTGAAAATAAGGTCAATGTCCTCATGGAGGTCAAATGAGATAATACTCTGTAACACCATATAATACAGCACAGTGTAACTTAGCATAGTGTAATACGATATAACATAATAACAAAACATGAGAACTAGTCAGTCTGGCTGGCCATCTTAAAATGGTGAACTGCTTATCGTTGAAGTCTCAGGATTGTAAACAAAGTAAGAGGTCTCTGGGAATCCTAAGTCCAAAGCATCTGATTCTCCTGACTTTGATGGAACAACATAGGGGTTTAGGGCAAACCATGCCCTCTCTATCTGTCTCCCAGGTGGCACTGGTGGTAAAGAATCCACCTGCCAATGCAGGAGACATAACAGACACAGGTTCAGTCCCTGGGTTGGGAAGATCCCCTGGAGAAGGGCATGGCAACCACTCCAGTATTCTTGCCTAAAGAATCTCATGGGCAGAAAAGCCTAGAGGGGCTTACAGTCCATTGGGTTGCAAAGAGTCAGACACAATTAAAACCACTTAGCACGCCCTGACTCAGTGAAGTACTTAACCATTCATGTGATCCCTGGTAGGCTGGGGATATATGATTTCCTTTTAATTTTTGATTTAATCGAAAAGTATCTTCACTACATCTCTGCTTATGTAAATACTGCAAAAGTACAAAACAAAACAGAAAGCCTTCCAGGATCCTAACGTGCACAGATAATGCCCACAGTGAACAGTTTTTAGCCCTGGCTAACTTATCCAGTTCTTAAACACATACACTAGCATGGGGATTATATAGGTATATTTTTAATGAGGTCACACTGTTTAATGACTTAATCTTTTTCATTTCTTCTTTCCCTGAAGAACATATAAACTCATCTTCCTTTTAAAGGCTTCATAGACCATTGTATTCCCTGGAAGTACTATAGTTTATTTAATCAAGTGATGGAGAAATAAATTATGGCTATTTCTTCATTACTACAATCATGCTTTGGCAAAAATCCTTATACACGGATTTTCTTTATAGTTCTGTATTTCTTCAATATCATTAATTTCTGATACAGAATTTCTAGATCAAAAGACATAAATAGGGCTTCCCCTGGTGGTCCAGTGGGTAAGGACACCGCCTTGCAGTGCAAGGGGCGCCGGTTCGAGCCCTGGCCTGGGAAGATCCCACGTGCCGCGGAGCGGCTGGACTGATGTGTCCAACTACCGAGCCGGAGCTCTGGAGCGCATGCGCCCAGAGCCGGTGATCTGCGACGACAGACGCCACCGCGATGGGAGGCCCACAGGAGCCAAAGAACGAAGACTAATGAAAATAGAGAAATGAAGGACCAGTGGAAGTGGCCCGCCCACTCCCCTCCCTCCCCAACCCGACCCCCGCCCAAAGTAAATAAATAAATAAATCAAAAAAAAAAAAAAAAAGACATAAATATTTTAAATTTTAATACCTTGTCAAATTGTTCTCCAAAACATGGTCTATTAAATTTACATCTCTCCAACAGTATATAAGAGTTCCTGTTCCTAAACACCTTTACTAACACTCGTGTTAAAAGTCAGATGTGAAGTGGCTTCCGGACCAAGATGGTGACACAGGGTGCTCCTGAATTCCCTCCTCTCGCAGATTCACAGAATCCACACTACACATGGAGTGATTTCTCTGAGAGAAATTCATAAAATAGACGAGTGACCCCTGAACATCACACCACAGCGAAAATGTCCACGTCCCAACAGGCGAGAAAGGCTGGGACACCCTGTTTCCATAAACCCACCTCTGATACAGCACCATGCACTTGGGAGGAGACTCCCCAACTCACAGCTTATCCTTTAGGAGTGAAGCACCTGGACCACAGACCACACAACCAGCACAACAGATTTTAAGGATGCAACCTGAAGGACAGCCCGCCCCTGCCCCCAATCAAATCACCCAGTTCTGACAACCAATGGGGCATGCATTCATGAGTCCCATAGCACGAAAGAAAACAGGGCTGTAAGAGCTGTTGTTAAAAAGCACAGGAACACTCCCATGGCTGTAACCTGGCTCTGTATAGAGGGAGCAGGTAACAACACCCAGTTTCACGTTCTCCCCAGAACAAGCTCAACTGCATGCTTCCCCAGTTGCTGCCAGAGGGCCCAGCTCCTGATCAGCTGTATCCAGGTACTACAAATCCCCACCCTGGGACACTGATAGGTGCTAGTATGCTCTCAACTACGGGGAGCCATCACGAACACATACAGAAGTTTGGACTTAACCAATGTTATTAAAACAAAAATAAATGACTAATTCAACAGACAGCTTAAAATAACAATCATAAAGGTGCTCATCAAGGTGAGGAGATAAATGCATAAACAGAGTAAAAATTCCCAAAGAGACAGAAAAATATTAAAAAGTATAAAAGAGAAATCACAGGCCTGAAGAATATAAAACATATAACAACATGGATAGTAGCCCACCAGGCTCCTCTGTCCATGGAATTCTCTAGGCAAAAATACTGGAATGGGTTTCCATTCCTTTCTCCAGGGGATCCTCCTAACCCAGGGATCAAACCAGGTCTCCTGTATTGCAGGCAGATTCTTTACAATCTGAGCCACCAAGAATGCCCTGAAAAATTCAACAGAGGGATTCAAAAGCAGACTAGATAAATGGAAGAAAGGATTAATAAGCTAGAAGAAAAGGTAGTGGAATTCATTCAATAAGAGGAGGAAAAAGAAAAAATAAGGATTGAGAAAGAGTAAGCAATAGGAACTTATGGGACACAATCAAATGGAATACTATATGCATGTGGGGAACTCAAGAGGAGAAGAAAGAGGCAGAAAGGTTTTCAGAGAACTTGAGGAAACAGACATCCAGATCCAGGAATATCAGAAAGTACCAAATAAGATGAATTTTAAGAGACTGATAATCTTCCCTGGTGGCTCAGATGGTAAAGAATCCTCCTGCAATGTGGGAGACCTGGGATCGATCCCTGGTTTGGGAAGATTCCCTGCAGAAGGGAATGGCAACCCCACTCTAGTATTCCTGCATGGAGAATTCCATGGACAGAGGAACCTGGTGGGCTACAGTCCATGGGGTTCACAAAGAATCAGACACGACTGAGTGAATAAGCACAAGCAAAGAGACTCACACTGAGACACATTACAATTAAATTGTCTAAAGCTGAAGGCAGGAGAAAATCTTAAAAGAAGCAAGAGAGAGCTTCCCTGGTGGTCCAGTGGGTAAAGAGGCCACCTTGCAGTGCAAGGGGCGTCAGTTCGATCCCTGGTCCGAGAAGATCCCATGTGACGCAGAGTGGCTGGACTGGTGCGTCCAATTACAAGCCTGTGCTCTACGACGAGAGAGGCCATTGCAATGGGAGGCCCACACAGGCCAAAAGAATAAAGATGGATGAAGAATAAACAAACAACCAATTAAAAAAAAAGAGGCCAAAATTAAAAAAAAATAATAAGAAGCAAGAGAAAAGTAACTTGTTACGCACAAGAGAACCCCTCTAGAATTATAAGAAGATTTTTCAGCAGGAACCTTGCAGGCTAGTAGGTACTGGGATGATATCCAAGAATACTCTACCCAGAAAAGCTGTCCTTCAGAAATGAAAGAAATATAAAAAGTTTTCCAGTTAAACAGAAGTTGAAGGAGTTTATTATCATTAGAGCACCCTTACAACAGATATTTAAGGGACTTCTATAAGCTGAAGTAAACGATGTAAATTAGTAACAAAAACCATATGAAAGTCACTGGTAAGGATAAATATAAATTTACATAAAATTTGTAATATTCTAATATTATAATGACAGTATTACCATGGTGACAAATTACTTATAATTCTAGTACTAATGTGAAAAGAAATTATTTAAAATAACTCTAATTATAATCATTTCTAAATGGATACACAGTACAAAAATATTAAAATTGTGACATCAGAAATGTAAAATGTGGGAAAGGGAGTTTAAAAATATAGAGTTTCCGTATGCTTTCTAAGCTGTTATCAGCTTAAAACAGACTGTTGTATCTATAAAATGTTCTGTATAAGCTTCAAAGCATGGTAACTACAAAGCAAAACCTATAGTAGAAACACAAACAATAAATAAATCAAAGCATACCATTATAGAAACTCATCAAGTCACAAAGGAAGAGAACAAGAGTGAAAGACAGAAATAAAGGAACTAAAAATAGCCAGGGAACTGTAGACCAAATTGCAAAAATAAGTCCACATCTATCAATAATTATTTTAAATATAAATGGACTAAATTCTCAAATGAAAATACAGAGAGTCACTGAATGGATTTAAAAAAAAAAAAGACCCAACTATATGTTACCTACATGACACTCACTTTGGCTTTAAGGACACACAGACTAAAACTAAACAGATGTACAAAGATACTCCATGCAAAGAGAATTCAAAGAAAGCAAGGTTTAAATATACACAGGTCAGACAAAATAGACATTAACCAAAAATGTTAACATGAGACAAAGAAGGTCATTATCTAATGATGAAAGAGTCAATTCATCTAGAAGATATGGGTTCACTGGTGAAGTCCACCAAACAAAAGAAATTAATATCAGTCCTTCTCAAAGTCTTCCAAAAAATTGAATAAGGTGGCACACTTCAAGACTCCTTTTACAAGGCCAGTGTTATCCTGGTACCAAAACCAGTCAAGGACATCACAAGGAAAAAAAAACAAAAACAAACTATAGGCCAATATCTCTGATTAACACAGATGCAAAAATTTTCAGCAAATACTAGCAAACTGAATTCAACAGCACGTTAAAATAATCATACACAATAATCAAATGTATTTATTTCAGGGATACAAAGATGGTTCAACACATAAAAATTAATAAATGTGCTATACCACCTTAACTAAATGAAGGATAAAACCCATACAGTCATCTCAAAAGATGCAGAAAAAAAGCCTTTAATGAAATTCAACATCCATTTATGATTAAACTCTAACAGGGCTTCCCTGGTGGTCCAGTGGGTAGGACACTGCCTTGCAGTGCAAGGGGCACCAGTTTGATCCCACGTGTCGTGGAGTGGCTGGACTGATGTGTCCAACTACTGAGCCGGAGCTCTGGAGCGCAGGTGCCCAGAGCCGGTGCTCTGCTACAGGAGAGGCCACTGCAATGGGAGGCCCACACAGACCAAAGAACAAAAAATATAAGTGAATGAAAGATCAATAGAAATGGCCAAAAAAAAAAAAGCTCTAATAAATTGGGTAAGGAAGGAATTTAGCTCAACATAATACAGACAAAATATGACAAGTCCACACTTTCACATCATACTCAATGGTGAAAGTCTGGAAGTTTTTTGTATAAGATAATGAACAAGAAAAAGGTGTCAACTCTAGCTCTTCTGTTCAACACAGAACTAAAAGTCCTACCTAGAATAATTAAGGCTAGAGAAAGAAAAAAAGTTACCTTAATTGCAAAGGAAAAAGTAAGATTATCTCTGTTTGCAGATGACATAATATCATGTATAGAAAACACTCAAGACTCCATCAAAAACATGTTAGAATGAGTCAATGAATTCAGTAGAACTGAAGAATACAAAACCAGTACCTACAAACTAGCTACATTTCCATATACCAACAACAAATTATTAGAGAAATTAAGAAAATAATTTACAATGACACCAAAAAGAATAAATTACTCAGAAATAAATTTAACCAAGTAAGTAAAAGATCTGTTTAGTGAAAACTATAAAACACTGATAAAAAAAATTGAGAACACAAATAAATGGAAAGATAGCCATGCCCATGGATTTGAATTTGTTAAAATATCCATAATACTCTATAAATGCCATCTCTATCAAATTCCAATGGCTTTTTCACAGAGACAGAATAAAGCAACTGCAAAATTTGTATGGAATCACAAATGACCCTGAATAGTCAAAGCAATCCTAAGAAATTGCTTTGATCCTATGATCATGGCCAGAGGCATCCAGTTCCTGATTTCGAACACACGTTCCAAAGTGACAGTAATTAAAACAGGATCATATAAACACAGACATAAATCACTGGAAGAGAACTGGAATTCAGAGTTAAAAACTGAGACTTACATGGTCAATTAATCTTTTAAAAAGAAATCAAGAATATACCATGAGAAAAGAATAGTCTCTAATTAAAAATAAATTAATTTTAAAACTGAAAAGAATGATCTCTTTAAGAAATGGTACCAGGAAAACTGAATATCTGCTTGAAAACAAATGAAAATGGTCCTCTAGCTTACATCATACAAAGTATTAAGTCAAAATGGATTAAATATTTGAATGTAAGATCTAATACTATGAAACTCCTGGACAAAAATAACAGGGCATAAGCCTATTAATGTTGCCACTGGCAATGATTTTGGGGGGTTTGACACCAAATCAAAGAAAAAAAAAAGCAGAATAAGCAAGCAGAATACCAGACTAAAAAGCTTCTGTACAGCAAAGGAAACATCAACAAAATGAAAAGGTCACTTATGGAATCTGAGATTTGCAAACCAAATATCTGATAAAGGGTTAATAATGCAAACTAGACAAGGAACTCATACAACATAATAGATACCCAATTAAAAAGCTAAGTACCTCTGGGAACACACATGTCGGTGAACAACAAAACTCTGTAAAATCTTTAAAATAAAGAAAAAAAAAAAAAAGCTAAGTACCCAATTAAAAAATCAGCAATGGACCTGCACAGACTTTCCCCCCCCCCCCAAAGATGATACATAAATGGCCAACAGATACATGGAAAGGTATTCTACATCATTAAAGCTGAGAGAAATGCAAATCAAAACCACATACACCTCAGGACTCTGGTTGTGGTAAAGTAGTTAAGAATCTGCCTTCCAGGGCAGGGGATGTGAGTCTGACCCCTAGTCAGGGAACTAAGATTAACCGATACCTATCAGGTCAATTCCCAGCTCAGGACAATGTCCTACTTTGGGAAGAGCACAAACACAGAGTTGGATCGGAAGGAACCATGTGCAAGGTTAACCCACACCTCTGGCCACCTCCTCGGGTGGTCAAATGACCTACACCAGACCACGTCTGAAACTTGAAAGCCTGAATCTGGTTACAGCTGGTACCTGAACGGCAGTGTCCACAGACGCCAGCTGCTGAGGCCTTCACAAGTCGCTGCCCACGAGACCAGCGGCCCATATAAACACAGACATAAATCACTTGGAAGAGAACTGGAATTCAGAGTTAAAACTGAGACTTACATGGTCAATTAATCTTTTAAAAAGAAATCAAGAATATACCATGAGAAAAGAATAGTCTCTAATTAAAATAAATTAATTTTAAAACTGAAAAGAATGATCTCTTTAAGAAATGGTACCAGGAAAACTGAATATCTGCTTGAAAACAAATGAAAATGGTCCTCTAGCTTACATCATACAAAGTATTAAGTCAAAATGGATTAAATATTTGAATGTAAGATCTAATACTATGAAACTCCTGGACAAAAATAACAGGGCATAAGCCTATTAATGTTGCCACTGGCAATGATTTTGGGGGGTTTGACACCAAATCAAAGAAAAAAAAAAGCAGAATAAGCAAGCAGAATACCAGACTAAAAAGCTTCTGTACAGCAAAGGAAACATCAACAAAATGAAAAGGTCACTTATGGAATCTGAGATTTGCAAACCAAATATCTGATAAAGGGTTAATAATGCAAACTAGACAAGGAACTCATACAACATAATAGATACCCAATTAAAAAGCTAAGTACCTCTGGGAACACACATGTCGGTGAACAACAAAACTCTGTAAAATCTTTAAAATAAAGAAAAAAAAAAAAAAGCTAAGTACCCAATTAAAAAATCAGCAATGGACCTGCACAGACTTTCCCCCCCCCCCCAAAGATGATACATAAATGGCCAACAGATACATGGAAAGGTATTCTACATCATTAAAGCTGAGAGAAATGCAAATCAAAACCACATACACCTCAGGACTCTGGTTGTGGTAAAGTAGTTAAGAATCTGCCTTCCAGGGCAGGGGATGTGAGTCTGACCCCTAGTCAGGGAACTAAGATTAACCGATACCTATCAGGTCAATTCCCAGCTCAGGACAATGTCCTACTTTGGGAAGAGCACAAACACAGAGTTGGATCGGAAGGAACCATGTGCAAGGTTAACCCACACCTCTGGCCACCTCCTCGGGTGGTCAAATGACCTACACCAGACCACGTCTGAAACTTGAAAGCCTGAATCTGGTTACAGCTGGTACCTGAACGGCAGTGTCCACAGACGCCAGCTGCTGAGGCCTTCACAAGTCGCTGCCCACGAAGACCAGCGGCCCTTAGGCCCGGGAGCGGTGGAGGAGGGGTTTGCATCGCCTCAAGGCCCGGGCCCGCGTCGGCTGTGCTGAGAACGCTGGAGCTCTGCGGGCCTCACAGGCCTCAGCCTGTCCCTGGCCCCCAGCTCACCCGCCGACGTCATGGCTGGAGGGACTAAAGGGTCCAGGGGGAGAAGGCTGCCATTCACCTCCCACAGCGAGGGTTTGCACCACTAGTGAGACCGCGAACTGCCCGGCTCAGTCTCGCGGTAACTGTCCTGTGCGCACAGCTGTGCCCCGCCTGGCCCCATTTAGAGAACTGCCCTCTGATGCAGCAATCCCACTCCAGGGTGTATATCCAAAAGAAACCGATCACCCTCTCAGAGAGACCTGTGCACTCCCAAGCTCACTGCAGCATTATTTATAACAGCCACGGTGAGCAAAGAACCACACTGTCCTTCCTGCCTGCCTGCCCTGCTAAGTTGCTTCAGCTGTGTTCGACTCTTTGCGAACCCACCCACAGACTGTAGCCCGCCAGGCTTCTCTGCCCAAGGGATTCTCCAGGCAAGAATACTGGAGTGGGTTGCCATTTCCTTCTCCAGGGGAATTTTCCTATCCAGGGACTGAACACACTGGTGTCTCCTTCATGGCAGGCAGATTCTTTACTACTTTCCAGCTAAAAGTACGTGTTGTAATAAAAGCCTAAATAGGGCAGAATATCAATATTCCAATTGAACCGTCTGATGTGTAAGAAAGAGTGTGTGTGTGAATGTTTCTATACATTGGGTATGAGGGATCTTACTGGGTTAATGAAATTCTCTAAAACTATATTATGCACAAATCTATAAATTTACTACATAGCACTGAATTGCACACTTGACAGGGGTTAGTTTTCTGATATGTAAAGGACATCTCAATACAGTTATAAAAAGGAAGACTAGAGATTGCTCACCTGAATGTGCAAATGGTGAGTGACAGAGGGGCTCCGAGACAAGACCCTTTGGAATCAGTAGCAAGTTTTTCATGAAGGATCCAGACCCTCCTCAGCATGGCCCTGAGGGCACTGAACCCCAGCTAAACATTCTTATCACTCTCTTGAGAAACTGAAGGAATACTGAAGGGACACAGAAACACGGGTCAGCCTTCTGGCCGAGTCCCAGAATGACCAAGTGTCCTTGGGCAGAGCCTCTGTCTAGGTCAGGCCCTCTCACCTGAAACATGGGAACGTCACTCCCTATGGTGGCCTCGGGCTTCCCCGTGGCTCTGGGACAAGAGTCTCCACCCCCTCATCCTAAGTCCAATGCTATTTCGACTTCTTCACACACAGTTACTCTGTCTCTGGGGGCCCTGAAATACCAGGGTGGAGGGCATATTTTTAAATGCCAGATGCCTCTGGCCTGTCTGACTGCACATGTACTGATGCCTCTTCCAGGAGCATCTCCCTGGGGTTCAGGCAAGCTGGGCTCCCACTGCCCCCACAGGAAGGAGGCTCGAACATCCCTCTTGAGGCTGCACAGATGTCTGATCTCTATGTCCTTCCATCCTGCCCTCTTAGTTCATGACCTCAGTGGTCCAGGAACACCTTCTCACAGCCTCCTTTGTTTAACTTTTCGCTTCTCTGAATGTCTACAGCACCAATCGTTTTTAGCTCAATCAACACTGAGTGTGTCTGAGACCACACTTAAGCACTCTGAAGGCAGAGATGCCACCTTCGTTCATCACTCCATCTCCAGGTCTGGCTCAGTACAGTGCCCATGGGAGGTACTCAGAGAGCGGTTACTCAACAATCGAGGTACGATGTCCTCAAGCTGCTGGCACGACCTGCTAGATGAACACACATTTGCATCATTTCTTGTTGAGTAAGTCTGCCTTTCTTTCCACCAATGCTAGGGCAGCTCAAGATCTTCCTGAAATTCCTCTTTGGGAACATATGGCTGTATATCAAGGTCTCTGAATTCCTGGAGGATGAAGGGTGGGGCATTTCAGTGTTCAGAGTGGACGTGAATTCAGAGAGAGTCAAAGTCATTCAGAGTCAAGTTTCAAGGAAGTGACTGAGTAAACTAAGGAGAGCCATTCTGGGTCAAAACTCAACTTGGAGTTCATTCACTTCATTCTCAAGAAGAAAGTAGTTCTAGGAAGGCTTGTGAGATGATGTCCCTAGAACGAGTTATTTGGCTTCCCAGCATGACTTTTTGAGGGACAATGAGCGATCCCTTTGAATGAATTAAAAATACTTCAAATGTTAACTTTTCTTTTAAAAATGAATCTAGCAACTGAACACACAGCAGGAACTAAATCGACACTGACTGATCTCGTTTTATGGTTGGGGTAGAATACCAGTTTGGTTCCGTACAAATATGAACTCTGAAATAAATCTGATGCTGAACAAAAACCCAGCATCTCTAGTAGAACAATAAAATAATGCAACAGTAGGAGACACAGAAAAAGGAAGGAAGGAAAGGAAGGAAGGAAGGAAAGTGTAGAACTTGCAAATTACAATTCTCAAGAGGGGTTTCAAATAACACTGGGCAAAACAGGAGTGCACTAGATGTTTCTGGAGTTCCTCATAATTGTGTCTTCTGGGTTCCTAATGAAGAATCAGCCACAGAGTCAGGATTATTTTGGACAAGTTTCAAGAAATTAAAACAAAAGTTTAAGAAAGAAGAATAGAGGTCAGTCTGTTTACCTAGTAGAGACAGATGGCTGTATTTATATAGTCAGAGGAGTGAGGCAGAGAGACTTCCAAAGTTCCACCAAGCACATTTGCCAAGAAAATGCTTCAGGTTGGCAGAAGGTAGAAACCCAGTATTGGGTAAATATTTAGCAACACTGATGAATTTTTAACACTAATATCTCATGTGCAGCAGAACACGCTTTATGGTCTGAAATCTCTCTCTCCATTCAAATGATGATACAAATCAAAACATAATCACCGCTAGATGAACACACATTTGCATCATTTCTTGTTGAGTAAGTCTGCCTTTCTTTCCACCAATGCTAGGGCAGCTCAAGATCTTCCTGAAATTCCTCTTTGGGAACATATGGCTGTATATCAAGGTCTCTGAATTCCTGGAGGATGAAGGGTGGGGCATTTCAGTGTTCAGAGTGGACGTGAATTCAGAGAGAGTCAAAGTCATTCAGAGTCAAGTTTCAAGGAAGTGACTGAGTAAACTAAGGAGAGCCATTCTGGGTCAAAACTCAACTTGGAGTTCATTCACTTCATTCTCAAGAAGAAAGTAGTTCTAGGAAGGCTTGTGAGATGATGTCCCTAGAACGAGTTATTTGGCTTCCCAGCATGACTTTTGAGGACAATGAGCGATCCCTTTGAATGAATTAAAAATACTTCAAATGTTAACTTTTCTTTTAAAAATGAATCTAGCAACTGAACACACAGCAGGAACTAAATCGACACTGACTGATCTCGTTTTATGGTTGGGGTAGAATACCAGTTTGGTTCCGTACAAATATGAACTCTGAAATAAATCTGATGCTGAACAAAAACCCAGCATCTCTAGTAGAACAATAAAATAATGCAACAGTAGGAGACACAGAAAAAGGAAGGAAGGAAAGGAAGGAAGGAAGGAAAGTGTAGAACTTGCAAATTACAATTCTCAAGAGGGGTTTCAAATAACACTGGGCAAAACAGGAGTGCACTAGATGTTTCTGGAGTTCCTCATAATTGTGTCTTCTGGGTTCCTAATGAAGAATCAGCCACAGAGTCAGGATTATTTTGGACAAGTTTCAAGAAATTAAAACAAAAGTTTAAGAAAGAAGAATAGAGGTCAGTCTGTTTACCTAGTAGAGACAGATGGCTGTATTTATATAGTCAGAGGAGTGAGGCAGAGAGACTTCCAAAGTTCCACCAAGCACATTTGCCAAGAAAATGCTTCAGGTTGGCAGAAGGTAGAAACCCAGTATTGGGTAAATATTTAGCAACACTGATGAATTTTTAACACTAATATCTCATGTGCAGCAGAACACGCTTTATGGTCTGAAATCTCTCTCTCCATTCTGTTTTACAAGTGATGATACAAATCAAAACATAATCACCTGTCGAGGATATATCCTGCACCTGTGAAACTATATTTCCAACAAGCCAACTTCCTCGTTACAATAGAGAGAAGCTGACAGCATGGGTTCTCCCTCCTCCTGCAGTGGGCTCCACACTCTCACATGGAAGGACTGCTGGTACAACCATGAACAATCCGCGGACATCACCTTTTATTACTACTGTCTGCACAACCAGTGACTCTGTCTGGGGCTCCATGGCAGACTCTGGCCCAAACCAGAGAGGGCTCCACTCCGAGGCATCCACAGTGGCTTTGCCTCAGGGAAAAACCAGACCTCCAGGAACCTCATGAGCACCTTCTCCGGAAGCAAGGGAGGCCTGGCTTCGGGCCCAGGGAGGGGCCCTGGGCTTAGCGTGTCAAGGAGAACAGAGAACAGGAATGATGGACTCTGCTGGAAGGGAGCTACAGGGCAGCCGGAGAGACAGGAATCCACAAACACATGAAGGCATGAGAGAACAGTCCTTGAGCATGGGTTGCTGTTGCTGCTGGTCAGTCACTAAGTCATGTCCGACTCTTTGCAACCCCATGGACTGGAACCCTGCCAGGCTCCTCTGTCCATGGGATTTCTCAGGCAAGAATAATAGAGTTGGTTGCCATTTCCTTCTCTGGGGATCTTCCCGACCCAGAGACTGAACCTGCGTCTACCTGCATTGGCAGGTGGATTTTTTTTTAACCACTGAGTCACCTGGGAAGCCCTCAGTCATGGGTAGCAGACTCCAAATTCAGGGCCAGGCAGTGACGCGGGGCTCACCCTGAGCTGGTATGGCTGGGGCTGCATGGATCTGCTGTCCAGAATTTATAACAGAAAGTGAGATTTGGGTGACCCCAAAACAGGATGGTGTGATAGTCTGAGCTGGGGCGAGGGGATGAGCAGAGAGCGGACGAGGGTGATGGGCATGGTCTCCAAGGGGATTTGACGACACCTCAAGATGTGGAGGGTAGGGGCTGGCAGTGGTGGGTAGGGAGGGTCTGAATGTGGAGGGTCACACGTGCCTGGTGCTGCTTTAGAGTGACTTGCCAACAGTGGGCCAGACAGTCTGGATGAGGGGACAGTGGAAAAGACGGTGGCTTTTTGAAGTGATGAAAAATACAATTATAGGAAGGAGGAGGTGAAAGGCTCCAGGAGAACCAAGTGTTTCAGCATCAGATGAGGAATTGCTTTTAGAGGACAGAGGTGCAGGGCCAGCTGCTGATCTCAGGACAGGTTTCTTCAGAGGCAGTTCAAGCACTGAGGTGCCCCGGGCCCAGAAGGATGAACTGAAGGGCCAGCCATCCTCCACCTCCGTTCCTGGATCCCTGCCATGCCCTGCCCTGTCCAGCCTGGGCACCACCAGGACACAGTGAGCCCCTTCACTCTCCTGGATTCTTCTTTCACTACCGCAGAGAGGAGTGGACCTGGTCAGTGTGCACTCGAGTCAAATAAACAAAAAACTGGTCATCAACCCATCTAATTTATCCAACTCAATATATAGGCTTCATACAGTCTTTGCCTAGCTTCTGACCATACAGAAGATATCAAAACCACAGGCTTGGGCTTCCCTGGTGGTCCAGTGGGTAAGGACACCGCCTTGCAGTGCAAGGGGCACCGGTTCAATCCCTGGCCTGGGAAGATCCCATGTGCCGCGGAGCGGCTGGACCGATGTCTCCAACTACCGAGCCGGAGCTCTGGAGTGCATGCGCCCAGAGCTGGTGCTCTGTGACGAGAGAGGCCACTGCGATGGGAGACTCACACGGGCCAAAGAACAAAGACAGATGAAAATAGATAAACGAAGAACCAATAGAAGTAGCCAAGTATATATATATATATATATATATATATATATATATATATATATAATCACTACAAGTGTGAGACTAGTAGATTCCATTCCTGGGGCTACTGCAGATCAGAGAATGAACATATAACACATTTTCAAAGGTATCCAGTACAGAACACTTGCACAGGCCTTCTCCTCCGCATCTCCTGCAATCCTTAGAACAGTGCAAAGTAAACATTACTGACCCATTTTACAGATGAGGAAACCAAGGACATGAGAAGTTAAAGAACACAGGGTCACACAGCCAGTAGGTGAAGGAACGACACCTCCACCTGCCTCTGAGCTACCCTGTCTCCTTGCCCACCTCCGTGGGAGGTGCTGCCCAGTTCTCACCCAGGGGGACTGGCTGCTAGAACTGCTCCCACTTCTACCAGTGACCAGGCCCTGGGGGGCCGAGTCACAGAAGCTCCAGAGGGTTTCAGCATCAGATGAGGAATTGCTTTTAGAGGACAGAGGTGCAGGGCCAGCTGCTGATCTCAGGACAGGTTTCTTCAGAGGCAGTTCAAGCACTGAGGTGCCCCGTTCCCAGAAGTATGAACTGAAGGGCCAGCCATCCTCCACCTCCGTTCCTGGATCCCTGCCATGCCCTGCCCTGTCCAGCCTGGGCACCACCAGGACACAGTGAGCCCCTTCACTCTCCTGGATTCTTCTTTCACTACCGCAGAGAGGAGTGGACCTGGTCAGTGTGCACTCGAGTCAAATAAACAAAAAACTGGTCATCAACCCATCTAATTTATCCAACTCAATATATAGGCTTCATACAGTCTTTGCCTAGCTTCTGACCATACAGAAGATATCAAAACCACAGGCTTGGGCTTCCCTGGTGGTCCAGTGGGTAAGGACACCGCCTTGCAGTGCAAGGGGCACCGGTTCAACCCCTGGCCTGGGAAGATCCCATGTGCCGCGGAGCGGCTGGACCGATGTCTCCAACTACCGAGCCGGAGCTCTGGAGTGCATGCGCCCAGAGCTGGTGCTCTGTGACGAGAGAGGCCACTGCGATGGGAGACTCACACGGGCCAAAGAACAAAGACAGATGAAAATAGATAAACGAAGAACCAATAGAAGTAGCCAAGTATATATATATATATATATATATATATATATATATATATATATAATCACTACAAGTGTGAGACTAGTAGATTCCATTCCTGGGGCTACTGCAGATCAGAGAATGAACATATAACACATTTTCAAAGGTATCCAGTACAGAACACTTGCACAGGCCTTCTCCTCCGCATCTCCTGCAATCCTTAGAACAGTGCAAAGTAAACATTACTGACCCATTTTACAGATGAGGAAACCAAGGACATGAGAAGTTAAAGAACACAGGGTCACACAGCCAGTAGGTGAAGGAACGACACCTCCACCTGCCTCTGAGCTACCCTGTCTCCTTGCCCACCTCCGTGGGAGGTGCTGCCCAGTTCTCACCCAGGGGGACTGGCTGCTAGAACTGCTCCCACTTCTACCAGTGACCAGGCCCTGGACACAGCAGCAGAGCAGAGCAAGGCTCTTCGATGCTCCACAAGAAATGCTTCCAGAGGGGACACAAGCCCTGGGCTGCTGTTCACTCTCTGAAACATGGAGGGTGTGACATCTCAGGGGAAATCTACTTTGCACTAGTATAATTTTCTAGGCACAGCTAATGGCCGAGAACTGGGTACTTCCAGATGGACTATTGTTTAGGCGTTGAGGCTGGGGTGTGATGGTAACGGAGAGTCAGTCCTGACCAGAAAGTAATCTTTGGCCCAGAGCAAGGGGCCTCTGACAAGGGGTCTAGGCTTTCCATAAAAAAAAAAAAAAGGCAAACCATTCAGGCTTTTGGCTCAGCCGTGGCTTAGGTGATGAGGTTTAAACGAGCAGCTCCTGAGAGCCTGCTGTCATGCGGCACTCCTACACAGGCCTTTGGCTGACCAGCTCTCTTCCCAGGCCTGTCTGGGGAGCATGCACCAGGCATCTGCTGTGCTTCTCGCACAGAGGTGCGTCCATTCCTCCCAAAAACCTTGTCCTGGTCCTCCTGACTCTAGCCCCATCCCCTGTGGGTCTTATACCAGCTGATGACAGATGGTGGCCAAGGCGAGCCCGAGGGCCAGCTCTGCAGAGCAGTGAGCCCCAGACTGTGGATGTCTGCAGACTGACCACTCAGGGTCCTCTGGTGGAACCCAGAGTTCCAGGGTGGTCTGCTAGGAAGACACTGTCCTGGCTGCCCAGAAGCTCAAGCATCCACTACCTGGCCTCTAGTAGATTCCATTCCTGGGGCCACGGCAGATCAGAGAATGAACATATAACCCTTTTTCAAAGGTATCCAGTACAGAACACTTGCACAGGCCTTCTCCTCCGCATCTCCTGCAATCCTTAGAACAGTGCAAAGTAAACATTACTGACCCATTTTACAGATGAGGAAACCAAGGACATGAGAAGTTAAAGAACACAGGGTCACACAGCCAGTAGGTGAAGGAACGACACCTCCACCTGCCTCTGAGCTACCCTGTCTCCTTGCCCACCTCCGTGGGAGGTGCTGCCCAGTTCTCACCCAGGGGGACTGGCTGCTAGAACTGCTCCCACTTCTACCAGTGACCAGGCCCTGGACACAGCAGCAGAGCAGAGCAAGGCTCTTCGATGCTCCACAAGAAATGCTTCCAGAGGGGACACAAGCCCTGGGCTGCTGTTCACTCTCTGAAACATGGAGGGTGTGACATCTCAGGGGAAATCTACTTTGCACTAGTATAATTTTCTAGGCACAGCTAATGGCCGAGAACTGGGTACTTCCAGATGGACTATTGTTTAGGCGTTGAGGCTGGGGTGTGATGGTAACGGAGAGTCAGTCCTGACCAGAAAGTAATCTTTGGCCCAGAGCAAGGGGCCTCTGACAAGGGGTCTAGGCTTTCCATAAAAAAAAAAAAAAAAAGGCAAACCATTCAGGCTTTTGGCTCAGCCGTGGCTTAGGTGATGAGGTTTAAACGAGCAGCTCCTGAGAGCCTGCTGTCATGCGGCACTCCTACACAGGCCTTTGGCTGACCAGCTCTCTTCCCAGGCCTGTCTGGGGAGCATGCACCAGGCATCTGCTGTGCTTCTCGCACAGAGGTGCGTCCATTCCTCCAAAAGCCTTGTCCTGGTCCTCCCTGACTCTAGCCCCATCCCCTGTGGGTCTTATACCAGCTGATGACAGATGGTGGCCAAGGCGAGCCCGAGGGCCAGCTCTGCAGAGCAGTGAGCCCCAGACTGTGGATGTCTGCAGACTGACCACTCAGGGTCCTCTGGTGGAACCCAGAGTTCCAGGGGTGGTCTGCTAGGGAAGACACTGTCCTGGCTGCCCAGGCCCTCACTTCCCATGCTGGGTCAAGCATCCCACTACCTGGCCTTCTACACCTCTCCCAGCTTTAAGTACAAGGTTTCTCATTACAACTCCCTCAAGTTTTCTCATTAAAACTCATCAGGATGCTAGCTTGACACCTCCAGCACCAGGCAGGCTTTCTGCTTGATTCCTGGACTTTCTGAGAACACAAAATACCCTGGAGAGCTGGTCTCTGCTAGGCAACCTCCCTGGAGGAGAAGTCAGCCCCTTCGGCAGCTCTCCAGGCTGCCCAGAGCAGAGGCCCAGCGCTCCCGAAGCAGGCCCCGGGGTTACTTTATAAAACCCAAGCCTGGAAAAATGAGTTCCAGCACTGCCAGTTCAAACAGGTAGCCTGCCTGCATGTCCCCCTCGGCCTGGTCCCTGCAGGTCTGACTATATAATAAGGACAGGTTGGCTTGTCCCAAGCCTGAGGGGCTCTGCAGCATTAACAGCAGAGAGACCCCTGCGCCTGCCTCACAGCCTTGGTCAGAGCAGCCTGCTGCTCCCTCTACGCTTGGGGCCCCCTTTCCTCTCCCCAGCTTCTGGCCTCCTCCTCTCCTGCCTTCCTTGTTCCTTGCACTTCACATAGCATTGGCACTGAGTTTGGCACGTATCTGTTGGATGAACCACTGATGAAGCAGGGTGTCTCAGACAGCCAGTGCCTGGGGTGGAAGGCGGAGGAAACAGGGAGCAGAACCGAAAGCAGGAGAAGGCCCCCCCGAGGAACAGTGGAGCCATGTCATGCGGCACTCCTACACAGGCCTTTGGCTGACCAGCTCTCTTCCCAGGCCTGTCTGGGGAGCATGCACCAGGCATCTGCTGTGCTTCTCGCACAGAGGTGTCCATTCCTCAAAAGCCTTGTCCTGGTCCTCCTGACTCTAGCCCCATCCCCTGTGGGTCTTATACCAGCTGATGACAGATGGTGGCCAAGGCGAGCCCGAGGGCCAGCTCTGCAGAGCAGTGAGCCCCAGACTGTGGATGTCTGCAGACTGACCACTCAGGGTCCTCTGGTGGAACCCAGAGTTCCAGGGGTGGTCTGCTAGGGAAGACACTGTCCTGGCTGCCCAGGCCCTCACTTCCCATGCTGGGTCAAGCATCCCACTACCTGGCCTTCTACACCTCTCCCAGCTTTAAGTACAAGGTTTCTCATTACAACTCCCTCAAGTTTTCTCATTAAAACTCATCAGGATGCTAGCTTGACACCTCCAGCACCAGGCAGGCTTTCTGCTTGATTCCTGGACTTTCTGAGAACACAAAATACCCTGGAGAGCTGGTCTCTGCTAGGCAACCTCCCTGGAGGGAGAAGTCAGCCCCTTCGGCAGCTCTCCAGGCTGCCCAGAGCAGAGGCCCAGCGCTCCCGAAGCAGGCCCCGGGGTTACTTTATAAAACCCAAGCCTGGAAAAATGAGTTCCAGCACTGCCAGTTCAAACAGGTAGCCTGCCTGCATGTCCCCCTCGGCCTGGTCCCTGCAGGTCTGACTATATAATAAGGACAGGTTGGCTTGTCCCAAGCCTGAGGGGCTCTGCAGCATTAACAGCAGAGAGACCCCTGCGCCTGCCTCACAGCCTTGGTCAGAGCAGCCTGCTGCTCCCTCTACGCTTGGGGCCCCCTTTCCTCTCCCCAGCTTCTGGCCTCCTCCTCTCCTGCCTTCCTTGTTCCTTGCACTTCACATAGCATTGGCACTGAGTTTGGCACGTATCTGTTGGATGAACCACTGATGAAGCAGGGTGTCTCAGACAGCCAGTGCCTGGGGTGGAAGGCGGAGGAAACAGGGAGCAGATCAGAAAGCAGGAGAAGGCATCATACACACCTTGACACTCCAGCACGGTTCCCCTGCTCTCAACAGTAACCCACTGGGGCTGGAGCCCAGCCTGTCCCTCCTGCCCCACACCCACTTCCCTTTCATGTGAACATCACTGGGACTCACATGGATGCCCCTCCGTCTCTGTATCTATATATCCATCTATCGAGTGCTTTCTGACGTGCGCAGCTCTGTGTATACTATACACGTGTGTCCCTCCAACCTCCCACACCATATACATATAGAAAGAAGGAGCTTAGAAAAGTCATCTCCACCTAAGTGGTTCCCCCTCAAACATTTCAATATAAAGATACCTTTCTGAAGTTAGAATTTTGTGGACTTTTAGTTTTTAGGGTATGCTGACCATGAAATCATTAAAACAATTATTCTAAATTCAGTATCGCTTTTAAATGAACACGGCACATTTAATGATCAGGAAACAATGACATTTAAAAGAAAGGTATAGTCCCTCCTTATAGTCCCTCTCATCTTTAATTTAGTGATGAGAAAATGAGGCTCTGAGAAAAATTCTCACTGATGGAACGGTGAGATGAATTATAGACTATACACGTGGATATTCAGATATTTAGCTATGATGATGCTCAAATTTACAGTTGTTTTTACTTCTTTTATTAAGATCACTGAATTGTATACTTTAATGGGTGTTTTCACTTCTAATGGCTATAGAAAAACACATTGATTTATGATTGCCAGAACTTGAAATTCAGATAGGGAATGAGGGGAACAAGGAAGACAATAAGGTTTTAAGACTACACTGACCACATATGTTAGGGTAACAGGCATGTATCACAGAATTTCACTGTATTTTCTACGTGAAAGTGCTTTTTGTTACTTTTTATCTCAACTATCTTCACAATTTTAAAAAATCTTTTCCTTTTAAAGCTTTTTTTTGGATGTGAGTCATTTTAAAACCTGTATTGAAATTTGTTACAATAATGCTTCTGTTTTATGTTTTATTTTTTTTTGGCCTCCAGGCATGTGGAATTTTAGTTCCCTGGCCAGGGATCGAACCCAAATCCACTGGACTGGAACACAAAGGCTTAACCACTGAACTGCCAGGGAAGCCTCCTACCTTCACAGGAAATCGTAGCAAAGGAAAGACACTTGGTATGTGTATGTGAGTGTGTGGATGAGTATGTACGTGCTAAGGAGATGCTTCTCGTGGAGAACTTGGCCACTTTCCAATAAAGCATATACTATAGTTGTAGGTTTTTTTCTGGCATTTCAGAGCCTAAAATCACCATTGTGTTATTTTTACCAGGAACCACAAAATCACTTTCTAAAAACTGAGGTAAAATTCACATATCTAAAAGTCTCCATCTTAACCATTTTAATATGCATAGTTCAGTGGGTTTTCAGTTATTCACGTTGTACAATCATCCTCCATCTCCAATTCTAGAACATTTCCATCAGCCTCAAAGGAAACCCTGTACCTTCCATTTCAGGCTCCTCCTACCCCCTGGCAACTACTGTCTACTTTCTGTTGCTATGCATTTACCTATTCTGGACATTTCACATAAATGGAATCCTGCAATGTTTGGCCTTTTGTGGTCTGGCTTCTTTCACTTAGCATAATGTTTCCAAGGTTCATCCATGTTGCAGTACTTCATCTCTATTTATGGCCCCACAGGCTTCATGGTACCACATTTGTTTATCTACTCATCAGTTGATAAACATTGGAGTTGTTTCAACATTTTAGCTATTATGGATAATGCTGCTATAAACATTCATGTAAAAGTTTTTGTGTGAACATGTGTTCTTAATTTTCTTGGATATATACCTCAGAGTGGAATTGCTGGGTCACTGGTTACTTTACGTTTAACTTTTTGAGAAATTGCCAACAGTTCTCCACAGCCCCCTCACCATGTTACACTCACATAGCAACAGACGAGGGTTCTGGCTTCTATACATCATCACCAGAGCTTGTTCTATTTTTCATTACCCTTGTGGTGCGAAGTGGTAACTCACTGTCGTTTTGATCTGCATTCTCCTAATGATTAATGATAAGTATCCTTTTCATGTGCTTACTGACCGACCATTCGTAATCTTCTTAGGAGAAATGTCTATTCATCTCCTTTGTCCATTTTTTCAGTTCTTTTTTTATTGTTGTAGTCTAAGAGTTCTTTATAAATCCTGGATAACAGATCCTTTTTAGACACACAGTTTGCAAATATTTTCTTCCATTCTCTGAGTTGCCTTTTTCACTTTCTTCATAGCATCCTTTGAAGTACAAAATGTTTAGAGCTCAATAAGAGCTTATGTAGCTATGTTGCCTTTTGTGACTTGTGTTTTTCATGTAAAATTTAAGAAGGAACTGCTTAATCAGAGATCACAAAGATTTGGGCCTATATTTTCTTCTAAGATTTTTATAATTTTAGCTCTAAAACGCAGGCCCTTTAATCCATCTTGAGTTAATGTTTATTTTAAAGAAATTTATTTATTTATTTATTTTTGGCTGTGCTGAGTCTTCCTTGCTGTACTCAAGCTTTCTCTAGGTATGGCGATCAGAAGCTGTTTCTCTTGTTGCAGTGTGCAGGCTTCTGATGTGGTGACTTCTCTTGTTGTGGAGCATGGCTTCAGTAGCTGTGGCCCATGAGTTCAGCTGCCCTGTGGCATGTCCCCTACACTGGCAGGATTCTTAACCAGTGGACCTTAGGGAGGTCCAATTAATTTTTATATATGATGAGAGGTAGTTGGCTTCAAACTTTCGCATGCGGTTGTTCAGTTGCCCCAGCACCATTTACTGAAAAAAATCCTCTTTTCTTATTGAATGGTCCTGGCATCCTTGTGGATCAATTGACCATACACTCATGGGTTTAATTTTGAACTCTCAATTCTATTCCATTGATTTACATGTCTATCCTAATCTCAGTACCACAATACCTTGATTACATATATGGCTGCTTTGTAGTCAGCTTTGAAATCATGAAGTGTGAGTCCTTCAACTTTGTTCAACATTATTTTTAGGTTTTGACAGTCTCTTGATTTCCATATGACTTTTAAGATCAGCTTGTCCATTTTGTAACAAGGGCAGCTGGAATCTTGATGGGGACTGCACTCAATGAGTCAACCAGGCAGCACTGCCATCTTAGTATTTTCTCCACCTTTCGTTACTGACCGACCATTCGTAATCTTCTTAGGAGAAATGTCTATTCATCTCCTTTGTCCATTTTTTCAGTTCTTTTTTTATTGTTGTAGTCTAAGAGTTCTTTATAAATCCTGGATAACAGATCCTTTTTAGACACACAGTTTGCAAATATTTTCTTCCATTCTCTGAGTTGCCTTTTTCACTTTCTTCATAGCATCCTTTGAAGTACAAAATGTTTAGAGCTCAATAAGAGCTTATGTAGCTATGTTGCCTTTTGTGACTTGTGTTTTTCATGTAAAATTTAAGAAGGAACTGCTTAATCAGAGATCACAAAGATTTGGGCCTATATTTTCTTCTAAGATTTTTATAATTTTAGCTCTAAAACGCAGGCCCTTTAATCCATCTTGAGTTAATGTTTATTTTAAAGAAATTTATTTATTTATTTATTTTTGGCTGTGCTGAGTCTTCCTTGCTGTACTCAAGCTTTCTCTAGGTATGGCGATCAGAAGCTGTTTCTCTTGTTGCAGTGTGCAGGCTTCTGATGTGGTGACTTCTCTTGTTGTGGAGCATGGCTTCAGTAGCTGTGGCCCATGAGTTCAGCTGCCCTGTGGCATGTCCCCTACACTGGCAGGATTCTTAACCAGTGGACCTTAGGGAGGTCCAATTAATTTTTATATATGATGAGAGGTAGTTGGCTTCAAACTTTCGCATGCGGTTGTTCAGTTGCCCCAGCACCATTTACTGAAAAAACTCCTCTTTTCTTATTGAATGGTCCTGGCATCCTTGTGGATCAATTGACCATACACTCATGGGTTTAATTTTGAACTCTCAATTCTATTCCATTGATTTACATGTCTATCCTAATCTCAGTACCACAATACCTTGATTACATATATGGCTGCTTTGTAGTCAGCTTTGAAATCATGAAGTGTGAGTCCTTCAACTTTGTTCAACATTATTTTTAGGTTTTGACAGTCTCTTGATTTCCATATGACTTTTAAGATCAGCTTGTCCATTTTTGTAACAAGGGCAGCTGGAATCTTGATGGGGACTGCACTCAATGAGTCAACCAGGCAGCACTGCCATCTTAGTATTCTTCTTCCAGTCCAGGAGCACAGAGTATCAACGCATTCATTCAGACCTTAAATGTCTTTCAACATGGTCTGCTAGCTTTCAGTGTACAAGTACTGCATTTCCTTGATTAATTTCACTCCTAATTTTATTCTTTGGATGCCACTACCAATGGACTTCTTTTCCTAATTTTACTTTCAGAGTGTCTACTGCTAATAAAGAGAAATATTTATTTTTATATATTGATTTTGTATCCTGCAACACTGCTAGTTGTTCACTTAGTTATAATAGCTTTGTGTACATATGTGGGGTTTCATTGGGGCTTTCTAAATAGAAGATGATGTTATCCGTGAATGGAGATGATTTACTTATTCCTTTCCCACCTGATGCCTTTTATTTTCTTTTCTAATTGCCTTAGATCGTACTTCCAATACAATGTTGAATGAAGCAGTGAAGGCAGACATTCCTGTCTAGTTCCTGATCTTAGGAGAAAGGTTTCAGTCTTGCACCATGAAATATGGTATTAGCTGTAGGTTTTTGATAGATATTCTTTTACTGGCTGAAAAGGCTCACCTCTATTTCTAGTTTCTTCAGTGTTTTTTATCATGAAATGTTGTTACATTTTATCAAAAGCTTTATTTTTTGATCAATTTAGATGATCATAGGTTTTAAAGATCACTTATTCTATTGTTATGGTATATCATTTTCATATGTTGAATCAATTTTGAATTCTTGGGATATATCCCTAAACAATAATTCTAAAGTGGCAAGATGATGATCATTATGCTTATAGCATCAATCTGCCAGCATGGTAATTCACATTTTTATGTAATTTTCACAAACAAAAAGTCCTGGGAACGTGACACAGTTATTATTATTAATCTTCACTTTACAAGTGAAGAAACTAAAGCTTAGAAATTTGCCTAGAAGACTATGTTGACACATGATAGAGACAGTGAACACATGTGTTCAAATGAATGAAAGCATGCATGAAAGAAAAAAAGAGAAAGGCAAGAAAGTGGGGTGAAGAAATACATCCAAAGGGAATTTGCATTTCTTAGCAAGTTAATCAAGTTCAGTGGAATATAGGGAGGGATTTGGACTTAATCAAATCCAAACATATGTAACATATATTTTATAATTCTCTTTCCTGTAAGCCATAAGTACAATGCATTTTCTTTGATGTGCAGAGGGAGAAATGCTGAGATGGACACTGGGGGCCGACATGTCATTTAAGCTTATGGAGATCTTTATTACTTTGGAGACTTCATTCCAAATAGGCACGCACACACACACACACACACACACACATACCAAAAACTCCTGCTTCAGAAACCTAAAGGCAAAGTTTTTTTTCTTTCTCTTCTTTAAATTATTTTGGTTAATGTTTTGATTTTCTGTCTCCCTTCGGGCATGAAGACAGTTGTCTTTGGGATTTAAGGTCTTCATATTGTAATAATTGTAAACAGAGTGCACTTGAAAGGCTTAATACAGACATTACCAAAGCCCTGTAGCCCAAACATCTGTAAATGCTAGTGAACAGTATAAAATAAAGAAACAGGATTCCAGGTTTATGGTGCTATTTTTTTAAAGGCATTAATTCTGCCAAAGGAGGGAGAGGGGGGGAGAGTGAGAGTGAGAGAGTGAGAAATGAAGAAACAGAACACAAAAAGTTAAGGTCAGCACTAGAATTTTAAAGACAGCACAGTGTCCCCACAGAAAACTCAGGGGACATCTTGCACGAGCCATGATCTTTGTTGTGGCCGTAGGACTCACTTTGACCCTGCCGGGGTTTTCTGAGGTGATCCATTTGAAGTTGCTCCTGAAACTTTTTAAACCTTGACCTGCAGTGATTGGGCTCCATCCCTGGTTGGGAAAATCCCCTGGAGAAGGTAAAGCCTACCCACTCCAGTATTCTTGCCTGGAGAATTCCATGACTCCTCCACAGGTTGCAAAGCCAGACGCGACTGAGTGACTTCACGACTGAGTGAGTGCACATGCCTGCATACACACACCCCCATTCACAGTGAATTCAGACACAAAGCTTCTGAAGGTAAAACTAGCACTCCACAGCCCCATAAAAAAGACTAAAAGTACTTTAAACTCATGATATTTAGATATTCAGAAGCAAAAAAGACATGAAGGCTTATTCTGGCCCACGAGTGTATAGAGGGTCCATTTTCTTACATTTGAGTATTCGCCAGACAAATCATTTTCAGCATCCAAAAATATGCTCTGCCTTGCTGTTTTTAGGCAAGTGCCTTGAGTTTCAGAAAGGTTCATGGGGGACAAAGACAGTGAATGGCTGTTTGGAACCTGGGTCTCAGCTTGGCTTTCTCTTCTCTTGCTATTTCTTTTGCAGAAGACAGTGGTGGCTAAATTCCAGCCATCACAGGAGAAAAATGGACAATGAAGAGAGACTTCAATGAGAAAATTCCACAATTTACCCAACTTCGAAATGCCTGGAAAACTCTGGCTCTGTCTCCAAGTTTTTCATTACAGCATGTGTTGCCAACTCCACCTCCTAAACACTCTTGATATTTTCCTCCAAACTTGTGAGCATGGCCAGTCCCTCCCTGCTTGGCCCCAGCATAGAGAGCTTGAGATGTCATTGCATCTCCCTTGGATTCTGGGTGCTCCAAGGGGACTGCTGGGTTGTCCACGCCCAGGGCTGCCCCAGGAGGGTATACATGTCAACTCTGCAATTTTGTGCCAGGAGCCAAGCTGTCCTGCATTGTGAGAGAACCCACACACCCTCAGGAGGTGTCACGCAGGTCTCTGCTTTCCAGAGCGCTGGGTACCTACTCAGCCAAGACCCCACGTGACAGCAAGGATTAGACGACCTGAGAGGGTTCCCATCAACCCCATGCTGCCCTAAGGACGAAGTTCAGCTTGGTCACTGACAAGACGTGGGTTCTTTTCACAATCGAAACATCTTATGTCTTAAACCATTGAGCCTGACGGTCTTTCTGGAATTCAGGCACACTTTATGATGTGGAAGGCTGTCCTTTGCAGGAATATTCCTCCAGAAAAGGAGACGCTGGTCAAGAGAACTCCCTGAAGATCGTTGCCTGCCACGTGTCTAAGGTACTCTGTTCTTGTTCTTGTAGCACCAGATGGGGGCCTCATGGCGTGGGAAAGTGACAGGGACGGAGGGTAAAACTAGCACTCCACAGCCCCATAAAAAAGACTAAAAGTACTTTAAACTCATGATATTTAGATATTCAGAAGCAAAAAAGACATGAAGGCTTATTCTGGCCCACGAGTGTATAGAGGGTCCATTTTCTTACATTTGAGTATTCGCCAGACAAATCATTTTCAGCATCCAAAAATATGCTCTGCCTTGCTGTTTTTAGGCAAGTGCCTTGAGTTTCAGAAAGGTTCATGGGGGACAAAGACAGTGAATGGCTGTTTGGAACCTGGGTCTCAGCTTGGCTTTCTCTTCTCTTGCTATTTCTTTTGCAGAAGACAGTGGTGGCTAAATTCCAGCCATCACAGGAGAAAAATGGACAATGAAGAGAGACTTCAATGAGAAAATTCCACAATTTACCCAACTTCGAAATGCCTGGAAAACTCTGGCTCTGTCTCCAAGTTTTTCATTACAGCATGTGTTGCCAACTCCACCTCCTAAACACTCTTGATATTTTCCTCCAAACTTGTGAGCATGGCCAGTCCCTCCCTGCTTGGCCCCAGCATAGAGAGCTTGAGATGTCATTGCATCTCCCTTGGATTCTGGGTGCTCCAAGGGGACTGCTGGGTTGTCCACGCCCAGGGCTGCCCCAGGAGGGTATACATGTCAACTCTGCAATTTTGTGCCAGGAGCCAAGCTGTCCTGCATTGTGAGAGAACCCACACACCCTCAGGAGGTGTCACGCAGGTCTCTGCTTTCCAGAGCGCTGGGTACCTACTCAGCCAAGACCCCACGTGACAGCAAGGATTAGACGACCTGAGAGGGTTCCCATCAACCCCATGCTGCCCTAAGGACGAAGTTCAGCTTGGTCACTGACAAGACGTGGGTTCTTTTCACAATCGAAACATCTTATGTCTTAAACCATTGAGCCTGACGGTCTTTCTGGAATTCAGGCACACTTTATGATGTGGAAGGCTGTCCTTTGCAGGAATATTCCTCCAGAAAAGGAGACGCTGGTCAAGAGAACTCCCTGAAGATCGTTGCCTGCCACGTGTCTAAGGTACTCTGTTCTTGTTCTTGTAGCACCAGATGGGGGCCTCATGGCGTGGGAAAGTGACAGGGACGGAGGGTCTTCTGTGTCTGATCAGAGGGCCCACTCTGTACCGCGTTCAGAGATCGTACCCTGTCAGTCAGACATCATGTAGTGCAAGGACCCAGCACAGCTGCATTTGCTCTATCTACTTCTTTGGGTGCATCTGAGGGTTCCCCAGAGCACCAAAGAAAACCCTTGATGAAGCCTCCTGGTATGCTAAGAAGCATGGTCTTAGCTCACCAGTTGCTTTGGCCTGAATGATCAGCAAGGGATTTATGTAAGCCCTCGGCCCCTTGGGGAACTGGATCTAGTCCAGAGAGTCTGGAGGCAATCTCTTGATCAGAACCAGGCCCACAAAGCACGAGTTTCCAGGGCTCTGTCCTCTCCAACACTGCCCTGCCTGGAAATAAGACTTCACTAGAAAGCTGCCCCAGGTCTGGGGCACTCTGCGGGGGTGTGTGTGTGTGTGTGTGTGTGTGTGTGAGTGTAGTAATACCCTGTCCAGCCTCAGCAGGCTCCAAGTCTGCAGGATTCAGGACTCACAGTGAGGATCACGGTGCACGTCACAGAACAGGGAGGATAGACAGAGGAGGCTTCCATTTCTGCAGGGGACGGAAACAGACTTGAAATACAGGATAGACAGAATGTAAAGGGGCTGGCCAATGGAGCTTCACACCCAAGGAGATTCTACTCCTGTACACGACACATGGGACTTCCCTGGAGGCTCATACAGTAAAGAACCTGTGTGCAGTGCAGAAAACCCGGGTTTGATCCCTGGATCGAGAAGATCCCCCAGAGAAGGGAATGGCAACCCCATTCCAGTATTCCGGCCTGAAGAATTTCATGGACAAAGGAGCCTGGTGGTTATACTCCTTAGGGTCACAAACAGTTGGACACGACTAAGTGACTAACGCTTCCACACTTTTCACAGGACATACAAGCATGGTATAAGGATAGGAGAAAGCTTTGCGCAGTACTAAGACACTCTGATTCTCAACTTTAGAATCTTAGGCTGTCAGCATGTGGTGGGCAGTCTACACATGGCATTAGACATGACAGTCCTGAATCTTGCCTGCCACGTGTCTAAGGTACTCTGTTCTTGTTCTTGTAGCACCAGATGGGGGCCTCATGGCGTGGGAAAGTGACAGGGACGGAGGGTCTTCTGTGTCTGATCAGAGGGCCCACTCTGTACCGCGTTCAGAGATCGTACCCTGTCAGTCAGACATCATGTAGTGCAAGGACCCAGCACAGCTGCATTTGCTCTATCTACTTCTTTGGGTGCATCTGAGGGTTCCCCAGAGCACCAAAGAAAACCCTTGATGAAGCCTCCTGGTATGCTAAGAAGCATGGTCTTAGCTCACCAGTTGCTTTGGCCTGAATGATCAGCAAGGGATTTATGTAAGCCCTCGGCCCCTTGGGGAACTGGATCTAGTCCAGAGAGTCTGGAGGCAATCTCTTGATCAGAACCAGGCCCACAAAGCACGAGTTTCCAGGGCTCTGTCCTCTCCAACACTGCCCTGCCTGGAAATAAGACTTCACTAGAAAGCTGCCCCAGGTCTGGGGCACTCTGCGGGGGTGTGTGTGTGTGTGTGTGTGTGTGTGTGTGTGAGTGTAGTAATACCCTGTCCAGCCTCAGCAGGCTCCAAGTCTGCAGGATTCAGGACTCACAGTGAGGATCACGGTGCACGTCACAGAACAGGGAGGATAGACAGAGGAGGCTTCCATTTCTGCAGGGGACGGAAACAGACTTGAAATACAGGATAGACAGAATGTAAAGGGGCTGGCCAATGGAGCTTCACACCCAAGGAGATTCTACTCCTGTACACGACACATGGGACTTCCCTGGAGGCTCATACAGTAAAGAACCTGTGTGCAGTGCAGAAAACCCGGGTTTGATCCCTGGATCGAGAAGATCCCCCAGAGAAGGGAATGGCAACCCCATTCCAGTATTCCGGCCTGAAGAATTTCATGGACAAAGGAGCCTGGTGGTTATACTCCTTAGGGTCACAAACAGTTGGACACGACTAAGTGACTAACGCTTCCACACTTTTCACAGGACATACAAGCATGGTATAAGGATAGGAGAAAGCTTTGCGCAGTACTAAGACACTCTGATTCTCAACTTTAGAATCTTAGGCTGTCAGCATGTGGTGGGCAGTCTACACATGGCATTAGACATGACAGCAATTTTCTTCTATTGAATAATAATGTGAACTTAAATCCTCTTAGCTGCTTTTTATTTCGGGATCTGAAGTAAGAATATACCCACGTAATTGTACTGCCCTCAAATTCAGTCCATACTCTTCCAATTATTTTTAGAGGCTATTTCTATCACGAGTACATGCTAGGTTATTAGAGTATAAACATTTATAAGATCCCATCAGACAGCTGTATTAGCTTTCTTCTTTGCAAATGTGCGCTCCACAACCCCTTTTGCATGTTTTCTCAATCCTTAACTTCAGCTCTAAAACTGCTGAGGGAATCCTGACCATAGTATCGTAAGCTGTCTGTGTCTCGCCTGCTGTGTGTGCATGAAGGTGACTCAAGGATCCTCTGAGACTTTTTTCTCTACTTTCCCTTCACGTACAGTCTTGCTTATGTCCTGGCAGCCAAGAGATGAGAAGTGGCAGAGTGAGTCAGAGGTGCTGCGGGTCAGCCTGAACCAGTTTGTCTGTTCCTAACTCATTGCAGGAGACCTGGGTTGGCAATATCCCCTGGAGAAGGGAATGGCTACCCACTGCAGTATTCTTGCTTGGAGAATTCCATGGACAAAGGAGCCTGGTGGACTATAGTTCATGTTGAACACGACCGAGCAACTAACACACACACACAATCCAACTCTAGCTAAGCCACCCCAAGCCCTAATCTAGGTGGACCTGTATAACAGGAAGAGAGGAAAGCAGAGGATAAAGAATTATGACTAATAATGAAATAATAATTAGTCTCTGACTAATGAAATTATGTCTCACTGGGACTTCCCCGGTGGTCCAGTGGTTAAGAATCCACCTTCCAAAGTAGGGGATGTGAGTTTGAGGTCTGGTCAGGGAACTAAGATTCCACACACCCTGAGGCAGCTAGATAGCCTTCATGCTGCAGCTATTGAGCCTGTATGCTCTAGAGCCTGTGGTCCACAAAAAGAGAGCCCACACGCTGCAACAAAGACCCAGTGCATCCAAAAAAAAAAAAAAAAAAATGAAAGAAATTATACATCACTACCTTACAGAGGAGCCTGGCAGGATACAGTCTATGGGGTCACAAAGAGTCAGACACAACCGAGCAACTAACACACACACACCTCAGTGCCCACTCATACTAAGCAGCTACTTCTAAATCTAAAATAACAGCACAGAGGTGAATTTAACCTGTCTGTAAAAGGACAGCACTAGTTCAAAATTATATCCAAATCTCCAGCAATTACCTGGAAAGGTTACAACTGCTAAAGATAGGAAGCCTGGCTTAAAAAGAATGAAACTTTACTCTCTCCTATTCCTCTTGTCTCTTTACAACTGAATCTTAGACATTCTCTAAGGGCAATAAAAGGGGAACATCTTTCATGTCAGGTTTCTGGTGGATAGTTACGCTAAAAGTTCTTAACAATACTGTAGATGAAAGGTCTCTCTACTGTATCTTCTTCTGTGATAGAGAAGAGTTTAGAACTCTTCAGAAAACTTCCAACTATTTCCATACACTCAAGAAATTCTGGGAGTTGGAGTCAATGCAAAACATTTCAGTTCTTTAAGAAGTTATTTAAGAACAGAGTTCACCAAATGCAATATACCTGTCTATAGTCTCATCGCACCATCCTATGGATCTTGCTCCAGTTCCAGCTCTTTGAATTTCACTGAGTGACATGTTACACTCACAAAATGCCCAGCTGGAGGAGAAGAGTCTGGGCTCTGTAATGTGACCATGGGTGGGTTTGACTCTTAGCTCTGCTGTGTGTGCTCTGTGTTCTATGGAGCCTCTGAGGTTTCCTCCTCTGTAAATGGGGAT
This sequence comes from Tragulus kanchil, assembly GCA_022376925.1. Taxonomy (NCBI): domain Eukaryota; kingdom Metazoa; phylum Chordata; class Mammalia; order Artiodactyla; family Tragulidae; genus Tragulus; species Tragulus kanchil. The sequence continues at coordinate 99,819,670 of JAIOJX010000029.1, forward strand.
GGATGACCGTCCTTGACTCAAGGGACTGATGAGAGGCTCAGATAAGGCAGGAGCACTAAAGCTACCATCAGCACATGAGTGCCTTGTGTGTCCTTAAATTGTAGTTGCAGCCAATAAAATTTGGGTTTTTTTGGGGGGGGGGGAGGTAGATACTTTCTTTTTTTTCAATTAAATTTGTTTAATTGAAATATAGCTGATTTACAATGTTGTTAGTTTTAGGCATAGAGCAAAATGATTCAGTTATACATATATATGTGTGTGTGTATATATACATATATATATATATGTATATATATATGATTCTTTTCCATCATAGGTCGAGTCACAGAGAGTTGAACATAACTGAGCAACTAAACAAAAGCCATCATTGGTTATTATAAGACATTGAATAAAGTTTCCTATAATATTCAGTAGGTTCTTGTTGGTTATCTATTTTATATATAGTAGTGTGTATCTGTTAGCCCCAAACTCCTAATTTATCCCTCCTCTGCCTTTCCCCTTTGGTAATCATAAGTGTATTTCCTGGGTTTGTGAGTCTATTTGTGTTTTATAAATAACTTCATTTGTATCACTTTTCTAGATTCTACATATAAGCAGTATCATATGACATTTGTCTTTCTCTGTCTGACTTACTTCACTTAGTTTGATAATCTCTAGGCCCATCCATAATGCTGAAATGGCATACTGTAGATTTGGAAAGGTCTCTTTTAACTTTTTAAATCTTCTTCTTTTTTGATAGAGAAGAGTTTAGAACTCTTCAGAAAACTTCCAACTATTTCCATACACTCAAGAAATTCTGGGAGTTGGAGTCAATGCAAAACATTTCAGTTCTTTAAGAAGTTATTTAAGAACAGAGTTCACCAAATGCAATATACCTGTCTATAGTCTCATCGCACCATCCTATGGATCTTGCTCCAGTTCCAGCTCTTTGAATTTCACTGAGTGACATGTTACACTCACAAAATGCCCAGCTGGAGGAGAAGAGTCTGGGCTCTGTAATGTGACCATGGGTGGGTTTGACTCTTAGCTCTGCTGTGTGTGCTCTGTGTTCTATGGAGCCTCTGAGGTTTCCTCCTCTGTAAATGGGGATGGATGACCGTCCTTGACTCAAGGGACTGATGAGAGGCTCAGATAAGGCAGGAGCACTAAAGCTACCATCAGCACATGAGTGCCTTGTGTGTCCTTAAATTGTAGTTGCAGCCAATAAAATTTGGGTTTTTTTGGGGGGGGGGGAGGTAGATACTTTCTTTTTTTTCAATTAAATTTGTTTAATTGAAATATAGCTGATTTACAATGTTGTTAGTTTTAGGCATAGAGCAAAATGATTCAGTTATACATATATATGTGTGTGTGTATATATACATATATATATATATGTATATATATATGATTCTTTTCCATCATAGGTCGAGTCACAGAGAGTTGAACATAACTGAGCAACTAAACAAAAGCCATCATTGGTTATTATAAGACATTGAATAAAGTTTCCTATAATATTCAGTAGGTTCTTGTTGGTTATCTATTTTATATATAGTAGTGTGTATCTGTTAGCCCCAAACTCCTAATTTATCCCTCCTCTGCCTTTCCCCTTTGGTAATCATAAGTGTATTTCCTGGGTTTGTGAGTCTATTTGTGTTTTATAAATAACTTCATTTGTATCACTTTTCTAGATTCTACATATAAGCAGTATCATATGACATTTGTCTTTCTCTGTCTGACTTACTTCACTTAGTTTGATAATCTCTAGGCCCATCCATAATGCTGAAAATGGCATCATTTCATTCTTTTCTGGGTCTGAGTAATATTTCATTGTATGTGCATGCTACATCTTCTTTATCCATTGAAACTATTATTAAGGATAATAATAGTATATCATATAATAATAATACTCATTAAGTGAGGGATATAATATTGGACAGTCAGATTAAAAATGTTTCACCTTGAAAATCACAAATGTTTAAAAAAAATTTAGGCTTTCCCACATTCTGTTTCTTGGTCCTCTGGGGCAAAAAAACGTGTGTAACCCCACATGTGATCAACAGTCAGGCAGGTAAGTCTCTAACTCTGCCCAGAAATTGAGGGTGCTGCAGCCAGTGAATAGAGCAGATACTGGAAAGCATCTGTGCTTTTACACCGTGGTGCTATAAAGGAAGATAATAAAGATATAAATGCTAACTCCAAATGAATCCTTTTATGCCAACTTGCTATAAAATATTTAGAGGATTCAGGCTGGCTTTGGTGACAGATTCAGCGTTCCGGTGGAGCTCTGTCCTTTCCTGTGCTTTTAGCTCCAATGGCTGGATTCCCACCATACCATCTGTTCCTGACACTTGGTCTCATTAGCACGACTATTTTTATTGATACACACAGCAATGCGTCTCCTACCATCTTAGCTAAGCATTATTTATTATATCTATATATACAACAATATTAACACAGTCAAGCACCAGGATCGGCCCTTGAGGGCATCATTAAAACCAGTCTGTGTTCAGCGAGACATTTAATGATGGATTTAATAGTATTAAATGGGAAAAAGTGCCCTTGGCCTTTACGTTCTCATTTAAAAACATATAAAAGAGCAGTGATTCAGGCAGTTATACATCTCTCAAAGATTTTGCTCTAAATCACAGATGGCCATGGGAGGCCTGCCGCTGTGGCTGGCTCACTCCCACACACTCCGGCCGGAGCCAGAAGTGTCTCGTTGGGTCATAATTAGCAAGCTGCCTGCAAACTCAACTCTTTAAATCAGACGCTAGCTAGTGCCAGGCTAAAGCACAGAGGGTGGAAAACAAGCAAAAACGACCATCTCAGTATTCTCTGGAAGCTGGCTTCTCTGGATACCTGCAACCCTTTCATTTCACACTCAGGCAGTGCAAAGTGGCATGTTTTGCTTTCGAAGAAAGCCTCGTGGTTTGCCTCTAGGCTTAAGGGCTTCAAGGAAGCATGCTTCCCCTGATCAGTTCCTGCCCATCCCTCTCCCCAAACAGTTCACAGATTTACGGTTCAGAATCACATCACGTGACCAACTCACTCTCATTCCTCTAGGGAAGAGGTATCCTGGAGAACTCTGATCAGGGGCTGCTGGTCTGAAAAGTCTAAACATTTCTGATTGAAGACCATTCGTCTGGGTTGCAAAATTAGATGGAAAGTTTTGGCAAAGCAGGAAAAAAAGAAATTCTAACTGTTACTCAGAGGATCGGCTTTGCATTTACTGGCAGGCTCTGTGATCTGGGGTTAGGCCATCCTTTGAGTCTGTTGTGCTGTCTAAAAGATGCCTCCCAGCCTTGGCAGGATACTTCTCATAGAAAACGACTCTCATAAAACAATTAGCTGACACTTGTGATGTGCTTTGTACAAAGAGAGTTTTATAAGAAATTGCCGGGACTTCCCTGGAGGTCCAGTGACCAAGACGCTGAGCTCCCAGTGCAGGGCCTGGGTATCCTACCATCTTAGCTAAGCATTATTTATTATATCTATATATACAACAATATTAACACAGTCAAGCACCAGGATCGGCCCTTGAGGGCATCATTAAAACCAGTCTGTGTTCAGCGAGACATTTAATGATGGATTTAATAGTATTAAATGGGAAAAAGTGCCCTTGGCCTTTACGTTCTCATTTAAAAACATATAAAAGAGCAGTGATTCAGGCAGTTATACATCTCTCAAAGATTTTGCTCTAAATCACAGATGGCCATGGGAGGCCTGCCGCTGTGGCTGGCTCACTCCCACACACTCCGGCCGGAGCCAGAAGTGTCTCGTTGGGTCATAATTAGCAAGCTGCCTGCAAACTCAACTCTTTAAATCAGACGCTAGCTAGTGCCAGGCTAAAGCACAGAGGGTGGAAAACAAGCAAAAACGACCATCTCAGTATTCTCTGGAAGCTGGCTTCTCTGGATACCTGCAACCCTTTCATTTCACACTCAGGCAGTGCAAAGTGGCATGTTTTGCTTTCGAAGAAAGCCTCGTGGTTTGCCTCTAGGCTTAAGGGCTTCAAGGAAGCATGTTTCCCCCTGATCAGTTCCTGCCCATCCCTCTCCCCAAACAGTTCACAGATTTACGGTTCAGAATCACATCACGTGACCAACTCACTCTCATTCCTCTAGGGAAGAGGTATCCTGGAGAACTCTGATCAGGGGCTGCTGGTCTGAAAAGTCTAAACATTTCTGATTGAAGACCATTCGTCTGGGTTGCAAAATTAGATGGAAAGTTTTGGCAAAGCAGGAAAAAAAGAAATTCTAACTGTTACTCAGAGGATCGGCTTTGCATTTACTGGCAGGCTCTGTGATCTGGGGTTAGGCCATCCTTTGAGTCTGTTGTGCTGTCTAAAAGATGCCTCCCAGCCTTGGCAGGATACTTCTCATAGAAAACGACTCTCATAAAACAATTAGCTGACACTTGTGATGTGCTTTGTACAAAGAGAGTTTTATAAGAAATTGCCGGGACTTCCCTGGAGGTCCAGTGACCAAGACGCTGAGCTCCCAGTGCAGGGGGCCTGGGTTCCATCCCTGGGCAGGGGACTAGATGCCACATGCCACAACGAAGATCTAAGATCCTGTGCTCTGTAACTAAGATTTGACACAGCCAAATACAAATAAATAATAAATATTTTAAAAGAAATCATTGAGGAGGGCCTTCCCTGGTGGCTCAGATGGTAAGGAATCTGCCTGTAATTCCGAGAGACCTGGGTTCAGGAAGATCCCCTGGAGTAGGAAAGATCCCTGGGTTGGGAAGATCCCCTGGAAGAGGAAATGACAACCCATTCCAGTATTCTTGCCTGGAAAAATCCATGGAGAGAGGAGCCTGGGGGACTACGGTCCATGCAAAGAGTTGGACACTGCTGAGTGATTAATGCATTTACTTTCAAGTAATATGTACTGCTTTCTTTTCTAGAGACTAGAAATCTTCCAAGTGTGGCCCAAGTGACAATTTGGCTGCCCTCTCTTGGAACTTCCACAGGGAGTCTCTGATACCAGCTGGGATTAACAAGCCGTGGGTGGCAGCTGCACTTTTTCAGACCTCTGGAATCAGGAAGGACTCATTTAGGAAATGCTGCAAATCAGCACCAAGAATGGGTCCTGGGGGAGAAGCCAGGGAAGACTTCTGCCCAAGCACTCTGTAGGAAGGCTGCAGCGCTGGGTCCTGCCGCCACATTTTATAGTCGTCAGGAAAAATCAACATCAGTGGCAGAAGCACAAGCTCTGCAGATGGAAATACAGCCACAAGATGATCGCCTTTGAAAAGTCTAAACATTTCTGATTGAAGACCATTCGTCTGGGTTGCAAAATTAGATGGAAAGTTTTGGCAAAGCAGGAAAAAAAGAAATTCTAACTGTTACTCAGAGGATCGGCTTTGCATTTACTGGCAGGCTCTGTGATCTGGGGTTAGGCCATCCTTTGAGTCTGTTGTGCTGTCTAAAAGATGCCTCCCAGCCTTGGCAGGATACTTCTCATAGAAAACGACTCTCATAAAACAATTAGCTGACACTTGTGATGTGCTTTGTACAAAGAGAGTTTTATAAGAAATTGCCGGGACTTCCCTGGAGGTCCAGTGACCAAGACGCTGAGCTCCCAGTGCAGGGGGCCTGGGTTCCATCCCTGGGCAGGGGACTAGATGCCACATGCCACAACGAAGATCTAAGATCCTGTGCTCTGTAACTAAGATTTGACACAGCCAAATACAAATAAATAATAAATATTTTAAAAGAAATCATTGAGGAGGGCCTTCCCTGGTGGCTCAGATGGTAAGGAATCTGCCTGTAATTCCGAGAGACCTGGGTTCAGGAAGATCCCCTGGAGTAGGAAAGATCCCTGGGTTGGGAAGATCCCCTGGAAGAGGAAATGACAACCCATTCCAGTATTCTTGCCTGGAAAAATCCATGGAGAGAGGAGCCTGGGGGACTACGGTCCATGCAAAGAGTTGGACACTGCTGAGTGATTAATGCATTTACTTTCAAGTAATATGTACTGCTTTCTTTTCTAGAGACTAGAAATCTTCCAAGTGTGGCCCAAGTGACAATTTGGCTGCCCTCTCTTGGAACTTCCACAGGGAGTCTCTGATACCAGCTGGGATTAACAAGCCGTGGGTGGCAGCTGCACTTTTTCAGACCTCTGGAATCAGGAAGGACTCATTTAGGAAATGCTGCAAATCAGCACCAAGAATGGGTCCTGGGGGAGAAGCCAGGGAAGACTTCTGCCCAAGCACTCTGTAGGAAGGCTGCAGCGCTGGGTCCTGCCGCCACATTTTATAGTCGTCAGGAAAAATCAACATCAGTGGCAGAAGCACAAGCTCTGCAGATGGAAATACAGCCACAAGATGATCGCCTTTGCATTTTAAAGCCAATTACGGGATTGTTCAACTAATTTTGACAATGAAAGGAAGGTGGGTCCCGTCAGATTTACACACGCATGGACCCTGGTGATGATACCTAAAACTAGATTCTTGGTGGCAGCTTCAGCAAAGACAAATGCAAAGCGATTGCTCATCAGAAAATACATACGTCCCCAAGCAAAACTCTCTCGCCTGTGATAAATTCCTCCAACAAAATGACGACTCAAGCGTTTACCAGTGTGCTTTCAAAAATACTGTAAGCTAATGTTTCTTGTCCAAAAATGTGTACACAGCATGGAAAAGAGGAGAAATGTGACAGCAACATCAGGGTCTTGAACTGTGTGAAAAGCCAATACAGTGAAAGAACCAGCCGATAAAAACCCATTTTAATAACCTATGATTAATAAGTGTACTACCATATTCTCTTCACCATCTAGAGACAATGGGCCTAGTGCTATGGAATTTTTAAACGAAATGCTCTAAAGAGAATTTTCTGTGAATGAATGAGAGACCTAAGATCCACTTCTCCCTGGTAAAAGAGCTCTGAGAAAATACTCATGCACCCGAGGGTAAAATGTTTCCTTTGCAGAGCACTGTTTGCTTCTAGAATGTTCTGATCAAACTCCATTAAATGGCTACCAAACTCTACAGTGGTTTTCAACCAGGGGAGAGGTACGCAGGCAGCTTTTGACTGTCACAACTGAGGCAGTGTCACTGGCATCCAGTGGATAGAGGCCAGGGCTGCTGCTGAACACCCTACAATGCCCTTAGAACAGAGAGGACTCTGCCCAAATGTCAATGGTGCCCAGGCCAATAAATATACAACCCAGTGATTCAGCTCCTAGGCTTTTACCCAAGATAAATAAAAATATATGTCTACAAATCAGGAGCCACGAATGAATGGATACAAATGTCCCGAAGATCCTGAGGAGGAGTTTGAGGTGAGTTATCCTCCCAGTACACAGATAAGTTCTTTTTCACCAACCTGGAAGCTCCCTGAACTCCACTCCCTTGGGGTTTTCTAGAGGCTTCATTTTGTAGGCATGATTGACTAAATCAGTTCCCACTGGTGATTAATGCAACTTCTAACACCAGGAACCTCCCTGGTGGACACGATGTAGGGCTGAAAATTCTGATCTTTAATCACATGGTGGGCACAACACCTAAGAATCGGCCTGCAATGCAGGAGACAGGGATTCAATTCTTGGGTCAGGAAGATCACCCCGAGAAGGAAATGAGTACTCAGAGCAGTATTCCTGGTGAATTCACTGGACAGAGGAGACTGGTGGCTTACAGTCAACAGGGTCACAAAAGAATCAGACAGGACTTAGTGACTGAATGACAACATAATCATAGCAATTTTCTGTCTACTTATTCTATCAAATAGTAAGAAAAAAGTTTTGAAATTTACAACTAAAATTATGAATTTATCAGTTTCTCCTGGCCATTCCACCAGACTTCACATCATATAATGTAAGCTCTTTTATGAAATATATACATATTTGAAGTTATTATGCATTTTTGATAACTTATGAAAACCTAATCATTTTAAAACATACCACTGCATTCCTGGCAATATTATTTGTTATTAATCATACTTTGGCTAATACTAATATAGACCCTCAGTCTTTTTAGATTAATATTTGAATATATTTTCCATCCTTTCACTTTGTCTCTGTCTTTATACTTAAAGCATGTAGACAGAATATAGTTGATTTCCACTTAAATGGCTACCAAACTCTACAGTGGTTTTCAACCAGGGGAGAGGTACGCAGGCAGCTTTTGACTGTCACAACTGAGGCAGTGTCACTGGCATCCAGTGGATAGAGGCCAGGGCTGCTGCTGAACACCCTACAATGCCCTTAGAACAGAGAGGACTCTGCCCAAATGTCAATGGTGCCCAGGCCAATAAATATACAACCCAGTGATTCAGCTCCTAGGCTTTTACCCAAGATAAATAAAAATATATGTCTACAAATCAGGAGCCACGAATGAATGGATACAAATGTCCCGAAGATCCTGAGGAGGAGTTTGAGGTGAGTTATCCTCCCAGTACACAGATAAGTTCTTTTTCACCAACCTGGAAGCTCCCTGAACTCCACTCCCTTGGGGTTTTCTAGAGGCTTCATTTTGTAGGCATGATTGACTAAATCAGTTCCCACTGGTGATTAATGCAACTTCTAACACCAGGAACCTCCCTGGTGGACACGATGTAGGGCTGAAAATTCTGATCTTTAATCACATGGTGGGCACAACACCTAAGAATCGGCCTGCAATGCAGGAGACAGGGATTCAATTCTTGGGTCAGGAAGATCACCCCGAGAAGGAAATGAGTACTCAGAGCAGTATTCCTGGTGAATTCACTGGACAGAGGAGACTGGTGGCTTACAGTCAACAGGGTCACAAAAGAATCAGACAGGACTTAGTGACTGAATGACAACATAATCATAGCAATTTTCTGTCTACTTATTCTATCAAATAGTAAGAAAAAAGTTTTGAAATTTACAACTAAAATTATGAATTTATCAGTTTCTCCTGGCCATTCCACCAGACTTCACATCATATAATGTAAGCTCTTTTATGAAATATATACATATTTGAAGTTATTATGCATTTTTGATAACTTATGAAAACCTAATCATTTTAAAACATACCACTGCATTCCTGGCAATATTATTTGTTATTAATCATACTTTGGCTAATACTAATATAGACCCTCAGTCTTTTTTTAGATTAATATTTGAATATATTTTCCATCCTTTCACTTTGTCTCTGTCTTTATACTTAAAGCATGTAGACAGAATATAGTTGATTTCCACTTTTATTCTATTCATTTAAAAATCTTGGTCTTTTCATTAGAGTATTTAAACCATTTCATTTGCTGTAATTATGAAGTTACGTTAACTTAATATTACACATACATTACATTGAGCTTTGGTTTAAATTTACCTTGGTAGCTGTTTCCTCTGAGTCTTGTCTATTCTTGGCTCCTTTGTTTCTCTTTCCTGCCTTCTTGTGTATTAACTGAATCGTTCTTGTCTTTTTTCTGCATTATTGGCTTATTTGTGATACATCTGCTTACTTTTAAGTTGCTGCTCTTCAGTTTATGATGTATATTTTTATCATGGGCTGTCATAAAGTAATATATCACTCTATTTCCAATGTAAAAGCTTTATACAACAGTACCCTCTTACTTTTCTCTTCAGTCCTTTGTATGATTGTTATGATTGTTGTCATTCATTCTACTTTCACATAAACACTTGAGTCAACTTCTGTCTTTGGTTTCAGATAGTCAGTTATCACTAACACAAAATTTAATTATGAAAAATTATTTTATATTTACTAATATATTTACCATTCCTAAACCTCTTCATTCTTTTATGTAGCTTCAAATTTCCCTCTGGCATTATTTTTTCTTAGGCCTGAAGACATTTCTTTAAAATTTCTTTAGTCCAATATGTTGGCAATGAATTGTCTCTTCTTTTGTTTCTTTGAAAACTTTACTTAGTTTGCAAAAGAATCAGACAGGACTTAGTGACTGAATGACAACATAATCATAGCAATTTTCTGTCTACTTATTCTATCAAATAGTAAGAAAAAAGTTTTGAAATTTACAACTAAAATTATGAATTTATCAGTTTCTCCTGGCCATTCCACCAGACTTCACATCATATAATGTAAGCTCTTTTATGAAATATATACATATTTGAAGTTATTATGCATTTTTGATAACTTATGAAAACCTAATCATTTTAAAACATACCACTGCATTCCTGGCAATATTATTTGTTATTAATCATACTTTGGCTAATACTAATATAGACCCTCAGTCTTTTTTTAGATTAATATTTGAATATATTTTCCATCCTTTCACTTTGTCTCTGTCTTTATACTTAAAGCATGTAGACAGAATATAGTTGATTTCCACTTTTATTCTATTCATTTAAAAATCTTGGTCTTTTCATTAGAGTATTTAAACCATTTCATTTGCTGTAATTATGAAGTTACGTTAACTTAATATTACACATACATTACATTGAGCTTTGGTTTAAATTTACCTTGGTAGCTGTTTCCTCTGAGTCTTGTCTATTCTTGGCTCCTTTGTTTCTCTTTCCTGCCTTCTTGTGTATTAACTGAATCGTTCTTGTCTTTTTTCTGCATTATTGGCTTATTTGTGATACATCTGCTTACTTTTAAGTTGCTGCTCTTCAGTTTATGATGTATATTTTTATCATGGGCTGTCATAAAGTAATATATCACTCTATTTCCAATGTAAAAGCTTTATACAACAGTACCCTCTTACTTTTCTCTTCAGTCCTTTGTATGATTGTTATGATTGTTGTCATTCATTCTACTTTCACATAAACACTTGAGTCAACTTCTGTCTTTGGTTTCAGATAGTCAGTTATCACTAACACAAAATTTAATTATGAAAAATTATTTTATATTTACTAATATATTTACCATTCCTAAACCTCTTCATTCTTTTATGTAGCTTCAAATTTCCCTCTGGCATTATTTTTTCTTAGGCCTGAAGACATTTCTTTAAAATTTCTTTAGTCCAATATGTTGGCAATGAATTGTCTCTTCTTTTGTTTCTTTGAAAAACTTTACTTAGTTTGCATTTTGGAAATATATTTTCATTGGATATTTATTTCTAGTTGATTTATTTTTCTTTCAACCCACTCTAAAAATGCCATTCCATGGTGGTGTTGTTTGTGTTATTTCTGACAATAAGATTATAGTTATGTTTTTATGTTTGTTCCTCTGTATAGAATGTTCCTTATTCTTCTCTATCTGCTAGGACTTTTCTGTTACTCATTTCCAGCATTTTGAGCATGATCTACTTTGGTTGCATGTTCTTTGTATTTATCCTACTCAGGATTTGTTGAACTTCCTGGATCAGCAGGTTTAGAGTTTTCATCAAATATAGAAGGCTGTTAGCCATTATTACCTCAAAATATTTTTTCTGCAGGCTTATGTCTTCTCTCTTTACAGAATTGTCAGGTAAACCTGAAACAGCCACCTAGATATTGTGACTCAGACCAGTGAGTTTGCGTTCTTTTCCTTTTGCAGTTCTTATGCTTTATTCTGGAGAGTTTCCATGGTGATGTCTTCAATATCATTGATTTTTATTTTCTGAAGCATCAATTTAATGGTAAATCTATTTGGTGAATTTTAAAATTCAGATAGTATACGTTCTGGTCTATAAGCTCCATTTTTATATCATCAATTTCTCTCCTTGTTGTATCAGTATTTTCCTTTAAATCTTCAGGATCACTTATAGTAGCTGTTGGAAAGCCTTTATCTGATAATTCCCTAATATTTTTTAAATTCTGGAGATGTTTCTATTGACCAATTTTCCATTTGTTATAGGTCATATTTTGTCTTTTTTATGTCTAAACAATTGGAATGAATACTTAACATCATGAATGTTATACTGATAACTGTTTTAACCCCTTTTCATTGATGTTTTTATTTATTTACTTTTCATCCATCTTTATTCTTCGACCTGTGTGGGCCTTCCATTGCAGTGGCCCCTCTCACTGCAAAGCACCAGTTCTGGGTGTCTGGGCTCCAGAGTGGTGGCTGGTAATTGGACACACCAGTCCAACCACTCCATGGCGTGTGCGATCTTCCCAGGCCAGGGGTTGAACTGGTGCCCCTAGCACTGCAAGGCAGACTCTACCCACTGGACTACCAGGGAAGCCCCAACTCTTTTTTTTTTTCCTTCAAAGACTGCTGAAATTTGTTATTAGTGAATAAAGTTTATCCTTCCAAGGAATTAGGGTGTGTCCAAAGTAGGCTTTATTCTGAGGATATTCAATTCCTAAGGTATGGCTTGTCTGCTGTCTTACTTAATAGTGGCTTTTTTTTTTCTTTTAATGAGATTTCTCCAATATGGTTTGTGAGAATTCAAAACACCTCTGCCCTTTGTGAACTCTGGGAATTGTTCAGTTTACAGCTCCATGGAAATCTTTATTTGCATGGCCTGTGGAGTTTCACATTATGTATGCAGAGATTAGTATTCAGTCAAAGACTCTAGGGGCTTCCTGTGCAGATTTCTAAAACCTTTCTCTGAATGCCTCTAAGCATGTCTTCTGCCTTGCAAATTCCTGTTCCCTAGGCCTCTCCAAACACTGCTCTCTCTCATCTTGGCAAGACTTCTAGATTCTGCTTGAAGCTACCTTTCTCTACTGTAGCCGGGAAAGCACTTTTGAGTTTAAGTCTGACGTGGTTTCAGTAGTCTCCTAATTTATTTTTCCGTCTTAAAGAATCACAAATCTGTACCGATTTTTCTAATTTTATTAAATTCAAAAGATAGTATACGTTCTGGTCTATAAGCTCCATTTTATATCATCAATTTCTCTCCTTGTTGTATCAGTATTTTCCTTTAAATCTTCAGGATCACTTATAGTAGCTGTTGGAAAGCCTTTATCTGATAATTCCTAATATTTTTTAAATTCTGGAGATGTTTCTATTGACCAATTTTCCATTTGTTATAGGTCATATTTTGTCTTTTTTATGTCTAAACAATTGGAATGAATACTTAACATCATGAATGTTATACTGATAACTGTTTTAACCCCTTTTCATTGATGTTTTTATTTATTTACTTTTCATCCATCTTTATTCTTCGACCTGTGTGGGCCTTCCATTGCAGTGGCCCCTCTCACTGCAAAGCACCAGTTCTGGGTGTCTGGGCTCCAGAGTGGTGGCTGGTAATTGGACACACCAGTCCAACCACTCCATGGCGTGTGCGATCTTCCCAGGCCAGGGGTTGAACTGGTGCCCCTAGCACTGCAAGGCAGACTCTACCCACTGGACTACCAGGGAAGCCCCAACTCTTTTTTTTTTTCCTTCAAAGACTGCTGAAATTTGTTATTAGTGAATAAAGTTTATCCTTCCAAGGAATTAGGGTGTGTCCAAAGTAGGCTTTATTCTGAGGATATTCAATTCCTAAGGTATGGCTTGTCTGCTGTCTTACTTAATAGTGGCTTTTTTTTTTCTTTTAATGAGATTTCTCCAATATGGTTTGTGAGAATTCAAAACACCTCTGCCCTTTGTGAACTCTGGGAATTGTTCAGTTTACAGCTCCATGGAAATCTTTATTTGCATGGCCTGTGGAGTTTCACATTATGTATGCAGAGATTAGTATTCAGTCAAAGACTCTAGGGGCTTCCTGTGCAGATTTCTAAAACCTTTCTCTGAATGCCTCTAAGCATGTCTTCTGCCTTGCAAATTCCTGTTCCCTAGGCCTCTCCAAACACTGCTCTCTCTCATCTTGGCAAGACTTCTAGATTCTGCTTGAAGCTACCTTTCTCTACTGTAGCCGGGAAAGCACTTTTGAGTTTAAGTCTGACGTGGTTTCAGTAGTCTCCTAATTTATTTTTCCGTCTTAAAGAATCACAAATCTGTACCGATTTTTTCCAATGTCTAAAAATAGCCACTTCACATATTTTGTGTAGTGTTCTAGTGATTTAGGGCAGAAGGACAAATTTTACGCCGTTTATTACTCTTCAGCGGAACCAGAGCAGTCATTCAAAAATAAAAGCTGGATGATATCATTCTCTAGATTAACACCTTGTATAGTCAACAACTTATTGTTTATATTGAGCTATCTTGGTAGTGCTAAAATGCTAATCAATAGAGGGTTCTGTGATAACGGGCCTAAAGAAGGATGATCACAGGAAGACTATAACCCTTAGCCATCATCATGCATCTTGGCTTAGTTTCTGGGCTCTTACTACATTTCCCACTTCCTTTTCCAACAACGTTTATTCCTTAAGCTTTAAGATTTATTTATTTATTTATTTTGAGGGAGGGGAGGGAGGGCCACTTCTATTGGTCTTTCGTTTCTCTATTTTCATCCGTCTTTGTTCTTTGGCTCCTGTGGGCCTCCCATCGCGGGGGCGTTTGTCGTTGCAGAGCGCCGGCTCTGAGCGCATGCGCTCCAGAGCTCCGGCTCTGTAATAGGACACATCGGTCCAGCCGCTCCGCGGCACGTGGGATCTTCCCAGGCCAGGGATCGAACTGGCGCCCCTTGCACTGCAAGGCGGTGTCCTTACCCACTGGACCTCCAGGGGAAGCCCTATTCCTTAAGCTTTAATATCTCGACAATACTCCTTCGCTTCTCATGCCTCTCTTCTCTTGGCCATCTAGTGAATTCCTCTTCTGCCCTCCAAGTGGCTGAAACACTATCCTCCTCTATGTCTACATAGGATTTAATACCCTATTTGGCAGGTACACGGTAACAATGCATTAGTTTGTTTACATTTTGCCTCCTCTCAACGGCTAGGTTTTTGAGGATGTGAGTACAAAATCAAGAAATGTATCTTTGAAATATGAATCTAGAAGCAGTATCTGTGAAAAACTGGGTAAAGGAAAAGTGATAGAGTTAACTTAGAAGATTTTTTTCAATATCTACAGTATGATGTTAAAAGGCTTCCCTAGTGGTTCAGACCGTAAAGAATCTGCCTGCAATGTGAGAGACCTGGGTTTAATACCTGGGTCAGGAAAATCCAGTATTCTTGCCTGAAGGATTCCATGAAAAGAAAAGCCTGGTGGGTTACAGTCCATGGGGTCACAAAGAGTTAGACATAATTGAGCAAATAACATTTTCAGTTTCACTTTCTTTCTGAAGTTAAAGAAGCTCAAAGGCCTCTTAGCACAAAATCATCTTATTAATCTTTGACTCTGAATAACAGGCAAAATCTGGTCAGAAAATCAGGATTTTAAAGCCTGAAAATCTCAGTATAAAAGTTTTTTGGAGTTTATGATAGAAGCAAACCTGCCAAAGTTTGATGAGTTTCAATGTTAGGAAAATCCCACTGAAACATATTTAATATTCTACTGTAGTACCTACTGCAACTGACATAAACAAACACATCATGCTCACAATCTCATTATTTGATTTGAAACTCTACAGTTTAACATTGTGTTGTGAATTTATTTTCCTTTTATGAAAGTTTATTTTAATTCAAAGAGTTTCCCAACTAGGACAAATACATAAAACAAAGAATTTTCCAGACACTTGACATTAGACAGTCAACAATACTGATTCTTAGGAGATGGAAAAGAAGTAAGATAAAGCTTTGCATCATCCCAGCTTGCTGCACCAAGAGTTTCCAGGCTATGGAATTGAGAGGATAACCTAGTCAGAGCCTGGTGACCATCCTGAGCTGAGAGTCTGGGAGGACAAGTTGACTAGAGGTGGTAGAACAAGGTGCCAGGGAGGAGACTGCTGCATAGATAGAATCCCAAGAACTCGAGTCCTTATGAGCGCCCAGCAGAATGCTGAGTAGGACAAGTGTGTAAGGAAACAACTTGATGCTGGGGAACCATCTGAAAGGAGGAGTAAGAATATACCAGGGGTTTGCACAAAGCCAGAAACAGCCATTGTTTTCACTAGCTAGAGTGGGAAACTTCATCGTGAATAGGGCACTGGATACAGCACCTGTCTCAGCTCTGGACAATAGTAAGCCATAGATTAAAGGCTGTTCTGCTCTCACCTTTTTTTTTTTTTTAATATTTATTTATTTATTTATTTTGGGGGAGGCGGATTGGGGAGGGAAGGCGCGGGCGGGCCACTTCTATTGGTCTTTCATTTATCTATTTTCATCCATCTTTGTTCTGTGGCCCGTGTGGGCCTCCCATTGCAGTGGCCTCTGTTGTCACAGAGCACCAGCTCCAGGTGCGTGCACTCCAGAGCTCCGGCTCGTAATTGGACACATTGGTCCAGCCGCTCCACAGCACGTGGGATCTTTCCAGGCCAGGGATCGAACTGGCGCCCCTTGCACTGCAAGGCGGTGTCCTTACCCACTGGACCACCAGGGAGGCCCTGCTCTCACCTTTACGATTGCAAAAACAATACCCCAAATAATCAAACTGTTTCCAAGTAACTTGACTGCACCTTAGAACAAAACTCAGCAAGATTCACAGAAACACAGAAAGGCAGAATTCTCACTGTCTGATGGCCAACTAAAGATGACCAAACCTACAAGGAGGCAAGACAATGCAAAGTGGGGAGAAGAGATACCGAAACCAATGCAGAACTGATACAGGTACTAAAATTAGTGGATAAGGACATGAAATAGTTATTATAATGAATAGTTATTGTAACTGTAATCCGTATGTCCCCAAAGTGGAGACACAGAATATATACAGAGGATCCAAATCAAACTGTACAAAATGAAACACAAAAACAAAGGCAAAAAAATGTACAAACAGTATTAATAAACTGTAGGATCACTTCACATGTGTCATATTGTACAAGAAACTGGAGTCCCTAAAGAAAAAAAGGATGAGGGGGTCAGAAAATATGCTTCAAGAAATACAGAAAGAAAAACATGCAAATTTGATGAAAATTATAAATTCACACATTTAGTAAACTAAATGAACTATATCCTTAGAAAACACAAAGAAAACTATACCAGGACACAGTGTAACCAAGCTGCTCAAAATCAGTGATAAAGAGAAAACATTAAAAGCAGTCAGAGTAAAATGAAATACAGATTTTTCTTGGATTCCAGTAGATTTTTGTTGCAGTTGTTGAAAACAATGCAAGTGAGAAGACGGTAGTGCCACATCATTAACAGATGGGAAGAAAGTAAACACCAACTCTGTAATACATAGCCAGCAAAAATACCTGTGAAAAACCAAGGTAAAATAAAAACATTTTCAGACATACAGAAATGAAAAGAATCCATAACCAGTAGATTGGCACTATAAGAAATGTTAAAGAAACTCCTATAGGCAGAAGGAAAATGACAGATGAAAATATGACACACATAAAAGAATAAAGAGAATTAGGAATGGTAACTTCAGAGGCAAAAATATAAAAAATATATTTTATTATTTAAATGTGTGTAAAATATAATTGTTTCAACAAAAATAATAATCAATATTGAGTCTATAACATACACCAGTAAAACATAACAACAGCATAAAGGCGAGGGAAGTGTGTGTATCCTATTGCCAAGTTCTTATACAGTATATGTGTTCTAAGTCACTCAGTCATGCCTGACTCTTTTATGACACCATGGACTGTAGCCTGCCAGGCTCCTCTGTCCATGGGATCTCCAGGCAAGAATACTAGAGTGGTTACTATGCCCTCCTCCAGGAGATCTTCCTGACCCAGGGATTGAACCTAAATCTCTTACATCTTCTGCTAATGGGTTCTTTAACGTTAGTGCCTTTTGGGAAGCCCATACATGATATATGAAGTGCTCTAATATCTCTTGAAAGTAGACCATGATGACTTAAAGATACAAACCCTAAAGCAACCACTAAAATGATGGTTATAGTTTGTCAGACAACAAATAAGATGGAATAATGGGGACTTCCCTGGTGGTCCAGTGGTTCTAATGCACGTTCCTAATGCAGGGGATCTGGGTTCGATCCCTGGTCAGGGAACTAGATCCCACATACCGCAACTAAGATTCAGTGGAGTCAAATAAATAATTTTTAGAAAAGATGGAATAACAAAACAACAGAAAAGAAGGCAGAAAAAGAGGGAAGTGAGACATAAGACTGAATGAATAGCAAACAGACAGCAAGACAACAGACTCAATCATAAGCATATCAATAATCACATTAAATGTGAACATTCTCAAATCCCAACTGAGAGACAAAAAAGCTGAGACCACATAAAAAAAATCAAGACCTATTACAAGTTGCTTATAAAAAACACACTTTAGGGTCTTCCCTGCTGGTGCAGTGGCTAAGACTCTGTGCTCCCAATGCAGGGGGCCCAGCTCTGATCCTTGGTCAGGATCCCACTAGATCCCACATGCTACAACTAAAAGCCAGCCCAGACAAGTAAGTAAATAAAAAGGAAACACTTTAAACATAGAAATAGATTAAAACAACAAGACAGAAATAGATATTACATGCTAACATGAGTCAAAAGAAAATCAGAGTGGTCATATTAGCAGCAAAAGTATATCTCAGTGCAAACAGGGAAAAGACAGTTTTCTCATAATGGTTAAGGAATCCATCCATCAACAGGACATTACAGCCTAATTGAATGCATACCTAAGAGCACAGGTTCAAAATGTATGAAGGAAAAATGAATACAATGAAAAGGAGAAACGGACAGACCTCTAATTACAGCTATATTTCAATATCCCTCCCTTAGTAACTGTCATAATAAGTAGGAAGAAAATTAATCAGGATGCAGAAAATCCAGTAGAATTTACAAAAATGTTACTAAAATTAACAAGTTGGTTTCACAATGTGACAGGATATGAGATCAATAAACAAAGATCAACTGTATACCTATATGCTAGCAACTAATAAAAAAAATTAAAAAACAAATGCCCATTTTACAGTAGCAAAACACTAGGGACATTTCTGATAAAAGATGCCCCAGTGCTGTACACTAAAAATGTAAAACATTGCAGAGAGAAATTAAAAGAGATTTACATAAGGGAGATATATACTGTGATCATGGTTTGGAAGAATCAATATTGTTAAGATGTTGGTGATCTCCAAACAGATCTGTAGATCCAATACAATCCTGATATATCCAAGCAGGCAATTTTTTGGGAGGGAGTGGGGGAGTAGAAACTGACAAGCTGATTCTGATATTCACAAGGAAATGCAAAGTCATTAAAATAACAAAACAGCTTTAAAAACCAAGAATAAAATGGGAAAACTAACACTGTGTGATAGGAAATCTCATTATAAAGCTACAGGGACCAAGAGAGTGTGATATTGGTATAAAGACTGGGATGGGAACAAAATAGAGGATCCAGAAATACACATATAAGGACAACTGATTTTTAGCAAAAGTACAAGGAGAGTATATTCAACAACCGGTGCTGGAACAACTGGATGTCCATGAACAAACACTGAACTTCCATCCATATTTTAAAGTATGTGAAACCTAAAAATGAAAAAATTTTCAAATAAAACATAGGAAAAAAAATCCTTGTCACCTTGGATTAGGGAAATGTTTTGTAACTACTGGACCTAAAACATGATCTATAAGAAAGTGATAAAGTGAACAATGCTAGTTTTTTAAAATTAATTTGTTAACAATGTCTTTTGAAAAAGACAAGCTCCATACTGACAGAAAATAAAGACAAGAATCTTCATTTAAAAGAATCTAAAGACAAGCCCCATACTGACAGAAAATATTTACAAAGTATGTATCTAAAGCACATAAGACATGTATATAAAATATAATAAAGAACTTTCAAAAATCAATGAGAAAAAAATAAATGCAATAGAAAAGTGCAAAACTTTTAAACACTTCAGCAAAGAAGACAGATGAAAAGTAAGTGCCTGAGAAGATGCTCAACATAATTAGACTTTAAAGCAACGTAAGTTAAAACCACGAGATACCATTACACACATCAGAATGTTAGAATTAAAAAGATCAAATGTAGGCAAGGCTCTGGTGGAGTGGAGACACTCACAAACTGCTGGTGGGAATGAAAAATGGGGTAAGTGCTTTGGCAGACAGTAGGGGAGGCCTACTAAAATGCTAAACATACTTCTATCAGTTGACCCAAACACTCCTCTCCTGAATATTTACTCTAGAAGGAAAAAAGGCATAATTCTACTAAAAGACATTTCATGAGATATAAACATGTGCACTAGTTTATAACAGATTCATTTGTAACAGCCGAGAAATAGAAACAATTCAAATGTCCTTTGAAAGTCAATGAATAAACAAATACATTATATCTATACACTGGAATACTGCTCAGCAATTAAAAGAGAATGAATTATTGATTCAAGCAAAAATATGGATGAATCTCAAAATAGTTATGCAGAATGAACAAAGCCAAACAAAAAAGAACACATACTGTATGATTTTACTCATATACAACTCTAAAAAGAACACAAACTCATAAGGAAATAATACTACAAATACAAAGATACAAACACCAGATACAAATATCTGGCTTTTCTATTAAAAAAAAACCCACAAAAGTCTGGTAATACTGAATTGATATCTTCATCAGGTGTCTGTCAGCTAGAGCTGAATAGCACCTGAGTTTTTAATAAAGATGGGTCAGGAGAGATTTCCACTGGTTGGCATAGTTCTGTTACCCACCCGGTCCTGTAAGCATTGGCATAGTCAAAATCTGTTTGAAAGAGCCTGAAATCTGATCCAAGAATGGACGTAGCAGCAATAAGTTTAATATTAAACAAGAAACTCTCTTTAGACCCTGGGATGCTTCCTTTTATCTGATAAAGAGGTTTATGCTATGTGTGTGCTCACTCACTTCAGTTCTGTGTGACTTTTTGTGACCCCTTGAACTGTAGCCCACCCGGCTCCTCTGTCCATGGAGTTCTCTAGGCAAGAATACTAGAGTGGGTTGCCATGCCCTCCTCCAGGAGATCTTCCCGACCCAGGGATCGAAGCCAGGTCTCTTACGTCTACCTGCATTGGCAGGCGGGTTCTTTATCACTAGCACCACCTGGGAAGCCAAAGAGGTTTTTACTATATTATTACTTGTGTTTACTCAGGTTCTCAAAAATTTTAGATGTAAATATAAGCAAAATAGTGTATGTTCTATGTAATTAACTTATCTTCTATGATTTTTTTGGTATACTTAATAGTTTAATTGCATGTCTCAATCATCAATCCACGATATTTCTTGCGTACCTACTATGTATTAAGAATTGCATCTATGCCTTGTAACTGTTTCTATGAATTTTGTTTGGAAGAGAGGAAAATGTGACTCATAGAGGAAAAATTTACCTGGTGGTATTTTGAACAAATGAAGAGAATACAAACTCATCTACAATGACAGCAGATTCGTGGTGGCCTGGGGAAGGTGGGACCTGCAGAGATAGGTAGGAGGATGAATGAAAAGGTTCTGAGAAAGATCTGGGCAGTGATGGATATGCTTATGATCCTGATAGTGGTGATGCTTTCACATGAAAATTTACAAAGCTGTCTTTCTAAACACAGGCAGATTCTCATAGGTCAACAACACCTCAGTGAAGACGTGCAGAAACAGTATTTCCTCCCAGTTCAATGCAACTTAGACTCCATACATGCCATCCTTTTGGTACGTTCCAAGCAGTATCTCTTTCATCGAAAGAAGTCCAATACTTTTTGAAAAAATTTTCAGAAAAATTTCAAGTATATTAACTCCAATTATTTCTTGTCATTTTATGTTAACTTTCTCCTCTAATTTTTTCCTAAATGGGCTGAAAAGATATTTTCTCATGTTTTCTTTAACCTGGTCTTAGGTGTCATAGATCCTGGTGATTGTGGATATTTCAGGTCAAAGGAAGCCAACTGGCACTGTTGAGTGAATGCCTAAGTAAAGCTGTCACTGATTTGACAGAACACTCCAGTGGTGGGTGTAGAGCAAGATCTTGCTGCTGGGCACAACTTTCCTTCAGGACAATCTGCATGGAGGAGGCTGCTCTGTTGAAAAATTTTTACCAACTATGTCTCTGTCTTAATACCTCATCGCAGGATCTCTCATCTTACTCATCCCCCCGAGCTCTAGCTCTTCAAGTCATTAATTAGCCAGGTTCCTTTATTTTATGTTTTGTGGCTCTTCCCCTAACAACCTCCCTTCAGAACTATTTCCTTTGTTAAATACACGCTTATACAGGTTTCTGCATGTGTATTATGTATCAATTATATAATTACATAATTACTGTAATCGGATTTAACTGCATAATTAGAATGTGTAATTACATAATTAAAACATGTAATTACCAAGTTTAAAAAGTTATGGAAATTATTTTTAAATGAATAATGCATGTATGAGTAGGCAGCTCTCAAAGTTCACTACTTAAGACTTCTAAAAATCATTTTAACGCAAACACAACTTAGACTCCAGTATGCATTATTTCACTCCATGGGTTGACAATTTTCAAAAATTTAATAGATTTTGATTTTATTAAAGTAGTAAAAATCTTCAAGAGTTCAGCATTTGGATGCAAGAGAAAGACAAAAAAGGCAGCTTTCAAGGTATGAACACAATATTCACCTATTCCCTTAGACAAACTAAAAGTTTCCTTAATGCAATTAACTGCAAATAATAAGTAGTGATGACTGAGTATGAAAGTCATCACCCAGCTGGTGTTTCAGTGAATCTACAAAACAGTGTTTTCTGATTCCATCCCAAAATTCTTTGCTTGGTCTCAAAGGTACAGTGTTAATTTTAAAAATAAATGTTGCTTATCCATGGGCTTCATAATAAGAAAGCCCTACATCTATTTATTTAATTTCAACCTGAAAAAAATTTTTTTTTAAAATCCGAAGTGCACTGTATCAGTGTTGTTAGGATGACGATTCTACTATGCTAGAGTCTGGAGATGTACAGAAGGATCAGATGTGTTCTCCAGACTTTTCAGACAGACATGTAAGCCAATAAATAAAACAGAGAGAATGTGGACAGTAATAGCTTTGAAAGACTTTTAAAAAATCTAGAAAGTCATAATTTGGTGCCTAAGGAAATAATCCTCATCATCTAAACCAGCAATCAATTACTGATTTTCCTGATCCAAATCAACACAGCAGTTGATTACTTTCTGTGCAGGAAAAATCCCTAAGTCCTCTCAGGCCTATTAACACTTTGTACATGCTTAATAATATAGCACTTAATCTCATTACCTCATAATTAGGTTTATATCTGCCACTTCCTGAGAATGTGAGTTCTAGAACAGCAATCACTCAATGCAGTAAAGATTTCTCATACATGTTGAGTGCCTGCAGGACTTTCCTACACACACACACACACACACACACACACACAATGAAGAAACATTTGCCTGCCCTTTCCATGGGAACACAGAATGTATGTTTCTTGACAACACATGTCACCAGCACACCTTTCAAAACCCAGTGGTTTCACTTGCAGATACTCCTGAAGATCATTCTCAGATGACAACTTATTCTTGGGCAGAAAAGGAAACACAAGCACGAAATGAAAGAATATGTCGCACAGAGGTGGCAGGAAAACCTTCACAGATTACTAAACCACAGGCTAAAGCTTTCCATTTCCATCACAAGACTTTGAGGACTACAGTAAGTATGCATCTGTCAGATCTGATCAGTCTGGCCTCCAGAGTGGCCCCGTTTCAGCAGACAGCTCCATCACTGCTCATCTTGTGAATCCATCTGTAGCACTTCAATGCTTGGGTCATCAGGTAACTACTCCCACCCACATTTCTTGCGTGTCTGTTTACTCTATGTGAAGGAGCTCATGCTCCAAGATCAGGGCAGACGCAGAAGCAGACAACAGAGCATGTTCTCAGTTCAGTAATGAGTGTACACAAAGACCCAGGGAGTGTGGAGGAGGACAGGCACCCCACAACAGAGGCCTCACATTGTATGAGGGATGGAGTTCTCTGGACCTTAACCATTTCAGAGTCAATACAGATAATCCAAGGTGAACTTCATACACCAGGGAAAGTAACCCAGAACATCTCCACATCCCAGAGCCTGGAGTGGCAGATCTGCCAGGAATCCCATCTCTAAAACATGCCTAGAGAGAATGTGGACAGTAATAGCTTTGAAAGACTTTTAAAAAATCTAGAAAGTCATAATTTGGTGCCTAAGGAAATAATCCTCATCATCTAAACCAGCAATCAATTACTGATTTTCCTGATCCAAATCAACACAGCAGTTGATTACTTTCTGTGCAGGAAAAATCCCTAAGTCCTCTCAGGCCTATTAACACTTTGTACATGCTTAATAATATAGCACTTAATCTCATTACCTCATAATTAGGTTTATATCTGCCACTTCCTGAGAATGTGAGTTCTAGAACAGCAATCACTCAATGCAGTAAAGATTTCTCATACATGTTGAGTGCCTGCAGGACTTTCCTACACACACACACACACACACACACACACACAATGAAGAAACATTTGCCTGCCCTTTCCATGGGAACACAGAATGTATGTTTCTTGACAACACATGTCACCAGCACACCTTTCAAAACCCAGTGGTTTCACTTGCAGATACTCCTGAAGATCATTCTCAGATGACAACTTATTCTTGGGCAGAAAAGGAAACACAAGCACGAAATGAAAGAATATGTCGCACAGAGGTGGCAGGAAAACCTTCACAGATTACTAAACCACAGGCTAAAGCTTTCCATTTCCATCACAAGACTTTGAGGACTACAGTAAGTATGCATCTGTCAGATCTGATCAGTCTGGCCTCCAGAGTGGCCCCGTTTCAGCAGACAGCTCCATCACTGCTCATCTTGTGAATCCATCTGTAGCACTTCAATGCTTGGGTCATCAGGTAACTACTCCCACCCACATTTCTTGCGTGTCTGTTTACTCTATGTGAAGGAGCTCATGCTCCAAGATCAGGGCAGACGCAGAAGCAGACAACAGAGCATGTTCTCAGTTCAGTAATGAGTGTACACAAAGACCCAGGGAGTGTGGAGGAGGACAGGCACCCCACAACAGAGGCCTCACATTGTATGAGGGATGGAGTTCTCTGGACCTTAACCATTTCAGAGTCAATACAGATAATCCAAGGTGAACTTCATACACCAGGGAAAGTAACCCAGAACATCTCCACATCCCAGAGCCTGGAGTGGCAGATCTGCTAGTCTCAGGAATCCCATTCTCTCTAGACACCCCTACTCCCACTCACCCACCCTTATTCCAGTGTGAAAACTTGCAAGCATTGTTCTCAGTCTGTTTTTTTGTGTTTTGTTTTGGCCACTTCTATTGATCTTTCATTTATTTGTTTTTATCCATTTTTGTCCTTTGGCCTGTGTAGGCCTCCCATTGCAGTAGCCTGTCTTGTTGCAGAGGACCGGCTCTGGGCACATGCGTTAGATACATTGGTCTAGCCGCTCCACAGCATGTGGGATCTTCCCAAGCCAAGGATCGAACCGGCACCCCTTGCACTGCAAGGTGGTGTCCTTACCCACTGGACCACCATGGAAGCTCTCTCAGTCTGTTTTGGTTGGGAAACAAATTAGTAGGTTGTGGTCCAGCATGTGCGCACAAGCTAAGTTGCTCAGTTGTGTCCAACTCTTTGTGACCCTATATACTGTAGCCTACCAGGCTCCTCTGTCCATGGGATTTCCCAGGCAAGAACACTGCAGTGGTTCACCATACTCTCCTCTATCCACACCTCCTGGAAGTCTCCTGAATCAAATGCCCTATTCAGCAGAGAACAGTGTGTAATGTAATGCATGGCCCTAAGCTAAGGAGATAATGATCCTGCCTAGCAGTAAAAAAGAAACTTGCAAACATCCTAGAAGCATGCAAGTTGACAGATGTACACATAAACACAGTGCAGTGTAGTGTGAGGCTTGTCAGGGAGGTTGGGGGTTTGTTTATTTGGTTCTTTTGAGGAAATAGGCTCCGTCTTAGCTCCTTGGTACCAAGCAGAGGCCATCCCAGAGCATCCTCCACAGCTGGACGGCAGTCACATGTGACTGGGGTAGAAGTACTGGGTGGCTCCGAAGGCAAATCCTGCTCTGAATTCCAGCTTCTCCACCAATCAGCTGAGTGATTTTTGGGTAGATCACCCAATCTCTCTGAGTCTATTTTCTGCTTCTATTAAAGGAAGATGAAAGGAGACAGTATATGCAAAGCCTCACCTCGGGGCAGACCTGCTTCCCTGCCCAGTCGAGGGAGCAGTGGCTACAAGGAGCCAGGGTCCCTAAGACCCTCTAAGGGTGGCCGCTAAGAACTCAGAACCTCAGAAGCTACCTTTTCTCCTCCACCAGCCCCTGGGTGGAGCTTGGCTGTCATCTTCCCTCCTGCCCCTCCTTCACTCCCATCTTCCAGGCCAGATCTTGTAACCTCAGAGGTGTTCCACCTTCCAGAAGCTACTTTTATAGTCCAAAGAAAAAAATGTAAACTCATCAAGAAACTCCAAAACTTCTCTTTAATTTCACCATCTATTCTCCCTTTAGAACCCACAGGAGACCACTTCTTGCCTGGTTCTCTCACCTTTGTGGGTGAATTCCAATGCTTTAATTCAATGTCTTTGCTATCTGTTGAATTCTCCTGCCCAGGCAGGGAACCTGTGAGTTTAAAATGGAAATAGAGAACCTCCTCCCTTTTCTGTAGCTGCTACTTCCCTAGTAGTCATTAAGTACAGTCTGTGTTTTAATGTTTTAATGCACTAACAAAAACACATGATTGTTTAACAGAGCATATTATGGAAAATGGCAGCGTTAATAGTCTCCGTGGAGTTCTAGTTGGGGAAAAAGTACATTATAGCCTCACCAAGGCAGGGGACTGTTTTTGTACATGAAAATATGTTACCAACACTGTATATCATTTTTATATCTTGTTGCTAGGCAACATCTAAGAATGTGGTTATGGCAAATGTGTCTGCTTTCTTGTTTTAAAAAAAAAATCCACTTCTTAATTCTGTTAAATTAGCCCTGTTATTGATTCTGTGGTCTTTCCTGAGTGTATTGATTGAGGTTCATCCATTAGCTCAGGGCAGGAGGGGGTGGGCGAGGCAGGCTTGCATTTGTAATTGGAACACAGACATGAGCACTAATCAGTAGTTCTCCTGTTCGTCACCCTTTGTTTTCATACACAGGCAGGTAGGGCACTGGTACCCAGAGATGCGGTTTTCAAAGAATGAGGGTAATACACGGACAGAGTCAGCTGGTGAATGAAGCAATTACACACATTTTCTAGAGTAAGCTTCCTGTCAACAGTAGTCCTCAGGACCCAGAATACGTCTTTAATTTCTTTCTCCTGTAGTATGACTCTTGCTTCAGCCTCTGTTAACTTGTTCTTGCTCCCTGCTGATGGGTTACATCAGAGCCATATTCCCTGTCACTTAAGAGAACTGGGGGTGGTACATAGAGGCAGTAGGGAGGGTGAGGAAACGTGACTGATAGTTTCCCATGAGATAGAGTTCTTCAGGCCACTCTTTCACCCACTCTTCCTGGGCCCTGGCTAACAGGCAGCTGCTGACCACCTCCTCTTTGCCCACCTGGTGAGGGAAGGACTCTGGCCCTACAGTGGTGGGACGTAAAGCACACTCCTCCTGACACTGGGAAGAGGCGAAGGACAGCAGCTTATTAGTCATATTTATCCTCAGCTTGAGGACGGGCACTTAGGGCACAGAGTGAGCCAGCAGGGGCTGAGGGAGGCGGCCACTGGAGTCACAAGACGATGGGGTGATCCTACTGGAGGGCCTTGGCTTGTCCAATTAGTTCCTAAGGCTGGCAGGGAACTTGACACCCTACACAGGGATAAGAAGGAATTGCACCTGGTCCCTTGATAAGGAGGGTTGTATGGCTAGGAGACCTTAGCCACAAGGACGGAGTAGGTGGGGCTTGTGGTTAGGCCATGTGAAGCCTTCCTGGTTCCACCAGATGCCAAGGAACATGAAGTACTGAATCTCAACCCTAGTTTATCCATCACAGAGGCAAAGAACATGAAGTACTGAATCTCAATCCTAGTTTGTCCATCACAGAGGCAAGTGATCAGACTGGCTTTTCTGACTTCAAGGCAAATGCTTTCACAGTCGTGTCGAACTCTTTGCAATCTCATGGACAAAACGAATGAAAAAAAAACACAGGACCAAGGAGTCAAGGTTACAGTTGGGGCTGATCAGGAAGCCCTTTCTACCAGTCGAGAGACCAGAAGACAAAAGGGTCTTTTTGGCGATATCATGGCTCCCCACTGAGAAAGAAGAGAAATGGGTGTGGTGTGTTGGCAGGGATTCCTGCCTTGGGTTTATGGCCAGCCCTTCCAAGATCTGGGATTCTGTGAATGTACAGGAAAGAACCAACAGACCAGGTAGCAGCCACACTGCATGCCACTTCCTCTCACCTGTTCTGTGCACTCTCCCCTTCCATCAGGATCCTCGTTCCTTCTGTGACTAGTTGACGGGCAAGAAGTAATCCTGGAGGTACCAGTAGTCCCACCCAAACAAAGTAAGGACTGTTTGGGGGCTAGGCTTAGATTTAGGGCACCTTCTCAGTCCTTCTCAAGCGACATGACTCTTTCACCCACTCTTCCTGGGCCCTGGCTAACAGGCAGCTGCTGACCACCTCCTCTTTGCCCACCTGGTGAGGGAAGGACTCTGGCCCTACAGTGGTGGGACGTAAAGCACACTCCTCCTGACACTGGGAAGAGGCGAAGGACAGCAGCTTATTAGTCATATTTATCCTCAGCTTGAGGACGGGCACTTAGGGCACAGAGTGAGCCAGCAGGGGCTGAGGGAGGCGGCCACTGGAGTCACAAGACGATGGGGTGATCCTACTGGAGGGCCTTGGCTTGTCCAATTAGTTCCTAAGGCTGGCAGGGAACTTGACACCCTACACAGGGATAAGAAGGAATTGCACCTGGTCCCTTGATAAGGAGGGTTGTATGGCTAGGAGACCTTAGCCACAAGGACGGAGTAGGTGGGGCTTGTGGTTAGGCCATGTGAAGCCTTCCTGGTTCCACCAGATGCCAAGGAACATGAAGTACTGAATCTCAACCCTAGTTTATCCATCACAGAGGCAAAGAACATGAAGTACTGAATCTCAATCCTAGTTTGTCCATCACAGAGGCAAGTGATCAGACTGGCTTTTCTGACTTCAAGGCAAATGCTTTCACAGTCGTGTCGAACTCTTTGCAATCTCATGGACAAAACGAATGAAAAAAAAACACAGGACCAAGGAGTCAAGGTTACAGTTGGGGCTGATCAGGAAGCCCTTTCTACCAGTCGAGAGACCAGAAGACAAAAGGGTCTTTTTGGCGATATCATGGCTCCCCACTGAGAAAGAAGAGAAATGGGTGTGGTGTGTTGGCAGGGATTCCTGCCTTGGGTTTATGGCCAGCCCTTCCAAGATCTGGGATTCTGTGAATGTACAGGAAAGAACCAACAGACCAGGTAGCAGCCACACTGCATGCCACTTCCTCTCACCTGTTCTGTGCACTCTCCCCTTCCATCAGGATCCTCGTTCCTTCTGTGACTAGTTGACGGGCAAGAAGTAATCCTGGAGGTACCAGTAGTCCCACCCAAACAAAGTAAGGACTGTTTGGGGGCTAGGCTTAGATTTAGGGCACCTTCTCAGTCCTTCTCCAAAAGTCGTAAACATGACTTGGATAGACCCGTGAGGTCATGATCCACTCCATGATCTGTGACAAACCAAGTTTCCATGGACTACCATATTCCATCAGTATGCTTCTTTCTGAGTATTTCATCAATATCTCTTTCAGAAATAATCAAAGACTACTGAAATAAAGAAGCCTACTTGAACATGTTGAGACATGGATTATAAGAGACACCCATGTAAGGATTCAGCATTCAACGTGGAATGCTTGTTACTACTTGCCAGACAGCATGCTAGACTCTAGGCTTCTCAGGAACCCTAGTGGTAAAGGGTCCTCCTGCCAATGCAGGAGACAGGACATCTTTGGGGGAATGGGTCTATCTGATTCACAGCTAAGATGAACGTTAAGCACTCATGAATTTCAAGGCTTCCCTAACAGGTCAGTGATTTTTCACTGAAGATCCTCTGGAGCTTGACTCAGTACTGGTTATCTATCTACCTATCAAAAGTCCAAGATGAGCCACAAGGTCTGTTGTCCCTGGAGCGAATCTGGAGTGGAATGAGCTGCTTAGTGAGAAGGGTAGCAACTGTGGGTGAGGGTTCTCCAAGGCAGCAAGGCATCCTTTGGTTGCTACGCAACCCCAGACAATTCCCTCATCTTACTTGGGCTTTCTCACTTCACCTGCTTCCTCATCTAGGAAATATTTACAACACTTACCCTGTCAGGCAGTCAAGACGTAGTTATGGAATACCCACAGGGCAAAACAATAAATTATTGTTTATTGGCGATATCATGGCTCCCCACTGAGAAAGAAGAGAAATGGGTGTGGTGTGTTGGCAGGGATTCCTGCCTTGGGTTTATGGCCAGCCCTTCCAAGATCTGGGATTCTGTGAATGTACAGGAAAGAACCAACAGACCAGGTAGCAGCCACACTGCATGCCACTTCCTCTCACCTGTTCTGTGCACTCTCCCCTTCCATCAGGATCCTCGTTCCTTCTGTGACTAGTTGACGGGCAAGAAGTAATCCTGGAGGTACCAGTAGTCCCACCCAAACAAAGTAAGGACTGTTTGGGGGCTAGGCTTAGATTTAGGGCACCTTCTCAGTCCTTCTCCAAAAGTCGTAAACATGACTTGGATAGACCCGTGAGGTCATGATCCACTCCATGATCTGTGACAAACCAAGTTTCCATGGACTACCATATTCCATCAGTATGCTTCTTTCTGAGTATTTCATCAATATCTCTTTCAGAAATAATCAAAGACTACTGAAATAAAGAAGCCTACTTGAACATGTTGAGACATGGATTATAAGAGACACCCATGTAAGGATTCAGCATTCAACGTGGAATGCTTGTTACTACTTGCCAGACAGCATGCTAGACTCTAGGCTTCTCAGGAACCCTAGTGGTAAAGGGTCCTCCTGCCAATGCAGGAGACAGGACATCTTTGGGGGAATGGGTCTATCTGATTCACAGCTAAGATGAACGTTAAGCACTCATGAATTTCAAGGCTTCCCTAACAGGTCAGTGATTTTTCACTGAAGATCCTCTGGAGCTTGACTCAGTACTGGTTATCTATCTACCTATCAAAAGTCCAAGATGAGCCACAAGGTCTGTTGTCCCTGGAGCGAATCTGGAGTGGAATGAGCTGCTTAGTGAGAAGGGTAGCAACTGTGGGTGAGGGTTCTCCAAGGCAGCAAGGCATCCTTTGGTTGCTACGCAACCCCAGACAATTCCCTCATCTTACTTGGGCTTTCTCACTTCACCTGCTTCCTCATCTAGGAAATATTTACAACACTTACCCTGTCAGGCAGTCAAGACGTAGTTATGGAATACCCACAGGGCACAAAGCAATAAACTTATTGTTTATTTAAGCCAGGAAATAAAGCCAAAGCAATGGACAGGATTGGTCCAAATACCTGGGTAAACCAGGCACAAGTTAAAGCATTAGACTCTTACTTTCACCAGGCAACCATGGTCATACATAGTCTTGGGTCTGGGGTATATTAAGAGCAGGATTCGAAAAGCACATCTACCTACTTTCATCAAAATTTGTGCACGTGTGTATGTTGGCTTTTATTATTTATTTGATTGCTGCTACAACAAATCAGTTCAAAATTAGTGCTTATAACCACATGTATGGGCTTCCCTGGTGGTCCAGTGGGTAAAGAGTCTACCTTGCAGTGCAAGGGGCACCAGTTTGATCTCTGGCCTGGGAAAATCCCACGTGCCGTGGAGTGGTTGGACCGGCGTGTCCAATTATGAGCCAGTGCTCTGGGGTGCATGCGCCCAGAGCCAGTGCTCTGCATCAAGAGAGGCCATGGCAATGGGAGGCCCACACAGGCCAAAGAATAAAGATGAATGAAAACAAATAAATAAAAAACCAATAAAAGAGGGCAAAATTGAAAAAAAAAAAAAAAAACACCACATGCATTTATCTTCTTACAGATCAGAAACTTAGAAGCCCAGAAGAAGCTAGAATCAAGATGGAGGCAGGTCTGTGTTCTATTCTGAACACACTGGTGGAGAATCTGTTCCAGTTCCTCTCAGCTTCTTGAGGCTACCTGCATTTTTTGGCTCATGGCCCCTCCTTCCGTATTCAAAGTCAGTACATTGGGCAAGTCTTTTTCACGCCCCCATCTCTCTGGTTCTCTCTTTGGCCTCTCTCTTCCACTTAAAGAAGATAACTGTAATTACACTACACCTATCCAGATAGTCTGGGATCTCTCCCCATTCCAATACCAGCTGCCTAGCAACCTAATTCATTCAACCTAACTCCCCTTTGCCACGTAACACATTCCCATCTTCTGGGAATTAGCACATGGACATCCTGGGGGGAGGTCATTACTCTGTCTCCCACAGTGTCAACTTGGCTTCCTCACCTTTTAGGAAATATTTACAACACTTACCCTGTCAGGCAGTCAAGACGTAGTTATGGAATACCCACAGGGCACAAAGCAATAAACTTATTGTTTATTTAAGCCAGGAAATAAAGCCAAAGCAATGGACAGGATTGGTCCAAATACCTGGGTAAACCAGGCACAAGTTAAAGCATTAGACTCTTACTTTCACCAGGCAACCATGGTCATACATAGTCTTGGGTCTGGGGTATATTAAGAGCAGGATTCGAAAAGCACATCTACCTACTTTCATCAAAATTTGTGCACGTGTGTATGTTGGCTTTTATTATTTATTTGATTGCTGCTACAACAAATCAGTTCAAAATTAGTGCTTATAACCACATGTATGGGCTTCCCTGGTGGTCCAGTGGGTAAAGAGTCTACCTTGCAGTGCAAGGGGCACCAGTTTGATCTCTGGCCTGGGAAAATCCCACGTGCCGTGGAGTGGTTGGACCGGCGTGTCCAATTATGAGCCAGTGCTCTGGGGTGCATGCGCCCAGAGCCAGTGCTCTGCATCAAGAGAGGCCATGGCAATGGGAGGCCCACACAGGCCAAAGAATAAAGATGAATGAAAACAAATAAATAAAAAACCAATAAAAGAGGGCAAAATTGAAAAAAAAAAAAAAAAACACCACATGCATTTATCTTCTTACAGATCAGAAACTTAGAAGCCCAGAAGAAGCTAGAATCAAGATGGAGGCAGGTCTGTGTTCTATTCTGAACACACTGGTGGAGAATCTGTTCCAGTTCCTCTCAGCTTCTTGAGGCTACCTGCATTTTTTGGCTCATGGCCCCTCCTTCCGTATTCAAAGTCAGTACATTGGGCAAGTCTTTTTCACGCCCCCATCTCTCTGGTTCTCTCTTTGGCCTCTCTCTTCCACTTAAAGAAGATAACTGTAATTACACTACACCTATCCAGATAGTCTGGGATCTCTCCCCATTCCAATACCAGCTGCCTAGCAACCTAATTCATTCAACCTAACTCCCCTTTGCCACGTAACACATTCCCATCTTCTGGGAATTAGCACATGGACATCCTGGGGGGAGGTCATTACTCTGTCTCCCACAGTGTCTATACATGATCTATTACTGGTCTATCAAGAGCACACCAGTGCAGGGGACACGGGTCTGGTCCCTGGTCCGAGAAGATCCCACATGCCCCAGAGCAACTAAGCCCATGTGCTGCAACTACTGAGCCCATGTACCTAGAGCCCATGCTCTGCCACAAGAGAAGTCATTGCACTGAGAAGCCTGGACAACACAACTAGACAGTAGCCTCCACTCACTGCAACCAGAGAAAGCCCATGTGCAGCAATGAAGACCTAGCGCAGACAAAAATAAAACCAAAAACAAATTTTATTTTAGAAAAAAGTACTGATGGGTTATGAATTCTATGGGTACAGCCCAGGAACCTAAGACTGCCTATCTCCTTGAGAACTTTGTATTCTAAGGAAGGTAATGCATAAAATATTAACTACCATTAAAATCAACCCAAATAGGATTTATAGTTGGTAAATCACTTACATATATATTATATTATTATATATAAAATTACTTATGTATTTTTTACAGTAGACATATATATTTCTTATTAGATCTTCATCACTGTTGCACAGGACAGGCAAAAAAAGTATTATTATCTCTGATTTACAGATGAGTAAACTGAGGCACAGAGGAATTTTTTATTTTTCTTAAGGTCAGAAAAACAGTAGAGTCAAACCCTGGTGGGCAGAATTTCAGTCCAGTGCTTTTTCTCCCTCCTACTGAAAAATCCAGATGGGATGTGGTGTATAAACATGCAGTGTCCAGAGAAGCAAGAAGAGGTCTTGTTTCCACTGTAGAAAAGGAAGCCCAGGTGTGGGACTGTTCAGACACTTCATAAGGAACACAAAGTACGCCTCTCACAGCACCGCATTCTCCCCGAGTCCGCTAGGACTCATCCCTGGCCCTCGCTGTAAAGAGTGACGTTACGATGGAGTGAGTGGACAGGAAGGGCTGTGTGCACACCAGCACCACCACAGGGCTGAGGGGCAGCAGAGCAGCATGTATCCTTCCTGCCCAGAGCTGAAGGCAACGATGTGCTTCAGTGTTCTGCGTGTTAATAAAAGAAGCAGCCGCAGGACAGCTTCAGCCTGCCGCACCTGCTGCCAACTAGGTACACGAACACACATAACCAGGGATGGGGAGGAGTTTTGTTAAAACCTGGCATTTCTGCTTGCCATTATTGGTTATTTTATTCTCCAAAGAGGTATGCAGTTTTCAAAGAGAATCCAAGGTGGGAAACCTGTTCACTCCAACCACAATCTTACAGACAGGTTCTGAAGTCTTCCCTTAAAAACATAATGGGACTGATTCTCATGTCCCACCAAGCCACCAGCTGTCTCCATGCAGCATCCTCTGCAGGTAAGACCTGGCAGGCCCCTGGAGCTCCCAAGTGTTCGCTGCCCACCACCTCAAGACATGAATCTGATGGTTAAGTTGGTGGAGGAGGAGGAAAACGAGTCACTGGTAAAGGAAAACCCACAAATTCGAATGCACAGTGGAGACTTAGAGTGGCTCCCTTTTGTAATTGTCTAATACAATTCCCTCTAGATGCATAAATTACAGTTCCTATTAACAGCTCTATGAATAATAATCAGTTTACTCGTTGACTTGTACCTAAATATACTTTCTATATGATTTCATCTTTTATTCAGCTGTTTAAAAGCAGAACATCTAATTACAGTTCCTATTAGTCAACATCAATTTTTTTTCCCTTTTTGCTGTGGAGCATGTGTGATGACTGATTTTCTAAAAACAGAATTCCTCAGCATATGGAACAAATCGTGTTATTATTAATACATCCCCAAATGACTCTGCATTTCAATTCCCTTAATTATTCAGTCATTGCTGATTATATCTTTTTAACAATCCATTATCCCATTTCTCGCAATGTGGGCATTTTATTCATTAAGTGTCAAAAGGAAGGGTTTGACCTCATGAAAAACACAGATTTTTTAAAGTCTGTGCTTCTCTTTTAATGTTTTCATGCCATATGATCATGTGGTTCTAAACAGGAAGTTTCTCAAGGACACTGTTACGTACATGCTAATCTGTGCACAGTGACGGTCGTTGTTGGCAGGCAGTGGGGAGAAGCAAGGAAGTCTGCTGTGGAGATGCCCCTGAGACAGTGCTAAAGATAAGTCCAGGATAAAGGAGGCATTTGGGGTTAACATGTACACACAACTGTATATAAAACAGATAACCCACAAGGACCTACGATATAGCACAGGGAACTGTACTCAGTACTTTGTACAACATATATGGCAGAAGAATCTCAAAGAGAATAGATAACTGTATATGAATAACTGAATCACTCTGGCACACACCTGAAACTAACACCATATGGTAAATCAACGATACTCCAATATGAAATAAAATTTAAAAAAAAGATCCACCCGCACCGCTTCGAATCCTAACCCAGTCACACTGGGTTGTGCTCATTTTAAACAAAGACACTGTCTTGTGTAAGTAGATTGTTGTACCAGTTTTATGCGCAAGCTAAAACCAGTTTTTAAAAATAACTCTTCAGGGAGACTCAGGATAAGAAATATTTACTAGAATGAGAACAGACTCTGAGTAAGAATTAACTGTGTCCTCTGGCTGATCCTTCTGAAGCTACAGAACCAGATTCTCACCTGAACTACTTATTAGTAATGAGGCCTGGGAACTAAGACTGTTATGCAGATGCTGCCTCATGATTTCAGGGAGGTCCGTGTACCTCGTCTGAGGTCAAGTTCATTGTAAAATTTTTTGAAAAAAGGTAAAAGAAAGTAGGAAAGGATTAAGAAGGCCAAGAATGTGAGGAAATTAAAGGAACACAAGCTTATTTCTACCTGGCTAAAGCACTGTCTCTGAGATGTGAGGTTTTCTTAACAACCGCGCTTCAAGTGTAACCTAGATGGTAGATACTACAGTAACGCAGGACAAAACAGTACATCTTTTATTAAGTGTACCTACTACTGAAGCATGTACCTCCTGAGCATCCTAAAACTGAGCCCTACTGAACAGAGCACAACAGTGGAACTTGTTCTGTCTCTGTCATTTGATTTAGAACAAGCAAGAGATGCCATTTAATCAAAGGGAGGTGCCCCCGGTCAGGGCAGAGCTTGCATCAGGGGCTCAAAAAGCATTTTGTGACCTTTTGCTCGATACTCATCTGTGGCGCAGAAAGAGAATCTCTTTGGAGAAAGTTGCCGAATACCAACATTTTTCCTCTGCCATCTGAAGTTAAGGAGAGGAAGGAAGGTGGTTTTTCTTCCCCTCAAACATAAGCAAGAGGGCTTTTCAACACCCTCTGCCACACATACACAAACATAGCAGTCACTCCAAAAGCCTGGCGGGGTGTGCTCAGCTGCTCAGTCATGTTTGACTCTTTGCAACCCTGTGGACTCAAAGAGAATAGATAACAAAAACTGAATCACTCTGGCACACACCTGAAACTAACACCATATGGTAAATCAACGATACTCCAATATGAAATAAAATTTAAAAAAAAGATCCACCCGCACCGCTTCGAATCCTAACCCAGTCACACTGGGTTGTGCTCATTTTAAACAAAGACACTGTCTTGTGTAAGTAGATTGTTGTACCAGTTTTATGCGCAAGCTAAAACCAGTTTTTAAAAATAACTCTTCAGGGAGACTCAGGATAAGAAATATTTACTAGAATGAGAACAGACTCTGAGTAAGAATTAACTGTGTCCTCTGGCTGATCCTTCTGAAGCTACAGAACCAGATTCTCACCTGAACTACTTATTAGTAATGAGGCCTGGGAACTAAGACTGTTATGCAGATGCTGCCTCATGATTTCAGGGAGGTCCGTGTACCTCGTCTGAGGTCAAGTTCATTGTAAAATTTTTTGAAAAAAGGTAAAAGAAAGTAGGAAAGGATTAAGAAGGCCAAGAATGTGAGGAAATTAAAGGAACACAAGCTTATTTCTACCTGGCTAAAGCACTGTCTCTGAGATGTGAGGTTTTCTTAACAACCGCGCTTCAAGTGTAACCTAGATGGTAGATACTACAGTAACGCAGGACAAAACAGTACATCTTTTATTAAGTGTACCTACTACTGAAGCATGTACCTCCTGAGCATCCTAAAACTGAGCCCTACTGAACAGAGCACAACAGTGGAACTTGTTCTGTCTCTGTCATTTGATTTAGAACAAGCAAGAGATGCCATTTAATCAAAGGGAGGTGCCCCTGGTCAGGGCAGAGCTTGCATCAGGGGCTCAAAAAGCATTTTGTGACCTTTTGCTCGATACTCATCTGTGGCGCAGAAAGAGAATCTCTTTGGAGAAAGTTGCCGAATACCAACATTTTTCCTCTGCCATCTGAAGTTAAGGAGAGGAAGGAAGGTGGTTTTTCTTCCCCTCAAACATAAGCAAGAGGGCTTTTCAACACCCTCTGCCACACATACACAAACATACGCAGTCACTCCAAAAGCCTGGCGGGGGGGTGTGCTCAGCTGCTCAGTCATGTTTGACTCTTTGCAACCCTGTGGACTGCAGCCCACCAGGCTCCTCTGTTCAT
Organism: Tragulus kanchil; assembly: GCA_022376925.1. Taxonomy (NCBI): domain Eukaryota; kingdom Metazoa; phylum Chordata; class Mammalia; order Artiodactyla; family Tragulidae; genus Tragulus; species Tragulus kanchil. Next base: position 99,857,448 of record JAIOJX010000029.1, read on the forward strand.
GGGATCCTCTAGGCAAGAGTACTGGAGTGGGTTGCCATTCCCGCCTCCAGGGCATCTTTCCAAACTGGGGATCAAATCTGCATCTTCGTGTCTCCAGTACTAGCAGGTGGATTTTTTCCCAGCCCTTGGAGGAGGACTTTCTGTTTGCTCTGGGGGCTTAAGAATACCCAACACAAGCCTGCAAATCTCCACAGGGGGTGTGGCTGGCTGGGTGACGGCAGAGAAGGCTGTGTGCTGTGAGCTCCACTCCCACCTACAGAGACTAAACACACAACTGGATGTAGAAGCCAGGTTGGGGCAAGAACAGGGAGAGAAGTGGTCATTTGGAAGACTGGAAGAGAGACATCGCCCTCAGCAAAGGAGCTACAGGTGGATGTTCATGGTTGGGAAAGTCTGAAACCATTCAAGAATCCTCCGAGAGAAAGGATATTCTTTCTCTTCTAAAGAAAGGTCCACCCACCCCGAAGAAAGCCAGTGCCAACTCACAAGGACCACCAGGGGTGCCCTCTTCGGCCACTCCTCTGTCTTTTGTCACCCTAGCTCTAGTGGACCTCAACTAAGAGAAGAAAATACGGGCCAGTAATGCAGAGAAAGACTAGCTACACCCCTCGTTCCTTCCTAGAATTTCAGTCTGTAGGAAGTCCAAGTGAGGGGAAAGAAATCTTTAAATGAAGTTCAGAGCTTGGATGATGCCTGTGGCATTTTCATCACGGACGTGAAACATTCTGTCACTAAGAGCGACCGGAGGACTTGAAACTCATGGAGTGGTCTCTGGGAAAGCTGGGGTGTCATTTGGCAGCAGGGAAAGAAGTTACTCATGGAACAGGTTCCAAGAGAAAGTGAGAGAAAACAGTCGTGTATGTTTGCCCACTACTGAGCTCTCCTTGAAAGTAAAAGTAGCTCACTGGGGCCATGTACAAAAGGCAAACGGCACCGTTTTCCCATTTTCAGGTGGATGATCCAGTGGCATTAAGTATACTTGCACTGTGTACGACCACCACCACCACCACCACACTTCTTTGCAAGCTCACACTCTCTGTGCTCAGTCACTACTGTCTGTGACTCTGCAGCCTCATGGACTGAAAGAGCCCGCCAGGCTCCTCTGCCCATGGGATTCTCCAGCAGAATACTGGAGGGGTGTTCCTTCTCCAGGGGATCCTTCTGACCCCGGGATCTAAAAAGCATCTCCTGCTTTGGCAGGTGGATTCTTTACCACTGAGCCACCAGGGTCTGAGATCCCTCAGTAAATCATTACAACCGGTTTATAATGGCCATGAGTGGTGTCCTTTATAAGTGAATGCTCAGGTCCTGTTTCTTCCTGAAAGGGCCCGTCTCTCTTCCTATTTCAGTGGTTTGCCTTGTGAGCTCAGTTCTCTCATGGATTTAATAGTCACTCATTTGTTCTTCTCGGGCCTTTTTCCAGTTGGAAGTGTGGACGTGGTGCTCCCTCCAGCTCTCAGCCTTCTGCAGCCTGAGCTGAAACACTGCTGTTTCTAACAGCACTTCACCGAGTTGTGTGCAATCCTTCACCTCCTCTGAGTTGCACAGCAAGCCTGGGTCAAGCTCATGTTACCGCTGCCACGGGAGGATAAGACCCATTAGGATACTCACTGTCGACTGTGCTGAATATGCATGTCCTGTCCTTTATTTTCAAGTCACCACAGGTATCATTATAAACTCCTAGTTCACTCAAGAGCGAATTCCTAACAGAAGTCAAAACACGTTAATAATTTTAGATGTCTTCTAGTTTCCATGAAATTTTCTACGTGTAAAATTCCAGCTCTTAGTAATTTTTGGAGGATAGGGGGATTACTGGCTGTTTTACAGTAATAATTCAAGGTGTTGAATATAAGTAATTAACAAGTAATAAGTCCCATACTTGAAAGGATATATAAGAGGTTGTTAAATATTGAATGAGTCAGCCTTTTTTTCACGAACTTGTATGTTCAATAAATCATTCCAGTACTTACTGAGAATATTTCTGGGTACTATAAAAATCATACAGAAATGTAGGTAATCTCATTCTAACTGAAATTAAATCTGTATGTCAATGAAAATGACAATACTGAAAAGAATCCTTCATACACGGTACAGGAATATCAACCCATTTCTTCTCAGGTCTTGTTTTAAGGATCTACGTGGAATGGGGATTCATTTTGATACCCTTTTAAAAAAATTACACATTTATTCATATTTTTTTGGCTGTATTGAGTCTCTGTTGCTGCATGTGGGTTTCCTCTAGTTTCAGAGAGTGGGGGAGGGGTACTTTCTGTTGTAATGTGCAGGCTTCTCACTGTGGTGGTTTCTCTTGCTGCAGAGCATGGGCTCTAGGTGTGTGGGCTTCAGTAGCTGTAGTGCATAGGCTTAGTTACCCTGCAGCATGTCGGATCTTCCCAGACCAGGAACTGAAGGTAGATTCTTAACCACTGGACCACTAAGGAAGTCCAAAGCTGGAGATTTTCTGAACCTATCTCTCTGAAAGCTGTTAACTGACTTAACTGATTGTTTTCCCAAGTCCAAGTAGATTTCTGACTTTTACACTTCTCTCCTCAGTTGGGTAAGTCTTAACATGGGAAGGATTTATATTTAAATAGGAGGGTTCTATGTCATTTGCCAGTAAGACAGCTGCTGCAAGCAATCTACCACGTTTATTCTTATGTGAAAATACCGCTGCAAGTTAGAAGCTATGCATAATTTTTAATTTGCTGTGAGCTCTCAAAAGGAGTCTTCAGAAACATGGTAGACTAGAACATATATTATAAAAACTACTTTGCCCGGGTAGTCTGATTCATAATTAGGCACACTTGGTATAACCATATACTTGTAAAGGCAATGAATGGGTATAAATCGACACAAATGAACCTAGTTTTAGAATAACTAAGAAGGCAAAGAAATTTAAATAAGCACTTTAACTGTACTTAAAAAGAGATGAAAAACCATCAACCACCTTCAAGGTGTTGAATATAAGTAATTAACAAGTAATAAGTCCCATACTTGAAAGGATATATAAGAGGTTGTTAAATATTGAATGAGTCAGCCTTTTTTTCACGAACTTGTATGTTCAATAAATCATTCCAGTACTTACTGAGAATATTTCTGGGTACTATAAAAATCATACAGAAATGTAGGTAATCTCATTCTAACTGAAATTAAATCTGTATGTCAATGAAAATGACAATACTGAAAAGAATCCTTCATACACGGTACAGGAATATCAACCCATTTCTTCTCAGGTCTTGTTTTAAGGATCTACGTGGAATGGGGATTCATTTTGATACCCTTTTAAAAAAATTACACATTTATTCATATTTTTTTGGCTGTATTGAGTCTCTGTTGCTGCATGTGGGTTTCCTCTAGTTTCAGAGAGTGGGGGAGGGGTACTTTCTGTTGTAATGTGCAGGCTTCTCACTGTGGTGGTTTCTCTTGCTGCAGAGCATGGGCTCTAGGTGTGTGGGCTTCAGTAGCTGTAGTGCATAGGCTTAGTTACCCTGCAGCATGTCGGATCTTCCCAGACCAGGAACTGAAGGTAGATTCTTAACCACTGGACCACTAAGGAAGTCCAAAGCTGGAGATTTTCTGAACCTATCTCTCTGAAAGCTGTTAACTGACTTAACTGATTGTTTTCCCAAGTCCAAGTAGATTTCTGACTTTTACACTTCTCTCCTCAGTTGGGTAAGTCTTAACATGGGAAGGATTTATATTTAAATAGGAGGGTTCTATGTCATTTGCCAGTAAGACAGCTGCTGCAAGCAATCTACCACGTTTATTCTTATGTGAAAATACCGCTGCAAGTTAGAAGCTATGCATAATTTTTAATTTGCTGTGAGCTCTCAAAAGGAGTCTTCAGAAACATGGTAGACTAGAACATATATTATAAAAACTACTTTGCCCGGGTAGTCTGATTCATAATTAGGCACACTTGGTATAACCATATACTTGTAAAGGCAATGAATGGGTATAAATCGACACAAATGAACCTAGTTTTAGAATAACTAAGAAGGCAAAGAAATTTAAATAAGCACTTTAACTGTACTTAAAAAGAGATGAAAAACCATCAACCACCTATCAAACAATGTTCCACCAGGGGGCGTAGTCTGCACTTACTCACTTTGCAAGTGTATACACCAGAACAGTTGGATTAAAAGAGGATATTTTTGTAAAGTGATTTAAAATGTGTCACTGGCTTTCATTTTTATTCCAAGTAGGCTTTGTCTTTATATTTTACTGTTTTGTTGGAATCAAACTTAAAGCAATTCCAACACTTTGGTTTTCTAGCAATATTACCTTGTAGAAAAGGTAATATTACCTAGATTCTGGATGTCTAGGGGAATTTGTTATTAATCCTACATTAATCCTTTCCTGTAGGCAGGAGTCCTTTAGCAAATCAATAATTTCTTAGCAGCAAAGATAATCTCGTCAATATTCTACAACTGGATTTTACAGATGGAGCTTTCCTTAAGTGAACCTCATCTCTAATGAATTTGAAGCTACTTGATTATCCTAATGAGAATAACAGCAGCTAACAGTAATCAGTTCCAAAATAAACTGTTTACTTCAATCACAGCTTTGCAAGACTGGTTTACCTCCGTAACCATGTGATGAATGAAAACACTTGGCTAGACATGTTGACTTCATGAAGATGTGTATATCCACAAATTTATCTGGCATTAAAAACTACAACCACACCATACTCTGAGTGAGAACAATAGCTTTCTTCTTTGCAAAGCACGTGCTGTATTGAAATCTCCCTTGACTCACTGTCACTGAATTGGTCAAAGGCAGATGTACTGCTGAATAGAGTATCTGAGGCAAGAGCTCCAAGTGGGTGAAAATGCACACCTGAGCAGCCAGGGGTGCGGGCTGTGACCAGCTGGTCCTCTCGGGACCTCTCTCTGTCTCCTGGGGAAGAGGACAATGTTGACGGGTGGGGTTCTTACAAAGAATAATATGGGCAGGTGGTGTCAGCAACACAGAGCTTTATAGAAGGAAGCAAACCACAGGTGGATGCAGAAGAACTCCATGCTTTGGGCTTCCCTGGTGGTCCAGTGGGTAAGGACACCACCTTGCAGTGCAAGGGGTACCGGTTCGAGCCCTGGCCTGGGAAGATCCCACGTGCCGCGGAGCGGCTGGACGGATGTGTCCAATTACCGAGTCGGAGCTCTGGAGCACATGTGCCCAGAGCCGGTGCTCTGTGACAACAGAGGCCACCGTGATGGGAGGCCCACACGGGTCAAAGAACAAAGATGGATGAAAATGGACAAATGAAAGACCAGTAGAAGTGGCCTGCTTGCTCCCCTCCCTCCCTATCCCACCCCCAACAAAAATAAATAAATAAATAAATCTTTAAAAAAAAAAAAGAAAAGAAGAACTCCATGCTTTAAGATGCATGACTCAGTAACCAGGTGATGCATGAATACATGCTAGAGACCAATTTGTAAGGAACCATCAGCGGAACTTTTTGGTTAAAAAAAAACCCCAAACTGATATGTTTATTTACGGCTGCACTGTGTCTTTGTTGCTGTGTGAGGGCCTTCTCCAGTTGCCGTGAGCGGGCTTCTCATTGTGGTGGCTTCTCTTGTTGTGGAGCACAGGCTCTAGGGCAGAGGCATCTCAGTAGTTGTGGCGTGTGGGCTCAGTAGCTGCCGCATGCAGGTTCTAGGGCCCAAGGACTCAATATCTGTGGTGCACAAGCTTAGTTGCTCTGTGGCACAAGGAATCTTCCTGGACCAGAGATCAAACCTGTGACCCCTGCATTGACAGGTGGATTCCTAATCACTGTGCCATCAGGGAAGTCCCTCAGAGGTACTTCTATGCTCTCGTGCATCCCTTGGACCACACGTCAGGTATCCAACCTTAGGGAAACTGTTGGAAACCCTGTGTAGCTTCTTCCTGAGGAAGCAACAGTGGCAGCCACGAGCATCCTCGAGGCCGGGAGAGAGAGGTTTGCACACAAGAGTCCAGTGCATCCCCACAAGAAGAACTGGCTCAGTCTGAAATGGATGGTAAATATTCAGCCTTTTTAAAAAATTCACTCTATCTGGTTTATGAACTTAGGCTTTGGAGTCTGGATTTCAAACCCTAACCACATCTCTTATTTATTATGTGTTCCCCTCCCCTTATCTCAGACTCCTGCTCTGGAAGACGAGGATGACTTCATCCAGGGTTAGAGTGAGGATTCAAGGAGATTACACACAGCAAGAGCCCAGGAAGCCAAGGGTGCGTGCTAAGCCACGCTACCGTGATTGCTGCTGCTGCTTCAGTCCATGGAGTCGGCTCTCGTGGTCTGGAGAGTCTATTCAAATCCTGGTACCTCCAAGGAAGGCATGCGGTCATGCCATGGTGCTCTGATGGGCTCTTTATCATTTTTAGTAATAAAAGATCCAGCAGACGCCCTGCAAGTTTTCACACCCTGAGTCTTCCCAGCACTGCTAAGACCTTGACGAGGGGGTGGGCGGGGCGGGGGAGCGGTGGCGTGGAGATTGGGCAGGGAGAAGGAATGCATTTTAAAAAATGCTCCGGGCTTCCCTTCCGGTCCAATGGGTAAAGACACTGCCTTGCAGTGCAAGGGGCGCTGGTTCGATCCCTGGCCTCAGAAGATCCCATGTGCCGTGGAGCGGCTGGACTGATGTGTCCAACTACCAAGACAGCGCTCTGGAGTGTATGCGCCCAGAGCTGGTGCTCTGCAGCAACAGAGGCCACTGCGATGGGAGGCCCACACAGGCCAAAGAACAAAGATGGAAATAAATGAAAGCAATAGAAGTGGCCAAAAAAAGGAAAAAAGGAAAAAAAAATGCTCCAACCAAAGATATTGCTAATCTGATCTCCGAAACATGCGTTCTAATGCACCAAATATTTCGCCCACTGCTGTTTCCTTCCATCTTCCTCCATGTGCACGTGCTGGCCTTTTGATGTGGCACACACTTTAAAAATACATTATGAAGCAGACAAGCCCGTCACCCCTGGAGCTGGCACTCTGTCCCCTGCTTATTCTTAACAAGTCTCCTTTTGTGCTCTTTTGTGCTGAAGTGATTAATCATTTCAACTTTCCAAGGGTTGTTGATGATCTTTTGAGATGACTCCAGTTACCAAGGCCCCTCCCCCCCTTCACCGTCTACACAGTTTTGAACATGTCAAGAATCTGTTCTCGGTCTGTATTCATGTCACAGTGGGCTCCTCATTTCATATAACAATAGCTGTGAACGTCCAAAAGAACTCAGCTTCATTTTTTGCCTTTTTCCAGAGTCTGGGGTTGGGGTGTGGGTGGAGGTGTGAATGAGAGACTTTGGTTAAAAAAATAGTAATAATAAGGAAATAGAAAGTGAAAAAAGAAGGATCAGCGCTGATTTTGCAGCCCAGAGGAAGTTTTAATCTCGAGGTCTGGAGGAAACTCTCATCACACCGATCCTGGTACCTCCAAGGAAGGCATGCGGTCATGCCATGGTGCTCTGATGGGCTCTTTATCATTTTTAGTAATAAAAGATCCAGCAGACGCCCTGCAAGTTTTCACACCCTGAGTCTTCCCAGCACTGCTAAGACCTTGACGAGGGGTGGGCGGGCGGGAGCGGTGGCGTGGAGATTGGGCAGGGAGAAGGAATGCATTTTAAAAAATGCTCCGGGCTTCCCTTCCGGTCCAATGGGTAAAGACACTGCCTTGCAGTGCAAGGGGCGCTGGTTCGATCCCTGGCCTCAGAAGATCCCATGTGCCGTGGAGCGGCTGGACTGATGTGTCCAACTACCAAGACAGCGCTCTGGAGTGTATGCGCCCAGAGCTGGTGCTCTGCAGCAACAGAGGCCACTGCGATGGGAGGCCCACACAGGCCAAAGAACAAAGATGGAAATAAATGAAAGCAATAGAAGTGGCCAAAAAAAGGAAAAAAGGAAAAAAAATGCTCCAACCAAAGATATTGCTAATCTGATCTCCGAAACATGCGTTCTAATGCACCAAATATTTCGCCCACTGCTGTTTCCTTCCATCTTCCTCCATGTGCACGTGCTGGCCTTTTGATGTGGCACACACTTTAAAAATACATTATGAAGCAGACAAGCCCGTCACCCCTGGAGCTGGCACTCTGTCCCCTGCTTATTCTTAACAAGTCTCCTTTTGTGCTCTTTTGTGCTGAAGTGATTAATCATTTCAACTTTCCAAGGGTTGTTGATGATCTTTTGAGATGACTCCAGTTACCAAGGCCCCTCCCCCCCTTCACCGTCTACACAGTTTTGAACATGTCAAGAATCTGTTCTCGGTCTGTATTCATGTCACAGTGGGCTCCTCATTTCATATAACAATAGCTGTGAACGTCCAAAAGAACTCAGCTTCATTTTTTGCCTTTTTCCAGAGTCTGGGGTTGGGGTGTGGGTGGAGGTGTGAATGAGAGACTTTGGTTAAAAAAATAGTAATAATAAGGAAATAGAAAGTGAAAAAAGAAGGATCAGCGCTGATTTTGCAGCCCAGAGGGGAAGTTTTAATCTCGAGGTCTGGAGGGAAACTCTCATCACACCACCTTCTTCATGCATCCTGGCTGAATTTTCTTTCTCCCTTTCTTCTCTTTCTCTCTAGTTTATCTGCAGCTGAGTTTTCAAATGGCTTTCCTGTTTGAAGCCGTGTCTTTGACTCACCAGGGTCAGGGAATGTCATTTGGTTTCCAGGGTAGGTTGTGGGGGAGTCCGCCATTTTTTAGAAGCCGTACTAACAATTTTAGCTAACTTTAAAGGTTCTATTTTTAAAAGCCTCCCCTTTTCTGTCCTCACCCAGGTATCCACTGTTAAACTGAATTCAGAAACAGGTTTAAAAATGACCAAAAATACTGTGAGATGACAAGTTATTGCCAGAGAAGGGAAGACTGAGTGATTCATAAACTAAATATGCAGATATAAATATATCAATAATGTTGAATTAATTAATATAGACTCCCAGAATGATTTTTAGAAAATATGTACTTTATATACAGAGACAAATCTATACTTGAGATCATTAAAAAGATATTTATGAGTAGCTGAAGAACAGAATCTTAATTAAGGCATAATATGTCAATAATAAGAATGCTGATCTGAAGATTTTTAATCAGGTTTCAGAAGCCTAATCAATGTTCATAGAAAAATACCTTTTTTTAAAAAAATGTAAAATGTTTAATATTTTTAATTGCACAAAACTACAGACTTTTTGTTGCTTAGTATTACAATAAAAAAGGTGTTAAAATGAAAACATTGTCATTTAAAAGTTGTAATAATAAACATTAGTAATAATAAAACAACCCATGAGTTACAACTGCTGTAAGTTTAAGAAATTCAGGAGAGAAAGACATCTATTTGGACAAACAGATATACCTTTTTCCTGGAAGACAGGAGAGTGTAAAGCTGTAAGAAATAAAATAAATCAGCTAGTGGCAGAATACCCTGATGGCTCAGTGGTAAATAACCCACTGGCCAATACAGGAGATGTGGGTTAAATCCCTGGGTAGGGAAGATCCTTTGGAGAAATGGTGTGGCCACCCACTCCAGTATTCTTGCCTGAAGAATTCCATGGACAGAGGAGTCTGGTGGGCTACAGTCTAGGGGGTCACAAAGAGTCACACATGACTAAAGTAACTTAGCAGGCATGCACAACAGTACTGAGAGGTCTTGGGTGACCTGTACTCGAGGACCTGTTTGCAAGGACCAGCTGCCTGATAGAACTTCTAGATGACAAAGAGAACCATAAAAGGCAGGATAGAGGTAAAAAAGGTCACAGGGTCTTTCAGGCTAGATATTTTCTGACACAAAGGTTTCACATGCACATAGACATACATTCACACTCCAGAAATACATCTGTGAACAAGTAGAATCTTATTTGCCTTCCCGTTTTAAGCACTAATAATCACATCAGCAAATATTTTAATGTTTCTGTCCTTCTTAGTAAGCACTCTATAATATACTTTATTGAATGACTTATGGTATGATACTTCTGTAAATAATGATCATTCTTTTTTTAAGTCTTTTTTTGGTTTTAATTTTTGCCTCTTTTATTGGTTTTCCAGTCGTTTACTTTTCATCCATCTTTATTCTTTGGCCTTCCTGGACCTCCCATTGCAGTGGCCTCACTCACAGCAGAGCACTGGCTTTGGGTGCATGCGCCTCCAGAGCGTTGGCTCGTAATTGAACACACCGGTCCAGCCGCTCTGCAGCGCATAGAATCCTCCAAGGCCAGGAATCAAACCGGTACCCCTTGCACTGCAAGGTGGACTCTTTACCCACTGGACCACCAGGGAAGCCCTAATTATCAGTTCTTATCAGTACATTTTTTGGAGTCCAATGAGCACATATCCTTATTTGTACTTAAGTACAGAAACGAAAAGGAGAAAATACAATTGCATTTGTCCTATTGATTCAGCGAAGGACATAAAGCAAGAAGGTTGACTAGTATCAAACATGAGCAATTCACTGTTGGAGAAAAGCACTTTAAACCCAGATGAAAACCAAGTATGTTCTTGGGGGAGTCTGTACATCTGAAAGTGTTATCAAATGTTATCTTTCTGTACTAATATTTTCAACCCTATAAAATAGCACTGCGATGGTAAATCTCATTCACGGACAGAGAAAAGGATTTGAAAGATAAGGATGCTCCAAGTTCAAGTGCTTATTTTTATGAAAATGAAGATTCACTGAAATATAAAGAAGCAAAATACTCTGAGATGTGTGAAAACAGGAGTAGACCCCAAGGTGACACTATGTAATCGAGTGGACCCCACTGCTGGCACTGTGCTGCCTTCTACATTCTTCTGTTGCTGGGGGGTAAACTCTGCAAACCACCTTTCAAAGGAGTACATCTCTTTGTTTCCTCCCCCACATTCTCTCTGTAACCCACTCCTCCTGTAAGCAAGCGCTGAGCTCCTCTTGCGTATCTGGCAGGCATTCTAAACCACTGAGTAAAGCTACTTCTTTTTGAGTCACAATCAATCTTATTATCTCTCTGGCTTTGTGGATATACCTGGCAAATGTGCTTAATGCCCCAGTCTTCTACTGCAGTGCCGAAGCTCTCCAAGTAACTTGGTGGTAAATGGGGAAGCTGCGTCTTCGACCTTGTTGGGAACCCTGTTATCATGCAGTCTGGCTACTGACGTGCTGAGCGGCCCAACCCAGGCACAGCTGGAGGCATGAGCGCCATGGGCTCCTGTGACGGCCTGTCCCATCCTGGTGGTGTTACTCTTTGAGGATCTGCTCCTTTCCTGCAGGTGGCATCCTCACAGAAAGCTACCAAAAGACACCAGAACAAAGATACTGACTGCAGTACCAGAATGCACCCATGATGTGAGGGCAGACAGTGTATCCGCACAGACCACTGAGGTGGTTGACATCCCCTTGTCTTCCATGCCTCTGGTTCTGTAAATGCATCTGTGATGTCTAACTGTGCAAATCAGAATGAGACAGATAAAAAGAGAAAGGTAAAGCTATTCACTCCCAACAGAAGCTTTCAGACCTCCAAGGTCCCTCTGGTCATCTCCTCAAAGCCTCTGGGCTCAGAACAGATTTCAAATTAGAGTATTCTCGCCCCACCTCTGTTAGAAACTGAACACCTCCAGGGTCCTCACAAAGCCTATAGAGTGTAGCCCTGAAATCAGCAGGAGGTACCAGGATGCCCTAGCCACTTAAGAAGGGCTTCTGGTTTCAGCCAAGAGGGCTAATACAGTAACATCTAGTAAAACAGCAACTTCAGATGTAAAATAAGGCATAAATGATGGCATTTTTGTCTCTAACCATTCAAGCTGTTATTATTTACTCAGTCATTCATAGACTCTTTATGACCCCATCGACTGCGGCATGCCAGGCTTCCCTGTCCTTCACTAACTCTAAGAGTTTGCTCCAACTCACGTCCCTTGAGTTGGTGATGCCATCCAACCATTTCATCCTCTGTCATCCCCTTCTCCTCCTGCCCTCAATCTTTCCCACCATCAGGGTCTTCTCATCCAGGTGGCCAAATGGGAAAACAAAAGTCAAAACAAAACACTTCGAAGGGAAACTCACATATCTTGGATAAGACATACAGGCTTTGCTTGGTGATTTTCTCCAAACCACCATCATAGTTACTTTTGCTTTGATTCTATTTTACTGTATACCAAGTAATGAGATATATAAATGGGGCTCCTCTGCAGTTATTCCCAGATTTATTTTGCCATTTGTGGGCTTTGTTTGTCATGAATAAAAATTATTACTACTTGAAACAAATGAAATAATTTATAAAGAAAACAACATGAGGCAGAAAACACTTATCTGGTCAGAAATAAGGGAGATCTGATCTTGGTCCAGCTTGGCAAATGACCCACACAGATCACTTAAAACGAGCTGTCTCTTTGCTCTCTCTTCTCTCCAAGAGTGGCTAATGTATTTTCACTTGGGTTAAGAAGCAAGCAGACATTTGAGCATCAGGTTTCTGGACACCTTGTCTAGGAGGCACCTTGGTTTCTAGAAAGTCAAGGAAAAGGAGCTCCCTCTATTTGCTGGACATCCAAAAAACCACAAAGCCAGGAAATTGGTCTGGGTCTCCAGAATTTAAATTAGTCCCAGTGACCCCCTTCCTACAACAGACAGGCAACTCTACGTACATATCTACCATGAATATTTCGCAGGAAATTAGAATTAAATTAATGACTCAAGATGAAAGCTAAGACGATATCTGCTCGGATATTGTACTGAAATTGTCTCTCAATTGATCCTTTAAATCCAAACCAGATCTTGAACACTGGTCTCTTATTACAAAGGCTCCCTACGTTATGAGGTGCCCCTCAACCACCACCAGCCGTAGCTGTCTGGCCTCAACTCTGTGCATTCTAAGATTCAGCCCTGAAGGGTCCCTTTAAGTTGTAAATGGACTTTATTTGCTGAACAAATGTTAATGCCGTTCTACGTGAATGGATAATGCTAGGAAAAGTACCTCAGTGTTACAGTGCTGGAGCCCTTAAGGATAAAATATAGTGGAACTTAGAAAACTGTCTGTTACAAACATATGTCAAGCCACGAGAGCTCCCAGCCTGTACAGCTCATCTACATAGAACCCAGTTATAATTTTTCCCTCAGTTAAATGAATTTTGCCATAATACACAGATTTACTAGGTCCCAAGACTGAAATTCTCTGAGGGAGGATAAGAAATAATTCTACTTGAGAACATAATGTAATATTCAAATGACTTGAAAACAGTCACTTCAGCAAAAATAAAAGAGGGGAGAGGAAAAAGAAGTTTAAAGGAGGTTGCTCATGTTGACCATAAAACCTCTATGAGTTCAAGTGCACACACGAGTGATCAGGCACTTGCGAATCATAAACGTGGGGGGGTGAGAAACCTCCCTTTCACAGCAAAATGCCTGAGTGATTTCATGATAAGCCAGAGCGGGGTGCTTCTTGCTTTAATAGACAGCACAGTAGGTGAGAGAGGTGGGGATGCTGGTTCCAGACAGAGCTGGTCAAAATCCCAGCTCTACTGCGTGCCAGTTGTGTGCCCTGGCTGACTGTGTTTAACCTACCCTTGCCTCAGTTTCTTCTTCTGTAAAATGGGGATGATAACAGTTCCCAACTACACAGAAGGCAGCTGTGATGGTCCACTGAGAAAACATAGGCAAGAACTTTAGAAGAATGTTTGAGACATAGTAAGTGCTCCATAAACGTCCGTCCATTCTTGTTGGTGATTTGTATTGAGTTTGGGCTTCCTAGGTGGTGCTATGGTAAAGAATCTGCTTGTCAAGGCAGGAGACACCAGAGATGCGAATTCAATCCCTGAGCTAGGAATATCCCATTGAGCAGGAAATGGTAACTCACTCAAGTATTCTTACCTGGAAAATTCAATGGACAGAGGAGCCTGGTGGCCTACAGTCCATGGAGCTGCAAAGAGTCAGACAAGACAGAGGGACTGAACACACACTCACATAGAACTGAAGGCAAATGAAAAGAGGCCTGAATGGAAACCATGGCCTCTCCTTGTGAGTGGTCTCTGAACTCAGGGAACCTAACATCTCAGCTTTTTCCAGTCTGGAGTCTGCTTTCCCTCTTCTACAGAAACAGTACTCCAGGGACATTCCCGGTGGTCCAGTGACTAAGACTCTGAGCTTCCAATGCCAGGGGCACAGGTTCAATTCCTGCTCAAGGAACTAAGATCCTGCAGAGGTCACATGGTGAGGCCAATAAATAAATAAAACAATAAGAAAGAAACAGCACTCCATATGGCTACCAATGACCTTTCTGTTGTCCAATCTCTTGATGGCTTACCACCCTCTCCTCTCCTGTCCTCCAAGAAATTTTATGCCCAGTTGAATGGAAACTCTCTTTGCTTCGATTCTGTGTCTCTTCAGTCACGATTTTCCCTCCATTTATCTACTGACTCTCTCTCATGTGCATTTGCCAGTGGCTCTTCCTTTCCCTCGCCTTGAAATGGCGAACTTAAGGCTTTCATTGCTTCTTGGCCTCTGGTCTCTCTCTGGGCAAATGGACCCATTTTTGTGGTTTTATTACCAACACGCTAATTCATCCAAAATACTGGCCTGCCCTTCAGACCTCTGTTCTGAGCTTATGCACATTCACCATGTCTTCTTAAATATCACAAAGGCATCTCAAACTCAGCGTGTCTGAAAATGAACGTGTGATGTCTCCCTCCTCCCACCCAACACTTCAATGGGGCAGGAGCCTACCTTTTGCCTGTGGAAAACTTTAGTCAAAGAATAAGTTTAATTAGAGAAATGAGGAATGCAAAAACAAAAGAAAACAGTCAAAGGAGACCAAATAATAATAAGCAGTCATTAAGCAAAATCAAGGACCTTTATTTAGTTCCTTCTCAAGGACCCTTATTCTGAGCCATATCCTGTGAGCTGTCTCATCTGTCTTATGGATAACCCCAGGTGAAAGGAGTTAACTACATGATGATCAGACTGTACCCATGACATAAACGGTCCAGGGGAGCGGGCAAAGAGTCAGACAAGACAGAGGGACTGAACACACACTCACATAGAACTGAAGGCAAATGAAAAGAGGCCTGAATGGAAACCATGGCCTCTCCTTGTGAGTGGTCTCTGAACTCAGGGAACCTAACATCTCAGCTTTTTCCAGTCTGGAGTCTGCTTTCCCTCTTCTACAGAAACAGTACTCCAGGGACATTCCCGGTGGTCCAGTGACTAAGACTCTGAGCTTCCAATGCCAGGGGCACAGGTTCAATTCCTGCTCAAGGAACTAAGATCCTGCAGAGGTCACATGGTGAGGCCAATAAATAAATAAAACAATAAGAAAGAAACAGCACTCCATATGGCTACCAATGACCTTTCTGTTGTCCAATCTCTTGATGGCTTACCACCCTCTCCTCTCCTGTCCTCCAAGAAATTTTATGCCCAGTTGAATGGAAACTCTCTTTGCTTCGATTCTGTGTCTCTTCAGTCACGATTTTCCCTCCATTTATCTACTGACTCTCTCTCATGTGCATTTGCCAGTGGCTCTTCCTTTCCCTCGCCTTGAAATGGCGAACTTAAGGCTTTCATTGCTTCTTGGCCTCTGGTCTCTCTCTGGGCAAATGGACCCATTTTTGTGGTTTTATTACCAACACGCTAATTCATCCAAAATACTGGCCTGCCCTTCAGACCTCTGTTCTGAGCTTATGCACATTCACCATGTCTTCTTAAATATCACAAAGGCATCTCAAACTCAGCGTGTCTGAAAATGAACGTGTGATGTCTCCCTCCTCCCACCCAACACTTCAATGGGGCAGGAGCCTACCTTTTGCCTGTGGAAAACTTTAGTCAAAGAATAAGTTTAATTAGAGAAATGAGGAATGCAAAAACAAAAGAAAACAGTCAAAGGAGACCAAATAATAATAAGCAGTCATTAAGCAAAATCAAGGACCTTTATTTAGTTCCTTCTCAAGGACCCTTATTCTGAGCCATATCCTGTGAGCTGTCTCATCTGTCTTATGGATAACCCCAGGTGAAAGGAGTTAACTACATGATGATCAGACTGTACCCATGACATAAACGGTCACAATTTCGAGCACTAGCCTCAAGAAAAAAAAGGAAACAAACCGACCTTGGAACTGACGTTTAACTGTACCTAAAACAAGATGACGCTGACCAGGTCACTGATGACCAATATAAAGATGACTGTCAGAGCTGACTGTGCTGTGTTTCTGCACGTAGCCCCCGCCCCACTTCTGTCTATAAAAGCTCTTGGCCAGTGGGTGGGGAGTTGGCCTTTGGACAGATGGCCACCTTCCCCCACCGGTTGCCGACATTTAAAATGAAGTCAACTTTCCTTTCCATCAGCCTAGGCTGTTTATTGGCTTTTGAGCAGCAAGCAGCAGGACCCCACTCATAACCCCTTTCAGTAATACCACCAGCATCTCCCTCCATCTTCTCAGGTCTCCACTCAGCATCCCTCACCTGAGACCAGCAATAGCCTCCCACCCCTCCTCCTGCCCCTCCTCCCAATGGCTGCCAGTCTGATCACATCTCTCCCAGCTCCTATCCTTCACCAGCTCTCTGGTGCTTAGAGCCTTCTGAACATGGCTGAGAAGGTATCTGGTGACTGGCCTCTCCTGCCAGGCTTTTCCCATCCACCCTTCAGGGGCACAGGCCTCCTTTTTCCTTCCCCGCTCTCTAACAAGCCAAGTTTTTCAAGCCCTCTGCTTTGGAAGTGCCACCATTTTCCTTAGGTTGTTTTCCTATTCTTTCTCCACCTCTGAGTTCACAGGCTGCTTCCTCAGGGACCCTGTTCTTGACCTCAAAAGTGTTCTGGAAACCCAGAGCATTTATCACAAATAGCATGACACGTTTACTTATGAGACTTAAAAAAATGTAGTATCCATCTCTTCCAGCACATTGTTGGTTCCAAAAGGGCTGGGGTCACACCTAACATCCTCCTCTGATGCCCCATACCTCCCACATGCAAAGGGTATGCTAATGCTTGTTCAATCTCAGTTTCCAAGGTGTCTGTCATGATCCTGGTCTTCCTCCACAATGAGAAGCCACTGCTTTTTTTTTTTTTAATTAATTAATTTATTATTATTATTTTTTAACTTTTATTTTACTTTTAAATATTGCAGAGTTTTGTTGTTTACAGATATGTATGTTCCCAGATTAGTCATATGTATATCCCCCCCTTCCCACCCCTTCCAACCATCACATAACACCCCTGAAGGATCTCCTTTTCTCACAGAGCAATGACTACAGCTATTTTCTTCACTTATGATAGTACAGGCCTTCATGCTACTTCCTTTACGCCTCCCACCTTCTGTTCCTTCCCCACAATGTCCATATGTCCACTGTCCATGTCTGTCTTTCTGTCGTTTCACTGCGTGTGCCATCATCACCATCCTACTAGATTCCATATGTATGTGTCAATATATTGTTATTTGTCCTTCTCTTTCTGACTGACTTCACTTTTTTTGATACGTTCTAGATCCAGCCACCTCATTAGGGCTGATTCTTCTGCATTTCTTTTGACAGCTGTGTAGTATTCCATTGTATATATGTACCAGAGCTTTTGTATCCATTCATTCGCTGATGGGCATCTAGGTTGCTTCCATGTTTTAGCTATTGTATGGAGAGCTGCAATGAACATTGGGGTAAGCTACTGCTTTTTAGAATGAGATGGCTGCAAGCAACCTCTGGGATCTTGATGACATCAGGTTTAACTGAGCCAATCCCAAGGGAGAGAACCTGGTAAGGAAAACTGGGGTCCACAAAGACAATACACAGGAACCCAACAATAAAAAGGCCAATACACTTTTGTGGGGTAAGGGTGGGAGGATGTAGCATGTGAAATCTTAGCTTCCTGATCAGGGATCGAACCAAAGCACCCTGCATTGGAAGCTTGCAGTCTTAACCACTGGACCACTAGGGAAATCCCAGCCAGTATATTTTGTCCATGACTTATAGCAAGGGGAATCTGCCTGTGAGCCATCACAGTAATGTCCACCATTCCCCTTCAGAGCATTCTTTCACTCACTCACTTATTTATTCATTCATTCCACAAGACCATGAATTCCAAAGTGGACACTGGGGCCACTGTGTGGGAAGGACACTAACATGTGATGGACATGTGCCAACCCAGCAAGCTGTAAGGCCTGGCACATGTGTCTAAAGGAGAGGAGAGGCTTAGAGCATCCCCGAGACGACCTTGGAGATGCCTGGTGTGAGAGGCAGGTGACGGCCAGCAAAACACTCCAGGCAAAACACGCTTGGCTGGGAGCTCCTGAAGCACCGACGGCCACTGCCAACACCTTAGACTGCCAGGGGAGGGATAGGAAAAGGCTCCCACAACAGCACCACTGTCATCTCCCAGTCTACACTATCTCCTCGCTGGGATGGACCTCGCAGGCTCCCAGAAGGCTTCCCAGAAGCGTGTAACCTAGAGCTCATCCATCTTCCAATGAAGGCAGCATACCCCACCCTTGACCTTACACACGCACATCAATCAATTATCTCACGGGTCCAGGCTCTCGCTCTTGTTCCACTCTGGATTTGAGATGGGCAGGGGTAGTGCCTGGGGTATGATGGGTTAGGGGTCAGTATTGTAGGGAGGCAAGAGTGGTGCTGAGACTGTGACCTTTGAATCAGCTCTCTTAAGAAAAAAAATGATGCTTTAAACCCTTGACTGCAGCATTCAGTTTTAAGTGATTTTTGCATTATCTAAAGCATATCCTTCTGGCATAAGAACTGCTCAAGCTTTTTGTAAACGTCAAGCCATGCTTGGAATGTGGAACAGAAAGGTCAAGTGACAGTGCTCCTCTATATCCTCAGAAAAGATAAGAAAGGATCAGAGGGGCTGATCCTTAAACATCCTTAAACAGCTACACAGCGAAACCTAACAGGGGACTGGTTGTGGTGGTCTTCTCACTTTTCAGACAAACATCATAACCAATCAAAGGAAGAGGGCTTGAACACTGAGTACTGGAAATCCCAGCCAGTATATTTTGTCCATGACTTATAGCAAGGGGAATCTGCCTGTGAGCCATCACAGTAATGTCCACCATTCCCCTTCAGAGCATTCTTTCACTCACTCACTTATTTATTCATTCATTCCACAAGACCATGAATTCCAAAGTGGACACTGGGGCCACTGTGTGGGAAGGACACTAACATGTGATGGACATGTGCCAACCCAGCAAGCTGTAAGGCCTGGCACATGTGTCTAAAGGAGAGGAGAGGCTTAGAGCATCCCCGAGACGACCTTGGAGATGCCTGGTGTGAGAGGCAGGTGACGGCCAGCAAAACACTCCAGGCAAAACACGCTTGGCTGGGAGCTCCTGAAGCACCGACGGCCACTGCCAACACCTTAGACTGCCAGGGGAGGGATAGGAAAAGGCTCCCACAACAGCACCACTGTCATCTCCCAGTCTACACTATCTCCTCGCTGGGATGGACCTCGCAGGCTCCCAGAAGGCTTCCCAGAAGCGTGTAACCTAGAGCTCATCCATCTTCCAATGAAGGCAGCATACCCCACCCTTGACCTTACACACGCACATCAATCAATTATCTCACGGGTCCAGGCTCTCGCTCTTGTTCCACTCTGGATTTGAGATGGGCAGGGGTAGTGCCTGGGGTATGATGGGTTAGGGGTCAGTATTGTAGGGAGGCAAGAGTGGTGCTGAGACTGTGACCTTTGAATCAGCTCTCTTAAGAAAAAAAATGATGCTTTAAACCCTTGACTGCAGCATTCAGTTTTAAGTGATTTTTGCATTATCTAAAGCATATCCTTCTGGCATAAGAACTGCTCAAGCTTTTTGTAAACGTCAAGCCATGCTTGGAATGTGGAACAGAAAGGTCAAGTGACAGTGCTCCTCTATATCCTCAGAAAAGATAAGAAAGGATCAGAGGGGCTGATCCTTAAACATCCTTAAACAGCTACACAGCGAAACCTAACAGGGGACTGGTTGTGGTGGTCTTCTCACTTTTCAGACAAACATCATAACCAATCAAAGGAAGAGGGCTTGAACACTGAGTACTGGGACCCCAAACATGAAAGTAGGTTGAAAGAGAAAAATAGGACAAGGACATCCGCATTTTACACTATTTGCATCTAGCCTGAAACAAGGCCCTAGGAAAGAGAATTTAGATATAAAATCAACATATGTTTTATTCAACATATATTTAAAGCCAGGAATGAAGCTGCCACACTTTTCTGACAACTGTTTTCTCAGAGGTTTATAACCTCTGCCACAAAAACAAAAATGATTATGAATTTAACAAACCAATGAATTATTTTGGTCAAACGCTGCCTCTGAAAACAATTTGACGGTCATCGTAAAATTTTAAACCAAGTAACTGTATTATTGTAGTTTATGAGCAATTCAAGAAAAACTATGAAGGATGTCCAAACATTAAAAATACATTAAAATAAAGGTTTTTTTTTTTTTCCCTTTTACAGGGAATTGCCACACTATTTGGTCTGATTTATCCTGGTGTTTTGCCCAGTGTAGTATCAGCTTTATGAGAGCCATCCGTTATTAGGTTATCCCGATGAAAAAAACCTGAGTGAATAACAACAATATTGGTTAAATAGGACATCCTGATTATAAGTTTGAGTACTCGGGAGACAACTAATATGGCAGAACAGCCTGGCCTAAGTGAATCTGTGTGTGAAACTTGTTCACAGAGGGTGTGAGCCTGGAATGAGGACAATGAGACTCACAAGAGGACCAGGTGAAAGAATAACATGTGTAACAACATGGAAATAAATCTTCAACACTGAGCATTACCTCTCTGTCAGAGTGCTTCTGATTCTAATTAAGTCTGGGAGAGAAATAACCAGGCAACCCCTGCCAGACAGGGAAGCATGAACTATTAAAAGATGCTTTAAGTGATTTTGCATTTCATCCTTCTGGCATAAGAACTGCTCAAGCTTTTTGTAAACGTCAAGCCATGCTTGGAATGTGGAACAGAAAGGTCAAGTGACAGTGCTCCTCTATATCCTCAGAAAAGATAAGAAAGGATCAGAGGGGCTGATCCTTAAACATCCTTAAACAGCTACACAGCGAAACCTAACAGGGGACTGGTTGTGGTGGTCTTCTCACTTTTCAGACAAACATCATAACCAATCAAAGGAAGAGGGCTTGAACACTGAGTACTGGGACCCCAAACATGAAAGTAGGTTGAAAGAGAAAAATAGGACAAGGACATCCGCATTTTACACTATTTGCATCTAGCCTGAAACAAGGCCCTAGGAAAGAGAATTTAGATATAAAATCAACATATGTTTTATTCAACATATATTTAAAGCCAGGAATGAAGCTGCCACACTTTTCTGACAACTGTTTTCTCAGAGGTTTATAACCTCTGCCACAAAAACAAAAATGATTATGAATTTAACAAACCAATGAATTATTTTGGTCAAACGCTGCCTCTGAAAACAATTTGACGGTCATCGTAAAATTTTAAACCAAGTAACTGTATTATTGTAGTTTATGAGCAATTCAAGAAAAACTATGAAGGATGTCCAAACATTAAAAATACATTAAAATAAAGGTTTTTTTTTTTTTCCCTTTTACAGGGAATTGCCACACTATTTGGTCTGATTTATCCTGGTGTTTTGCCCAGTGTAGTATCAGCTTTATGAGAGCCATCCGTTATTAGGTTATCCCGATGAAAAAAACCTGAGTGAATAACAACAATATTGGTTAAATAGGACATCCTGATTATAAGTTTGAGTACTCGGGAGACAACTAATATGGCAGAACAGCCTGGCCTAAGTGAATCTGTGTGTGAAACTTGTTCACAGAGGGTGTGAGCCTGGAATGAGGACAATGAGACTCACAAGAGGACCAGGTGAAAGAATAACATGTGTAACAACATGGAAATAAATCTTCAACACTGAGCATTACCTCTCTGTCAGAGTGCTTCTGATTCTAATTAAGTCTGGGAGAGAAATAACCAGGCAACCCCTGCCAGACAGGGAAGCATGAACTATTAAAAGATGCTTTTAAACAGCTGGGAGATGAATGGGGGCACCCAGACGTGAACACGGCCATATTTTTCATCTTAAACTCTGTTGCTCTGTCTTCCAGCTGATCCCTTTAACACAACTCAGCCTGTGCAAGGGGACCAGATGGAGGTGGAGTTTCAAGGTCTCTCAGGGAAGTGTGGTTTTACAAATGGCAACCCACTCCAGGGTCCTTGCCTGGGAAGTCCCATGGACACAAGAGCCTGGTGGGCTACCATCCATGGGGTCACAAAAGAGTCAGACACAACTTAGCGAATAAACAACAATTTAGGCAATTTAGATGATTACTACCAGAAAGGGTAAAGATCAAACAACATATGAACAACAGGCTCACTCTGACACTGCAGCCACATGCTTCCTTCTGTTTAAAATCTGTGTCAACTAGTTGGTAAGATTTGTAAAAGAATATTCTTACCCGAATGATTTCTTCGACACAGCTGTTGGTTTCCCCAGATCGACTCTCCTGCAAACAAAGGGGAAAAAAACATTAATCCTGATAGAATAGTCTTATGGCTACAAAGAAAAGATGACACGTAAGTCTACAAACTGAATAGAGTTTGGACAGGGGGCCGTGCCTCTAGGGGCACTTACAGATGAACTCTTTTCCTTAAGGGGACAGCCCCCAACATGGCCATGATGACCGCCGTCCCCCACTGCTGCACCATTGACAGGGTGGTCAGAGCACTGCACGTGCCCCCGAGCTGCAGCATTGGGCCCTCCAACCATGTCAACTCTAAGCACAGCAGGTTCCTGAGGAGCAGAGCACACAACTGGCAGGTGTGAGCTCCGAGAACCTTTGGCTCCATCAGAGTGGAGAAAGAAAGGTGGCCTTGACCACAGGCACCAGATACATGCAAGGGCCCTGCCAATACAAGTGGAACTGGTAGTCGTACCACCCGCAGAGCCTAGATTTCCAGGCCAAAAGGCTGAAACTTGAAAGACCAAAGGGGACACCCCCGGGGTATGCTCCAGAGTACCATCCCTGCAGAGCCTAGTTAAGTCTGGGAGAGAAATAACCAGGCAACCCCTGCCAGACAGGGAAGCATGAACTATTAAAAGATGCTTTTAAACAGCTGGGAGATGAATGGGGGCACCCAGACGTGAACACGGCCATATTTTTCATCTTAAACTCTGTTGCTCTGTCTTCCAGCTGATCCCTTTAACACAACTCAGCCTGTGCAAGGGGACCAGATGGAGGTGGAGTTTCAAGGTCTCTCAGGGAAGTGTGGTTTTACAAATGGCAACCCACTCCAGGGTCCTTGCCTGGGAAGTCCCATGGACACAAGAGCCTGGTGGGCTACCATCCATGGGGTCACAAAAGAGTCAGACACAACTTAGCGAATAAACAACAATTTAGGCAATTTAGATGATTACTACCAGAAAGGGTAAAGATCAAACAACATATGAACAACAGGCTCACTCTGACACTGCAGCCACATGCTTCCTTCTGTTTAAAATCTGTGTCAACTAGTTGGTAAGATTTGTAAAAGAATATTCTTACCCGAATGATTTCTTCGACACAGCTGTTGGTTTCCCCAGATCGACTCTCCTGCAAACAAAGGGGAAAAAAACATTAATCCTGATAGAATAGTCTTATGGCTACAAAGAAAAGATGACACGTAAGTCTACAAACTGAATAGAGTTTGGACAGGGGGCCGTGCCTCTAGGGGCACTTACAGATGAACTCTTTTCCTTAAGGGGACAGCCCCCAACATGGCCATGATGACCGCCGTCCCCCACTGCTGCACCATTGACAGGGTGGTCAGAGCACTGCACGTGCCCCCGAGCTGCAGCATTGGGCCCTCCAACCATGTCAACTCTAAGCACAGCAGGTTCCTGAGGAGCAGAGCACACAACTGGCAGGTGTGAGCTCCGAGAACCTTTGGCTCCATCAGAGTGGAGAAAGAAAGGTGGCCTTGACCACAGGCACCAGATACATGCAAGGGCCCTGCCAATACAAGTGGAACTGGTAGTCGTACCACCCTCAGAGCCTAGATTTCCAGGCCAAAAGGCTGAAACTTGAAAGACCAAAAGGGGACACATCCCCCCATAGGGCAGACAGGCTGTCATGCTCCAGAGCATACCACCCACCCTGCCCTGTGCTGGGGCCATGGCACAGGCTCCAAGGAATGGTGGCGTCAGGTTACAGCTGACCCTGGGAAGCCTTTAAAGTTTCAGAGACGCGTGTGGTTCCTGCTGGTAACATACTCCTGGAGCACAGGAGGTATTTTGTGGAGACATGAAAGCAGTGTTGGCTGGTACAAGTGCTAACTGTGGTCTCAGTGAGACACTTCTCTGGCCTTTGAATTTGATGACATTGATCACCCCTTGGCATGACCCAGAAGGAGTCTTTCTTCACGAGATCTTTCCCAAGCCCACTCTCGTGCCGCTTCCTCCTCACAGTTCCCTCTCCCCCAGGAATGCTGATTTGCATCTTGCTCATTTTCTTGTTTGTTCCAGGTCATCCTTCAGAGGGCAGGTCGAGTGTGACTTCTTCAGAGTGGCATCCTTGGCCCTGGAATGCTCAGTCATGCAGCATTTTCTTCTTCTCCAGGGCTTCACCACAATGGTAGTTCATGCAGCTTCTACCTCCTCTTCAGGGTGCTCACCATGATGGTATTTCATGGACAGATTGTGGAAAGGTCTCTCCTCCCTCCAGTACACCCACTCCACCCACTCAGGGCCTCTGTGTTCTTCAGCGTGTGCTTCACACAGCTCTGAGCAGGTGCAGTTGGAAGGCGCAGAAAGGAATGAATTAATTCACTTTCTGCTGTTCCTAGGAATGTTAAGTATTATCACAACCCGCTCCAGGACTTCCCAACAGGACTCAAGTTCTCCCAAAAAGTGTACCTTCACATCCTTGGCCCTCTGTGTGTACCCTGGGTGGTGGAGCTCACAGGTCAGCAAAGGTTGAGAGCACACAACTGGCAGGTGTGAGCTCCGAGAACCTTTGGCTCCATCAGAGTGGAGAAAGAAAGGTGGCCTTGACCACAGGCACCAGATACATGCAAGGGCCCTGCCAATACAAGTGGAACTGGTAGTCGTACCACCCTCAGAGCCTAGATTTCCAGGCCAAAAGGCTGAAACTTGAAAGACCAAAAGGGGACACATCCCCCCATAGGGCAGACAGGCTGTCATGCTCCAGAGCATACCACCCACCCTGCCCTGTGCTGGGGCCATGGCACAGGCTCCAAGGAATGGTGGCGTCAGGTTACAGCTGACCCTGGGAAGCCTTTAAAGTTTCAGAGACGCGTGTGGTTCCTGCTGGTAACATACTCCTGGAGCACAGGAGGTATTTTGTGGAGACATGAAAGCAGTGTTGGCTGGTACAAGTGCTAACTGTGGTCTCAGTGAGACACTTCTCTGGCCTTTGAATTTGATGACATTGATCACCCCTTGGCATGACCCAGAAGGAGTCTTTCTTCACGAGATCTTTCCCAAGCCCACTCTCGTGCCGCTTCCTCCTCACAGTTCCCTCTCCCCCAGGAATGCTGATTTGCATCTTGCTCATTTTCTTGTTTGTTCCAGGTCATCCTTCAGAGGGCAGGTCGAGTGTGACTTCTTCAGAGTGGCATCCTTGGCCCTGGAATGCTCAGTCATGCAGCATTTTCTTCTTCTCCAGGGCTTCACCACAATGGTAGTTCATGCAGCTTCTACCTCCTCTTCAGGGTGCTCACCATGATGGTATTTCATGGACAGATTGTGGAAAGGTCTCTCCTCCCTCCAGTACACCCACTCCACCCACTCAGGGCCTCTGTGTTCTTCAGCGTGTGCTTCACACAGCTCTGAGCAGGTGCAGTTGGAAGGCGAGAAAGGAATGAATTAATTCACGTGCGGCTGTTCCTAGGAATGTTAAGTATTATCACAACCCGCTCCAGGACTTCCCAACAGGACTCAAGTTCTCCCAAAAAGTGTACCTTCACATCCTTGGCCCTCTGTGTGTACCCTGGGTGGTGGAGTGTTCTATCAGAAATATTCTACCCTTCACACTGGGTAAGGAGCAAGGGCGAATGAAAGTATATGAGGCTCGAAAAGGTTCCACACATGATTGAGACTTTTCCTATCCAGAAATAGAGTATTTGTCCAAGGCTCACAACTGAGGCGCAGAGGGTTTATAGGACTTGTCCTCAGGCCACAGAGCAGCGCAGCTTGGACCAGGAAAGAGGATTCCTAATCCTTAGTTGTATACATTTTCTCTTCCAGAAGCTTTCCCCAATCCCAAAGGCTGTGCTGGAACTACATCCATTCCCAAATATGGGCTCATTTGTCAGTCAAAGGTATTTCATAGGCAGGGCTAGTATGAGGTTAATATAGCTTGCAAACTTGTTTTTAAAAAACTGTGGTAAATACACATTAAAAAAATACCCAATTTAAATCATTTTAAGTATATATTTACTAGACTTAAATGCATTCACAATGTCACCAAATCTAGTTCTAGAACATTCCTGTCACCCTGAATGGAGACCCCATGTCCCTAAAGCAGGAACTTTTCATTCCCTTCTCTCCCCAGCCTCTGATAACCACTAATCTATTTACTTTCCCTCATTATAAATTTTTCTACTCTAGATATTCCATATAAGTGAATTATATATTATGTGACCTTTTGTGTCTGGCTGATTTGTTTCACTTGAAAGGAAAGGGACATGTTAGTCACTCAGTCATGTCCGACTCTTTGCAACCCCATGGACTGTAGCCTGTCAAGGCACCTCTGTCCATGGGACTCTCAGACAAGAACACCGGAGTGGGTTGCCATTTCCTTCTCAGGATCTTCCCAACCGGAGTGGGTTGCCATTCCAGGGATTTCATGGACAGTGTTCTCTCCCTCCAGTACACCACTCCACCCACTCAGGGCCTCTGTGTTCTTCAGCGTGTGCTTCACACAGCTCTGAGCAGGTGCAGTTGGAAGGCGCAGAAAGGAATGAATTAATTCACTTTCTGCTGTTCCTAGGAATGTTAAGTATTATCACAACCCGCTCCAGGACTTCCCAACAGGACTCAAGTTCTCCCAAAAAGTGTACCTTCACATCCTTGGCCCTCTGTGTGTACCCTGGGTGGTGGAGTGTTCTATCAGAAATATTCTACCCTTCACACTGGGTAAGGAGCAAGGGCGAATGAAAGTATATGAGGCTCGAAAAGGTTCCACACATGATTGAGACTTTTCCTATCCAGAAATAGAGTATTTGTCCAAGGCTCACAACTGAGGCGCAGAGGGTTTATAGGACTTGTCCTCAGGCCACAGAGCAGCGCAGCTTGGACCAGGAAAGAGGATTCCTAATCCTTAGTTGTATACATTTTCTCTTCCAGAAGCTTTCCCCAATCCCAAAGGCTGTGCTGGAACTACATCCATTCCCAAATATGGGCTCATTTGTCAGTCAAAGGTATTTCATAGGCAGGGCTAGTATGAGGTTAATATAGCTTGCAAACTTGTTTTTAAAAAACTGTGGTAAATACACATTAAAAAAATACCCAATTTAAATCATTTTAAGTATATATTTACTAGACTTAAATGCATTCACAATGTCACCAAATCTAGTTCTAGAACATTCCTGTCACCCTGAATGGAGACCCCATGTCCCTAAAGCAGGAACTTTTCATTCCTTCTCCCCCCAGCCTCTGATAACCACTAATCTATTTACTTTCCCTCATTATAAATTTTTCTACTCTAGATATTCCATATAAGTGAATTATATATTATGTGACCTTTTGTGTCTGGCTGATTTGTTTCACTTGAAAGGAAAGGGACATGTTAGTCACTCAGTCATGTCCGACTCTTTGCAACCCCATGGACTGTAGCCTGTCAAGGCACCTCTGTCCATGGGACTCTCCAGACAAGAACACCGGAGTGGGTTGCCATTTCCTTCTCCAGGGGATCTTCCCAACCCAGGGATTGAACTTGGATCTCCTGCGTTGCAGGCAGATTCTTTACCTTCTGAGTCACCACTATTTCACTTAGGATAATGTTTTCAAGGTTGATGTCATAACCCAGGTCAGTATTTCATTCATCTTTGTCACTGAATAATATTTCATTGTATTTGAATATTATCACATTTTCTTTATCTATTCATCAGCTGATAGACACTTGGGTTTTTCCATTTCAGCTACTGCGACAGCACTTCTATAAACATCTATAGACAAGTTTTTGTTTGAATATCTGTTTTCATTTCTATTGGGTTATAGAAATAAGAGTCCAATTGGTGGGTTATATGGCAATTCTTTAAAAAAAAAAAAAACTTTTATTTTACTTTTAAGTTGTACAGAGTTTTGTTGTTTACAGATATGTATGTTCCCAGATTAGTCTACATGGCAATTCCATACTTAGATTTTTGAGGAACTGCCACAATGTTTTCCATGCTAGCTGTACCATTTGACATTCCTAACAGCAATGCATGAAGGATCTAACTTATCCACATCCTCATCAAATGCCTGTCATTTTCTGGTTACGTTTTGCAGAAAATAGCCAACCTAATGGGCTTGAAATCGTATCTTACTGATGTTTTAATGTGCATTTTCCTAAGATTAATGACGTTGATGATCTTTTCATGTGAATGTTGACCATTTGTGTATCTTCTTGGAGAAATGGCTTTGCACAGTTATTAATAGGACTGATTTTTTTTTATTGTTTGGTTTTAGAGTTCTTGATATATTTTGGATGTGAGATCCTTATCAGATGTAAGATTTGTGCATATTTTCACCCATTCTGTGGGTTGTATTTTCACTCTCCATAGTGTTCATGGATGCAAAAAATTTTTAATTTTGATAAAGTCCAACTTACCTACTTTTTCTTTATTGCTTTACTCTTGGGGTCATTTCTTTATAGCTTTACTTTTCATATTTAGGACTTTTTTTTTTTAAATTTTGGCCTCTTTTTATTGTTGTTTTTATTCATTTGTTTTCATCCATCTTTATTCCTTGGCCCATGAGGGCCTCCCATGGCAACGCCCCCCCCCAGTGCAGAGCACCGGCCTTGGGTATATGCACTCCAGAGCGCTGGCTCACAATTGGACACACCAGTCCTGTCGCTCCACAGCACATGGAATCCTCCCAAGCCAGGCATCGAACCAGTGCCCCCTGCACTGCAAGGCAGACTCTCAACTCGCTGGACCATCAGGGAAGCTCCATATTTAGGACTTTATTTCAATAGTTTGAGAACTTCTGGGTGATGTTTATTTCCTTATGAATTATTTACTAAGTTTTAGTTAAAATAAGAACACTATCTTTGTATAAATTGTTCCTTTCTAGTCTCATCATTAAAAGATCAATAACAAAATGTGTAAGCTCAACAACTGTCGCTAACAGTGCATGGACATAACATATTTGTCTATCTTTGTAAAACGACAAAAACAGTGTTAAAAATCACGATCTGATTAGAAGGCCCAATGTTTTTTTCTAATACCTCACTCCTATTTCCTATATTCACCCCTCCTCCTGTTTTCCCAAAAGTCTCAGTTTGGCAAAACATGTTGGATATACCCCCAACTCCCATTCCCAATGCTTTATCCTAGGACTGCTCTGAAAACATCACCTTTTTGATACTCCAATCACAATAGATCAGAGAACTCCTTTGGGAACCGACCCAAGCCCTGTGCTCTTTCCAGGGCAGCCAGAGGCAACCATCGCAAAGGTCACAGGGATCCTTTGAAATGACTTCCTTTGAAGTTCAGGTGGGAACAAGTGGTTGAATTGGAAAACGTATCTTCAGACCCATCCAAATCCCAACCCTTTCCTACCATGTAACATATGGGCAGAGCAAATGCTAAATTCTCAGTGTTATTAACTTGTTATTTTCAAGTTATTTTAAATAACAACTCAACTTGTTATTTTCCACCTTAAAAGAGTTGACCAAGGAAAGTTTTACTTCATGCTCTCCCAGTGGACTCACCCAGGTAGACAACTTACTACAAAGACTCTTCATATGTTTGGTTCCTTACAGCTAAGCATCCCCTGAAGGACACACTTTAATTTCATTTGAAGCGATTTATATCAATCACAGGTTCTTCTTAGAATCTCTCCCCACAATCCTATATATTTCCACTATCCCACTCAAAGAGAAAAATGGTATAGAAGCCTTGTTGAATACTTCCCTCGTCAACATAGACAAAGGATGTAGGGTTGTTACATTGGATCATCTCAATGGCAACTCCAACCCTGAGTTCTGATGGTCTGGCCAGGCATCAGATCACTCCTTCCTGGGAGGCTCCCTAGCCCAGTTGCAAAGGTGCCAGGAATGAGACCAGGACAAAGACCTTCCAACAACAGTCTCACACTTTATGTTATAGGGGCTTTGGCGAGGAACACCTTGGGTCTTCTGGAACATCTCCGACTCCTGGTGTCCCCAGAGGAAGGATGCCACAGTGGGTTTGAATTTCTCAGACCCTGTGTGGATTGGAGTGGATCCATGAGGCGTAATACTGTAGACAATTCTAAATGGAAGGAACCTTAGTGCTCATTTTATTCAATTTGATGACTTCAACAGATGAGGAAACTGTGGCCCAGAGAAGTATAGTGCAATGTTCAAAATCATTTTTGGCAGCAAGGCACAGTCAAGGTAGACCCTACACATATCTCTTCAACACCAGCTCAGTGAATTTTGCTATCTCATGGGATTTCTCCAAACTCAATCTTTAGAACTACTCTACTTGAGGTCACTGTCATGCCTAAAATATGGACATGAAAGAACCTGGATTGTATTTGGGTAAATTTCCTCCTTTCTTCTCATGCTGCAAATTATCCAATACCTAGTCACTCTTGATCTTACTTATTAACCTCAAACATCACATGGATAGACCTCTCCTGAAAGAGACAGGAGAGGAAGTGGAGAGAAAGGGTTAATATGACTACCTCTTCTGTAACATTAACAAATTAGAGACAAGGATTTGTGTCCTCAGAAACTGGAAGAGAGAATCCTATCTCTTCTTTTCCAAATATACAAAGGGTGGGTTATGTAGGTAGGGTTGGGATGGGCTAGGTGAAAGCATTGGGAGACTGAGGAGCCTTTTATCTGCTTTCTTTCTCAACGTCTTTCTCAAATCTGGTTTCAGCTACAGCTGTATACTTTGATTATACTTACAGTTTTAAAATTTTCAGTTTATGAACCAGATTAAAATATGCATGTAATTTACATCTCTGAATTTTTGTTTATATTTTTCCACAATAAAGTCACTGCTTTCCTTGAAAAGGTATCCACTGAGAAAGGAGGGCTGCACAATGAAAATTTAAATTACTCCGTATTTTGTGAGAGTTTGAAGTTGTTGCTTCATGCTGGGTTTCTGAGCTGTTGCTCTCTATTTACTCTGACTTTGATGAGCCCACGCCATCTTCCTATCATTACATTTTGAAATCTGTCATAACAGCCTCACCTCATTGAACCTCCAACTAAACTTCAATTAAAAGCGAGCAACCCCAGCTGATTCTTCTTCTTGACAGTGCTGTTGATCGCATTCCTTTTTCCATACAACTGCTTTCCTCAAATCTTTACCACTTGAAAATGCACACCACACTGTGTCAAAGCAATGTGAGGAAAGGAGCTGTGGATGAGGAGAGCTCTGGCAAGGGCCAGAAGCCTCCCATCACAGAGCCTAGGCCCCTAATTACCATGCCAGGCACACAGCCCTGGAAGCAGCAAGCTGAGCTACCCAAATATCTTCAAAATCATTTTGGCAGCAAGGCACAGTCAAGGTAGACCCTACACATATCTCTTCAACACCAGCTCAGTGAATTTTGCTATCTCATGGGATTTCTCCAAACTCAATCTTTAGAACTACTCTACTTGAGGTCACTGTCATGCCTAAAATATGGACATGAAAGAACCTGGATTGTATTTGGGTAAATTTCCTCCTTTCTTCTCATGCTGCAAATTATCCAATACCTAGTCACTCTTGATCTTACTTATTAACCTCAAACATCACATGGATAGACCTCTCCTGAAAGAGACAGGAGAGGAAGTGGAGAGAAAGGGTTAATATGACTACCTCTTCTGTAACATTAACAAATTAGAGACAAGGATTTGTGTCCTCAGAAACTGGAAGAGAGAATCCTATCTCTTCTTTTCCAAATATACAAAGGGTGGGTTATGTAGGTAGGGTTGGGATGGGCTAGGTGAAAGCATTGGGAGACTGAGGAGCCTTTTATCTGCTTTCTTTCTCAACGTCTTTCTCAAATCTGGTTTCAGCTACAGCTGTATACTTTGATTATACTTACAGTTTTAAAATTTTCAGTTTATGAACCAGATTAAAATATGCATGTAATTTACATCTCTGAATTTTTGTTTATATTTTTCCACAATAAAGTCACTGCTTTCCTTGAAAAGGTATCCACTGAGAAAGGAGGGCTGCACAATGAAAATTTAAATTACTCCGTATTTTGTGAGAGTTTGAAGTTGTTGCTTCATGCTGGGTTTCTGAGCTGTTGCTCTCTATTTACTCTGACTTTGATGAGCCCACGCCATCTTCCTATCATTACATTTTGAAATCTGTCATAACAGCCTCACCTCATTGAACCTCCAACTAAACTTCAATTAAAAGCGAGCAACCCCAGCTGATTCTTCTTCTTGACAGTGCTGTTGATCGCATTCCTTTTTCCATACAACTGCTTTCCTCAAATCTTTACCACTTGAAAATGCACACCACACTGTGTCAAAGCAATGTGAGGAAAGGAGCTGTGGATGAGGAGAGCTCTGGCAAGGGCCAGAAGCCTCCCATCACAGAGCCTAGGCCCCTAATTACCATGCCAGGCACACAGCCCTGGAAGCAGCAAGCTGAGCTTAAGGAGAAAAGGCTCGAGCCAATCAGTGGGAAATGGCATTTCACTACGGAGGAGATGAAGCTGCACGCATCCTATTTTCAAAAATAGTTTAACTCTTCATCAGACCTACTGAAGGAGAAACTTTCCTTCTAAAATAATGCTGTTTTAAAGTCACAGTACCTCTGTCTGCAAGCACCCAAAAGGTCCTCAAGCATCTATTAGAAACTGTTTATCACATGGATGTTCTTGAATACTTCTACAGAAGTATTCTTAAATAAGTTCTACTATTTTTTTCAGACCAACACTTTGCATATATATATTTTAATGTTTTTTATTGTGGCAAAAGTCATGTAATATAAACTATACTATTTTAACCATGTTTAACTGTACAGTTTCGAGGCACTAAGCACGTTCACACTGTTGTACAACTCTTACCATCATCCACCTCCTGAATTTCTCACCTTCCTACACCGCAACTCCATCCCCATTAAACACTAACTGCCCTTCCTCCCGCCCCTGGCATCTAACAATGTACTTTCTGACTATAATTTGACTACTGTAGGTGCCTTGCTCAAATTAAGCTTGATCTAGAAGGAAATTGAGATACAAAGACATGAGGCATCTGTCACTGCCACCAAAGCGGTGGGTGAGGATCTGATTCAGGGATTTTCACTTGTTTATGTGAAGCCTCATCCACTGACTGTATCCATGGCCAGCCTCACCTCAGGCCAGAGTCACCCGAAGACAGGGTCACCTGAGGCCAGGACGCAGTCAGCCAGTGCTCTCCTCAGCAGGTTTTACACCCAAGCTAACACCTCCCCTTTCAGGCTACCCTCTGCTCCCAGCCAGCTGAGCTGGAGGCTGGCCTCATCCCTCCTGGGTCCCTCTTGTGATCTGCCGGATGTGCTCAGCAAATCCGTTGACCTCAGGCTCTGCTGCTCACATCCATCTCTTCCTCTAGCTACCGTCACCAGCATCACTGAGATACTGACACACCCAGGGAAGAAAAAAATACAGAATAATAAAAAAAACAAAGGTGTATCTTAAAAAAATACTGGGGGGAGGTCATGGCAACCCAATCCAGTATTCTTGCCTGGAGAATTGCTTGGACAGAGAAGCCTGGTGGGCTACAGTCCTCAGGGTCACAAAAGTTGGACATGACTAAAGTGACTGAGTATGCACACATCTTAAGAATGCAAAGCAGCAGATGGTGGCAGTATTATTTTCAACTAAAGAGGAAAAAAAGTGAACTGGAAAGCACAACACAGAATGAGGGGAAAAAACAGAGCATCGAGATAAAATATGCTAAGAAAAAGAAACAGAGTTATTATGTTTAGATGTCATTAGTCCACCTCCATCTTTCCTAGTAGACAAAGAATACCAAAAACGAAGACCCCAACTATATAAGGGGATAGAGAATTTGAGATAAAATTCAGTAAGTCTAAACTGAAGGACATAATGAACTTAGACTATTATGATGAGACACAACATTTCAAGCCTACGTGAGGTAGCGACTAAAGTCGTTACACAGTGAGCTACAAGAGAGCATCAGCAAAGTTCAAAACACAGTTCTGGCACAGGCCAGACTCTTTAGTTCCAAGTCATCAAAAAAACTGAGCTACGAATTAAACAGAGTCAGCATAAAAATCTCCTGGTCCTTGGAATAAAAAAAACCACATAACAATAAACAAATCTTCCCATTTACAGAAAAATAGAATTAAAACACTGCAAAGCAAAGATAATGGGAGGTCACTAAAGATATTCTTAGAGGTAAACTCATACACTAAAAGCTTTCATTATTGTTTAAAAGAAAATGTATGTGCTAAGCAATCAACTAAAAATTTTAAGTCAAGGAGACATACAAAAGAAGGGAAAAAACAAATAGAGAAAACCAATGAAATAGTTATAAAACAAAAAGCCAGAATTTATAAATCTAAAATACAATTTCTTAAAAACAAAAACGCATTACTCAAAACAATAACAGAAAGTCACTTAAAAATCTGCTCAGTAGAAAAAGCCCAAACATAATATGATACAAGAAAGGGATAAAATACATGGAAGGACTTGTAATCATAAGAAAGCATTGATGCTAATGTTAATATAGAAAATAATACTAATAAAGTTTGATGAAGTTGCAACTTTCTGGGAACGAACTGACATAAGAAATAAAGAAAAATGAGATTAGGCCTATAAATTTGAGAATACAGATTAAATTAAAAATTATCTTCAAATAAGGCTTTAATGCAAACAGTTTTAGAGCAAAAGAATTCAAACTTTTAAAGGGAGAACTGATTCCCACATGTTTATTGTTCCAGAGAAGAATGTAATGGAAAGCTATGTGATTTATCTTATTAAATTAGTGTAAACTCACATAAGAAAATAAATCAATCTCCACCTGAAAATCAGTGTAAAATCAAGGTATTATTAGTAAATATGATTCAATAAAGTGTTATGAGAATTAGTGGGAACTTAGTGGGATTTGTCCAAGGAACGCAAAAATAGTTTAATATTAGGTTTCCTTTAAAGTATTGTATCACTAGGGAAAACATGTAAAACTGAGATCATCTCAGGGTTTTTTTTTTTGACCTCAGAAGATTTTTTGATCATACAGCTAGGTAAGACCAAAAGATTCCACTGGCAATGTTATTAAAAAACAAGCTTTAAAAAGCGGTTGGTTATGAAAAGTCAAAACTCAATAGCTCTTCTGTTCAACGGCAATAAAAATGTAAAAATATGAAAAAATCCCACCCACAATATCAAGAAAAATAAATGAGGAATAACTTTAACAAGACATGTTGAAGACCTGTAGGAAAATCTTCACAATTCTACTGAAAAATGAAATGCCTGCAATGGATAGAGCCAGGCTTCTCAAATACCTTCCAACTACACATATCAAGTGGGACAAACTGCAAAGTTTATTAAGTAGAAAAAAAAATGGAGATGAAAATCAGGTAACAGAAAATCAATCATTTCTGAAGTGCACAATTTAGTGGCACTTTTTACATTCATTGTGTTGTGAGTCATAATCCCCTCTATTTAGTTCCAAAACATTTCCATCATCCCAAAGTAAAACACTGCACCTATTAAGCAGTCTGTCCTCACTCCCCTTCATGCTAACTTTTTAATATGGTTTTTATGTAGTAATAAATACCATACGGAAATGAAAAGAACAAAATGAGAAAAATGTTGATGAGTATCATATACTAGTACTAGTAGATTTTCAGCGGATACATTCTCTCTCATTTATGTATTTACGACCGGTTCCTGGCAGAGTACTTGGCACAACACAGTAAATACTTGAAGATGTTTCTTGAATGAATAACAAATAGCCAATGTACTAAAATAATGAAAAGACTATTCAAAAAATTAAAATCTTACACGTTAGTAGGATGGTCATCTACATTACAAATGTCTCCACTTTATAAAAAAAACACCAGAATTATCTAAGAGACAAACTCTTAAAATACCAACATTTCTATGCCTCATTAAAATTAAGCATATACCCCTTGATACAGAAACCATTAACAAATCCTTTAGCTTCTCTAATCTCCACATTTTTATCTGTAAATTAGGGAAGAAGTATTAGCCTTCTATTAATAGCCAATATTGTTAAAGAGTTAATAATCGATTTTTTGTCAGATTGCTAGCCAGAGGACAAGATCTTCCCATCATGTTGTTATTTTTATAATGAGAATTAGTGATCGCCATCAGAGTTTATGACTAAAAGTGCATTTGGTTTCCAGGAAGTTAAGTGGTCTGTCAGTGCGCTGACCTTGTCAAATGTCTATTGATGGTACAAAGAGATTAAAACCAGAGACAGTGGCTTCACATCCTGATCACTAATTGATATTGAGTGCTCTTCCGGGGGGTCATGTCTCAATACAGAGCCCTGCACTGTATACCGGGCTCCACACTGGATACAGAATCCACCAAACAGGAGTAATGAACACGTCCCACCTGTAGTACAAAACTGAAAAGACCACTTTAAGACTGAGCTCTTCACTCCGTGTTCTCTCATCTAAAACTATGCAGTCATGACTTTCAGAGAGAGGAGGACTACACAGGCACAGGCAAGAATGGCAAGGCTGTTTAACCCTCTCACGTAAGGCAGACTTCAGTGAGACTTCTAAAACGTACCATTTCCTTTTAAATATTTTCCTGAATCTTGACCCTTGAAAAACATGGGTTTGAACCACCTACATGCCTAGGTTTTTCCAATAAATACAGTAACTGTGTTTTCATTTTACAGACCTTTAAGTGAACTCAATGTAGGGGAAAGTTTGTGTTCTATGAGAGATCACAATATGTGGAATTCGAAGAAGCAGGAGCCAAATCCTGATTCTGTCCAAACTGTTTCCTGTCCTTGGGTAAGTCATTCATCAATTCATTTGTTTCAGAGGCAGAGAGAGCAGTAAGTGAATTCTGGATTGTTCAGGGGTCAATAGTAATCTAATAACAGATAGTATTTGTAGGTAGCAGAAGGCTTAGGAAAAGGACAGCCCTATAATGTATCCTTTTTTCCCCCTCTTGAACATGGCAGGAAATATATGGGAAAAACACATTACTATTTATGGTCAGAACATGATGTTTCTAATCATGAAATTCTGAACACAAAATTCCACTTTTATCTGTAAATTAGCTTCTCTAATCTCCACATTTTTATCTGTAAATTAGGGAAGAAGTATTAGCCTTCTATTAATAGCCAATATTGTTAAAGAGTTAATAATCGATTTTTTGTCAGATTGCTAGCCAGAGGACAAGATCTTCCCATCATGTTGTTATTTTTATAATGAGAATTAGTGATCGCCATCAGAGTTTATGACTAAAAGTGCATTTGGTTTCCAGGAAGTTAAGTGGTCTGTCAGTGCGCTGACCTTGTCAAATGTCTATTGATGGTACAAAGAGATTAAAACCAGAGACAGTGGCTTCACATCCTGATCACTAATTGATATTGAGTGCTCTTCCGGGGGGTCATGTCTCAATACAGAGCCCTGCACTGTATACCGGGCTCCACACTGGATACAGAATCCACCAAACAGGAGTAATGAACACGTCCCACCTGTAGTACAAAACTGAAAAGACCACTTTAAGACTGAGCTCTTCACTCCGTGTTCTCTCATCTAAAACTATGCAGTCATGACTTTCAGAGAGAGGAGGACTACACAGGCACAGGCAAGAATGGCAAGGCTGTTTAACCCTCTCACGTAAGGCAGACTTCAGTGAGACTTCTAAAACGTACCATTTCCTTTTAAATATTTTCCTGAATCTTGACCCTTGAAAAACATGGGTTTGAACCACCTACATGCCTAGGTTTTTCCAATAAATACAGTAACTGTGTTTTCATTTTACAGACCTTTAAGTGAACTCAATGTAGGGGAAAGTTTGTGTTCTATGAGAGATCACAATATGTGGAATTCGAAGAAGCAGGAGCCAAATCCTGATTCTGTCCAAACTGTTTCCTGTCCTTGGGTAAGTCATTCATCAATTCATTTGTTTCAGAGGCAGAGAGAGCAGTAAGTGAATTCTGGATTGTTCAGGGGTCAATAGTAATCTAATAACAGATAGTATTTGTAGGTAGCAGAAGGCTTAGGAAAAGGACAGCCCTATAATGTATCCTTTTTTCCCCCTCTTGAACATGGCAGGAAATATATGGGAAAAACACATTACTATTTATGGTCAGAACATGATGTTCTTTTCTAATCATGAAATTCTGAACACAAA
Source organism: Tragulus kanchil (assembly GCA_022376925.1). Lineage (NCBI taxonomy): Eukaryota > Metazoa > Chordata > Mammalia > Artiodactyla > Tragulidae > Tragulus > Tragulus kanchil. The sequence goes on from JAIOJX010000029.1 coordinate 99,895,849, forward strand.
AAGCTAGAAGATGCAGACAGTAATCCAGGGGACCTAAAGATATTAACCAATTAAAGAGACCTACAGCTGCTCTGATTTGTGTCCCATGGTAAGACAGATAATCAATTCGCTTTTAACCCTGAATTGAAATGACTCTTGGAAATGGTAGAAGTGGGGCTAAACATTTGACAAAATTCTATATGGCACAGTCTATTAATTTTATCTAAGCATTTTGCTAAAAGAAATAGAGATTCACAGGTAACTCTTAACTCATTATAAAACAGGGAATTTCTGCAGAAGCCAACACCGGTGGCTGGTGATTTTTATTCTGGCCAATGAATTCTGTTATTTCACTAACATGCTGCTGGTTATTACACTCAGCAGTTCACCTGACACGACTGTAAGGTGTTCTCCAGCACCAGGGGCCTTCATTTTCACTTTCCCGGTTTGAATCCATCACTAAGGTTTTCTGTCTTCTTGCTGGTCTAATATTCACACTGTCTGAATCAGAACTATATTCGGAAAGACTATCTTCCAAGACACTAGTATATGTGTTGCTCGGACAACCACAGAACGGATCTGCATAAAATTCACTAAAAAGGGCTTCCCTGGTGGTCCAGTGGGTAAGGACACCGCCTTGCAGCGCAAGGGGCGCCGGTTCGAGCCCTGGCCTGGGAAGATCCCACGTGCCGCGGAGCGGCTGGACCAATGTGTCCAATTACCGAGCCGGAGCCCTGGAGCGCATGCGCCCAGAGCCAGTACTCTGCGACAGCAGAGGCCACCGCGATGGGAGGCCCACACGGGCCAAAGAGCAAAGATGGAAATGAATGAAAGATCAATTTTAAAAAAAAGTGGCCAAAAAAATAAATCCTAAAAAAAAAAATGTATTGATAGGTCTCTGGTCAATAATGGGTAATATGTCCCTCTTGAGTTTTTCTCTTCATTATCATTTCACTTTTTCAATAAGGTCACAGGTCATCTGGCCCCCAGTACAGGCCTGACATTAACTGTTTGTATATATGCCCTTGGAGGAGATAAGTTATAGATACATACTAAATAAAGAAATCTAGCTGAAATCAGTCGGGATAGGGGAGAAGACTTACCTGCCAGGTGGGAGCAGGTAACCTTGGAGAACACGAGGAAGAGATCAATATGCATTTTGATTGGCTAGTGAGAATTTTTTAACACTCAAAAGTTTTCTATTTTTAAGTAAATTTATCTACAATGCCATGTTGCTGTTGTTTAGTCACTAAGTTGTGTCCAACTCTTTGTGACCCCATGGACTGTAGCCCGCCAGGCTCCTATGTCCAACAGATCTTCCAGGCAAGAATACTGGAGTGGGTTGCCATGCCCTTCTCAAGGGGATCTTCCTGACCAGGGATCACACCTATGTCTGCTGCTTGGCAACTGGATTCTTCACCACTGAGCCACCTGGGAGGCTCCCTATAATATTATACTTAAAGATTTTCTTCTGTTTTTCATTTGTGCACATCTATATTTTTGTTCTTTTTTTACAAAAACATTCTTTTAAAAATTTATTATATTTTAATTTTATTATTCAAAAGGCTGTGTTGGGCTATCCGTGGGATCTAGTTCCTGACCAAGTATAAAACCTGCTTGTGAAAAGCTAACTGGGATTCTTGTGCTAACGCACTGTTCATCTTAGAACATATTCACAGACTACTGGGATAAAAGTTCGGAAAGACTATCTTCCAAGACACTAGTATATGTGTTGCTCGGACAACCACAGAACGGATCTGCATAAAATTCACTAAAAAGGGCTTCCCTGGTGGTCCAGTGGGTAAGGACACCGCCTTGCAGCGCAAGGGGCGCCGGTTCGAGCCCTGGCCTGGGAAGATCCCACGTGCCGCGGAGCGGCTGGACCAATGTGTCCAATTACCGAGCCGGAGCCCTGGAGCGCATGCGCCCAGAGCCAGTACTCTGCGACAGCAGAGGCCACCGCGATGGGAGGCCCACACGGGCCAAAGAGCAAAGATGGAAATGAATGAAAGATCAATTTTAAAAAAAAGTGGCCAAAAAAATAAATCCTAAAAAAAAAAATGTATTGATAGGTCTCTGGTCAATAATGGGTAATATGTCCCTCTTGAGTTTTTCTCTTCATTATCATTTCACTTTTTCAATAAGGTCACAGGTCATCTGGCCCCCAGTACAGGCCTGACATTAACTGTTTGTATATATGCCCTTGGAGGAGATAAGTTATAGATACATACTAAATAAAGAAATCTAGCTGAAATCAGTCGGGATAGGGGAGAAGACTTACCTGCCAGGTGGGAGCAGGTAACCTTGGAGAACACGAGGAAGAGATCAATATGCATTTTGATTGGCTAGTGAGAATTTTTTAACACTCAAAAGTTTTCTATTTTTAAGTAAATTTATCTACAATGCCATGTTGCTGTTGTTTAGTCACTAAGTTGTGTCCAACTCTTTGTGACCCCATGGACTGTAGCCCGCCAGGCTCCTATGTCCAACAGATCTTCCAGGCAAGAATACTGGAGTGGGTTGCCATGCCCTTCTCAAGGGGATCTTCCTGACCAGGGATCACACCTATGTCTGCTGCTTGGCAACTGGATTCTTCACCACTGAGCCACCTGGGAGGCTCCCTATAATATTATACTTAAAGATTTTCTTCTGTTTTTCATTTGTGCACATCTATATTTTTGTTCTTTTTTTAAAAAAACATTCTTTTTAAAAATTTATTATATTTTAATTTTATTATTCATTTATATGGCTGTGCTGGGTCTATGTGGCACGTGGGATCTAGTTCCCTGACCAAGTATAAAACCCTGCATTGGGAATGTGAAATCTTAGCTACTGGACTGCCAGAGAAGTCCCAGCATTTTCATTCTTGAATCTGCTAATCGAGTTTCACTGTTCATCTTAGAACATATTCACAGACTACTGGGATAAAAGTGACCATAGTGGATTTTAACTTTTCCCTTCCACTGCCATAAAATGCTCAGTTCCTTCAAAACCTATGTGTGTGCCACAGTGCAAGGCAGAGCAAGTCCACTGGCCTGTGGAACCAGGGGCACCTGGGGCTGAACCTGGATATGAGTACACACGTTCTCCCTTTTCTCTACCAGGGCAGGTCTCAGAACACCCTTGGCAATGCCTGAACCCCTGAACTTCCACGAAAATATCACTAGATTAAGCCATCCTTTGGCAATTCAGGAAGAGAAGAGATGCATGAGTTCCTGTGCCCTTACTGTAGGGGGGCTGGACTGCTTGCCATCCTTGTCCAAGGTCTGTGTGGGGCCCAATAATAGTACAGTCTCTTCATTCCCTCACTGGATCATAAAACTCCTTGGAGTTATAAGTAAACAGGAGAAAAACTGGGGCTTCCCTGGCGGCTCAGTGGTAAAGAATCTGCCTGCCCATGCAGGAGACACAGGTTTGATTCCCTGATCTGGCAAGATCCCACATGCCGTGGAGCAATCAAACATGTATGCCACAACTACTGAGCCTGTGCTCTAGAGCCTGTGCTTTGTAACAAGAGAAACCACCAGGATCAGAAACCAACACACCACAACTAGAGAAAATCCCCTTCAGCCACAAAGATCCAGCACAGTCAAAAATAAATAATTTTGGTTACTGCCAACTAATTTTCAATCAATAAAATGTTGCATGATAAATTTTTTCCACTTTAAAAAATTGTATTAAAAATTTTTTTATTGAACTATAGTTGAGTTATAATGTTGTATTCATTTCTGCTATAGAGCAAAGTGATTCATATATACATACACATATATGTATACATATATAATTCTTTTTATGATTCTTTTCCATGACAGTTTATCACAGGATATTGAATATATTTCCCTGTGCTATACAATAGGACCATGCTGTGGTTTTTGCTTGTTTTCTTTTGTTTTTTATGCACAGTAAATTCTGTATCTCCCAGTTTAGCTACAGGACTGTAAGTCTCTATGAGTTATTTGTGAAGATAACCCATAAAGAGAAGAGAAAGAATATTTTGAAAGCACTAATCTTTGAGTATGGAATAAGAATTATTACAGAATCCAATAAATTCAGTGGATTAATTGAGTAGAGTTTTGAGAGATTTTAATGAACAATTAATCAATAAAAGTATTCAACGTGGAAATCCATTACAACACTGTTGACATTATTTAACTTCAAGCACTTGAGTTCTGTTTGCTTATAATTAGCAAGCTATAAAAGATGCCATCCATAGGAACATAATGAGAAGAACTGTTTATAATGATAATTAGTATTCACTTTCACAGAGAGGCAGGTCACATGGCTACAGGTTGCTGCAAACAGAGGGTTAAACTCATTACTGAGGAAAATACTACACTTAAGCAGTGTTCATTATACACTTAACGCTATAATGCAAAGCTTTGCCTTAGAAAATATATCATGAATAAAGATTCCTGCTAAGATAGGTGAGATTTTCCAAAGTGAGGGAGGAAGTTGAGTGAATCCACACATTAATACCTTCACTGAACATAAGAAACTCTACTGTGTTGATAAAGACTCAACTGTAAAAGCTGACTTCCATCTTATCGTTTTGGTTCCTCAAATCTCACCTGCATAAATGTTCCACAGAATAAATTTCATGTATTGTGAAAGCCAAGGAAAAATTTTTAAAAGACTTATTTGATGCAGACCATTTTTAAAGTCTTTATTGAATTTGTTGCAGAATTGCTTCTGTTTTATGTTCTAGTTTTCTGGCCGTGAGGCACGTGGGATCTTAGCTCCCCAACCGGGGACTGAATTCGAATCACCTACATTGGAAAGCGAATTCTGAACCACTGGACCACCAGGGAAGTCCCTTAATTTTAATTTTATGTTGGAATATAGATGATTTAATTTCGTACAGAGGAAACTAGTTTTTTATTTTCCCTGTGCTATACAATAGGACCATGCTGTGGTTTTTGCTTGTTTTCTTTTGTTTTTTATGCACAGTAAATTCTGTATCTCCCAGTTTAGCTACAGGACTGTAAGTCTCTATGAGTTATTTGTGAAGATAACCCATAAAGAGAAGAGAAAGAATATTTTGAAAGCACTAATCTTTGAGTATGGAATAAGAATTATTACAGAATCCAATAAATTCAGTGGATTAATTGAGTAGAGTTTTGAGAGATTTTAATGAACAATTAATCAATAAAAGTATTCAACGTGGAAATCCATTACAACACTGTTGACATTATTTAACTTCAAGCACTTGAGTTCTGTTTGCTTATAATTAGCAAGCTATAAAAGATGCCATCCATAGGAACATAATGAGAAGAACTGTTTATAATGATAATTAGTATTCACTTTCACAGAGAGGCAGGTCACATGGCTACAGGTTGCTGCAAACAGAGGGTTAAACTCATTACTGAGGAAAATACTACACTTAAGCAGTGTTCATTATACACTTAACGCTATAATGCAAAGCTTTGCCTTAGAAAATATATCATGAATAAAGATTCCTGCTAAGATAGGTGAGATTTTCCAAAGTGAGGGAGGAAGTTGAGTGAATCCACACATTAATACCTTCACTGAACATAAGAAACTCTACTGTGTTGATAAAGACTCAACTGTAAAAGCTGACTTCCATCTTATCGTTTTGGTTCCTCAAATCTCACCTGCATAAATGTTCCACAGAATAAATTTCATGTATTGTGAAAGCCAAGGAAAAATTTTTAAAAGACTTATTTGATGCAGACCATTTTTAAAGTCTTTATTGAATTTGTTGCAGAATTGCTTCTGTTTTATGTTCTAGTTTTCTGGCCGTGAGGCACGTGGGATCTTAGCTCCCCAACCGGGGACTGAATTCGAATCACCTACATTGGAAAGCGAATTCTGAACCACTGGACCACCAGGGAAGTCCCCTTAATTTTAATTTTATGTTGGAATATAGATGATTTAATTTCGATGTTGTGTTAGTTTTAGGTGTACAGCAAAGTGATCCAATTATACATACATATGTATCTATTCTTTTTCAAATTCTTTTCCCATTAGGTTATTTCCTGCATTTGAGCTGGGGCTGACCTCTGACAGAATTTTATCTCCTACTCTGAGCACCATTGGAGGCTTCCAGGGACAAAAATCTAGACTCAGAAATGGAAAATATAAACCCATAGTGCAAAGACGTTCACTTCTGCCATTCTGGCTTTAGAAAAATCAAAGTTTTCATTCATCAGAAATGAAGTTCCAGTCCCTTTTCACAAAAACTCTAATATCTATAAAGACCTACTCAGAAACACTTTCTTAGACACATGATTAAGCAATCAAAGTGTCTCCTCACTTCTCACTGTACCTCTGAGCTGATAAAATCTATTACTCTTCTGACAAAGAACACACCAACATTTGGCAATAATCAGAGCCCATGGTCCTTTTCTAGACAGAGCACAGTACCACTGTCAATATTAAATGTTTCCTCTATTTGTTCTATGTGAAAGCCTTGGTCTGCATGAATTGTAGAGTCCTAGTCTGAAGTCACAGAGACATTCAGTGCAGGTCTCGGACTGTGCACAACCAGATACACATGGACAGTAAGCCAGTCGTCAGACAGCTGGACCCACGGCAAAACCCACCTGGGAAGCACAGGTCCCCAAGCAGAGAAAATCCAGGACTTCGTTGGTGGTGAAGAATCTGCCTGCCAATGCAGGAAACGCTGGTTTGATCCCTGGTCCAGGAAGACCCATATGCCCCAGGCCAGCTAGCCACAACTACTAAGTCCACGTGGCAACTGAAGTCCACGTATTCTAAGAGCCTGTGCTCCCCAACAAGAGAAGCCACCACAATGAGAAGCCCCCCAACCATAACTAGAGAGTAAATCCCATTTGCGGCAACTAGAGAAAGCTCACACAAAACAAAGACCCAGCACAGCCAAAAATAAAATTAATACAAATTTTAATAGGGGGAAAAACCAAAGGAGATTAATAGAGATATCGGGGAGGGGGGCATACTTTTCATCACCACATGCCTTTAAAAACAAAGGCCTAGAGCCAGCTCTGATCAATCCCGCCTTCCCTGTGTCCTGCATCTTTTCAGTCTGAGAAGCAGGAACATGTCGATGTTAGAACTAATCCTATTGCGTTCCTCAAATAAAAAAAAGTCTCTGGGGGCTTCCCTATAGTCCAGTGGCTAAGATTCTGTGCTCCTAATTCCAGTGGGGGAGCTAGAACCCACACATCACTACTAAAGATCCCGCATGCTGCAACTATGACTTGGAACAGCCAAATAAAATTTTTTTAAAAAAGTCTCCTGAGGGACTTTTTACATTCACATAATACTTTTTTCTTAATAAAAAGTCATTTATCATTTTAAAAAAACAAGTAAGACTATGGAGATAGCACTTCTGGACAAACCTTTTTGTAAACAGACCTGAGTAAAATAAAAGCGAAAAAGATCAGAAAACCAATTATGTTCAGGGACAGTGCCTAGAAGGTCCCTTATTAATGACCTCACTCCATTTACTCATTCACAGATGATCATTGGTGACCAAGGAAACAGATGGGTCCCAAGTCTTGTGGAGCTTATTCTGTCCTCTGGTGAAACTGGGCAATAAACCAACAGGATGATTTCAGATGGCAACGAGGGAAGTCAACAGAGCACATGAATGTGTGATGAGTAACCATTAAGGTTCCTCTCAGCACTGATATGACTGAATTTTTACCATATCCTAAAGGTATAATAAGGACTTTTAGTCCTTTGGGTGAAAGGGGCAGTTTGAGATGAGACAATAGGTATAAAACCCCCCAAATATAATCACATAAGATTGAAAAGAAACAGTAACTTGTGATCCCAATTTCTACCACATCCCTGGCTCTCTAGGGAAGAACCTATTTACAGTTTCATTGCAGCCATATTGAAAAGGTAGAAAAAGAATCCCAGATTTGTGAGAAGAAATTCTGCAAATAACATGGCAGGATTGCAGAATGCAAATGTACATGCCGCCGTGCCATCTGTTCAATGTGACGGCAACATTGGGAAAGGGCCCCGAAAGAAATGATGTTTGAAATCATTAAAAAAATAACATGTCAAGTTTAAAACACTCAGGAATCTTAAAACCAGCATCAACACATTCAGCAACCATATGGCCCTACAGCAGGTTACAAAAAAAAAAAAACCCACCCTGCTTGCATTTTCTACTTCAACCCAATGGTTTTTAAAACAGGTTCCTTTTGTTCTGTTGAATTCCTTGGTGTTTACAGCTACTTGAATTATACCTGGAATCATAATATTCATTTTACTCTTCTGAAGCAGTAGATAATGCAGTGAGGAAGATTAAAGTCAACTATTCCAGAAAAAGGGATGTGGAGGTGATTACATATAACTGAACAAACACATTTTATTTTAGGTCTAGTGGTCTCTCCATATTGATATCCCAGTGTCAGGAATAATGGTCAACTTTACTTTCCAGGCCCTGTACTTTATATTCATCATCTAATCTAATCATCACAGTTTCACAAAGTGGATACCATATTATTGCCACATTTTGTAAAAGAGGTACTTCCTCAATGTCATATGACTAGCATGTGGCAGGACCATAGTCCAAGCCCAACTTTGCAGGCAAAGAATGCATTATCCACTACTATTCCATGCCGTGTGTCAGTATTCAGATACTTCTGTGGACCAACCTGAGTTGACTTTTCAAGCTTAAGAACTGCGCAATACATGTTTAAGTGTGTTAGTTGCTCAGTTGTGTCTGACTCTTTGCATCCCCATGGACTGCAGTCTGCCACACTCCTCTGTCCATGGGATTTTCCAGGCAAGAATACTGGAGTAAGCTGCCATTTCCTTCTTCAGGGGATCTTCCCAGTCCAGGGATTGTACCTGGGTCTCTCCCATTGCAGGCAGACTCTCCACTGTCTGAGTGACCAGGGAAGTCCAATATATGTTTAGGATCAAGTAGCTTCCTTGTCTCATCAAGAAGAGATTCTTAAAGAAGTGCCTTAAATTAAACTCTAAAAAATAGAAAACATGTTCTACAGTAGTCTATAGGAAAACTGTTGCAGAGGCAGAAAACAGAAGGACAGTCACAGAGTCAGGAAAACCAGGAGCAAACAAAGAACACAGAGCGAATACTGCCAGTGCAGTTTTTGAGAAAGGAGTTAGAAGATTAACATGAGCAAACTCTACCTCGTCTCCCACAGTAAGTTGGAGACCTAAATTTTCAACATAACTTTTAAAATGACATCTACTCTGGTACTTGCACTGACAGTTCGGTGGTTAAGACTGCATTCCAATAATAGAGGGTGGCAGGTTTGATTCTTGATTGGGGAGCTAAGATTTCACATGCCTCATGGCCGGAAAACTAAAACATAAAACAAAAGCAATATTGTAAAAATTTCAACAGAGAGTTTAGATACGGTTCACACAAAAAAAAAAATCTTAAAAAAAAATGATATCTACAAAGCCAGTATTTCTATCATTAGTAACAGATGATAAGCCCTACTCTATAACCCAAAGCACTGGCCGCTAGAGATGTGACTACCTCACTCAGAGAAACAGAGTGTGAATTAGCATAAGCTCTCCAGCATCCGCTGGAGGCTGGAAAAAGGTCAGGCCAGGTGCACCTACACAGTGGTTGGCCAGCACTGCACAGGTTTGCATCCACCGAATCAAGCAAATGTTTGGGATAAATAGTTCAACTTGTGAGATAGAAAAGCAGCCCGAAGCCCACTGGTTATATTTCAGTTCATAATTCATCTCATAAGCCAATTCCAATGCCTAGTAAAAACTACAAAATTTATAAAGGCCTAGAGAGTTAAAATTTTACAACAGAAATCCTTGGGGTTTCAAATGAATTAAAAAGGAGTTTCATTCAATTTAATTGTCTCACATAGTGTCTTGGAGATACCATGGGAACTCAGTTCTTAATAATTGGACAGCAGTGTTAATTTACATGTAAAAATCAGTATATACATACCTCATTCAATGGCACTTCACTTTACTATGCTTTACAGATACTGTGTTCTTTTTTTTTTGTTTTTAATTTTTACAAATTGAAGGTCCATGGCAGCCCTGAGTCAAGCAAATCCACAGACACCGTCTTTTTCCAACAGCATTTACTAGTGAGCAAATGTGTCTGTCACATTTTGGTAATTCTCACAATTTTCAAACTTTTTCATTATTATTATATTTGTTGTGTTGAGCTGTGATCTGTGTTCTTTGTTACTACTACTGCAAAAGATTACAACTCGCTGAAGCGTCAGATGATGGCATTTTTTTTAACAAGAAAGTATTTTTAAATTAAGGCACATACATTGGTTGTTCGTTTTTAGAAATAATGCAATCACAAACTTAATAGATGACTTCTATATACACTAGTAAATGAAAAAAAAAACCATAAAACTTGTTTCTCAACTGAACCTGCATTCTCTCTGAGATAAGTCTCTGCTACCTCAAAAGGTTGGCATTGGGTGAGTATATATCCAATGTTAAAATATATTTGCATTGTGACATCCTTTGCCCCTTGTCTTCAGCAACTCTTTAAATCATGTAGCTACAGAAATGTAAGATATATAATGTTAGAACATACACACACATAAACCTCAGTTTGGATGAGATTGACCTTGGTTCCGAAGGTGAAAGATCCAGGGTACCCTACAAACCCTACTCAATTCAACCTTCCTGGATGATCCTAAAAATAATTAATCATTCCTTTTATTGTTACTCCTAATGCCTATTGTTTTCCTATCTAGAAGACTTTAAAAAATAGCAAAGCATATTTAAACAACTTGATGAATAGTTTAGGAAGAACTCAAAGTAAGTCAGACAGTAGGAACATCTCTTAAACATTTAAGTTCTCTAGAAGCAATGTTTAAAACCAAACCTCTTACTCACCAGAGGCTCCTGGAGGGCATAAACAAAAGTTTGTGAGTGCCTGGACCCAGGGAATGGAGCAGTACCCCCCACAAGAGACTGAACCAGACCTGCCTACGGGTGTTTGAGGGTCTCCTGCTTATTTAACTTACATGCAGAGGACATCATAAGAAATGCTGAGCTGGATGAAGCACAAGCTGGAATCAAGATTGTTGGGAGAAACTCCTTGAAAAAGATCCTGATGCTGGGAAAGACTGAATGCAGGAGGAGAAGTGGGCAACAGAGGATGAGACAGCTGGATGGCATCACTGAATCAATGGACATGAAGTTGTAACTCTAATTTCACCAAATGAAAAGTAACTGTACAAAGACTGTATGTTCAAGTACTCAGTAACTTCCAACAGAGGACTGAGTCAAGCAAATCAAAATTCGGTTGTTCGTTTAAAAAAAGGGAAACTACTACTGCAAAAGATTACAACTCGCTGAAGCGTCAGATGATGGCATTTTTTTAACAAGAAAGTATTTTTAAATTAAGGCACATACATTGGTTGTTCGTTTTAGAAATAATGCAATCACAAAATAAATAGATGACTTCTATATACACTAGTAAATGAAAAAAAAAACCATAAAACTTGTTTCTCAACTGAACCTGCATTCTCTCTGAGATAAGTCTCTGCTACCTCAAAAGGTTGGCATTGGGTGAGTATATATCCAATGTTAAAATATATTTGCATTGTGACATCCTTTGCCCCTTGTCTTCAGCAACTCTTTAAATCATGTAGCTACAGAAATGTAAGATATATAATGTTAGAACATACACACACATAAACCTCAGTTTGGATGAGATTGACCTTGGTTCCGAAGGTGAAAGATCCAGGGTACCCTACAAACCCTACTCAATTCAACCTTCCTGGATGATCCTAAAAATAATTAATCATTCCTTTTATTGTTACTCCTAATGCCTATTGTTTTCCTATCTAGAAGACTTTAAAAAATAGCAAAGCATATTTAAACAACTTGATGAATAGTTTAGGAAGAACTCAAAGTAAGTCAGACAGTAGGAACATCTCTTAAACATTTAAGTTCTCTAGAAGCAATGTTTAAAACCAAACCTCTTACTCACCAGAGGCTCCTGGAGGGCATAAACAAAAGTTTGTGAGTGCCTGGACCCAGGGAATGGAGCAGTACCCCCCACAAGAGACTGAACCAGACCTGCCTACGGGTGTTTGAGGGTCTCCTGCTTATTTAACTTACATGCAGAGGACATCATAAGAAATGCTGAGCTGGATGAAGCACAAGCTGGAATCAAGATTGTTGGGAGAAACTCCTTGAAAAAGATCCTGATGCTGGGAAAGACTGAATGCAGGAGGAGAAGTGGGCAACAGAGGATGAGACAGCTGGATGGCATCACTGAATCAATGGACATGAAGTTGTAACTCTAATTTCACCAAATGAAAAGTAACTGTACAAAGACTGTATGTTCAAGTACTCAGTAACTTCCAACAATCTGCAAAGGTACACTGATCTTTGGAGAAGGGCATGGCAACCCATTCCAATTTCTTGCCTGGAGAATTCCATGGACAAAGGAGCCTAGAGGGCTACAACCGTAGAGTTGCAAAGAGTCAGACACAACTGAAGTGGCTTAGTTCATACAAATCAGCCAGTGAAGGAGTTACTGATACCTACGGTCATGGGCATTTATGTAGGCACAGAAGCTATGTGGTCTCCTAAAATCCTTTTACCAAATTTTTACTTCACATTAACCTGTGTTTTGTTTCTTTTTTTTTTTTTTTAATTTTGGCCTCTTTTATTGGTCCTTCATTTATTTATTTTTTATTCAACTTAATTCTTTGGCCTATGAGGGCCTCCTATCACAGTGGCCTCTCTGGTGGCAGAGCACCCACTCTGGGAACATGCGCTCCAGAGTGCTGGCTCATAATTGGACATACTGGTCCAGCCACTCTGTGGCATATTGGATCTTCCCATGCTAGGGATCGAACCGGTGCCTCTTGCACTGCAAGGCGGACTCTTTTTCCACTGGACCACTTGGGAAGTCCCTGTCTAATGTTTTTATTTCATGACTTCTTAAATCTTGACTGTCTTTAGCAACTCTTTAAATCTTATACAGCCAAAGAGTAATTAAATAAAAAGAAGAAAAACCACAACAACTTGCGCAAAACAAGTCAACATGACCAGTTTGTGACTATAACTGCTTATCAGAGACAAAAAAATCCATACACTCAGTTCACATAAATATATATCTTAGGCACAACTTACAACCTCATTTTTGTACCTCATACTGAAATTCTGCTAGAAATTAATGAATTGTTTTTGTTGAGTCTGTCTCTTTAAATGTCTCAGTCTTTTCCTAGTAAGAATCAGGAGACTCATAGGACTTTTAATTGTTATCTTTGCTTATTATTAAATTATTGGAGAGGGACCTAGGTACACAGATTTCAAGATTGTCCACATGAATATTTATTTTCTCAAAGGGAAAACTCCGTGAAACTAATCTTCTTTGATTCTAGATAAATGAGTAATCATAATTGGTATCTATGTTTAGGAGCTCGTTTGCAAACTGGTCCCATCATTGTGTCACTCATTTATAGGCACAATTGATTGAGTCAGTACATAACACTGCATCCTCCTTATCTGCATTAATTATGATCAATTGTCACAGTTTGTTAATAAGATTGAATAATTTTTAATCCTAAAATAACTATGCTGATTATCAAATGATTATGTATTATTTCATTTTTCTTCTTAACATTTCAAAAATGTTTAATATAATCACTGCATTCTTGGATTTTGAACCACAGGACATTTTTATTTCACTGTTCTTGCTTTATTTCCAAGAATTCAGAGGTTTTTCCAAGTCATTCTTTCAACAGTTCATTAGCAAAGTAAGCTGTTTGTGATTTTAAGTATAATAAATATTAAGACATAAAAATGTAACATTAGTACAGGTGTATGTGCATGTACCTAGTTGCTTCAGTCGTGCCTGACTCTGTGTGACCCTATGAACTGTAGCCTGCCAGGCTCCTCTGTTCATGGGATTCTCCAGGCAAGAGTACTGGAGTGGATTACCATGCCGTCCTCCAGGGGATCTTCCCAATCCAGGGATCAAACCCGTGTCTCTTATGTCTCCTGCATTGACAGGCGGGTTCTTTACCACTAGCACCACATGGTAAGCCCAAGATTAGAGCATATACACACATAAATCCTGTCTTGGATTAGACTGACCTTCTTTCTGATGGTGAAAGATGCCATGCATGCATTCTATAAACCCTACTCAATTCAATCTGCCTGGATGATGCTAAAATGAATCCATCATTCCTTTCTTTGTTCTTTCCCAAACCTGTGCCTTCATTGTCACATTTTTCCCAGCACGTGCTTAACTGGGGTGAGTTTCTTTCTGTAAACTGAACTTCAATCCATGAGGATCTCAATAATGGCATTGGTTTTTTTCAGATTTTCAAATTAAAGAAAAATATCTCTATGGTGCTATTTTGGATTCCTGTTCAGCAAAAACTCATTTCTCTTTCCCTCCCACTGTGGGTGGAATATCCTTCCTTACTCCTTGATTTTCGTTGCCCAAGTGATTTGCTTTAGCCAATCGGATGTCGTGGACTTGAGACTTAACATGGCTAAAAATGTGCCCACTCAGTAAACCAGCATGACTTGCCCTTCCTCATGAAAAGACACATCCCAGGTACTATGTAGGTGAAAGAAGATTAATTTGAAGAACAGATCTGAACCTAACCTTCAACATAAAACTAACTGCAGCTAGTTGTAGCCTAGCCTGGATATGGGAGCCAAAATAAATGATGATTGTTTTAAGTCACTGAATTTTTGAGGTAGTTTGTTCTTCAGTAACAGCTGATGATACACTTGTTCATGGGAGGCTTCACAACATCAAGAGCAAATCATAATGCAAACTATGGACTTTCGGTTTATTGGACTATGGTGTGTTCATGAAGGGTTACAATTGTAACCCTCAGTCATCCCTCTGTGGGGGATGTTGGTCATCAGGGAAATTTTGAATGTGTAGGGGCTGGGTGCAGGCATGGATACTCAGTCACTAAGTTGTATCCGACTCTTTGAGACCCCATGACTGTAGCCCTCTAGGCTCCTGCATCCGTGGGATTTTCCAGGCAAGAACACTGGAGTGGGCTGCTGTTTCCTTCTCCAGGGGATCTTTCTGACCCAAGGATCACACTGGTGTCTCTTACATCTCTTGCGATGGCAGGCAGATTCTTTACCACTGAGCCACCTGGGAAGTAGGGATTCTATGGTAAATCTCCGTGCTTTCCTTCAATTTTCCAGTGAACCTTAAAACAGCTCTGAAAAATAGTGAATAAAAATGTTTTTAAATTTTTAAAAATGTGAGGTTTCATCCTTTAGGAATATATTCTGGACTAGAATAAAATATAAATAGCTCTTCATTTCCCACATCCTGTATACACTGTTGTATTTAGATGGGCTGCTTTCCAAATTTTCATTTAACCAGACTGCTTAAAGTTTCTTTCTGTAAACTGAACTTCAATCCATGAGGATCTCAATAATGGCATTGGTTTTTTTCAGATTTTCAAATTAAAGAAAAATATCTCTATGGTGCTATTTTGGATTCCTGTTCAGCAAAAACTCATTTCTCTTTCCCTCCCACTGTGGGTGGAATATCCTTCCTTACTCCTTGATTTTCGTTGCCCAAGTGATTTGCTTTAGCCAATCGGATGTCGTGGACTTGAGACTTAACATGGCTAAAAATGTGCCCACTCAGTAAACCAGCATGACTTGCCCTTCCTCATGAAAAGACACATCCCAGGTACTATGTAGGTGAAAGAAGATTAATTTGAAGAACAGATCTGAACCTAACCTTCAACATAAAACTAACTGCAGCTAGTTGTAGCCTAGCCTGGATATGGGAGCCAAAATAAATGATGATTGTTTTAAGTCACTGAATTTTTGAGGTAGTTTGTTCTTCAGTAACAGCTGATGATACACTTGTTCATGGGAGGCTTCACAACATCAAGAGCAAATCATAATGCAAACTATGGACTTTCGGTTTATTGGACTATGGTGTGTTCATGAAGGGTTACAATTGTAACCCTCAGTCATCCCTCTGTGGGGGATGTTGGTCATCAGGGAAATTTTGAATGTGTAGGGGCTGGGTGCAGGCATGGATACTCAGTCACTAAGTTGTATCCGACTCTTTGAGACCCCATGACTGTAGCCCTCTAGGCTCCTGCATCCGTGGGATTTTCCAGGCAAGAACACTGGAGTGGGCTGCTGTTTCCTTCTCCAGGGGATCTTTCTGACCCAAGGATCACACTGGTGTCTCTTACATCTCTTGCGATGGCAGGCAGATTCTTTACCACTGAGCCACCTGGGAAGTAGGGATTCTATGGTAAATCTCCGTGCTTTCCCTTCAATTTTCCAGTGAACCTTAAAACAGCTCTGAAAAAATAGTGAATAAAAATGTTTTTAAATTTTTAAAAATGTGAGGTTTCATCCTTTAGGAATATATTCTGGACTAGAATAAAATATAAATAGCTCTTCATTTCCCACATCCTGTATACACTGTTGTATTTAGATGGGCTGCTTTCCTGTATAGTCATTATCTTGCACTTGCCTACTGTAAAGCTAATGTTTCTCTTTACAGTCCACTCAGTCTTTGAAGATTTTCCTGTGAGTTCTTCTGACCATGCTGTTCTTCAGAAGAGTCATTAATCTGCAAACATATCACTCTGCACCTTGTTTTCTAGAATCACATAATTTTCAGTATGGACTTCTTTTAGAGGGTGGGGGAGGATCCTGGGCAGAAACCTTGCACAGCACAATCATCCAGTACTTTTGTTAAAATTACCAGTTACTGGGTCAGCTCCAGATTTACGGAATCAGAATCTCTGGGGTAGGCTCTGGGGATTTACATTTTTAAGAAGCTCCCTAGGAAATTCTTATATTACAACCAAGTTTGTGAAACACTTGAATACCTAGAAATTAGGTAACTAATCAGATCCCAAGATAATACCTAGGCTAATCCTAGAGGATTTAAATGATTATCTATCATCATCCAGAAATATACTTACTTATCCTTTCTTTATGTTCATTTTCTACCTACTTCAAAACATTGCTTTTTCTTCTTTCCACTTTTAATCACATGAAAGCTCAATTTTCTTTTTCTGTTTCTTTGTTTTAGTAACCTTGTACAGAGTATTTTTAAAGGCATTCTGATTATCTAAATAAATTTTTCAATGGTTTCTATTAGCAAATTTATATCTTCTCTCAAAACTTTGATTTTGGGTTGATCAGACACTTCCCTTATAGAAACCATACCCCTACCCCTCAAAGTGTTGGCTGGCATATTGTACCCTGTTGTATTTCCGGAAAACTGGGTGCAGGCATGGATACTCAGTCACTAAGTTGTATCCGACTCTTTGAGACCCCATGACTGTAGCCCTCTAGGCTCCTGCATCCGTGGGATTTTCCAGGCAAGAACACTGGAGTGGGCTGCTGTTTCCTTCTCCAGGGGATCTTTCTGACCCAAGGATCACACTGGTGTCTCTTACATCTCTTGCGATGGCAGGCAGATTCTTTACCACTGAGCCACCTGGGAAGTAGGGATTCTATGGTAAATCTCCGTGCTTTCCCTTCAATATTCCAGTGAACCTTAAAACAGCTCTAAAAAAATAGTGAATAAAAATGTTTTTAAATTTTTAAAAATGTGAGGTTTCATCCTTTAGGAATATATTCTGGACTAGAATAAAATATAAATAGCTCTTCATTTCCCACATCCTGTATACACTGTTGTATTTAGATGGGCTGCTTTCCTGTATAGTCATTATCTTGCACTTGCCTACTGTAAAGCTAATGTTTCTCTTTACAGTCCACTCAGTCTTTGAAGATTTTCCTGTGAGTTCTTCTGACCATGCTGTTCTTCAGAAGAGTCATTAATCTGCAAACATATCACTCTGCACCTTGTTTTCTAGAATCACATAATTTTCAGTATGGACTTCTTTTAGAGGGTGGGGGAGGATCCTGGGCAGAAACCTTGCACAGCACAATCATCCAGTACTTTTGTTAAAATTACCAGTTACTGGGTCAGCTCCAGATTTACGGAATCAGAATCTCTGGGGTAGGCTCTGGGGATTTACATTTTTAACAAGCTCCCTAGGAAATTCTTATATTACAACCAAGTTTGTGAAACACTTGAATACCTAGAAATTAGGTAACTAATCAGATCCCAAGATAATACCTAGGCTAATCCTAGAGGATTTAAATGATTATCTATCATCATCCAGAAATATACTTACTTATCCTTTCTTTATGTTCATTTTCTACCTACTTCAAAACATTGCTTTTTCTTCTTTCCACTTTTAATCACATGAAAGCTCAATTTTCTTTTTCTGTTTCTTTGTTTTAGTAACCTTGTACAGAGTATTTTTAAAGGCATTCTGATTATCTAAATAAATTTTTCAATGGTTTCTATTAGCAAATTTATATCTTCTCTCAAAACTTTGATTTTTGGGTTGATCAGACACTTCCCTTATAGAAACCATACCCCCTACCCCCTCAAAGTGTTGGCTGGCATATTGTACTCAGTGACTCTTACATTTAAAGGAGTTCACTGGATGGCATCTTAAGGAAACGACTCACAAATATTAATTCACTAAATTTCTGATGGAAACTCAACTGGTTTCCAACCAGGTTTTTAGAAATTTGCCAGTTAAATGATGAGATTTGGTCCACAGCTCCAAAGTTAATGTTGCTGTGGATTTGCTTTATTCATAGTTTAACATCTCTCTGATTCAAAAGACAAGTTGAGACATACAGATGGCCAACAGGCACATGGAATGATTCTCAACATCGCTAACCACTAGAGAAATGCAAATCAAAACTACAATGAGATACCACCTCACATTATTCAAAAAGCCCATCATTAGAAAGTCTACAAACAATAAATGCTGGAGGGGATGTGGAGAAAAGGGAACTCTCCCACACTGTTAGCGGAACATAAACTGGTGTAACCAACATGGATAATGGTATGGAGTTTCATCAAAAATCTAAAAATAGGGTTTCCCTGGTGGTCCAGTGGGTAAGGACATCGCCTTGCAGTGCGAGGGGCACTGGTTCGATCCCTGGCCTGGTAAGATCCCACATGCTGAGGAGCAGCTGGACCAACGTGTCCAACTACTGAGCTGGAGCTCTGTAGTGAGAGAGGCCACTGCAGTGGGAGGCCCTCACAGTGCAAAGAACAAAGATGGATGCCAATAGATAAATGAAAGACCAATAGAAGTGGCCAAAAAAAAAAAAAAAAATCTAAAAATAGAGTTGTCATATAGGCCAGCAATCCCACTCCCCGGGGATGTAACCAGACAAGATTATAACTTTTTCGCCTGTAGTTCAAGAAGATACATGTGTCCCTATGTTCACAGCAGTGCTATTCACAATAGCCAAGACATGGAAGCAAACTAAATGTTCATCAACAGATGGAAGGATGAAGAAGTTGTGGTACATATATACAATGGAATACCATTTGCACCAACATGGATGGATCTAAATAAATTTTCAATGGTTTCTATTAGCAAATTTATATCTTCTCTCAAAACTTTGATTTTGGGTTGATCAGACACTTCCCTTATAGAAACCATACCCCCTACCCCCTCAAAGTGTTGGCTGGCATATTGTACTCAGTGACTCTTACATTTAAAGGAGTTCACTGGATGGCATCTTAAGGAAACGACTCACAAATATTAATTCACTAAATTTCTGATGGAAACTCAACTGGTTTCCAACCAGGTTTTTAGAAATTTGCCAGTTAAATGATGAGATTTGGTCCACAGCTCCAAAGTTAATGTTGCTGTGGATTTGCTTTATTCATAGTTTAACATCTCTCTGATTCAAAAGACAAGTTGAGACATACAGATGGCCAACAGGCACATGGAATGATTCTCAACATCGCTAACCACTAGAGAAATGCAAATCAAAACTACAATGAGATACCACCTCACATTATTCAAAAAGCCCATCATTAGAAAGTCTACAAACAATAAATGCTGGAGGGGATGTGGAGAAAAGGGAACTCTCCCACACTGTTAGCGGAACATAAACTGGTGTAACCAACATGGATAATGGTATGGAGTTTCATCAAAAATCTAAAAATAGGGTTTCCCTGGTGGTCCAGTGGGTAAGGACATCGCCTTGCAGTGCGAGGGGCACTGGTTCGATCCCTGGCCTGGTAAGATCCCACATGCTGAGGAGCAGCTGGACCAACGTGTCCAACTACTGAGCTGGAGCTCTGTAGTGAGAGAGGCCACTGCAGTGGGAGGCCCTCACAGTGCAAAGAACAAAGATGGATGCCAATAGATAAATGAAAGACCAATAGAAGTGGCCAAAAAAAAAAAAAAAAATCTAAAAATAGAGTTGTCATATAGGCCAGCAATCCCACTCCCGGGCATGTAACCAGACAAGATTATAACTTTTTCGCCTGTAGTTCAAGAAGATACATGTGTCCCTATGTTCACAGCAGTGCTATTCACAATAGCCAAGACATGGAAGCAAACTAAATGTTCATCAACAGATGGAAGGATGAAGAAGTTGTGGTACATATATACAATGGAATACTACTCACACATTAAAAATGAAATAATGCCATTTGCACCAACATGGATGGACCTAGAGATCATCATACTAAGTGAAGTATGTCAGAAAGAGAAAGATAAATCCCAAAAAGTATCACTTATATGTGGAGTCTAAAATATGATACAAATGAACATATTTGCAAAACAAAAACATAGAGAACATAGGCTCATAGAGAACAGACTTGTGGCTGCCAAGGGGAAGGATGAGTAGGAAAGGGAAGGACTGGGAGACTGCAGTTAGCAAATGCAAACTATTACATATAGGATGGATAAATAACAAGGTTCTACTGTATAGCACAAAGACCTATATTCCATATCCTGTGATTAAACCATAATGGAAAAGAATCTATATATGTATAACTTAATCATTTGATTGTACAGCAGAAACACAACACTGTAAATAAACTATAATAACATTTTTTAAAAAGACAATTTGATCTTTTCTAAGAGCCCATGCAAAATTTTATTTAGTGTGTTTATTACTATGTAGGTGGTATAGAAAAGAGGTAAGAGCATGGGCTTGGGAGCCCAAGGGCCTGGCTTTGCACCCTAGTCACACTTAGGGTGTGTGTCTCAGTTTTCCTCACTGTATAAACAGCCATGGCAGGACTTCCCTGGTGGTCCAGTGGTTAAGACTCTGTGCTCCCAACACAGGAGGCCCAAGTTTGATCCCTAATCAGGGAACTATATCCCATATGTGAGAGTGAAGACTCAGTACAGCCAAATAAATTTTTTTAAAAACTTCTAAAAAAATTATCACAGCAATTACATGTTACAGAAGTCAGTGTATTATATATGTATTACACTGAAAAGTGACCGAACAGAACGTGGTTCCAAAATCAAGATGTGAGGTTGTTATTCCTACTTTGAAATCCTAAGTGTACTCTTGGCACTGTTAGAAATCTCTAGCTGGACTTCTGAGTCCTGAGCCACTCCTCAATCTGTTTTCCTAAATGTTTACTTCAAAATGTATCATACAGGACCTCCCTGGTGGTCCAACGCTTGAGAATCTGCCGGCTAATTCATGGTCTGGGAAGACTGCACATACTGAGGGGCAACGAAACCTGTGTGCCACAACAACTGAGCTTGTGCTCTAGAGTCCGTATGCTGTAACTACAGAAACCCACACACCTGAAGCCCATGCTCTGCAACAAGAGAATTCACCAGCATGAGAAGCCCGTGCATGGCAATGACAGAAAGCCAGACCTGGTGCAGCCACAAAATAAATAAATAGCATATACGTATCTATATGTGCATGTATGTGTATATATATAGTACACTACACTATACTTTATAGTATTCAGTGTGTATGTGTATATAGCATGGTATGTACTATATATAGTACATACAAAAGCTTGTCCATAACACACATGTGCATTCTAAAGAACAGTAAAATACCTATCTGTGTACCCAAGCAGTTTCAGACACAGAGCAATGACACATGTTCAGGCTCACCAAGTTCCTCGCCTCATCACCCTCCCTTCCCCATCCCAAATGATGTGTCTGTCCTTCCCTAGCTTTTCTTCAGCATTCTACTACCTGTTCAGTGTGAATTTTAAAAAAACTTGGCATGTTGCTCATGAATTCTTTAGGACCTGTTTTCCTGTCAGCACTTCTCATCTGCCACCTTTTCTCAAACTCTCTGGCCCTTGTGAAGTGGGGACTGTCACAGACTCTGAAAGCTGTTGTGTTCCTCACAGTGGTCCATTTCTTTCTTCACGGCCTAGCTTTGGAAAGCTTCCTCCATCCCCTATTCTCCCTAAGATGCCCTCGTTTAATGTTTTGACGTCTAGTCATTTTATGGATCATTACTCTGGCCCAGGGTACCACGGTGTGGTCCTAAGACTGGCCTCAACGACTCAGGCAGGGAATGCCCAGTCTCCAACCATGCTTTATGCTCTTCGCCCTGTGTAACAGCTGAGTGCAAAACAGTATTTTACAAGCATAAAAGGGACCTTTGAGACCTCTCTGGTGTGTCAGTATGCCAAAGGCCAAGGCATCATGGAAGGAAGTAAATGAGATTGTGATAAAACTTACTCAATTTTCTGTTCTAAATGAAATTTCTGTGCCAGATACCAAGTCTTCTCTTTCTGTCCTTCTTTTAAGTAGCTCTGATGGCAATTAAAAAGAGCCCTGTGGTCACTACACTGTGCTCTATTCTAACCACTTCTAACATCTAACCATGCTATTTTGGCCTATGAATATTACTAGGACTTTTTTTTATTAAAATAAATAGTTTTAAATGGAAACACTCAATAAAATATCTCAACAGATGTTTTTTCAGCAAAGGAAATGGAACCACAGACATTCAAAAATCAATCCATCCACCTGGTTCAATAAAGACACTGCTGTTCGTTTACTGTGGTCATTGATTTTTGCAGATAATAACAGGTTGAGAAGAAGAAAGCTTTTAAAACGTGGGTGTTTTTGTCATTCACAAAGGAGCTTTTGCTCCTTTTTTGACAAAAAAGGGTATAATTGCATACTTCAGACAAAAAAAGAAAGGTAAAAATATATTTTGTGTTAAAGGATAAATATTTCAGAGTAAAAGTAACACTTTTGTGCTACGGAGATGCCTATTTCAGTATAAATATACTACTTTCTCATGGGCTATGAAGTTAGCTGACAACTAATTTAAACTATATAAACATCAGAGTCAGACTGTTCTATTTATTTGGTCTTCACTTTAAAAAAAATTCAGGAAAGAATTCACATAACCCCAAACCTAATCCTTTAGCCTCCAAATGAAGTATCTTAAATAAATGTAAGTATGATTTAGAGACACTGGAAAATATCTGAATCCCTCCACTGACTTATGTTTATGTGCAATGTTATAGAGATCATTTCTAAGAATAAACTATTAATGCACATATTACACCTTGATCCCCAGATACAAAAATATTATTTAATGGAGAAAATCCCATCCACTGACTTATGTTTTTGGCAGTTATAGAACTTTCAAATAATCTATCGCACCTGGTGTGTCCTAAGACTGGCCTCAGACTCAGGCAGGGAATGCCCAGTCTCCAACCATGCTTTATGCTCTTCGCCCTGTGTAACAGCTGAGTGCAAAACAGTATTTTACAAGCATAAAAGGGACCTTTGAGACCTCTCTGGTGTGTCAGTATGCCAAAGGCCAAGGCATCATGGAAGGAAGTAAATGAGATTGTGATAAAACTTACTCAATTTTCTGTTCTAAATGAAATTTCTGTGCCAGATACCAAGTCTTCTCTTTCTGTCCTTCTTTTAAGTAGCTCTGATGGCAATTAAAAAGAGCCCTGTGGTCACTACACTGTGCTCTATTCTAACCACTTCTAACATCTAACCATGCTATTTTGGCCTATGAATATTACTAGGACTTTTTTTTATTAAAATAAATAGTTTTAAATGGAAACACTCAATAAAATATCTCAACAGATGTTTTTTCAGCAAAGGAAATGGAACCACAGACATTCAAAAATCAATCCATCCACCTGGTTCAATAAAGACACTGCTGTTCGTTTACTGTGGTCATTGATTTTTGCAGATAATAACAGGTTGAGAAGAAGAAAGCTTTTAAAAACGTGGGTGTTTTTGTCATTCACAAAGGAGCTTTTGCTCCTTTTTTGACAAAAAAGGGTATAATTGCATACTTCAGACAAAAAAAGAAAGGTAAAAATATATTTTGTGTTAAAGGATAAATATTTCAGAGTAAAAGTAACACTTTTGTGCTACGGAGATGCCTATTTCAGTATAAATATACTACTTTCTCATGGGCTATGAAGTTAGCTGACAACTAATTTAAACTATATAAACATCAGAGTCAGACTGTTCTATTTATTTGGTCTTCACTTTAAAAAAAATTCAGGAAAGAATTCACATAACCCCAAACCTAATCCTTTAGCCTCCAAATGAAGTATCTTAAATAAATGTAAGTATGATTTAGAGACACTGGAAAATATCTGAATCCCTCCACTGACTTATGTTTTTATGTGCAATGTTATAGAGATCATTTCTAAGAATAAACTATTAATGCACATATTACACCTTGATCCCCAGATACAAAAATATTATTTAATGGAGACAAATTTATCCACACAGCAGATCCTTTTTGAACAAAGTGATCCAGAGGTTTGGTGGTAAATGTGGGCAGAGTTCATAAGTCAGCCGACAGCATCTTTATTGAGCAGCTCTGAGCCAGCGGAGGGTAGAAGCTTTGCATGAAAAATAACTTGACAGGCTTATGATTAGTTTTCACCTGAAATCCACATGCCACAAGCTGTTGCTTCTTTCCCCAGAGTGGAACAAACCCTCCACTTTGGAAATGACGGAGAAGGAGATAAGAGAGAGGTGCTGATGAAGAACATCCAAGCCCTGAGGGTTCCTGGAAGATGCAGTAGACACTGCCTATCTCCTTGGCGCTTTGATTCCTTTCAATTGCCTTGCCAGGGGAAGCAGAGGGAGTCAGTGGTTGGCATGGTCCTGAGAGAGAGTTCACTGCTACTGTAACATTGGACCAGTCCAGCTATTTCTCAGTCTCATCCACTGTGGCCTTGCAGAATTACAGTTTATATACTTGTCCTTGATGTAGGACACAAAGCATCTGATGATGGCTGTGTGACGTAGACAGAAAACCGAGAGCGGACGAGACCAAGGTCTTGACTCTGGGCCTGCCACTTTCACCAAGTTGTATGATATCATCTGGACTTGGATTCTGGAATTTTGACAAGTCTGTCTACTGATAAAAATTTATACATCTTTAGGGCTTCCCTGGTGGTCCAGTGGGTAAAGAGTCCACCTGGCAGTGCAGGAGGCACTGGTTTGAACCCTGGCTCAGGAAGATCCCACATGCCACAGAGTGGCTGGACCACTGTGTCCAATTATGAGCCAGTGCTCTGGAGCACACGGACCCAGAGCCAGTGCTCTGCAGTGAGAGAGGCCACTGCAATCGGAGACCCACACATGCCAAAGAATAAAAAGATGGATGAAAATAAATATATATATATATATATATATATAAAAGGTATGATGGGGAAAAGAAAAAAAAATCCATACATCTTTATAAGTCCATTTTATCTTTTCCATGATTATAAGGATAGAGTAAAGCAGAATTCCACAGTAGTTTCTGTTTTGTTCCGTCTATTTTATACATTTTTAAAAGCACAAACACAGATTTGTAGACTGGTGTAACTATGAATACAATCCTTTGAAGGAACCTCTCAATAGACTATGAAGGTCAGGAAAATCCTTATGATTAGCCACTCAATCAGTCACACGTGGGCAGCTATCCAAAGGCTGCCTACTTTGCAGACATCATGATTACTCTGCTGGGAGTCCACCTCCAGTGGGCAAGGAGAAGCCTGAGTCTACTTGTTGGCCAATGCCAGGAAGACCTGTAAGCAACCAGAGCTTTGTCAGGGAAGGAGAACAGGGGAGTTTCACCTGAATCTGGCTTTACAAATGCTATGCTCACTGAAAGTGAACCTGAACATGATTCAGGACTGATACATTCTTCCGGAGCGGGATAGACAATGTTCAGCACCAATGCCCCACAGGACCCCAAATCAAACAAAAAGGCCAAGAGTTAGGTCTTTCGCGAAGCCGTAGACTCAGCAGTGATATGGAGGTCATGTGTCACTTTTCAGGGATTTTAATTAGTATCCTGTAGGAACTTTATTTAGCATTAAATAGAAAGCAGAGATGCCGAGAGTCAATTTGCCAATACTGCTGAGAACACATGAGCTTTGAAGACGGCAAGCAACAGCCATGTGAAATGCTGAAGGGTAGTCAACATGAGCTGTGGGAAGGTTAGTCCTCTAAGGACACATGGCAGATCTGATTGCTGCAGCCAATTGCTCCCGATTGCACCAGGAGGCAGGAGACAGCAACATGGACCTTACCAGCCAGTGGAAAGAGGAAAGCTTTTCTAGGTAGACTCTTTGGAAGCCTTTACCAAAAAAAAACCAAAAAAAAAACACAAAAAAAAAGACATTGGGCAGCTTTGACCCATGAGCAATGAACTATGGAAACAAAGAGTGATTAAAGAGTGAACCCAAGACTTATTTATATGAGCACAGAAGGTCCTGGCTGTCACACTGCTTATGTTAGCCACACATACTCCATATGTTTGATGCCAGAATTAGATTCAGAAAGAGCTCATTAAGCTGGAAGGGCCATTCTAACAGAATGGAATTTAATAGAGATAAATGAATATTATATGTAGGGCCAAAGATACAACTCCAGGAACGTATGAGCTGGAGATTAGTCAGCCTCCTGCATGTTTGGCTTAAGAGTTACTGGTGGGAGTCAACAATGAAGCAAAGTTGACCAAAAAATTAATCTTTTTATTTTTTCTTTTTTTGCAGAAAAAAGGACAACGCTATTATGGACTAAATAGAGTGCACTGGGCTATGTTCTGGATGCCATTCATTAGGAACGTGTCCAAAGAAGGGGAACATATGAAGTCACTGAAAACACTCACTTAGAGGATACAAAAAGTCAAGGATATTATACAACCCTCACATTTCTGAAGGGTTATGACATCAGTAAAATAATAAACTGGAGTTATTCTATGGGGCCATTATGGAGGAAATTAAAGCCAATGATGGACACTACAGTTCAATCATTCACTCAACAAGTATTTGTTGAGCTCCTACTATGTGTCAGGCATTGTGTGCGGAAGCAGAACTACAAGATAAGGTACATTTCCCCAATACTCAGATCTTTCTAGAAACCTTTTAGACTATTCAATGACTACAGGGTCTCTGAAGATACTAAAGCCAAGCCTGGAAGCTACTTTTCTGTTTCAGACTGATTGGAGGTGGAATAGATGAATTGTAAACTCCCTAACTCAGAGCATGGTACGATCATCTACTGGTTACACTGTATATTTCTCTTTTTCAGTTCTTCCACATTTTAAGAGAGATGCTAACTCATTCAACATAGTTTTTGGTAGCCGATGGCTGCAGCCAATTGCTCCCGATTGCACCAGGAGGCAGGAGACAGCAACATGGACCTTACCAGCCAGTGGAAAGAGGAAAGCTTTTCTAGGTAGACTCTTTGGAAGCCTTTACCAAAAAAAAACCAAAAAAAAAACACAAAAAAAAAGACATTGGGCAGCTTTGACCCATGAGCAATGAACTATGGAAACAAAGAGTGATTAAAGAGTGAACCCAAGACTTATTTATATGAGCACAGAAGGTCCTGGCTGTCACACTGCTTATGTTAGCCACACATACTCCATATGTTTGATGCCAGAATTAGATTCAGAAAGAGCTCATTAAGCTGGAAGGGCCATTCTAACAGAATGGAATTTAATAGAGATAAATGAATATTATATGTAGGGCCAAAGATACAACTCCAGGAACGTATGAGCTGGAGATTAGTCAGCCTCCTGCATGTTTGGCTTAAGAGTTACTGGTGGGAGTCAACAATGAAGCAAAGTTGACCAAAAAATTAATCTTTTTATTTTTTCTTTTTTTGCAGAAAAAAGGACAACGCTATTATGGACTAAATAGAGTGCACTGGGCTATGTTCTGGATGCCATTCATTAGGAACGTGTCCAAAGAAGGGGAACATATGAAGTCACTGAAAACACTCACTTAGAGGATACAAAAAGTCAAGGATATTATACAACCCTCACATTTCTGAAGGGTTATGACATCAGTAAAATAATAAACTGGAGTTATTCTATGGGGCCATTATGGAGGAAATTAAAGCCAATGATGGACACTACAGTTCAATCATTCACTCAACAAGTATTTGTTGAGCTCCTACTATGTGTCAGGCATTGTGTGCGGAAGCAGAACTACAAGATAAGGTACATTTCCCCAATACTCAGATCTTTCTAGAAACCTTTTAGACTATTCAATGACTACAGGGTCTCTGAAGATACTAAAGCCAAGCCTGGAAGCTACTTTTCTGTTTCAGACTGATTGGA
The DNA here is from genome assembly GCA_022376925.1 of Tragulus kanchil. Classification (NCBI taxonomy): domain Eukaryota; kingdom Metazoa; phylum Chordata; class Mammalia; order Artiodactyla; family Tragulidae; genus Tragulus; species Tragulus kanchil. The sequence continues at coordinate 99,924,187 of JAIOJX010000029.1, forward strand.
GGTGGAATAGATGAATTGTAAACTCCCTAACTCAGAGCATGGTACGATCATCTACTGGTTACACTGTATATTTCTCTTTTTCAGTTCTTCCACATTTTAAGAGAGATGCTAACTCATTCAACATAGTTTTTGGTAGAAAGCAACAGAAACCAATACTAGCAAACTTAATTCAAAATGGCATTTATTAAAGAGAATACTGGGTTTCTTACAGAGACTCCAGGAGACCCACAAAGCTAGTCCTGAAGACCTTACAGTTAGAGAAGGTGCCCAGTGTGCATGGGGGCTGGTCTGGGGAAGCTGGCCCTCTGTGACCAACACTTAACCCCAGGTAAGACAGAAACGGAGGTGATGTGTCTCATGCTCAGAATGTCCTTTGGTAACACCTTGCTCTTTCCTCCTTCCATCCAAGCTGCCTCCCTCCCCAGGAGTGGAAACAGAGAGAAGGGGCTCACCATCTCTTCCATCAGTTTCACTGTGGTCTCCCCAGAACAGTGCTGGGGACACGGCAGCGCCACCTCATGGGCAACACAGTGAAGCATCCCGAGGTCATCCAGACTCTGGGTGACACCTCCGAATGCCAGACTCCCCCCAGGAAGTGTGACTGTGCTAATCACACCCCTGGGACAGGTGGGCAGGCAGAGAGAGACCAGCCCTCCCCACAGCTGTCAAGCTGGGGCCTTCTCATTAACACCCACGTTTCGCTTTCTTTTTAATTTTTTTTTTAAGTCTTTTGACTGCAGCTTGTGTACTTGAAGCCTGTCACCCAAAAACGCACAGATGGGATCTACCAGATCCTGAGAAGGCTTTCACAGCTTCTGAAAGGATGTTTAGTTTCTTTCCTTAGGAAGAAAAAAAAAATCCTGTATTCTAACGTCTATGCATATCCCACCCTCTCCATGCTTCAGAGACAGATTATCATAAAAGCCAACATTCCAAGTAGTCAGAGCCAATAGGGCAGTAATTAAAATCCAGTTCTTGTCATTTTTTTTTTTTAATCTTAAAACAGCTAATTGTATCTGCTAATCTTGTCTTCATAGTTCACGGAGAGGGCACAGTCCCGGAAACAGACTCAACATTAGCTGGAACCAACAGAAATTCAATGTTGGAAGGGGAGACAGGCTAGAAGAGGCAGAGGGGTGGTGCGGATGCAGGGGTGGAGGTCTGACAGGTGGTGCCCTGAAGAGACATGTGTCCTGAAGCAGGAGGGTTTTAGAGGAGGGGCCTTTTATCTTGTCAGGAAAGTTCTGGAGAGAGGGGGCTGGGAGTTTTAGTACAGAAGCAGGAAGGCAATGAGCAATGCAGGCAGAGTTCTGAGAGTCTTGCGTCTGTTTCGGATGACCCTGTGACTCAAACATTTTAATCAGTAGCATCTCTGATCATCTGAACAACATCAAAGAGGCAGCAAGGATAAAGTTTCTATTCTCCGGGTGGACTTTGTGTTCTCTTTGTAGGAAGCTGTCTCTTTACAGACAGAAGAAAGAGAGCTATGCCAAGATCTAACAGTCCAGTCTTGAATACAAGTTCCCAGTTTTGGACTTAGACATGGCCCCGGCCACCCCAACCTAGCCCCAACTAGTTCAGGGGTCTTAGCAAACTGTTTCTTAGCAAAGGGCCTCCTTCCTTGTGGGAGTTGGTACAGACAGGGCTGTAGTCAATACATGTAACACATGCCCAGAATTTAGAAAGAATGAGATCAGCAATCTTCCCAGAAAATACCCAACATGGTTTATTTGTCTGATAAAATTATAGGACTTCTTCAATCTCAGCAAAGGCATTCCATAAAAAGAAGGCACTGGCTCAATAAACATTTATTCAGCACCCACCATGCCATGTGTCAGGTGCAGGCGAGAGGGTGGGCGTGGGCAGACGGGATGGAATTAAATATGACTGGGACAGGCTTTCTACTGCAGAGAACACACAGTTTAAAATATCACTAATATGGCCTTGGAAATGACGACTTCTGTCCCCAGGAAGTGCTAGGACTGACTTTAGTGAATAATAAGACATGCTGAACAAGTAGGACAGGAAGTCCTCTACATATGAACCTTCAAGTTGCAAAGTTTCAAAGACATGAATGTGAGTTCCATCAGTGTCAGGCATGAGTGAAATTGCAGCTTGCCCTCCCGTTCTACTGCAGACGATCCTTCAGCTCCACCATCTCTCACTTCTTCCAGGAGGTAACACTTTTTGCCTATTTAGTTGATGCCACTGTTTCCTGGACTTTCCAAGTACAGTGTTATATTGTACATCCCAAGGTATTGTACTGTAAGATTAAAAATGTTTTCTTTATTTTTTAATGTATCATTTTGTGAAAAGTATCATAAACCTGGGAATTCCCTGGTGGTCCAGTGGTGAAGATGTACGCACTGGGTTCAGGTTCGATCACCGGTCAGAGAGCTGAGATCCCACATGCCTTGCCATCAAAAACTGAAAACATAAAATCTATTATAGTACAGTACTTCATAGCTGATTGTGCTACCTGGCTACGTAGGCTAACTTTGTTGGACTTAAGAACAAATTGGACTTATGAACACACTCTCAGAAAGGAATTTGTTCGTATGTACAGGACTTACTATATTCAATTATATCCATTATCTCCAGTCCATCAGGTCTACTATGGTGTGTCCTTTCAAGGGACATAAGAGTAACTCAGTGTTAGCCCAGAGGGTACCCTAATGCATACAGTGATGTGCCAGACAGCAGTCAAAGCCAACATGTAACAATAGAATCTTGTCACTTAAGGTTACTTCTATTGGAAAATACGGGAGGAAAAGTCATATATTCTTAAAAATTCTGTTCTTCTCTCTGAATTACTTTTATGCTGTTCTTGAAATTGCAGAAAGAGCAGGAACATTCAGTGAGAGACTGACTGGCTAGTGGGGAACCTACACTAAGGAATTCACCACATCCAGGTGAGCCAGGCACAGAAGAGCTAGTGGAGGGGACGCTGGCAGGGACCACACACTGGTGATGCCTCAGCATATCTGCAGGAACCCTGTTAGAAAGTTTCTAGGAAACGAACAGACAGTGAACTTGGTGGTCCTGCAGGTGTGTCTCATTCACGGCCACTGTTGGTACCGAACAGAGCTGACCAGCCTCTAGGCTCTTACCCCACCTCAGCCTCTGGGCCCCTCTCTTTGCCACCCTCTGCTTCTGGTTGGTATCTTGTCACCGAGCAGCCATGGGCTCCCAGACCTAACTGAACTACTTCTCCCAGGGTGAGATCATGACCTGGAGATCTGTACTCACCTCCCGTACTCCCTCCCTCTGAGCCTAGACTTCGCCCTGATGGCGTGGCCTGAGGGGTGTGGGCACATCCCCACCTGGCAGAGGAGACGTGGAGGATGTGCCTGCTCCCCTACATGCAGAATTGGACTCCATAAGGGGGTGGCACCCCGGGCATCCCAGCCCTGATGAGAACCAGCCCCAGCCCAGCTGGTTCTGCCCACAAAGGCCCTCCCTCTTCCCTGTGACCCTCTGGAGGACCACTTCCTAGATGGCAAGGAGGAAGGTGACCCCTGGTTATCCTCCATAGTGGGCAGGCTCCCAGGTGGGCTGGGCAAGGACACCTGAGAAAAGCTGGGCCTCCATGACTAGGGGGGCTTCCCCAGTGGCTCAGATGGTAAAGAATTCACCTGCAATGCAAGAGACCTGGGTTTGATCCCTGGAGGTCAGGCAGATCCTCAGAGAAGGGGAAAGACAACCCACTCTAGTAATCTTGCCTGAAGAATCCCATGGACAGAGGAGTCTGGAGGGCTACAGTCCAAGCGGTCGCAGAGAGTTGGAAAGGACTGAGCAACTGACAGAAATCCAAACAGGAGTCTGCATGACCTCTACAGCAATATTCTCCAGGCTAAAAGGAGTTGAGCTTAAGCTGAGAATAAAAATCAAGACAAGGGCAGTTGGATCTTGGAACAAAATTTTTTTGGTTAAATTTTAAGTGGTTAAATATGATAACTTCTGTGAGAAAGAGTTCTTGCCATGGAGCATTCTTCCATGGGTGATTCAATAATCTTATTTTTTTATGCAAATAGATTGTTATTGTTGAAGTACTGTTGACTTACGCTATTAGTTTTTCATATACAACAGAAGGGGTAAGACAGGTGAAGGGGATTAAGATATATAATGTATTAGGTATAACAAATAAATGACAAGAATGTGATGTACAGTACAGGATATATAGCCAATATTTTAGAACAAATTTATATGGAGTAGAATCTATAAAAATCTCAATTTTCATTTATGCACCTTTTTATACTTCAAGAGTTAGGAAAATTCTATCTTATAATCATCCTCGGATACTAAGACTGTTTTACCCAATCATTATGGATTTTTAAACACTAGGAGCCTTCCAAAGCAATTAAAAAGGTCACAATTTCTCCCTTTAATATGCAACATATTAAACACAGAGTGTGCAATTCTTCTAATACAGAAGAATAAACCTGACTCCAAATAAAATCTCTAGTTGCTTGTGCTTAGTCACACTGGCTCTGCATCTTTTGTAAAATAACTCTTGTCTGTATACAGGTTAGCCCATTCCCCATGCTCTGATCTTCAAATGTATAATACTTTTGCATTCACATACAGAAAAAGCTTCACAGCAGAGAGAAAACCTCCAGTCTGTCTCATGGGAGATTTACAGGAACAATGTGACCAGATCTATGTGGACAGCAGCAAGAAAAAAAAAATGATTCAGGAACCAAAAGTTTGCAACAACCAGTCACACTTCTGCCCTTTCAGTATGAAAGAAACTGAACTCTAACTCAGGTTTAGATGGTTCTTTAGGACACTAGTCCACCGTCTTGGCCGGCTTTCAGAATTAAGTTGCTATTCCTTTTCCCAACAGTTCATCTCTCTACTTATTGGCCTATTGTGGTGAACAGTGCCAGCCTGGACTTAATAACAATTTTCCTATCTCTAGACTTGAGTAGAAACAAAGGAAACAAATTCTGTTCTATCACTAAACACTGGCATGTTTCTTCCCACTGTCATCTTCTCTGAGGCTAGCCTATGAAAATGGATACGATCTAAAAAATAATCGATGGTAAGTGTAGATTTAAGGACACGTAAAACATTTTTATCAATTAATTAGGAAGACTATCAGTAAACTCTTGATTTAGCAATGGAAAGTCCCTCAAGAAAAGATGAGTGATTCCTGCAACCTGCCTATAGTTTTTGTTTTTGTACTCCTGTTTTAACAGTAGCCTGTCACTATACCACTCTTAAGCAGTAATCCTCTTCACATATATGGATTCTTTTAAGTCTATGGAATATCTTGTAAATATCTGAATTAAACATGGGCAGAGGAAGGAGAGAACTAAACAATCTCAATTTTCATTTATGCACCTTTTTATACTTCAAGAGTTAGGAAAATTCTATCTTATAATCATCCTCGGATACTAAGACTGTTTTACCCAATCATTATGGATTTTTAAACACTAGGAGCCTTCCAAAGCAATTAAAAAGGTCACAATTTCTCCCTTTAATATGCAACATATTAAACACAGAGTGTGCAATTCTTCTAATACAGAAGAATAAACCTGACTCCAAATAAAATCTCTAGTTGCTTGTGCTTAGTCACACTGGCTCTGCATCTTTTGTAAAATAACTCTTGTCTGTATACAGGTTAGCCCATTCCCCATGCTCTGATCTTCAAATGTATAATACTTTTGCATTCACATACAGAAAAAGCTTCACAGCAGAGAAAACCTCCAGTCTGTCTCATGGGAGATTTACAGGAACAATGTGACCAGATCTATGTGGACAGCAGCAAGAAAAAAAAAATGATTCAGGAACCAAAAGTTTGCAACAACCAGTCACACTTCTGCCCTTTCAGTATGAAAGAAACTGAACTCTAACTCAGGTTTAGATGGTTCTTTAGGACACTAGTCCACCGTCTTGGCCGGCTTTCAGAATTAAGTTGCTATTCCTTTTCCCAACAGTTCATCTCTCTACTTATTGGCCTATTGTGGTGAACAGTGCCAGCCTGGACTTAATAACAATTTTCCTATCTCTAGACTTGAGTAGAAACAAAGGAAACAAATTCTGTTCTATCACTAAACACTGGCATGTTTCTTCCCACTGTCATCTTCTCTGAGGCTAGCCTATGAAAATGGATACGATCTAAAAAATAATCGATGGTAAGTGTAGATTTAAGGACACGTAAAACATTTTTATCAATTAATTAGGAAGACTATCAGTAAACTCTTGATTTAGCAATGGAAAGTCCCTCAAGAAAAGATGAGTGATTCCTGCAACCTGCCTATAGTTTTTGTTTTTGTACTCCTGTTTTAACAGTAGCCTGTCACTATACCACTCTTAAGCAGTAATCCTCTTCACATATATGGATTCTTTTAAGTCTATGGAATATCTTGTAAATATCTGAATTAAACATGGGCAGAGGAAGGAGAGAACTAAACAACTTTTAAGTCCACAAAATCAGGTCACTTTGGAGAAGACACCATGTTTTCTTTGTCTGCATGAAGTCTGCACTCAGGGCAGCCCATGAATCTTGGGCAGAAGCAATGAAGTAATAACTCATAGGGCTGAAAAAAAAATCCGAGAGCTGGTCATAGTGAGGGAAACACAGAGTGAGCAATTCTAAAACTGTTTTCCAGATTGCATTCTTTAACAAAGACACCTATTATTTATGCTTTTGAAAAAAGTTCGTGACTTCCCAAGGCTGTCCATAACGAGTTCTGCAGATTCATGGAATTCCTTTCTTGAAATCATTTCCTTTACCTGAGTTTTTATGTTTATATGATCCATCTCCAAGCTATTTAAATTCAGCTTGTGAATAGGGAGCATGTTTATATCTCCTGAGCCAGGCTCATGAACCTCCTAGTAGCTCCATAAATGTCAACGTAACAACAATATTAATAATATTAATGAAGCAGTACATGGAAACTACAGAGTGGGTAACGGTTTTTCTTCCATTTCCTGTGGGTAAAGAGAGCCAGCTCTGTAAAATTTCACCATTATTATCTCATGGTAGGAAAGAGTCAGAGGTTCTCTGCGATGGCAATTTGGAGCTTCTGGAAAGCTTGCTCAGAGTCAAGTGGGAACAAGCAACTGGTGATAATTTTGTGAAAAGCAGCAAAAGAAATGGGTGATTACTTCATATGTGGCCAGGTTAACAAGCAATCCGGTCTTGCCCATGTAGTTCAAGGTTGCACGTGTATTCTTTCCTAATCATGAAAACTCTGATCTTAAGGTTTTTTTGAGTTTGTAATGTCCTTTTTGATTATTATTTGTGTCCACGGGAATAGATACAATAGCTACCCCTTTTAGGTATGAGCTAACATTGATTATCATTGTACAGTTCTATTTAAAAAATTAAAGTAGTTAAGGACCAAGGAGAAAGTTTCCTTTATTGATGTCATTTAGAAATACTAGTGACATTGGTAAGATTGTTCTGTGTTCCTTATATTCCAGTGAATCCAGATCTGTAACTCAAAGCTAGAATTTCTGTAGAATATGGATCTGAGGTATCAACAGCCACGATCATTTGATCACAGAGATTTAAAATTAGTATCAGGGTTTCACTTTCCAAGAATTCATCTTTCTGCTTTTGTTGCTGGTTGTCTTATATTTTCAGCCAACTGGGAAACCAATAAGACGGCCTGAAGCAGGCAGTCGTGAATCTAGACAGAGGAATGAGATTTTGGCAAAAGTTCGGTGACATTCCCAAGGCTTCTAAAACTGATTTCCAGATTGCATTCTTTAACAAAGACACCTATTATTTATGCTTTTGAAAAAAGTTCGTGACTTCCCAAGGCTGTCCATAACGAGTTCTGCAGATTCATGGAATTCCTTTCTTGAAATCATTTCCTTTACCTGAGTTTTTATGTTTATATGATCCATCTCCAAGCTATTTAAATTCAGCTTGTGAATAGGGAGCATGTTTATATCTCCTGAGCCAGGCTCATGAACCTCCTAGTAGCTCCATAAATGTCAACGTAACAACAATATTAATAATATTAATGAAGCAGTACATGGAAACTACAGAGTGGGTAACGGTTTTTCTTCCATTTCCTGTGGGTAAAGAGAGCCAGCTCTGTAAAATTTCACCATTATTATCTCATGGTAGGAAAGAGTCAGAGGTTCTCTGCGATGGCAATTTGGAGCTTCTGGAAAGCTTGCTCAGAGTCAAGTGGGAACAAGCAACTGGTGATAATTTTGTGAAAAGCAGCAAAAGAAATGGGTGATTACTTCATATGTGGCCAGGTTAACAAGCAATCCGGTCTTGCCCATGTAGTTCAAGGTTGCACGTGTATTCTTTCCTAATCATGAAAACTCTGATCTTAAGGTTTTTTTGAGTTTGTAATGTCCTTTTTGATTATTATTTGTGTCCACGGGAATAGATACAATAGCTACCCCTTTTAGGTATGAGCTAACATTGATTATCATTGTACAGTTCTATTTAAAAAATTAAAGTAGTTAAGGACCAAGGAGAAAGTTTCCTTTATTGATGTCATTTAGAAATACTAGTGACATTGGTAAGATTGTTCTGTGTTCCTTATATTCCAGTGAATCCAGATCTGTAACTCAAAGCTAGAATTTCTGTAGAATATGGATCTGAGGTATCAACAGCCACGATCATTTGATCACAGAGATTTAAAATTAGTATCAGGGTTTCACTTTCCAAGAATTCATCTTTCTGCTTTTGTTGCTGGTTGTCTTATATTTTCAGCCAACTGGGAAACCAATAAGACGGCCTGAAGCAGGCAGTCGTGAATCTAGACAGAGGAATGAGACAATGAAGACATCGTTGCACATCCCCTCCCATCCGCACTGCCATGCCTCCGGATTCTTGGTTCCTCGCCCTGGGAGGGCCCCGTGGGGGCTGCTGAGCCACCTCCCGGAGACATAGTTTGCTCGGAGGTTCTGACTAGCTGTGTTGGGGCTGTTTTTCCTTTCGGGAAAAACCAGACTCTTGCCCTTTATAAAAAATCTCCAAGACGAGTCACAAAAATGAGTTGGCATTCTAGGGTGGTGCGTGGCAAGCAAGGCTCGAAGTGAGGCGGTGCGCACGTGGAAGGGAAGGCTGCTGCGGCCACATCCCAGACAGTGGGGGAGGAGGGCTCGTGACCTCGCCATGTGCGGAGAATCCCAAGCTCCAGGGTTCCTAGTGTGGGTCTGTCTCTTCATGCCTCTATGACTCCCACTCAATTTCCAAAGGGTGCTACCTACCCTGGAAACAAACCTAGTCCACGGAGGAGACAGGAAGATACCCAGCCAGGGGAACAGATGGCCTGGGGAGAAGCAATCTGGAATAATAGGGAGATGTGGGAGTCAACGTGGAGGCTGGGAGACGGGAGAACGGGCATCAGTACGTGGCAACAGATGACAGAGTGTCGTTGGGGAGGAGCAGTTGGAGGAGGCAAGGAAATGGAAGTGATGTATTTATGCAGAAGGGCTGCAGGATAATTAGGAAAATTCCCCTTCTGTCAACTTGGCCGGGCCTGCTTGGTTCAGACGAAGCTGGTGCTGGTCTCTTGGAGGAAGCAGAGGTTACGTGCTCTTCCAACAGGCTTTCTATTTCTGATCAAAACGAATCCAAACTGAGCTAATCTGTGTACAGCTGCAGGCAGTATAAACATGGCTGGGTGAGATTCTTTATGGAGTAGAGGCCTCTGTACTCCATACTTCACCAAAGTTAATAAGTAGGTGTCAAAGTCTGAATTAAAATTCCCAGAAGAGGACACAGCACAAAGGACAATAAAAATGATTTTTAAATAATCATAGGGACAAATAGCATCCACTTCTGACAAATGTAAGTGCTGGCATAAAATGTTATTAGGCTACAGAGATTGTCCTTTGTTCAGGAAGTGTGTTTTATTCTCCATCTGTGTCGTTCATCATCCTAATGACCCCTCAAAATGTAAATTAAATAGCAAAGACGGATTCATTCGAAAAGCATCTTTGTGCTCAGTGTTAAACCATTTTTCTACTTTTATTCTTATACATTGGTTCATTTTTTCACTGGGGGATAAAAAGCCTTCAATACTTGAACACTTTACAGGGTTAAGTTCATGTAATTCATATTTTCAGTAAACAGTTCATTCATTCTCCAGTAGTCTGGAATCTGCAATTTCAAAAAAGAAGAGCTACCAAAAAGATCTCATTTTAAAATGCTATGCCCTGTAAATTATGCCTGATTCAGAAAAATCTTAGAAACCTGTGTGTGCATTTGCTTTGTTTTCTTCAGAAGTGATCTGGTCTGGGGAAGCCCTCAATGGGAAAGGATTAGTGAAAATCTCAAACAGCTTGAGTTTACTGAACTGAATGCTTTAATGGCTAGGCAAACACCATTTCGACCATTAATGATAAAAGAATAAGGTCATGAGCCAAATTAGTTGCAATTTCTTGTTCTGTATTGATAAGAACGTCCCCTGTTCCTGTGATGAATAGAGAAATCAGGGCTTTGTACTTGACCTGAATTTATGCATGAGCACACACACCACAGGATTGTCGGGCAGCACTGCTCAGGAGGCATCCAGGAAAAAGACGCTAGGAGAGGAATACAGCAGCAAATCATGTCTCATT